>CM022302.1:283134310-283812949 GCA_011799875.1 Thinopyrum elongatum
GCACACCATCGAGCGCCAAGTCCAACGCCTCGCGACAAAGATCAACATCAACAAGAACCCCATGATGTTCAACAAAGGAGATCTTGTGTGGCTACACCTTCGCAAGGACTGCTTCCCCAGCGAACACAAGTCAAAGCTTCTACCTCGAGCCGATGGACCCTTCAAGGTGCTAGCATGCTACAACAACAACGAATACGAGATCGACCTACCGCGCGACAAGTACACCGTGAGCGACATCTTCAACGTCAAGGATCTCTCTCCCTACCATGGTGATGAGGCTTTCGATCCGAGGTCGGATCTTTCCCAAGGGGAGGATATGATGCAGAGGATCCTACGGTCATCCCCATGGACCTACCTTCGTCTCCCATGACACCACATGGACCAATTACTAGAGCTCGAGCAAAGCCTATTGAAACTAAGGTGAACAAGATCCTTTTCGAAATACCACTCTCCACATGTGAAACATGGCTACTACCTCAGGCGGAGACCCTATGTGTGATCAGGTACTTAGAGACAAGCCACAGAACAACTACATCCAACGGACAAGACAACGAGAGCACCAAGTACAAGGAATAAGAAGAGGAGCTGCCAGAAAACCTACAGCCACCGGACGACCGGACTGGACCGGACGTCCGCGCCTGAAGCGTCAGCCTGCCAACCCAAGTCCCTGCCAGCCAACGCATCAGCGGACGGACGACCGACGCGAACCGGACGTCCGACACACCCCAGCACCCGGACAACCGCTCCACTCCGGACATCCGGTGCCACCTCACAGAAGAGAAATTAATGGAAGTCTGAAGACCTCCGGACGACCGACGACCGAACATCCGACCCCAACCGGAAATCCGACGCTGACCCATCTGAGCCAAAATGCCGGACGTCCGACCCCTACCGGATGAGTGGACCCTCGCGAGTCACCGGACATCCGGTAGCGACCGGACGACCAACGCCTGTCTACGCACAGAGTGTTGGGCCAAGGCCCATGTACCCTTTCGCCCACCTAGGCTATATATACTCCTCATCCTCCCTCTTATTAGGGTTAGCAAAGGATTAGGTAATTTTAGAGATAGAGCTTTGTTCATCCACTTGATACATACTCCATTGGAGACCGAGGCCTCCGCAGAGAAGATCCCAAGTGGATTCAAGACCCCGCAGGGGAAGATCCCCTCGTGGATTCAAGACCCTATCTTCGGATCGGGAAGAACTATCGCCTCTTGTATCGTCCTTTGTTGTGTTTGAATCTTGTGTCACTCTTTATGTTCATGGATCTAGCACATGTGTGATTGTTCTCGTTGATTTGAGTGTTTCCCCTCGTATTTCCTCTCGTGTGTTCGTCGTGTTCTTCGTGGGATCACCTCCATTTTGTGAAAGATCGGCCTTAGGGTTTCCACCCTACATCACAATCCCTTCACGGTCACGAACAAGAGTGAGATAGGTATAAAAGATAAGTAAAAGAGTAAGATAAAGTAAATATAAATCAATTGCAGCAAGGTATTTTTGGGTTTTTGATTTTATAGATCTGAAAATATATGATGGAAAATAGACCTGGGGCCATAGGTTTCACTAGAGGCTTCTCTCTTGAAGAAAACATACGGTGGGAAAATGAATTACTGTTGAGCAATTGATAGAAAAGCGCGTAATTATGAAGACATCTAAGGCAAGGATCATGAATATAGGCATCACGTCCGTGACAAGTAGACCAAAACAATTCTGCATCTACTACTATTACTCCACACATCAACTGACTCCTGCCTGCATCTAGAGTATTAAGTTCATAAGAACAGAGCAACGCCAAAAGCAAGATGACATGATGTAGAGGGATAAACTCAAGAAATATGACATAAACCTCATATTTTTATCCTTAATGGCAACAATACAATACGTGCCTCGCTACCCCTTCTGTCACTGAGTGAGGACACCGCAAGATTGAACCCATCACAAAGCACCTCTCCCATTGCAAGAAAAACCAATCTAGTTGGCCAAACCAAATCGATAGATCGGAGAGAAATACAAAGCTATCTCAATCATGCATAAAAGAGTTCAGAGAAGACTCAAATAATATTCATAGATAATCTGATCATAAATCCACAATTCATTGGATCTCAACAAACGCACCGCAAAAGAAGATTACATCGAATAGAACTCCAAGAACATCAAGGAGAACATTGTATTGAAGATCAAAGAGAGAGAAGAAGCCATCTAGCTACTAGCTATGGACCCGTAGGTCTGTGGTAAACTACTCATACATCATCGGAAGGGCAGCAAGGTTGATGTAGAGGCCCTCCGTGATCGAATCCCCCTCCGGCGGAGTGCCGGAAAAGGCCCCAAGATGGGATCTCACAGGAACAGAAGCTTGCGGCGGCGGAAAAGTATTTTTGGTGTGCCATTTGGTATAGGGGGAATATTTGAGAATATATAGTGGTGGAATTAGGGTTAGAAGGTCTCCGAGGGGCCCACAAGCCCTGGGGACGCCCCCCCGGGGCTCGCCCCTATGGCTTATGGCCTCCTCGTAGGGCTTCTGGCGTCCTCTCCAAGTCTCGTGGGTTTCTTCTGGTCCAAGAAAAATCATCGTAAAGTTTTATTCCGTTTGGACTCCGTTTGGTATTCCTTTTCTGTAGAAGTCAAAAACAAGGAAAAAACAGAAACTGGCACTAGGCACTAGGTTAATAAGTTAGTCCCTATTAATGCATGTAAAACATCCAAAACAGATAATATAATAGCATGGAACAATAAAAAATTATAGATACGTTGGAGACGTATCATAGCCCCCGGGCCCACGGCACGCTCGGCCTTGCTTAGGAGCGAAGGCGAAGATGAGAGGGTGAAGCAACGTGGGCCCCAACCGTGTGTGGGCCAGGCTCGACGCGTGGCGCACAACGGAGCACACACGCCCCCACTTCCCCATGTCACCTCGGCAACTGCCCAGGCTGACTAAAAGCCTGGCGCACGCCGTAGGGCCATCAGTGCTCCAAAGGCGAAGGGACGCCGGTTGGCCTTCTCCAACAACTTATAAGAGGCTGAGAGGGCGAAGACCTCGGCCTATCTCTGTCTTCTCATCTCTTCACCTCCAACCGTTGTCGCAGCAGCCATGGCGCTTGTAAGAAGGTTCACCGCCACCGAGAAGGACTAGGCACCACAGGAGGGGCCGGAGCTACCACAACCCAAGAGGGGGCGCGGCCGCCCCCGCAGGTCCGCCACTACGCCCGCGACGCTTCCTCGGGGATGCGGGTGCCCTCCATTGGCGATCCGCACCGGCTTCGGTAGCCATGGGAAGAATCCCACTCACAGAAGTGGCCGCGGAGGCTGAGGCGGTCATGGCCAAGGGGGGAGGCACGCGGTGGCTGCCCGGCCACCTCGATCGCGGGCCCATTCTACCGACATGACCCGTGAGTTTGTAGTGTGGATGGAGAATACGCCCTGCATTTAGCTCCAGCTCCCAAAATCCTTCGCGGAGGAGCTTACGGCGGACGGATCCGTCAGGCTGTGGCTGCAGCCTGATGGCTGCTGCAACAGGTCCTCATGGGCGGAAGTCGAGGTCACTCCTTCCGGCTACGTTTACCTGACTCAGGGGTGGAAGTCGTTCGCCCGCGCCCGCGGCCTGAAGGGGAGGCACACCCTCCACTTCAAGTTCGACAGGGCGACGACGCTCTTCGTCAAGATCTTCTGGGAGGCTAGCGGACACCTGGGATGCTGCCCGGAGAGTGACAGTAATGACAGCAATCACCCTTCCTCCGGGGGCGAAGGCCGCCGTCGCGGCGACATCCTCGGCGGTGAACTCGCCCTTGGCAACGGCCGTGGAGCGTCCAACAGTGACGGCACCTCCTCCGAGGGAAGCAGAAGCGATCACAACTATGACGAGGCGCCGCGCAGCCGTGGCAAGGTGTGGGATGACTCTGACTAGGCACCAGCGGTGTCAGTGCAACAAACCCTAGGTGTGTTGCCTAGACTGTACACAGGCTCGAGAACAAGGTTGCAGCATCCAAGACCAGACCAAGCAGAAGAGATCAGCTCTTTGAGAAATCAATGGGCGGATCAAGAAGACAAAGACCAACCAAAGGAGCAAGATACCACTAAGGAAAAACCTCCCTTGCCGGGCAGGCGAGTCTGGCGGGGACGAGGTTGCCCCAAAGACAAGTCTCAAGATTGCCCCGGCAGGCTTGCCGGGAACGCTGAGGGCGGATTACCCCGCCAAGGCTCCACCGCTCCACCTCAGAGCAACGCAAGTCATCAATCGGTGCGGTGTCGAGCCCCCAAGTGGCTAAGTGTCCGTTACTTGGCACGTGGCAGCCACTTCCAGAGGAAATCACCTCCAAATGACAACTGTCCAGGGACTTGTCACGCAGGCAGGCGAGAAGGTGGCTGAACGGCATGGCAAGGCTTGTCGGGCTACGCTACGATGTGACACTAAGGGGCGCATTTAATGCGCTCTGTCCTGTCTGCAGAGTTAGGTATGATAGCACTGTTCGCTATCTAATCAGTACGCAATGACTGATTTGCCATTGTGGTGACCCCTTGATCTATAAAAGAAGGGCCATGGCAAACTTAGAAAGGATTCGGACCCTTGTACACTCATACACGCGTAGCTGCTCTTGCCCCGAGGCGACCTTGCCGGGCTAGAGCACTGCGTCTCCACCACGGTCCTCTCATCAATCCACCAAAGCAGGAGTAGGGTTTTACGCCTCACGGCGGCCCGAACCTGGGTAAAAACTGCTCGTGTGATCGCTGTCGCGCTGCCCCGCACCCTCCGCTCTTTGTGTAATGCGTCCTTCCCCCCTGCCGAACCACAAGGGGCCGATGGCCCCATAGGTGGCCGTGTTTTCCCACGACATATTTGGCGCGCCAGGTAGGGGGAAGCGCTTGCGCGAACCCGAGAGTGTACGCTGCGTGTCATCTTCATCATCGTTTTCCTCATCGACGGCATCACCATCCATGCCACCCAAGAAGAAATCCGGTGCCGCAGCTCACCCGTCCACCTCGAAGGCCCCTTCGCACACGGCCGCCGACACCGTAGGCGCTACGGGGACGCACGGGGACCTGGACGATGCGGGGGACGTGGCTGGCGCAGGCGGCCTTGTCACCACCTCCCCTGTGGCTGAAACGGGAGCAGGAGGCACCGGAGAAGGACAACGCCAACAACATCTCACCGGCCACGCTCCACAAGGTGTAGGAGGAGAGATCATCCCGTCCGCACCTCTCCACCCCACCGAAGGACGTAGCCACAGCGGTGGCGCTCGCCCTGGGGCGAACCGCGATCCTCCGGCCGTCCCCGCTGCGGGTGCGGCCGCAGGGCACACACCACCCCTGGGACGGGCTGGCCAAGCCGATGAGCCAAACGGAGCCGCCGATCCTCAAGCACATCCACCTCGTCACCACGCCGCCCTGGCGACTGGCTGACGGCAACGAGAGCACGGCGCTACCACTACCGGCACCGTCAGAAGCCAGGCGACATTGCGGTCTACGTCGTCATCTATGCCGAGCACTGCTTCGGAGGCCATGGCGCGGTCCCAACTCTTGTTGAGATTTCCGCCAGCAGCAGATCAGTTGGATGAGTGGAGAGCCACCATTCAGAGCCCGATTGGTTTCGCTGAGGCGGGAGGATCACAGCGAGCGGGCCCGTCACGGCCTACGCAGGCAGCGACAATGGCCCGAGCCGCTGGCCGTACCGAAGGGGCCACCCCCACGGTGCAATCCCCTCCGCGGTAGCCAGCGCAGGGGCCGTAGCCAGAGCCACGCGACCAAGAAGCCGATGACGTATCGATGGCTTTGTCCGATCCTCGAGCACGACGAGACCCGCGACGAGTCCTGGAAGACAGGCGGAGGGAAGACGCGCGCGTCATCATCGAACAATGCCGTGAAACCCAACACCAGTCTGTTAGGCGCAATAGCCCCGATGTCGACGAGCCCACGCCCGATGAAGGTGGGTACCTACCTTTCGAGGTTGGGTGCCCCGCCTTCACTCGCGAGCTGCGGCAAGTCCGTTGGCCATCTGCTCGCACGTTCAAGCCAGAAATACCAGAGAAGTACGATGTAAGATTGAACCCGGTAGAGTTCTTGAGCATCTACACCATGCTGTTTAAGCTGCCGGGGTAAGAGATGAGAAGGTGTTCGCCAACTACTTCCCTTTGGCACTCAAGCCAAATGTGAGGTCTTGGCTGATGCACTTGCCAGAGAGTTCCATCTCGACCTGGGCTGACCTGTGCCATGAGTTTGTTGGCGCCTTCACGGGCGGCCATCAAGAACTAGGGCGGCCCAGCGACTTGCAGCTACTCCCGCAGAAGGAAGGAGAGAGTCTGCGGAAGTACATGTAGAGGTTCAGCCGGGTGCACAGGAACATTCCAGACATCCACCCGGCAGCTGTGATAGCCGCGTTCCAGTCCAACGTACGCAACCACCGGATACGTTCTAAAATGAACGTTCGGTTGCCCAAGACTGTGAATGAGCTATACACTCTGGTGGATAAGTGTGCCCGAGTAGAAGAGGGGAGACGACTCCCCGGTGAAGAAGATGGTGTCGACATCAACTCAGAGGACGACGATGACGCCACCAACCAGAAGAAGAAGAACAAGAAGCGCAAGGATAAAGCGGTGATGACCGTTGAAGGATTGAGTGTACCTAGTACCGGCAAGAAGGCCAAGACCGAGGTTCCTGGCAAGGAAGCTGCCGCGTGCACTGATTGCCGGGAAGTCACGACTGTCGAGAAGGCTGGGAAGGGTGATGGGCCATACTGCAAGATACATCGGACCAAGGGCCATGATCTTCAGGAGTGTCATCAGGTTGAGCAACTCAACAAGAAGCAGAGGACTGAGTACGAGATGCGTGATAAGGAGAAAGACCAAGACGGCACTGGTGGGAAGGGCCGAGGCGGCAGAACAGGTATCAAGGAAAGCCTGCCAAAGGCCATGAGAAGAAGGATTGCGAGGACGAGAGCGATGACGGAGATGAAGAGGAAACCAGCGAGCAGGAGTTCCAGAAAGCCACTGAAGCCCTATGCATTGACGGGGGTGCATCTTTGCATTCCTCTCACCGCCAACTTGAAAATTGGGCGCGTGAGGTCAATGTCTTGGAGCCAGTGGCAGATTCTCGGAAGCCACTCAAGTGGTCCCGCACGCCCATCATCTTTGATGAGGAGGATCACCCAGACCGCACTACCGCGGTAGGGTGTTTGCCTTTGTTGGTTTCACCAACGATCCGCAACCTCAAGGTCACAAAGATGTTGGTTGATGGCGGGGCCGGGTTGAATCTGATTTCTCCAAAGGTTATCAGCAAACTCTAGATAGCAGATGAAGAGCTCAAGGTTACTGGTATGTTCCAAGGTATCAACCCCGGCAGGAGTCGTCCTAAGGGGAAGATCACACTGCCGGTAACATTTGGGGGGGAGTTAAACTACCGGACTGAGAAGATCGTGTTTGATGTGGTTGACCTCCCCTTGCCGTACAATGGAATCCTTGGTCGCCCTGCCCTGGCCAAATTCATGGCGGCATCCCACTACGCCTACAACACTTTGAAGATGCCAGGGCGAATGGGCATCATTTCTATTCCATCAAACAAGAAAGACGCAATCATATGCGTGGAAAAGATGTACCGGGAAGCAGTCGCTGCAGAGGCCGTGGAAGCCACTGCTCCCGCCAAGGAAAGCAAGAAAAAGAAGAAAGCCAGCAAGGAGTCCGGGAAGCGTACCCCTTCGGAGTACGCTGCACCTGTTGATGACTTGCTGGAGAGTTCCAATAGCAAGAGATCCAAGGTTGCCGCACCCACTGTCAAGAAGGTCCCGTCAGGGCTGGCTGGCGCTGATGGTACATTTACCATCAGTGCCACCCTCGACGACAAATAGGAAAGTGCGCTCGTTGCCTTCCTGCGGGCGAATGTCGATGTGTTTGCTTGGCAACCATCTGACATCCCCGGTGTTGCCAGGGAGGTAATCGAGCACCACCTTGCTGTCTGCCCACATGCCCGGCCCATCAAGCAGAAGGTCCGGAAGCAAGCTTTGGAGCTGCAGCAGTTTATTGCCGAGGAGATCAAGAAACTTGAGGCAGCTGGTTTGGTCAGAGGAGTATTGCATCCAACATGGTTAGCAAACCCAATGGTAGTGCGCAAGGCGAATGGGAAATGGAGGCTTTGCATAGATTTCATAGATCTAAACAAAGCATGCCTGAAGGACCCATTCCCCTTGCCGCGCATCGACCAGATTGTGGATTCCACCTCCGGGTGTGACCTGCTTTCCTTCTTGGATGCCTACTCTGGATACCACCAGATCTTCATGTCCAAGGAAGACGAAGAGAAGACCGCGTTCATAACCCCATGTGGCACATACTGTTTTGTACGGATGCCCTTCGGGTTGAAGAGCGCTGGATCCACTTTTGCAAGAGAAGTACAGGTTGGATTTGAGTCCCAGTTGCACAGAAATATTGAAGCCTACATGGATGATATAGTGGTCCAAACCAAGGACAGAGTGACTCTCATTCAGGATTTGGAAGAGACCTTTGCAAATCTACGCCGGATCAACTAGAAGCTGAACCCGGAGAAGTGTCTATTTGGTGTTCCTTCTGGCAAGCTACTTGGCTTATTCGTGTCCCATCGGGGGATCGAGGCCAATCCCGACAAGATCAAGGCTATCGAGCAGATACAAGCACCCAAGATAGTTAAAGACGTGAGTCGTTTGACTGGATGTGTTGTCGCGCTGAGCATATTCATTTCCAAGTCCGCTGGACACGCGTTGCCATTCTTGAAAATCTTGAAGAAGGCAGGGCCCATGGAGTGGACCCCGGAGGCAGACGCTATGCTACAAGATTTGAAGACCTACCTTTCCTCTGTTCCCACCTTAGTCGCGCCTAAACCACAAGAGCCGTTGCTGCTATATTTAGCAGTGACCAATCAAGTGGTTAGCGCAGCACTGGTGGCACAGTGGGAGGTAGATGAAGTAGCAGTCGCCGCTGCCGTCCCCTCTGGAGAGGAAAGTGCACCCATCCCGGCAAGGTCAGATGCAGTTCAAGACAAGGAAGAGCAAGGCAGCGGAGATAGTTCCAAGATCACGGCAAGGAAGAAAGTGGTGCAGCACCCAGTGTACTTCATCAGCTCCGTGCTGCAGGGGCTAGGTCAAGGTACTCTGGCGTGCAAAAGTTGATTTTTTGGCCTCATCTTGGCCTCAAGGAAACTGCACCACTACTTCCAAGCCCACGAGATCACGGTTGTCACCCGCTTCCCCTTGCAATGCATACTCCGAAACACCGAGGCCACTGGCAGGATTGTGGAATGGGCTTTGGAGTTATCCAGCTTTGGTTTAAAGTTTGAAAGTACATTAACTATTCAGAGCAGAGCACTGCTACTTCTTGATCTTGCGTTGGTTTTTCCCTTGAAGAGGAAAGGGTGATGCAGCAATGTAGAGATAAGTATTTCCCTCAGTTAGAGAACCAAGGCATCAATCCAGTAGGAGACAACGCACAAATCACCAATACCTACACAACCAATCAAACACTTGCACCCAACGCGATAAATGGGTTGTCAATCCCTTCACGGTCACTTGCAAAAGTGCTATCTGATAGAGATAGATAAAACTAAACAAAAGATAAAGTAAATATTTTTAGGGTTTTTGGTTTATAGATCTGAAAATAATAGATTGCAAAATAGTAGATCGAAAAGTAATATGATGGAAAATAGACCCGGGGGCCATAGGTTTCACTAGAGGCTTCTCTCAAGATAGCAAATAATACGGTGGGTGAACAAATTACTGTCGAGCAATTGATAGAAAAGCGCAAAGTTATGACGATATCCAAGGCAATGATTATGAAATATAGGCATCACATCCTTGTCAAGTAGACCGACTCCTGCCTACATCTACTACTATTACTCCACACATCGACCGACTCCTGCCTGCATCTAGAGTATTAAGTTCATGAAGAACAGAGTAACGCTTTAAGTAAGATGACATGATGTAGAGGAATAAACTCAAGCAATATGATGTAAACCCCATCTTTTTATCCTCGATGGCAACAATACAATACGTGCCTCACTGCCCCTACTATCATTGGGAGAGGACACCGCAAGATTGAACCCAAAGCCAAGCACTTCTCCCATTGCAAGAAAAACCAATCTAGTTGGCCAAACCGAACCGATAGTTCCAAGAGAATTACAAGGATATCAAATCATGCATAAAAGAATTCAGAGAAGATTCAAATAATATTCATAGATAAGCTGATCATAAATCCACAATTCATCGGATCTCGACAAACACACCGCAAAAGAAGATTACATCGGATAGATCTCCAAGAACATCAAGGAGAACGTTGTATTGAGAATCTAAGAGAGAGAAGAATCCATCTAGCTACTAGCTATGGACTTGCAGGTCTGAGGTAAACTACTCAGGCTTCATCGGAAGGGCAATAGAGTTGATGTAGAAGCCCTCCGTGATCGAATCCCCCTCCGGCAGGACACCGGAAAAGGCCCCAAGATGGGATCTCACGGGAACAGAAGGTTGCGGCGGTGGAAAAGTGTTTTCGTGGGTGCCTCTGGTGGTTTGGGAATATATGTGAATATATAGGAGGAAGATCTAGGTCAGGGGGTCACCGAGGGGCCCATATGGCAGGGGGCGCACCCTACCCCCTGGGCGCGCCCTCCCCCCTTTTGGCCGCCTCGTGGCTCGTCTGACTTCGTTACATAACGGTTCACCATACGTGCATGCTACGGGAATCACAAACCTCAACACAAGTATTTCTCCAATTCACAATTACTCACTAGCATGACTCTAATATCACCATCTCTATATCTCAAAACAATCATAAGGAATCAAACTTCTCATAGTATTCAATGCACTTTATATGAAAGTTTTTATTATATCCCTCTTGGATGCCTATCTTACTAGGACTAAATTCATAACCAAAGCAAATTACCACGCTGTTTAGAGACTCTCAAAATAATATAAGTGAAGCATGAGAGTTCAATAATTTCTACAAAATAAACCCACCGCCGTGCTCTAAAAAGATATAAGTGAAGCACTAGAGCAAAATTGCCTAGCTCAAAAGATATAAGTGAAGCACATAGAGTATTCTAATAAATCACGATTCATGCGTGTCCCTCTCAAAAGGTGTGTACAGAAAGGATGATTGTGGCAAACTAAAAAACAAATACTCAAATCATACAAGATGCTCCAAGCAAAACACATATCATGTGGTGAATAAAAATATAGCCTCAAGTAAAGTTACCGATAGACGAGGACGAAAGAGGGGATGCCTTCCGGGGTATCCCCAAGCTTAGGATCTTGGTTGTCCTTGAATATTACCTTGGGGTGCCTTGGGAATCCCCAAGATTAGGCTCTTGCCACTCCTTCTTCCATAGTTCATCAAATCCTTACCCAAAACTTGAAAACTTCACAACACAAAACTCAACAGAAAATCTCATAAGCTCCGTTAGTATAAGAAAATAAATCACCACTTTTGGTACTGTTGTGAACTCATTATTTATTTATATTGGTGTAATATCTACTGTATTACAACTTCTCCATGGTTCATACCCCCCGATACTACCCATACATTCATCAAAATAAGCAAACAACACATAGAAAACAGAATCTGTCAAAAACAGAATAGTCTGTGAAGATCCGAAGTGTTCTAATACTTGTGTAACTTCCAAAATTAGGAAAAATTGGACAACAGAGGCAGTTTGTATATCAATCTTGTGTAAAAAATTCAGGGTTTTTCCGAGCTCCAGTGAATCTAAACAATTCTGTGACTGGACGCAAAAGTTTCTGTTTTTCAGCAAGATCAAATCAACTATCACCGTAAGCCATCCCAAAGGTCCTACTTGGCACAAACACTAATTAAAACACAAAAAAACATCTAACCAGAGGCTAGATGAATTATTTATTCATAAAAACAGAAAATAAAAATATTGGGTTGTCTCCCAACAAGCGCTTTTCTTTAAAGCCTGTTAGCTAGGCACTGATAATTTTGATGATGCTCATATGAAAGAAAAGAATTGAGGCACAAAGAGAGCATCGTAAAACATGTGAAAAACACATCTAAGTCTAACATACTTCCTATGCATAGGCATTTTATAGGAAAATAAATTAGCCAGACAAGCAAGATCTAGGATATGCAAGGAAGAAGAAAGAAACAATAGCAATCTCAACATAACGAGAGGTAATTTAGTAACATGAAGATTTCCACAACCATATTTTCCTCTCTCGCAATAATTTCATGTAGGATCATAATCAAATTCAACAGTATAGCCACATAAAATTTTCTCTTTATGATCCTCATGCATGCAAAGTTGACACTCTTCCAAAATAGTGGGATCAACATAAAATAAAGCCATTACTTCTCCAAGCCCACTTTTATCAAAAATTTCATAAGATCGATCAATCTCCAAAATAGTGGGATCATTAATTCCTAAAGTTGACACTCTTCCAAACCCACTTTCAATATTATAGCAAACATATTCATCATGAGGCTTAAATAAATTTTCAAGATCATAAGAAGCATTATCACCCCAATCATGATCATTGCAATAAGTAGAGGACATAGCAAAACTAGCATCCTCAAGCTTAGGGTTTTGCATATTATTAGCACAATTAACACTAATAGAATTTATAATAACATCATTGCAATCATGCTTTTGATTCAAGGAACTATCAAGTATGGGTGCAATAGCAATAATCTCATGTTTAACATAAGGAACTATAGCAAATTCGTCTCCATAAATATTGGCATCATGGCCATAAGAATAGCAAGCATCATGTTCATCAAGGGATATTTCAATCAAATCATCGGAATCATAATTATCTATAGATTCATGCATATCATTATTTTCTTCCAAAGCAGCGGTCATTCTCTCAATAAATTCCTTAACATAGGCATTATGAGCATAGTTTTCATAACAATATTTAAGTATGTCAAAATTTTCAGATTTGTAGAGAGTAATATCATACTTTTCAATCAAAGAAACAACTTCATATGCACCCTTAAAAGCAACAAATTCTTCAATTTGTTCGATATCATAGTAACTATAAACACCCTTTTCATAAGAAGATAAGATTTCATTATCATTAAACTCACATAGGTAGGGAAGGTGTTTTTTAGGGTTCTTAGAGCAACAAGTAAAATCACAAAATTCACAAAGATTCCAAGCATAACATAGCAAATAATTTATTTGATTCCATAAGAGTCTCCCTTTTTCAGACAAACGATGATGCACAAAATGAGCATGCTCATCTAAAGATTTTCCCTCAACTAAACTAGTTGGGGTTTCATCACGAGCACATATGGATCGAAGATGATCCAAGTAGAAAACTTTAAGTGGATCCATAAACTTTGTTTTTGATTTTCAGTAAACACACAATTATAGCAAGCAAACGAGAAAACAAACCAAGTAAGACATAAGGGCAAACGAAAAGAAGGACGAAAGAGAAGGCGAATAAAAAGGCAAATCTTTTCGAAAATTGTTTTAGAAGTGGGGGAGAGGAAAATGAGAGGCAAATGGCGAATAATGTAATGCAAGAGATGAGAATTTATGATGGGTACTTGGTATGTCTTGACTTGGCATAGATCTTTCCGGCAACGGCGCCAGAAATTCTTCCTGCTACTTCTTGAGCTTGCGTTGGTTTTTCCCTTGAAGAGGAAAGGGTGATGCAGCAAAGTAGAGATAAGTATTTCCCTTAGTTAAAGAACCAAGGTATCGATCCAGTAGGAGACAACGCACAAATCACAATTACCTGCACAAACAATCAAACACTTGCACCCAATGCGATAAAGGGGTTGTCAATCCCTTCACGGTCACTTGCAAAAGTGAGATCTGATAGAGATAGATAAAACTAAACAAAAGATAAAGTAAATATTTTTAGGGTTTTTGGTTTATAGATCTGAAAATAAAAGATTACAAAATAGTAGATCGGAAAGTAATATGATGGAAAATAGACCCGGGGGCCATAGGTTTCACTAGAGGCTTCTCTCAAGATAGCAAATAGTACGGTGGGTGAACAAATTACTGTCGAGCAATTGATAGAAAAGCGCAAAGTTATGACGATATCCATGGCAATGATTATGAAATATAGGCATCACGTCCGTGTCAAGTAGACCGACTCCTGCCTGCATCTACTACTATTACTCCACACATCGACTGACTCCTGCCTGCATCTAGAGTATTAAGTTCATGAAGAACAGAGTAACGCTTTAAGTAAGATGACCCATCTTTTTATCCTCGATGGCAACAATACAATACGTGCCTCGCTGCCCCTACTGTCACTGGGAGAGGACACCGCAAGATTGAACCCAAAGCCAAGCACTTCTCCCATTGCAAGAAAAATCAATCTAGTTGGCCAAACCAAACTGATAGTTCGAAGAGAATTACAAGGATATCAAATCATGCATAAAAGAATTCAGAGAAGATTCAAATTATATTCATAGATAAGTTGATCATAAATCCACAATTCATAGGATCTCGACAAACACACCACAAAAGAAGATTACATCGGATAGATCTCCAAGAACATCAAGGAGAACGTTGTATTGAGAATCAAAGAGAGAGAAGAAGCCATCTAGCTACTAGCTATGGACCCGTAGGTCTGAGGTAAACTACTCACGCTTCATCGGAAGGGCAATAGAGTTGATGTAAAAGCCCTCCTTGATCGAATCCCCTTCCGGCAGGACGGCGAAAAAGGCGCCAAGATGGGATCTCACGGGAACAGAAGGTTGCCGCGGTGGAAAAGTGTTTTGTGGATGCCTCTGGTGGTTTGGGAATATATGTGAATATATAGGAGGAAGATCTAGGTCAGGGGGTCACCGAGGGGCCCACAAGGCAGGGGGCGCGCCCTACCCCCTGGGCGCGCCCTCCCCCCTTGTGGCCGCCTCGTGGCTCTTCTGACTCGCACTCCAAGTCTCCTGGGTGTCTTCTGGTCCAAGAAAAATCATCGCGAAGGTTTTATTCCGTTTGGACTCCGTTTGGTATTCCTTTTCTGCGAAGCTCAAAAACAAGGAAAAAAATAGAAACTGGCACTGGGCTCTAGGTTAATAAGTTAGTCCCAAAAATAATATAAAATAGCATATTAATGCATATAAAACATCCAAAACAGATAATATAATAGCATGGAACAATCAAAAATTATAGATACGTTGGAGACGTATCAAGCACTGGCAGAGTTCATTGCGGAGTGGACGCCAACCCCTGATGAAGAAGTACTGGAGACAGTCATCCCTGACAAGGAATCGCCCCAAGAATGGATTATGTATTTTGATGGTGCCTTCTCCCTACAAGGTGCAGGAGCTGGCGTGCTTCTCGTTGCTCCCACTGGGGAGCACCTTAAGTACGTCGTTCAAATGCATTTTCCCCGGGAGAAGGCTACCAACAATACTGCAGAGTATGAAGGGCTCCTTGTCGGGCTCAGGATTGCAACAGAACTGGGAATCAAGAAGCTGATCGTCCGCGGAGATTCGCAACTTGTGGTGAGGCAAGTCAAGAAGGATTATCAAAGCCCATTGATGGAGGCATACGTCGAGGAAGTGAGAAAGTTGGAGGAGCGCTTTGACGGATTGGAAACAGAGCACATACCATGTGCGGAAAACAGCATTGCTGATCATCTATCAAAGTGCACTGCGCAAAAACTCCCTGTGGAACCAGGGACTTTTGTTCTCCATCTGACTCAACCCTCCGTATCCCCAACAACAATGGCCAGCAAGAGGAGGAAATTGAACTCCGGCAAGCCTCTCCCGGCAAAGCTTCCCGAAGCCCCCGGTAGAGAGCTTGGCGGGAACAACTCCCCTTCGATCAGTGAGCTGCACCCTCCCGCCAAACTACCAGTCCTTGCGATCGAGGCATGCGCTCCCATTGACGAGGAGGTGCCGCTAGTCCTTGTTGCCGAGCGCCAGGCTCCAACTTGGGCGCGGCACATTGTTCATTTCCTCCAAACAGGAGAACTTCCCGAAGAACAAGAAGAAGCTGAAAGAGTAACCCGGAGGGCCAGTATATATCAGTTTGTTGACGACACACTATATAGAAGAAGGCCCAACGGTGTGAAATTGAAGTGCATCTACCGGGAAGAAGGAAAGGAACTACTGGCAGAGATACACAAGGGTATGTGTGGCTCCCACATTGGATCAAGGGCCTTGGTTGGGAAAACTTTCCGGCAAGGTTTCTACTGGCCCACAGCCCTCAAAGACGCAATTGAGCTAGTCACCAAGTGTGAAGCCTGCCAGTTCCACTCCAAGAATATCCATCAGCCTGCTCAAGCTCTCCAAACAATCCCTTTGTCATGGCCATTTTCGGTCTGGGGGCTCGACATCTTGGGCCCCTTCCCCGTTCTACCGGGGGCTTTGAATTCTTGTTTGTCGGAATCAACAACTTTACAAAGTGGCCGAAAGTGGAGCCCGTGAGAAAGGTGACTGCGCAGTCAGCTATCAAGTTCTTGAAAGGATTGGTGTGCCGCTTCGGGGTACCTGCCCGAATCATCACCGACAATGGCACCCAATTCACAAGCCGCGCCTTCATGCAATACGTTTATGCCCTCGGAAGCAAGGTCTCATTTGCCTCTGTGGCTCATCCCAGAAGCAACAGGCAAGCTGAGAGGGTGAATGCTGAAGTGCTGCAAGGTGTCAAGACAAGAACTTTTGATAGGCTGTAGAAGTGCGGCAGGCGATGGATCGACGAGCTGCCGGTGGTTCTTTGGTCCCTCTGTACGACACCAAATCGAGCTACCATGCATACTCCCTTCTCCCTAGTTTATGGGGCAGAAGCAGTTATCCCCACAGAACTCATATTCAGGTCTCCTCGAGTGCTTGCCTACGATGAAGTAGCGCAGGAACAACACCGGTGTGACGATGCTGTGCTACTTGAGGAGAACCATCTCTGGGCTTCTACGTGTGTTGCACGCTACCAGCAAGCCCTGCGTCGCTATCACAGCCGCAGGGTTCATGCCCGGAGTTTTGAGGAAGGCGACCTTGTCCTTAGGTGTGTTCAGTCCGCCAAGGGTGCAAACAAGTTGACGCCGAAGTGGGAAGGCCCTTACCGGGTAGTATGAATCACCAGACCTGGCGCAGTCCGTCTGGAGACCGGAGATGGCATTCAATTGCAAAACTCATGGAACATTGAGCATCTCCATAAGTTCTACCCGTAAGGCGCGGCTGTCGGGCCCTGCCCGATAGCAACCCTTTTGTACAAGCTTTGCCGAAGTTGCATGTAACCCTTTGTGCAAACCTAGGCGCAGACCCTGAGCAACAGAGAAATAAACGATGTGCTGGGGGGCCCCCGAAACTTGCATGCATGCATAAGCATATCATGAGCATAGCATGATCATGTAGATGAGGTCACATGTGGCATTGTCTTCATCTGCACTAAGTTGCAGGGTTCTTGCCGTGGAATTGATCCCGAAGAGAAGAAATGGAGAGGAGCCTACGTGGCGATCCCCGACAAGCCAAACAGATAAGTTCCTTCTTATCCATACCTGTTCTCTAATTTGAAAACTTGCGCATATGAAAACCCTGCCACCTTCGAAACAAAGGTGCTCCTACCCTTTGACTCGAACGCTGCTTCGGTCAGGGTGGTCACAGTGGCCTTTGACGAAAAAGGTTTGGCGGCGGGCTGGTCCCTTTTTGTGGTTTTGTGCCTGGCAGACCTAGCCCCGCGGCAACAAACTAAGGGCACTGGCAGGATAGCTTGCCGGGGAAACTTGTTTACTTAAATGTATAGAGGCATTTCACATCTGCATGGATATGGTACATGCACAAGTGCCCGGCAAAGCTTGTCTTTTTCATTAATATGCTGATAAGAAAGTACAGATCTTACAGAACACAAACATGGATAAAGAAGTTTACATTATTTAGACTAAAGTTTGGCCTATGCCTACACACTTTAAACTAAAAAAAGATAAGTGCCCCATGATGCCTTTGCTCTGTCCCTCTCCTCCTCCAAATCGCAGGGGAAGACGAAGAAGGCGGAGGGAAGGCCTGGCTGGGATTCGGCGCCTCCCCAGGATCAGGAGGGCACCGTTCCTGGGCTGGGAGGAAGAAATCGGAGGGCAGGTACAGATGGTGGCGCTGCTGAGGCCCAGCCGGTGATGATGGTGCTGCCGACACTCACGCCACATCGGAGCGGTCGTCCTCGCTCTTGACGCGTCGTGGGTTGCCGCCTCCCACCTCGTCGCTGTTGCTCGAAGAGGCACGCCTACCGTCACTCGAGCGCCTGTCGCGGCAACCGGGGTAGGCGCGAAACACCCCAGGAGATCCCACAGAGAGCATGTCGTTTCCATCGACCTGAAGCTAGAAAGATGCCGTCCCCTGGAGAAGCATGCACGGGCATAAGGAACCCGCCCGTACGCAAGAGAAGCAGTATCCCAAAAGAGGGGATCTACCATAACCAATGGCGAACCACTTTCGCGGTCTCCCTTCAACATCACAGGCAAAGGGAAGATAGGCCACGGTCGACTACCACGCTTTGTGTCTATTATGGACTTCGGCGTGGTGTCGCCCACGTGACCCCTTACTAAGATTGGGACCGCGGATGGCCGGTGGCGAGCACACCTGAGTCGCTACCCCCGCCGCGCCTCCCGGACACCCACCTAAGGCCTCCTTCGCCCATACTGAGCATCAGGCTGCTACTCCAAGCCGGACGCTCTCTGCGGGGACGGGGAGGGGACCTTATTTTGACAAAGGCGCGGCCGCGCCCTTCTTCCCCTCCCCTCACCATGATGAAGGCACAATGCCAGAAGGCAGGGGATAAGGAGGAGAGGCGAGTGGATGAGCACTTCCGCTCCTCCTCGCCCCCTTTTATAGGCGAGCTGGGGCTGGGGGCTGATCCTTCAGCGGGTAACCGCCGTCCCTCTCCACCAACCCAAGAAGACCGGGCCCCTACCATGACGCTCTCTCCCGCACCACGTGCCTCCGTTACCTACCCACTCAATGCATGCAGCATACATGGCGAGGGATAAGAATGTGGTGGGAAGAGTGAATTGGCAGTTACTCACCTGTGCGTTAAAGTCATTCACGGGCCATTACAGGGATGGCCCCACTACAATTGGCATTACGCGACGTGCGGGAAAACTAGAAACTGACTCAAGCTCAGATTAATGAAGAAGCAAAGAAGATCTGAAAAGGGTGAGCTACCGCAGCCTCCCCGCCTGTGTACTGGACAGGGCCTACCCCGACGACGCTCGGCAGCGTGTTCAGGCCAGGCCCGGGGGCTCCTGTCGGTGCAACAGACCTCAGGTGTGTTGCCCAGACTGTACACTGGCTCGAAAACAAGGTTGCAGCATCCAAGACCAGACCAAGCAGAAGAGATCAACTCTTTGAGAAATAAAAGGGCAGATCAAGAAGACCAAGACCAACCAATGGAGCAAGATACCACTAAGAAAAAACCTCCCTTGCCGGGCAGGCGAGCCTAGCGGGGATGAGGTTGCCCCGAAGATAAGTCTCAAGATTGCCCCGGCAGGCTTGCCGGGAATGCTGAGGGTAGATTACCCCGCCAAGGCTCCACCGCTCCACCTCAGAGCAACACAAGTCATCGATCGGTGCGGTGTCGAGCCCCCAAGTGGCTAAGTGGCCGTTACTTGGCATGTGGCAGCCACTTCCGGAGGAAATCACCTCCAAATGACACCCGTCCAGGGACGTGTCACGCAGGCAGGCGAGAAGGTGGCAGAACGGCTATGCTACGATGTGACACTAAGCGGTGCATTTAATGCGCTCTGTCCTGTCTGCAGAGTTAGGTATGATAGCACTGTTTGCTATCTAATCAGTACACAATGACTGATTTGCCATTGTGGTGACCCCTTGATCTATAAAAGGAGGGCCATGGCAACCTTAGAAAGGATTCGGACCCTTGTACACTCTTACGCGCGTAGCTGCTCTCGCCTCGAGGTGACCTTGCCGGGCTAGAGCACTGCATCTCCACCACGGTCCTCTCATCAATCCATCAAAGCAGGAGTAGGGTTTTACGCCTCGCGGTGGCCCGAACCTGGGTAAAAACTGCCCGTGTGATCGCTGTCGTGCTGCCCCGTGCCCTCCGCTCTTTGTGCAATGCGTCCTTCCCCCCTGCTGAACCACAAGGGGCCGATGGCCCCATAGGTGGCCGTGTTTTCCCACGACAAGCGGCGTCAGAGTTGGGGCCTCAGGAGCGGCGGCCTCCTGGAGGAAGTTTCTTTTGTTTCTTTTATTTGCTGCATCAAAACCATCAAGGGCACCGTGGGGGCATGTAAGGAACCGCAGCGTTCGCGCCTTTACCTTAATACTTCCAGCTCGTCTTCAAGTTATTACGACGCCTCTCATTTGAATTTAACTCTTTTTTATTTGCGATCGCCTTATGCTCTGGATCGCCAGGATCCAGTCCCCAGGCAAGCTTCTGCAGTCACTGGTATGCCAGGTCGTGATGCCTTGTACAAGGCCAGGTGGTGAGCGACCCGAGGTCCAGTAAGAGCTCCTGAGGCGTGATGCTCAAGAGGTCCCCCTAGACGAGCAAGCGGCTTTCCAGAGATAAAAGGGGTTTTTCGCCCAGACGAGATCACGATATCCAAGGTGAAACGTTAATAGTAAGGCTCGCGCCTGGCACGGGTAAGATGACTTAGCTTAAGGTGCTCGTGGCTCGTGAGGGATTCCTGCATCATGAGGTTGCGCCTCCCTGGAGTTTGGTCTTCTGTATGCTTTTGCTCTGCAATGAGTCAACACAAGTCCCACTAGGGGTGCGTGAAAAGATTGGTGTCCGTTGTATTTCAAGCAGTGCCTACGTAGCTGGATTGCGCCCCTGTTCCCGTATTCCCTCGCGAGGTTTAACCCTTGTTTTCTTGCTCACCAAGGTGCTCTACATCCTTTGGACCTGGCCCTCAAGCGGAGCTCAGCCGCCGCTGGTATGTCAGGTTGTGATGCCTGGGACAAGGCCAGGGGGTGAGGGCCCGAGAGCCAGTAGGGGCTGCTAAGGCGCGATGCTCAAGAGCCCCCCTTTTAACGTGCAAGCGGCTTGCGCAAAAAGGAGAGGTTCGCCTCGCGGGTGTTGCAAGGAAAGGGACTTTGGCTGGCAACACGCGACGTACGAAGTGATTTTACTTAGCCTTTTGCGGATCAAACCACTGCCTGATCGAGGACGACCCTCCTGAGGTAGCAGGGTGTTGTCAAGGAGCCGTTTGAATGCCTGTCTCCTGAACTTCCTGCGCATTGACCGGTCACAAAATATAGAGGGTAGCGCGCGCTTGCTGATCTTCTCATGATTGTTCCGTGAGAAGACAAGGCACTAAGGACCTGGTGAGGTGACGTGCACGGGGCCTGCCCGCGAGCCAGAGCTCAGTCGCTTAGATTTATCAATGTTGCAGGGATGGACCCAATCACAGGCGCCGTGCCGGTAGCCCCCTCTCATGGGACATTTAGGAGGAGTGCTGGCAATGCATGAAGCCCGTGGGGTGGCGACTCCAGAAGTGACGTAGCATCAAGCGTAGGGTTAACAGCCATAGTAACTCATAAAAGCATAACTGGTTTGGGGTACATGAACAAAAGGATGCAACTACAGGGATGGACCCTAACAACCTTGTCTGCATTTTGGGAACCAGGGTACCCAGACTTGCCTGCCTGCGGCCCATGGCGTGGCTCCGTCGACGGCCTGGTACGGCCCAGCTACAAGACTATCAAGACAAGACCCTCGCGAGGGCCCCCTGGCCTCACGAGGCGAACGACACCAAGACCTCCAGAGGGGGCGGCCTCCCGAGGAGCGGAGTTTCCTATGCAAGTGCTCAGCCTCATGAGGCTGCGATGACGTGAGCCATGATGACCAAGGCCAAGCGAGCGCCAGCGGGCGGAGAGGAGACAGTTTCCCTTTCGGTGCTAAGGGGGCAAGGACAGACGTGGGTTCCGAAGGAGCCCTCCAAAGGTTTCCATTCCAGTGCTACAAGACCAAGACCACGAGCTCGGCAGGACGAATGTCATCGCCGAGGCCACTGCTGCGTCATGACCAAAAGCTTTGCAGGAGAAGAACACCTTTTGTCCGGATAGGGTGTACCTCTTGTCCCCTTTCAAATTGGCCGTTGTGGTATCCCTTCCCGCCTAAGTTTCTAGGGAAGAGGACCGAGGCCACTATAAATACAGGTTAGCCACCACCGTAGAAGGGGTGGACTCATTCTCACCCCCGAGCCCTCGCGAGGCAGCTCATTCACTGTACTAGTTCATCCTCAACCTCCTCGGGAGGTCAATCCACCACAAAGCAGGAGTAGGGTTTTACACCGCAAGGTGGCCCGAACCTGGGTAAACTGCCGTGTTCATCTTCTTCCCTGCTCACACGAATCCGGCTAGGCTAGGCTATAGGGCGACAAGCTCGAGGCTTGACAGGTTGAGATCTTCACACACACCCCAGAGTTTGAACCTTCTTGGGTCTGCAGAGCCCTGAATCCGACATTTGGCGCACTAGGTAGGGGCGTGTCAAAGCCTAGACTCCTCATCAACCATGCTCCCTCCTCGCCTTGCCATGATAAGAGCTAGCCGAGCCCGCGCCGAGTGATGGGCCGTGCGCTCCGATCAGGCGGTGCATTCCCGCTGCGGTATTCCCCGTCGCGCCCCGCCTCCCTCAGTGCACCGTCACCAACGGGAGGGTTCATCGCCGCCACCCCTCGCGTGGCACAACGGGCGAGCTATCGCACCCTTGGCTGGCGCCGCCACGGTGCTGCCCCTCCGCACCCGACGAGGGCTGATGGGCGCGCAAGCCGCGCTCCTTGCGGCACGCGAATTACTATGATACCGCCCTGCCGACGGTGACCACGCCGCCTGGCTTGACCGGGTCGCCGAGCTGCTCGACATTGCCTGCGGGGGTACAGAGCCCCTCTGTCCCGCGCCTGTACCCCGACCCTTGCCGTAGGCTCAAACATGCCCTTGCTGCATCTGCTCGTCCTTTTGGAGAGGACCCAGTGGGCCATGTGGCGGAAAGGAGATGAACAAGATCTCCCTCCAGGCTCGGGAAACACTTCCCTGAGCTTCAGGCAGGCTATGCGGCTCCCCGTGGGAGGCACCACAGCGAGCCACCTCCTGGCCATCATGACATGATGGCAGGGCTGGCGATTGGCGAGGCTGAAGGGCCCGCGGGTTGGCGAAGGGAAGGCCTCCGTTGGCATAGCCCTTGAGTTCGGCAGGACCTCACGAAGCCCGGGGACTGCAAGCGGGCCTATCCCAAGGCCTCGACCGCTGTAACAGATATTTTCAGAACATATTATGCTAACCTGGGAATGTAGGAGACCTACGCTCTGTAGCACGCCCACGAGCCGACAGCCTGATTGAGCGCGCTGGGCCACGCCAGGCGTAAGGCGGCGCCCTCGACAAGGATAGGGTCCCCGGGGGTCCCAAGGACTTGAGGAGCCCGCGAGGCCAGGGAGCCTCATGAGGGCCCATGATCACCTGAGCCATGGCTGTTCGACGCCGGGGGCCTCAGGGCCAAAAAGGCTCGGGAGGAGCCAGGAAGCTGGCACCGTGAGCCGGTTGAGCGGTCTGCGGCCAATGGGGTGGCGCGTCGCACCGCCCGCCGGCGGTCGCCAGGCCAGAGACCCCGCCCAGGGCTGCCGACGCCTCAGGCACGCTGGCACGCAGCCAAGGGCAAGGGGCGGGGTCGCTGCCCTGGAGGCAGGCGACCGCCTTACGCCTCTTCAAATCTCTGCTCGTGACACTCTCACGTAATAATGAGTGGGGTTGTACATGCCCCGGAGTCTCCTGAGCGCTGCCCCTGAGCCGCACGGGGGCTCCCACCCACGTCCCAGTGGAAGCCCCATGCTCCGCGCTGGCGGACGACACTGTCTTACAACGACTATGCCCACGCCCAGTGGAAGCCCCATGCTCCGCGCTGGCGGACGACACGGTCAATCAGCGACTATGCCCATGCCCAGTGGAGGCCCCATGCTCCGCGCTGGTGGGAAGACTACTTTAGGTGCCGGACGCGGCTGTTCTTTGCTTTCTCTTGTAACTAAATTTGCCATATTTTGGAATAAATTTGAGGTTCTCGCATCTTTATTTGGAAAAGGGGGGGACTCTCTCTCTTCTTCTTGCGGTGCTTCTTCTCTTGATTTCCGTCCTTGTGAAGGGTGGGGGCCACCCGTGGCTCCCTACGTCACACCCCGCGAGCGGGGGCTGGGCACGGTTCGCACGCTTGGGTCAGCCCAGCGGTGCTGAAGATGCCCTGAGGGCCCAGGCCACCGCAGCCGCAGACCTGCCCGTGCACACACCTCTCCAAGACTTTGGCGTCCGGATCCTCGCGCTGCGCTCTCGAGCGAGCCTGCGGGTAGGCGTGGCCTGAGGTCTTCAGCAGGCGTCCGCCTCTTGACCTTGGCCGGACGCCTAGACCCGGCGTAACAGTAACGACCCGCCCCTGCTCAGGGGTTGTGGGCGCGTGAAAAGCAAAGGGGAGGCAACATAAGGGAGTGCAATGTTGCTTAATACATCATAGAGAAGTTTCTTTCAAAAGTACTTTCACACCCCCACGGGGTCGCACGCAAAATCTTAACAGGGAATAGGGGAAATGTAGCCTAAGGAGACGCGGCACCACCGTCGCTGGTGCTGCCATCGTCATCGCCAGCCCCATGTTCCTCGATCTCAAGTGGACCCAAGTCTTCGGCAAGGGCAAGCTCCGCGATTAGGTCATCCACATGATCCACCACCCAGTCCGCCAGGGTGCCTTGGATCGCTCCGGGTATGGGGGCTATCGCCGCCTCGAAGTCGAAGTCAGGATCAGAGTGGAGGAGGTGGTTGAAGACGCGCGAGAACGCGTGTGCAAGAAGGCTGCGGCTCCTCTCCTCGACGAGCTGGCGTGACCTCTCGGCCCCACCTTCGAGGCACTCCATGACCTTGGTAATGAAGCCGAGGTAACTGACATCATCAGTAACAAGAGGGCTGGAGACATTCTCATCACAAATACCGCTCAAGGCCCGGTTGGCCCTATGCCCGAGGGCCTGAAATATCTCAGAGCGCTCGCCCTGCAGCACCCGAGCCCGTCTCGCCTCGTCCGAAGCTTTCTCCACAAGCGAGGAAACGCCTTCCACCTGCTTATAGAGGAAGGATAGCTCAGCCTCAGCCGCGGCCTGAGCGTCCACCGCGGCTTTCTCGCGTCGCTCCGCCGCGGCTAGCTTCTCCTTGAGGCCGTCGGCTTTGCTCTTCAGCTCGCCGCGCCACGTGCAGAAGCGAGCCTCCTGGTGCTCCAGTTTCCAGCGGTATTCCCCGGCGAGAGCCTGGCGGACCCCCACCACCTTCTCGTCAGCCTCTCTCTGGATCGCCGCCTCCCGGGATGCGAGGGCATCCTCAGTAGCGGCCACTTCGCGCTCCACAACCTCCAGACGCTCGTGCTCCAGGCTTTGCTCCAGCGCGTCCTTGAGCGTCCGGAGCCTCGTCTCACCCATAGGCGGCCCGCCCGCCGAGGTGGCGAGTGCCGCCTTGCGCGCCTGGACTTGTCGCTCGAGGACGGCGTTTGAAGCTTGAAGCTCCTTCTCATGCCCCTCGGCCGCATCGCGCCGATGATCTGCAGCTCGGGCCTCCTCTAGGGCGCGATCGCGGGCCTCCCTCGCTGCGGCGAAGGACTCCTCCGCCTCCGCGCGAGCATGCTCGCGTTGCAGATGACCAAAGTTGATGGTGACTTCTACCTGGCGCCATTCACGTGCCAGGCGTAGGCGCTCCGTCTCAAGATGCGTGTCGACATTGCCAAGCTCCACCCCAAGGCGGCCTAGCTCGCTCGCTGCCTCCTGAAGAAGGCCATGCCGGACAGCGCTGCGGCCGCGTGCGAGCTCCAATGCCTGGCCGGGGCTTTCCTCCACCCCAATCGGCTGGGGAGGCGCGCGAAGATTCACCCATCTCTAGAAGGGGCCCGGGGGCTGGAACTCCCTCGCCCGCTCCTCCGGCCCGAGACGGGGCCCGACGCGGGCTCACCCCGCTGCTTGAAGATGGCGTCATCGTGCAGGCCGCCTAGCTACCGACAAGAATCAGCGGGGGATCCCTTGGCACTGCCCCCGCAATCCGGAGGCCGCCCCTGAAGAGAGATGCCAGCAGCACAGGCCCAAAGCCCCCCAGGGTTGGCCTCGACTCATGTGCAGGTGCATCCTTGCGCGCAATCGCGCGGCTCATGAGGCATGAGGTTGCGACAGGGCCGGTGCCCTCTGGTGGCGGTGCCCGAGGCACACTCGTTCCTTCGTCAGAGGGGAACCTGAGGAACAAGAGTCAGAAAAACATGATGCACGAGGATCAAGGAAGGCGAGGTACTTACTCGTCCGCGGCAATCCACCTCCTCCTCTTCAGGGTCCTCGGGGCCGGGCTGCAGCGGCCATCGGACTCCTTCCTCCTCTGGGATGTGCGAGGGCCGAAGGGTAGCACGTTGGAGCCTGGCACGTGTCCACCCACTTCGGGGGTGGAGGCCGTGTCCCCAGGCGAGGCGTCTCCTCCGCCGCTCGCTGGAGTGGGAACTGGTGCTTGATGAGCGCGCGGCTCAGGAAGCCCCCCTGTGGCTGTCACGGGGGCGCACGCCTCTGGACCCCCAGACCTTGGGGTCACTAGCAAGGGGTTGTCGCGGGGCCCCACGTGGTCCTTGGGAAGCAGCCCCCACTCGTCGAAGCGTGGTATCTTGTCGGTGAAGGCAGCACCGTTCAGGTAAGTATACAAGGGGGACCCTCCTTCAGGGAGCTTAGTGGGCTCCCCGCCGGTTAGGAGGCGAAGCATCCCGATCAGCGTGTTGGAGGGAAGCAAAGGCTTCTGGAGCCTCATGGCATCTTTGGGGCCGGTTAAGGCCCACATTGGGCGAGAATGGCGCTGGAGTGGGGCGATGCGCCGCCGAACGAACTCCCTCACCACCATCGCCATCGTCACGCCCGCCTCCCTCAAGACGGTCAGCCTGGCCATGACCCGCGTGAGCCGCGGGTCGATGAGCTCCGCGTGCTCCCAACCAGAGCTCGGCTCCGCGGGGGGCATTGGGATCAGGAGCAAGGGGCTGTACGTGGTAGCATCGACATACACCCACTGCTTCCTGAATCCCGCCGCGTCCGGGCGGAGTGTGAAGTCGATGCCGGCGCCCGTAGTCGCCGCCACCGCCCAAAGCGACACGCACCCCGAGCGCTGCCCACCGGCGACAGTCTGGAGGGCAAAGAAGTGGCGTAGCAGGACCACGGATGGGGCGATCCCCATGAAGGCCTCACAAAGGAACTTGAAGGCAGAGAGAAGGACGATGGACCCGGGATCCAGGTGCAACGCGTGGATCTGGTAGTGCGTAAGCACGACGTTGAAGAAGTCGGTGAACGGCGGCAGAAGACCGGAGAAAAGGGTGTGAAGATGGAGAGGGATATTGGTAGCATCCATGTCGACTGAAGACCAGGAGGCCGGCCAGATCTTTGTCGCCTTCCACTCATTGGAGTCAGGGGCAATCACGGGCCAGACCTTGTCCAGCCCCTCGCGGTTGATCACGGTGGACCGGCCTAACGCAGGCTCCAGCCCCGCCGGGGGGTCCGTCGTTGCCGAAGCCCTGCTCCTCTTCTTCTTGGGGGCCATGGTGGCGAGGTGGATTGGAGTTGGCGCAAGCTTGCGAAGAGGAGAAGAGGCAGAGGGCAAGCACGCAGTAGGGCAATGATGGTTCTGCAGACGCGCGCTGACCTTTTTGCCAACTTGGAGCAGTTGCCGAGATGACATGGGGGAGCGGAGGCGTCTGCGTGCCGTCAAGCGCCACGCACCAGCCTGGCCCGTAGGCGGTTTGGGGCCCGCGGCGCTTCGCCCTTGCCCTTTGGCTTCGCCTCGAAGCCAGCCCGAGCGCGCCTTGGGCCCGGGGGCTACTGTTGGTGTTCTGGGAACCAGGGTACCCAGACTTGCATACCTGCGGCCCATGGCGTGGCTCCTTCGACGGCCTGGTATGGCCCAGCTACAAGACTATCAAGACAAGACTCTCGCGAGGCCCCCCTGGCCTCGTGAGGCGAACGACACCAAGACCTCCAGAGGGGGCGGCCTCCCCAGGATGCCTCCCGAGGAGCGGAGTTTCCTATGCAAGTGCTCAGCCTCACGAGGCTGCGATGATGTGAGCCATGATGACCAAGGCCAGGCAGGCGCCAGCGGGCGCACAGGAGACAGTTTCCCTTTCGGTGCTAAGGGAGCAAGGACAGACTTGGGTTCCCAAGGAGCCCTCCAAAGGTTTCCATTCCGGTGCCACAAGACCAAGACCACGAGCTCACCAGGACGAATGTCATCACTGAGCCCACTGCTGCATCATGACCAGAAGCTTTGTAGGAGAAGACCACCTTTTGTCAGGATAGGGTGTACCTCTTGTCCCCTTTCAAATTGGCTGTTGTGGTATCCCTTCCCGCCTAAGTTTCCTTGGAAGAGGACCGAGGCCACTATAAATATAGGTTAGCCACCACCGTAGAAGGGGTCGACTCATTCTCACCCCCGAGCCCTCGCGAGGCAGCTCATTCACTATACTAGTTCATCCTCAACCTCCTCGGGAGGTCAATCCACCACAAAGCAGGAGTAGGGTTTTACACCGCAAGGTGTCCCGAACCTGGGTAAACTTCTGTGTTCATCTTCTTCCCCGCTCACGCAAATCCGGCTAGGCTAGGCTGTAGGGCGACAAGATCGAGGCTTGAGAGGTTGAGATCTTTGAACACGCCACAGAGTTCGAACCTTCTTGGGTCTGCGGAGCCCTGAAACTGACAAGTTTGAGGATAATGTAGCCCGGGGGGTGCCCTCAATTGAACAAACCAAAAATTCACCTGGGAATGATGCTGCAGAAGCGTGGAGGTAGTCGATGAAGCGTGCCACGGGGGTCCACTCCTCATGAGCCGGATGGCTCCGGAGGCTCAAGAGACTCGCGAGGCCTAAGGGGCTCGCGACGGTCCGGGGCCTCCTGAGATGTCACTGCCAAGCGTCGAGCCTCATGAGATGCCATTGAGCGCTGCGCCAGACACTGGTACGAGGCGCCAACGTTCAGTAGGTCGAAAGGCATGCGGACATAGTTGCAGGGGAAGCCCACGCTGATGTAGGGTGGAACCCTTGGGGCCGATCTTTCACGATTTGGAGGGGGATTCCTGAAGAACACGACGAACACACGAAGAACACAAAGCGGGAAAAGAAGATGAAACACTCAAATTGACTTGATCCAATCACACATATGCTAGATCCATGAACACAAAGAGATCACAAGATCCAAAGACAACAAAGGAAAGATACAAGTAGCTAGTTCTTCTCCAAGAGGAGGTCTTGAATCCACTAGGGGATCTTCTCCTAGATGGAGGGCTTGAATCCACTTGGGCGATCTTCTCCTAGATGGAGGACATGGCCTTCAATGGAGTTGGTATCAAGTGGATGAGCAAAGCTCTATCTCTCATGTGAGCTAAAACCAATGCTGCCCCTAAAATTTTGGAGGAGGAGTATTTATAGGCTAGGGGGGCAAAGAGGTACATGGGCTTCGGCCCAAGTTACGCATGTAGGCGGGGTCCGGATGATCTGGATGGTGGCCCGGATGATCCGGGTGTCGGGGGTCCGGATGATCCGGCCGACCGTCCGGATCGTCTGTAGGCATCATAGCGGCAGCAGCTGGTCCGGATGATCCGGCCGACCGTTCGGATCGTTCGTAGGCGTCATAGCGGTAGCAGCTGGTCTGGATGATCTGGGGCCTGGTCCAGATGTCCGGCTCCGTCCGGATGATCTGAGACTTGGTCCGGATCGTCTGGCTTCGACGAGAAGGCTTTGGGTGTCTTGGGGGCACATTACTCAGATCGTCCAGGTGGGAGTTCGGATCATCCGGGCTTGGTCCGGATCATCCGGCTGGGGGTCCGAATCATCCGGGCAAGCTCTCACTACTGGAATCAGGGAATTAGCCATCAGCCATGTCTTTGCCGTTTGCGAGCTGATGACACAGAGGCCATTTGCCGTCCACTTCCAAAAAGCATACGGCAAAGAACTGGCTGATGGCAACTATACAGTTTGCCATCAGTGCATTCTTTGTCGTCTGCTAGTTGACGGTAAAGGGCGTACAGTGTCGGATTCAGGGCTCCGCAAACCCAAGAAAGGTTCGAACTCTGGGGCGTGTGCGAAGAACTCAACCTCCCCAGCCAACCGACCCGTCACCCCACGGCCTAGCTCGATGAACAAGGAAAAAGATGGACTCAGCGGTTTACCCAGGTTCGGGCCACCTTGCGGTGTAAGACCCTACTCCTGCTTTGTGGTGGATTTGCCTCATGAGGGGCTGAGGATGAACAAGTACAAGGGATGAATAACCTCGCGAGGTCTGCTCTGGTGAAGAACGAGCTCTCAGGTCTCCCTCGTGATGAACGGGCTCTCAGGTCTTGATCCCCTACTATGGTGGTGGCTAACCTATTCTTATAGTGGCCTTGGTCCTCTACCTCCAAAATGTAGGCGGGAAGGGATTCCACAGCGGCTAATTTGAAAGGGGACAAGTAGTACATCTTGTCCTGATGAAAGGTGGTCTTTGCCTATAAAGCTTCTGGTCATGATGCTGCGGTGGGCTCGGTGATGACATCCGTCTTGCCGTCCTGGCGGTCTTGGTCTTGTTGCACTGGAATGGAAACCTTTGCCTGATTCCCTGGGACCCCGCGCCTGCGCTTGCCTCCTTAGCACCAAAGAGGAAACTAGCTTCTCTGCGCCCGCTGGCGCCCGCCTGGCCTTGGTCATCATGGCTTGCATCCTCATGAGGTTGGGCACCTGCATGGGAATCTCCGCTCCTCAGGAGCAGCCTGGGGAGGCCGCTCCCTTTGGAGGTCTTGGCGTTGTCCGCCTCGCGAGGCTTGGCCCCTCGCGAGGGTCTTGTCTTGTTGGTGTTGTAGATGGGCCGTACCAGGTCGTCGATGGAGCCACGCCATGGGCCGCAGGTAGGCAAGTCTAGGTACCCTGGTTCCCAGAATACCGACAGTAGCCCCTGGGCCCAAGGCGCGCTCGGACTTGGCTTCGAGGCGAAGCCAAAGGGCAAGGGCGAAGCGCCGCGGGCCCCAATCACCTGCGGACCAGGCCGACACGTGGCGCTCGATGGGACGTGGGCGTCTCCACTTCCCCATGCGGCCTTGGCAATTGCCTGACTTGAAAACTGCCTGATGCATCCAGAAAATCCATCATTGCCTGGGACGTGAGAGGCCGGCGGTTAGGCTTCCTCCGGCTATAAATGGGAGAGGGGACAGAGCCCCCAGCCCATCTTCACCTTCTCACCGCCTGCACCTTCTTCTTCTTTGTTCCGCCATCTTGCCAGAGCGTCCATGGTGCCAATGAGGAGGTTCTCTGCCGCGGAGAAGGGAAACGCCCCCAAGGAAGGGCCAGGATCGCCGCCACCCAAGAGAGGCCGTGGCCGCCCCAGCAAGTACACCGCGACGCCTGCGGTGGCTCCCCGAGGGCGTGGGCGCACTCCCTCGAAGGCTGGCACCCCCTCGGGCAGTCATCGGGGTGCTCCTTCCCACGGCGGAAGTTGCCGCCGCTGGGGCAGCCGCAGCGAAGGGGGAAGGCACGCGGTAGCCGTCCAGCCACCGCGCCAGCGATCCCACTCGGTCGAGGCCTCCTCGGAGTTCGTGGTATGGGCAAAGAGGCCCGCAGGAGCATGGTTCTAGCTCCCACGCTTCTTTGCGGGTGTGCTGCCGGCCGGGGGACCTGGTGGCCTCTGGCTGTAGGCCGATGGTTGCTGCAGCAGGGCCTCGTGGGTGGAGGTCGAGGTCACCCCCGCCGGCAACGTGTTCCTGAACCACGGGCGGCAGCCGTTCGCCCACGCACGCGGCTTGCAGGGGAGGTGTACCCTCCACTTCAGGTATGACGGCGCTGCGACCCTCTACGTCACGGTTTTTGGGGAAGATGGCAGGCGCCTGGGGTGCTGCCCGGAGAGCGACAGCGACGACGATGATGTCCACCTCTCCGACAACGACGGCCGGAGGCGTGGTACCATCTTCGGCGGTGAGCTTGCCTTGGCGACGGCCGCGACGCCTCCAGCGGCGGCAGCTCCTCTTTTGGGGAGAGCACGAGCGACGACGACTACGACAAGCCACCACACCGCCGAGCTCGGACCAGGGAGGGTGACGAGCCGCCTCGCCGCCGCGCCCCGGTGAAGCAGGAGGAGAACTCGGACTGAGTGCAGGCGTTGCTGGAGCCGGGTCTCGGGAGCCGTGATGGTCGCGCGGCCGCTTTTGCTTCTTTCTTTTCTCTGCATCAAAAAAAGGTAGAAAGCCCTGCCGGGGTGTGTAATGAACCATGGCGCTTGGGCCGTTATATTATCATTTTTATACTGCGTCCTGACATCCGTGCTATCATTAATTGACGGGTTCTTGCTGATCTTGATTGGGATGACTTAGCTTAGTGTGCTTGCGGTAGACTCTCGTGTCGCGAGGGCGTGCTCTTCTGGGGCTTGGACCTCCTGCACGCCCCTCATTCCAGAGAGGTCCTCCAGAGGTTTCCTTCTTGAGGGTTCGAAAGTCCTCAGGCCTCGGGAGACACCCTATGGCTGCGGGGTTAGGGGACCTCCGGAGACGCCATACCTCACGCGAGCCCCCGAGCGTGGGCCGGTCGCCGCTGGCATGCCGCGTCGCAATGCCCGAGGGCACGGACTCAGGAGGGCATGCATGCCCGTTGGCTCGTTTAAGAGCATCGTGCGAGGATTAAGACGCCAAAGGCTAGGACACCAAGGCTTTGGCGAGGTGTGTTTGCGGGCGGGCCCAAGCGCACACACCATGCCCAGCCGCCATGCGCGAGACGCGTGAGGAAGAGCGACGGGCAACTGTCACCTGAAAGAGCGAATGCTGCGAGGATAAAAAATTGCCAACCCTTTCAAATAAAGATGCGAGAACTTCAAATTTCAATCCAAGAAGTTGCAAATCAGCTACAGAAAGCAAGCAAAAGAACAGCCGCGTCCAGCACCTACACTAGTCTTCTGGTCTTCCCGCGAGCGCGGAGCATGGGGCTTCCACTAGGACGTGGGTGGGAGCCCCCGTGAGGCCCAGGGGCGGCGCTCAGGAGACTCCGGGGCGTGTAAAGCCCCACTCATTATTACGTGAGAGTGTCACGGGCGGAGACTTGAGAGGCGCATGGCCTTGGTCACGGATAGAACTTCCGGAGGTGCTGGATGTTCCAGGCATTCTGGATGGGGACCCCGTCCTATGTCTCCAGGCACACGGCGTCAGGCCTGGAGACACGAGCGATCCTGAATGGGCCCTCCCACATGGGCAAGAGCTTGAGAAGCCCCTCCCTGGAGAGCACCCATCTCAGGACGAGGTCACCCACCTCGAGGGTCCTGGAGCAGACGCTACGGCAGTGATACCGCCGCAGCGCCTGCTGGTACCTCATGGCACGGAGCGAGGCTTGGCGGCGGCCCTCTTCCCCAAGCAGGAGGTCCATCCCCCACGAGGCGTCCTGGCATGCCTCGTCAAACGCCAAGCCCCGTGGGGAGCGATGCTTGACCTCATGAGGGAGGACCGCCTCAGCCCCGTAGATGAGGAAGAACGGGGCCTCGCCGGTGGGCTTAGTCGCGGTGGTGCGGATGGACAACAGCACGGACTGAAGCTCGCCGAGCCAACCCCTGCCGCAGGCCTCGAGTTTCTTCTTGAAGCTCCTCGCCTTGAGGCCCCTCAGGACCTCCGCGTTGGCGCGCTCGGCTTGGCCGTTACTCCATTGGTGTGCCACCGAAGCGTAGCATACCTGTGTTCCAAGGTTAGCACAATATGTTTTGAAAAGGTTGCTCATGAACTGAGAGCCATTGTCTGTAATGATACGGTTGGGGACCCCAAAGCGGCTCACGAGGCCCTTAATGAACTTGACCGCCGAGCCAGCTGGGATGGTGCGCACGGGCTCCACCTCCGCCCACTTGGTGAACTTGTCGATGGCGACCTAGAGGTAGCGGTAGCCCCCGACCGCTTGGGGAAACGGGCCCAGGATATCCAGCCCCCAAACCGGGAACGGCCATGAGAGTGGGATGGTCTGGAGGCCCTGAGTGGGCTGGTGGATCTGTTTGGCATGGAATTGACATGCCTCATAGGATCTCACCAGCTCGGTGGCATCGTTGAGCACAGTGGGCCAATAGAACCCGCTGCGGAACACCTTGCCCACGAGGGTGCGCGATGACGAGTGATGCCCACAATCCCCGCTGTGGATGTCAGCCAGCAATTCGCACCCCTGCTCCTTGGAGATGCACGGCAGCGTGACGTCGTTTGGGCGCCTTCGGTAGAGCTCGCCGTCCTGCAGGCAGTAAGCAGTGGCCTGACAGGCCACGTGTTCTGCGTCTTCCTCCTTCTCCGGCAGGGTGCATCGGAGTAGGAATGCCTTGAGCTCCTCGGTCCAGCACCCCTCCCGAAGTTCAAGCGCGAGGAGCAGGCAGGCTCCGGAGGTCGGACCGCAGGCTGGGGCGCCCGAGGTGGGTGCCGTGGGCGGTTCCTCCCGAAGCAGTGCAGGGCTTGCAGTGGGGGGAGCCGCCGACGGCTTGAAGAGCCGCTCTTCGAAGATGCCAGGCTTCTGGGGCTCGCGCCAGGACGCCCTCTTGGTGATGTCATCTGCCTCCTTGTTCGTGCCATGTGGCACGTGCTGCAATTCCAAGCCCAAGAATCATTTTTCAATTTTGCGTACGTCCTCTAGATATGCTCCATGTGCTCATCTTTTGGCTTGTACTCCTTGTTGGAGGAGTTGACGAGGAGCTGAGAGTCGCCCTTGATGGTGAGATGCCTGACCCCAAGAGCTGCCGCAGCCTTGAGGCCGGCGATCAGGCCCTCGTATTCCATGATGTTGTTGGAGGCCTTCTCACCACGCTAGAAGCAGAGTTGCACGGCGTAGTAGGGCTTGTCCTGAGTAGGTGAGATGAGCACGGCTCCAGTCCCCGCGCCCTATCGTGCGAACATGCCGTCAAAGTACATGAGCCAGCCATCCGGTGCCTCGTCTCCGGGCGTGAGGGAACAATCTTCGCCCACCTCTTGGTCGGGGGCGTCAATCCATTCTGCCACAAAGTCAGCGAGGGTCGCGCCCTTGATGACCTTGGTGGTGCTAAACTCCAGCTGGAACACCTGCAGCTCGATGTTCCATTCAGCGACCCTGCCCGCGGCATTGGGGCTCCGGAGCACCCTCTCCAGGTGGTATGCCGAGACGACTTTGATGGGGTGGCCTTGGAAGTAGTGGTGCAGCTTCCTTGAGGTGATGAGGAGCGAGAGTAGGAGCTTCTGCGGCATGGGGTAGCGTGTGCGCGCGTCACGCAGCACCATGCTGACGAAGTACACAGGGTGCTCGATGAGGGAAGAGGCATCGATGGCATCCGGCCCTTCTCGAGACGAGGGAGTCTCGGGAGCCTTGCCATCCGGTGGGGTAGCCAGAGCCTCAGGAGCGCCGTCCTGAGGCGGCGATGGCGCGGTCGGGCGCGGGGTGCTATGCCGCACACCCGCATCCGCGCGCTCTTCCCGGACTGCCACAAGTGCCGTGCTGGCTGAGTGGGATGTGGCGGCCAGGTAAAGCACCAGGGGCTCAAGAGGGCGAGGTGCCACCATCACCGGCAGGCTAGTGAAGTACCTCTTGAGGTCTTGGAAGGCCGCCTCGGCCTCCGGAGTCCATTTGAATGGGCCCTTCCTTTTCATCAGCTTGAAGAACGGGAGGGCGTGCTCGCCAAGCTTGGAGATGAAGTGCCCCAACGAAGTCACGCAGCCCGCGAGCTTCTGCATCTCCTTGAGGGTCTGCAGCGGGCTCATCCTCTCTATTGCCTTGATCTTCTCGGGGTTGGCCTCGATCCCTCTGTGCGACACCAAGAAACCCAGAAGCTTGCCGGACGGGACGCCGAACACACACTTCTCCGGATTGAGGCGCAGGTTTACCTTGCGCAAGTTGGCGAACGTCTCTTCCAAATCTCCGACAAGGGTCCTTGCTTCCTGCGACTTGACCACTATGTCGTCGACGTATGCCTCAGCATTTCTCCTGAGCTGCCGGCCCAGGGCAATGTGCATCAATCGCTGGAAGGTTGCGCCAGCATTGCGTAGTCCGAATGGCATGCAGGTGTAGCAATACACCCCGCACGGGGTTAGGAAGGCTATCTTCTCGACGTCCTGCACCGCCATCTTGATTTGGTGGTAGCCCGAGAAGGCGTCCAGGAAGCACAGCAAGTGGCACTTGGCGGTGGAGTCGATGATCTGGTCAATGCACGGAAGAGGGAAAGGGTCCTGAGGACAAGCTTTGTTGAGGCTCATGAAGTCGACGCACATGCGCTCCTTCCCGCCCTTCTTGGGAACAATGACCGGGTTGGCCAGCCAATCTGTTTACCACACTTTTCGAATGACGCCAGCTTCTTGCAGCTTGCTGACCTCCTGGACGATGAACGACTTCTTCTCTGGGGCTTGCCACCGGGGCACACCATCAAGTGGTGCTCGATCACATCTCGTGGGACGCTGACCAGGTCTGTTGCTTCCCATGCAAACACATCCTTCTTCGCACGGAGGAAGCCGACCAGCGCCTCTTCCTGGTACGGGGGGAGGCCGGCGCCTATGGTGAAGGTGGGGCCTGAGCCCCCGTTGTCGACTGGCACTTGCTTTGTCTCGGCACGATCTTGGGAGAACAACTGTTTCTTCTTTGCATGCGCGGCCTTTGGGGTCTCCGGAGCGCCCTTCGCGTCTGGCCGCGCCGCTGCCGCAGCCTTGAAAGCGAGCTTGAGAGCCAGGAGTGCATCCTTGGCGTCTCCCACCACAGTGAGGATGCCGCTGCTCCCCGGCATCTTGATGACGTTGTAGCCGGGGTGTGTAGCTGCCATGAACTTGGCAAGGGCCGGATACACAAGGATGGCATTGTACGGGAGGCTGATGCGGGTGACGTCGAAGTCGATGAGCTCAGTGCGGTAGTTGTAGCGCGTGCTGAAGGTGACGGGGAGGCGGATCTACCCCAGAGGAACGGTGGAGCCGTCGACCACCCCCGAGAAAGGTTTGGTGGGGGCGAGCTAGTCGTAAGGCACATGAAGCTAACCGAAAGCTTCCATGGAGAGGACGTTAAGGCCAGCACTGCCGTCGATGAGGGTCCTAGTGACTGCAACATTGCTGATGGTGGGTGTGCAGAGCATGGGAAGCGCGTCGGCGCCGACCGTAGTCTTGGGGTGATCACTGGAGTCAAAGACGATGTCGGTCTCGGGCGCCACCCGGCCTGGAGGAGCCCCCCGTCGCGGCTGGGTGGCCCAGACCTATCGGAAGAGCTGCTTAACATGGCGGCTTGAGGCTGGCGCCTTCGACCCGCCGAGAATGGCCGCAACGGCGTGGGGCACCGGCGCCGCGAAGCGCGCGACAAACAGGCCGCGCAGCTCCTCCCTTGAGGCCACCGAAGACTCCGGCAAGCTGAGCAACCAGGAGCGCGGCACCCCTGAGAGAGCCATAGGGAGCCAGTTCCCCATGACTTTGTTGTCACCGCCCACCTCCCAGACGGCCTCCGTGTACACCCGGAGGAACTTCGGCGGCCACTGCACCTGTCGCAAGGCGGGGGAGAAAGCTCGAAGACCCACGATGCCTCCGAACGCGCCCGGCGGCCCGGCAGGCTGGGCGGCGCCTGCCATGGGAACAACAAGGCGAGGGCGGAGTGAGGTCGACGAGAAAGCAGAACTTCGACACGCCCCTACCTGGCGCGCCAAATGTCAGATTCAGGGCTCCGCAGACCCAAGAAAGGTTCGAACTCTGGGGCGTGTGCGAAGAACTCAACCTCCCCAGCCAACCGACCTGTCGCCCCACCGCCTAGCTCGATGAACAAAGAAAAAGATGTACTTAGCGGTTTACCCAGGTTCGGGCCACCTTGCGGTGTAAGACCCTACTCCTGCTTTGTGGTGGATTTGCCTCACTAGGGGCTGAGGATGAACAACTACAAGGGATGAACAACCTCGCGAGGTCTGCTCTGGTGAAGAACGAGCTATGAGGTTTCCATCCCCCTTTATGGTGGAGGCTAACCTATTCTTATAGTGGCCTTGGTTATCTTCCCCTAAAACATAGGCAGGAAGGGATTCCACAGCGGCCAATTTGAAAGGGGACAAGTAGTACATATTATCTTAATGAAAGGTGGTCTTCGCCAGCAAAGCTTCCGGTCGTGACACTACGGTGGGCTCGGCGATGACATTTGTCCTGCCGTCCTGGTGGTCTTGGTCACATTGCATAGGAATGGAAACCTTTGCCTGATTCCTCGGGACCCTGCGCCTGCGCTTGCCACCTTAGCACCAAAGAGGAAACTGGCTTCTCTGCGCCCACTGGTGCCCGCCTGGCCTTAGTCGTCATGGCTTGCGTCACCGCAACCTCATGAGGTTGGGCACCTGCATAGGAATCTCTGCTCCTCAGGAGCAGCCTGGGAGGCCGCTCCCTCAGGAGGTCTTGGCATCGTCCGCCTTGCGAGACTTGGCCCCTCGCGAGGGCCTTGTCTTGTTGGTGTTGTAGATGGGTCGTACCAGGCCGTCGGTGGAGCCACGCCGTGGGCCGCAGGCAGGCAAGTCTGGGTACCCTGGTTCCCAGAACACTGACAGTAGCCCCCGGGCCCAAGGCGCGCTCGGACTTGGCTTTGAGGCGAAGCCAAAGGGCAAGGGCGAAGCGCCACGGGCCTCAATCGCCTACGGACCAGGCCGACGCGTGGTGCTCGATGGGACGTGGGCGTCTCCACTTCGCCACGCGGCTTTGACAACTGCCTGATGCATGCAGAAAAGCCATCATTGCCTGGGACGTGATAGGCCGGCGGTTAGGCTTCCTCCGGCTATAAATGGGAGAGGGGGCGGAGCCACCAACTCATCTTCATCTTCTCACGGCCCGCTCCTTCTTCTTCTTCGTTCTGCCATCTTGCCGTAGCATCCATGGCGCTGGTGAGGAGGTTCTCAGCTGCCGAGAAAGGAAAGGACAAGTGGTGGCCGTGCGGCCACCCTGCCCGCAGGCCCATGCCGGTGGCACGGCTCGCGAGTTCGTGGTGTGGGCGGCTATGCCGCCGCGCACATGGATCCGGCTCCTGCAGTCCCTAGCGAGGGAGATACCGCCGAGGGGGCCCGTGAGCTATGGCTGCAGCATGACGGTTGCTGTAGCCAAGCTTCGAAAGCGGAGGTCGAGGCCATCGACTCCGGCGACGTCTTCATGACTCGGGGATGGGGCGCGATCGCCCGCGCCTGCAACTCGGAGGGGTGGCACGCCATCCACTTCGAGTTTGACGTGGCATCGACGCTCTTCTTCAAGGTCTTCGGGGAGGACGGCCGATGTCGGGAGTGCTGCCCCAGGGGAGATGAATAAGACGGCGGCCCCTCTTCGGGAAGACGAGGCGGCGAGGCCACCGATGGTGAACTTGCCCTTGGCCTTGTCCACGACTCCTCCGACAGCAGCAGCGCTTCATCCGGACCAGGCTCGAGCGACGATGACAGCTACAAGCCGCAGCGTCACCACGCCCGGGCCTAGGGGAGGAGCGAAACCATCCTAGCGTCGTGGAGGACGTCGCCTAAGCCGCAACCTTCGGGAGGCTTTTTTCTTTTTGCTTCATTCCTGCACAGAAATCATGAAGGGGCCCCGCGGGGTGTGTAAAACTTGTGGCACTTTTGCTCTAATGTTAGCATCCCCAACTCATGGTGCATTTATGTCTTTCGCTTGGGCACGGTCCCCACCCCCTTTTAATTATCGCGGTAGCTTAGTGCTCTACGCCGACAGGACCCAGTCCCCAGGCAGGCTTCGGCCATCGCTGGTATGCCAGATCACGATGCCGTGGTCAAGGCCAGGAGGTGAGCGGCCCGAGGTCTGGTAAGAGCCCCCGAGGCGCGATGCTCGTGAGGTCCCCTTTGGTGCAAAAGCAGCTCCCGAAGGATTAATAGGGAAGCTACCTTGCCCGAGCGAAACCATATGAATTGTTGGGACCGGTTTTCCAGGATATTAATTTCCCAGTAAATGGCCCTTGTGCTCACCAGCCCCAGGATTATTGTTAGCTGGTGAGACACCAACTTGATATAGAAATTCCAAGCAAAATACAAAATATGTAGTACAAGACCATTCTGGCCTAAGAGTACAACAAATGGTTTCAAGTGGTTGATGGCGGAAGCGGTTTGCGGTTCATCAGCGTCTATGGGACTCCATTTCCCATAGGAACAGCTGACCTGGATAACTCCTATCTTCGCGAGGTTGCTATCATCATTGCCTAGGTTCCGGGGCTGTCATCACAGCACTCCTCTCCCAGCAAGAAATCTGGCCAAGACAATAGCCAGGGACAAGCCAGTGAGTACTTTGAATGTACTCGCAAACATTATGAACACAGGTATAATATAACAGATGATAATCATGCTCTGAAATATTTTCATGATCACTTAGCCAGTCACGAAGTAAAATTCATGCCGCATGCAAACAGGTTAATAAATATGAAAAAGTAATCTAGATAATAAGAATAAAATAAACCGATCGGGTGTCTGAAGCGACGCCTCGAAAGGATAATAATATAAGACATGCCACAGTCGGGCGTGTGAGCGACACCATATAAAGGGCTTATAAAGAAGATTAAATAATCAGCATGCCACAGTCGGGCGTCTCAGCGACACCACATAAAGGGCTTATAAAGAAAATAAATAACAAGCATGCCACAGTCGGGCGTCTCGGCGACACCACAAAAAGGGCTTATAAAGAAGTAAATAACAAACGTGCCACAGTCGAGCGTCTGAGCGACACCACATAAAGGGCTTATATAAGAATAACCACAGTGAATATCCAGGAGGTAGAACCGTCCCAGGGATACTCAATAATTCAAATACTACAAATGGTTAGTCCATAATAATAATAATCATAATCATCATATGTCACATGTCATGATCAATGTTCTGGTTTAGCAGTTTTTCCTCCGAAGACCGACACTAAGACCGACACTTGACCCGTCTAGACTGTAGTCCTTAACCATGGACATGGCTATTCGAATAGATATAATCTCTGCAGAGGGTGTACTCTTTACCCACGAGTAACGGATTCCTTTAGTCCATCGGGACTAATTCCGTTTACGGTCTTTTACTTGAAAACACACCTGACCCGCACACACCAGCTTAACTTACCGGTGTCTGGAATCACCCATGACACCCGTTAAGCAAAACTCTAAGTGGGGAGGCTACAACCTCGACTAGCATGGGATCACAAAATTTATAACGCGCGCAAACTTGGGGAGCTACCCCCTCGGCTCCAACCGGAAACACCCATGCCCCCGGACCAAGTGACATGACTACTAGGGGCCACTGGTATCTTTCACTTTGGCCTCTTTGTACGGTGTGAGCTAAGAAAGGGGTTGACAACTTACTGAACCGTACCCTACCTGTAGTAGGGACAAGTGGTAGCACGAAACCAGAATGGGGGTTACTGGCTCAAGACTCGATCTACGGTCGACTCAGGAGGTTAAAGTATTCCCTGCATGATTAGCATAACAAATATATTCCACACCAACAGACAGAATCACCACTCATCATACCTCACCATGCCTTACTGAATATGCTCGTCTCAACGAAATATCAGTATCAAGCTCGTGTCTACCCACGACAGAGACTTTTCTGGATTCCTTCCGGTAGGCATGAAAGGCATACGTGGGTGAATACTGTCACAAGTATATCAATTCCAACAGCAAGGAATTTCCATCATGCACACAGGGACATGATCATAACATCACATGAAATAATGCATGTTTCCAATCAGCTCGGTGTTGTAGCCATATCAAAACAACACATGGCAAATATTATACTAGGGTTCAGAATGCTTGCCTTTAGTGTGTGGAGAGGTAGGGTGCACCACAAAACTTTTGAAGGTTGCTTCCCTCTCCATTTCCCAATTTTGAAAAATATTCAAATCAACACATAGTTTCAAAACAGTACAAAAAAGTTGTTCGAATTTTTTCCAAATAAATATGAAAATAAACTAGACAAAATTTGAGAATCAACAGAAAAAGAATCAAGTCAAACGGAATTGTATTTAAAAAGTTATGGCCAGTCAAAGTTTTGGTCAAAATCTGATTTAAAAAAAACAGAAAAAGGACAACGGTTCGCCTGGAATATGCCTTCTGAGATTGGTCGCGTACTTACAGGAAATACGCTTCCACGAGAGGGAAAACGCATCAGCCGGGTTGCGCCACTGGTGGCCTGGGTTGGCTCACCGACAGGTGGTCCCCACCTGTCGGGTTCGTCTTCTACCCCCAGCACGCGCCTCGACAGAGACAGGGGCCGTTTCCAACGGCGATCCCTGGCAACACAAGCCACCATTCGACGCGCTCTTGATATGGGGATGATCGGGAGGAGGCACCGCATCCATCCGCGGTGGTTAGGAGCACGGGGGAGCTTGAGGGTGAGAGCACCTTCCTCCATGGCGGAGGGGAAGCTTCGGGCCATGGGGCATTCCTCCTACGGTGGTTTTTGGTGGAAAGAGGGAATGGCGACGGGTCTTCTGCAACTGAGGGACCCGGTTGGAAAGAACTAGGCAAGGGGAAGAGCAGTAGGGGGCTCCGGATTTGACCATGACGGTGGTGGCGGAATCCTGACCGGAGGCGGGGAAGGCGGCGGTTCCAGATGGATTTGAGCGAGGGGGAGAACTCTATGGCTTGCCTGAGGATGCTCACGAGCTCGAGCGAGGTCTGGGGCCATTTATAGCCAGGGAAGGTCGGTTCGACGGCGGCAGTGGATAAGAACGCCGGCGAACCGCCGCTCTGTTGCTAGCAGGGCGAAGTGGCGCTGGTCGGCGCTAATCGACGAGCTCGCGGATGAGCTCGAGCTATTCCAGAGGGCAGCTGGCGCGCGAGGAAGGCTCGGGCGGCGCTGCCAAGGCCGGGGCCCGCTGCGGCCGTTCGCTAGCCGCCATGGCCGACCTGACGGTGGCGCTACGGGGCTCCAGGAGGTGGCCAGGGTGACTCTGCGACGAGAGAGGGGTCGGGCGCGTTGGCTGTGAGTGGGAATGGATCAGAACGGGCGCGGGGAGGTGGCAGCGGGACGCGGCGACTCGGGCGCACGCACGTGCAAAACGCGCGCTCTGGCCGCGCCCAGAGCACGCAGGCCATGTGCTCGATGAAATGCCAACACACTCTAGGCCTATCTGATGCTTATGAAACTAAACAGGACTAGGCTAATGAGCATATGAGAGCTAATAGACACGTGGGTTAGGTCATTGGAGCAACTGCACAATGCCAGACCAAAAGCATGCCAAATCTGGCCATGCTCCTAACCTGCTTGATGAAATGCCAAGGGCATCTAGGCATCTCTCCTGGTAGCCAAAATCTCCAGGTTGGGGTCTCTTTAGATGATAAAGAGGGTGGCCAGGTTAGTTTGGCCAGAGCAGAAACTCCCTAGTGCAAGTTTTTGAGAAAACCAAATCTGGACAGAAAATAAAGGTCATTATTGCATGGACCAAAAATATTCAAAAGGTTCCCAAATCCTGGACTTAAGGTTTTGGTAGGGTGGTCTATAAGCAGGAGAAAAATCATGGGCAATAGGGCAAGATAAAGAGGGGTTGCAGTACAAACTACCAAACTGAACCAGAATGAAGATGAGGATGGTTTGCTCAAATCTTCCAAGGAACACCAATGGGTTTTTGCATAGAAAAGAACTATATACTACTACTAACATCTCCAAATTTTTATGGAAGTTTTAAAGAAAATATATAAATAGGTTGTAGTGCAAACTACAAACTGAACCAAATTTGAAAACTTGAGGTAGGGCTCAAAATCCCCAAATGACTAAGAGAAGTTTTTGCATAAAAGTGCTTTAGGAACATCACATGTCATCCCCAAATTTTGGTCGAATTTTTAATTGAATTTATCAAAAATGTTATAGTGCAAATGGGACTCTAAAACTTATGAGAAACCATTTTAAAAGAAATGAAGCTCAGGAAAATAATTATAGAAATAATTCCACTGATAAAAGAAATATTCTTGAGTATGCACTCAAGTCCAAAAATATTTTTTTTGAAAAGTTTCCATTTGGAGGGAAAAACTCCACAATTCAGAAGAAAAGAGGGATTCTGAAATCAAAAGATAAATCCAGAAAATAAAAATTTAATTTCCCGGCAAAATTTTAATTAATAAATTATGGTTAAAATTTTGGGGTGTTACAACATTACCCCCCTTAAGAAAAATCTCGTCCTCGAGATTTGCTAAGGGCGGTTTCAAAAGTATTACTCCTACTACCACAAAGTATTAATTAAAAAAAACAAATATCCTAATCACACAATACACTGAGGTTACTGCGAGAGGGAAAAACAATTGGTGCAACTTTAGTGGACGTACTGGTGCTGCGTGAATTAAAAATTCATGTCATGGAGAAATATTTGTTGCAACGGCTCAAAGAAAATCCAACTTCAAGATTTACTGAGAGCGGAAACAGTTGATCGAAAATCACAGCAGTAAGAAAAAAAAATTACTCACATTCAACAAAACCAAACAATTTATTCATAGCACAAAATTAGGATACAACGCATAAGCGGTAATACATAAATAAATGCTAGGATAACAAATATAGCAGTGGCGTCTACAATGTAAACGGAAAATAGGCAGGGTCCTGAGAAAATGTCTCCGGCACTGGGGCACACTCCTCTACTACCGGAGGAAGTGGATTGACCAGTCTAAGAACGCGCCTCTCCTGGTCTGGCCTCAGTGGTCTGCCAATGGCGATCTGAGGATTTAAATCAGCGAGGCTCTGGAGATAACCCATTACTTGCTGGGTCAAACGCTCTTGAGCGATAACATACTGGGCAAGGTTGGCCAGTACTAGATCCCTCTCAATTTGTCCACCGGGAAAAGATGCCACTTCCCCGGGTGCTGCACGACTCGGGAAGTGATAATACCCTCGTTCGCTGGCATAGGGTACCGCGAATCGAAGGCGAGCAAGCGCTTCGTACGCAGCAGCTTCTATGGCCATTTGCGGAGTCGGCATAGATTTCCCCACGAAGGAGACTTCCGTTGGGTCTTGGTTTGGGTTTGCGGGAGGGATGTGCACTACTGCCCAATATTTCGAGGTGGATGGGGTGATCCTCGTTTTGAGCAGCTCGTACTGGGGTGGATGGGTAGAACTCATGGTACTGCAGGTAAAGTCCCACAATATTTTTACAAAACTACCTGGGGTTGCATCTGGAGTTCTCAAATAAATACTAGGGCTCGGCATGGCAAAGAAATGGTTGTGTGAGCTGTGCATAAAGTGAGGATGCTTGGTAAGGTCACGAGGTGGCCTTTTATATAGCATCAGGGTTGGGTTACTTATCACGGTGTGGGGGCAACTAGTTTGCCGGTTCTGCTCTATGGGGTCGGGTTCAAAGCCACAGATACACATATCTCACAAAAGTGACGTGTTACTGTTGGTGTCGTCGGGGTGGTTTTCGGTAGCTACGCCCGGAATTAAAAATGCAACCGCACGCCAACAGACTTATGCGGGGCTACTAAACAAAACAAAGGCGCACAAGCAGTCTGCATCCATTCAAGGCGAGTACAAGGTCACACTATTACAAGGCGTAGAAATACTAAGACTCGATACTACTCGAGTGGCTTAGTCTACCTCGTTAATATCTAAGCGGGCGTGCCTTGTGGACGTCGAGGCTTCTACATGGGCTTCACCATCGTGGTTTGCTGGGCGGGGTTGTGGAGCGGCAGGGTCGGGGTAGCGATGATGACCATCGCGGGGGTTGTTGGCTACAATCCCGTTGGAGCGTGTTCCCAAAAGGTGACGAAGCACTTCTGGGGACACCAAAGCATTCCAGTCGATGGCCGGGGCAGACCTCAAGGAGTCGATCGGTTGCCCGAATAACACAACTGGGTTGTCGGCGTCGGGCTCCTCTTCTCCTCTTGCCGGGGCTCGGCGAACAAGCTCTCCACGAGCGGCAATCAGATCAAGGGTGATCTGATTGAATAGTGCCTCTAGTGCACTTACATAGCGCACCAGATGCAGCAATGCAGGGTCCGTCTCGTGGTCTCCGTTGGCAACCTGGGGTGGCCTACTGTACCCATCATGGCTGGGGTAGTAGTAGAACGAGCGGCAGCTAACTCTGGGCGACAGGTGCCGGAGTTGAACTATAGCCTCTCGAGCAGCTAGCTGAATGGCTTGTGGCTCAAAGGAAGTTGTCCTTCCGGTGAACCTGTAGGGGCGTTCTGGCGATATACCCCTACCATAGACGTGTACAGTGGCCCAGAATTGGCGGCTCTCACCGCTCATGGGCCCTTGGTACACAACATACTCTGGGGGCTCTTCTAATGCAAAGGCACGGCGGGTGAGGTTTGCTAGCACGGTCACAAAACCTCCAAGGTTGGTTGCTGTGGTCTCATTGTGAACAATGGGGCCAGGCATCTTGGCTCAGTTTTGGGGTAGAGGCTGTGCGGTGCTGGGTTGGGGCTAGCGTTCCCTTTTTATAGAAAAAGAGGATGGAGTCTTCCTTCGCACGCTTGCAAATGAGACAATTTAGGTGTCGGTCACTGGCGCGTGATCGACAGGCTAGGCCGATAGGTTAGGCACCGACTGCCAAAAAGGTGTCAGGGTCACTGTGTGGCTATCTTACACGAGAAGCTTGACTTGGTTTAGGTTAAGGTCTGGTGGGTTGGTTAACCTAGGTTTATCGACCTGGCTAAGATAGGATTAGCCAATGGTCAGCCTGGCTCTGATACCAAGGTTGTCGGGACCGGTTTTCCAGGATATTAATTTCCCAGTAAATGGCCCTTGTGCTCACCAGCCCCAGGATTACTGTTAGCTGGTGAGACACCAACTTGATACAGAAATTCCAAGCAAAATACAAAATATGTAGTACAAGACCATTCTGGCCTAAGAGTACAACAAATGGTTTCTAGTGGTTGATGGCGGAAGCGGTTTGCGGTTCATCAGCGTCTATGGGACTCCATTTCCCACAGGAACAGCTGACCTGGATAACTCCTATCTTCGCGAGGTTGCTATCATCATTGCCTAGGTTCCGGGGCTATCATCGCAGCGCTCCTCTCCAAGCAAGAAATCTGGCCAAGACAATAGCCAGGGACAAGCCAGTGAGTACTTTGAATGTACTCGCAAACATTATGAACACATGTATAATATAACAGATGATAATCATGCTCTGAAATATTTTCATGATCACTTAGCCAGTCACGAAGTAAAATTCATGCCGCATGCAAACAGGTTAATAAATATGAAAAAGTAATCTAGATAATAAGAATAAAATAAACCGATCGGGTGTCTGAAGCGACACCTCGAAAGGATAATAATATAAGACATGCCACAGTCGGGCGTCTGAGCGACACCACATAAAGGGCTTATAAAGAAGATTAAATAATCAGCATGCCACAGTCGGGCGTCTCAGCGACACCACATAAAGGGCTTATAAAGAAAATAAATAACAAGCATGCCACAGTCGGGCGTCTCGGCGACACCACAAAAAGGGCTTATAAAGAAGTAAATAACAAGCGTGCCACAGTCGGGCGTCTGAACGACACCACATAAAGGGCTTATATAAGAATAACCACAGTGAATATCCAGGAGGTAGAACCGTCCCAGGGATACTCAATAATTCAAATACTACAAATGGTTAGTCCATAATAATAATAATCATAATCATCATATGTCACATGTCATGATCAATGTTCTGGTTTAGCAGTTTTTCCTCTGAAGACCGACACTAAGACCGACACTTGACCCGTCCCAGACTGTAGTCCTTAACCATGGACATGGCTATTCGAATAGATATAATCTGTGCAGAGGGTGTACTCTTTACCCACGAGTAACGGATTCCTTTAGTCCATCGGGACTAATTCCGTTTACGGTCTTTTACTTGAAAACACACCTGACCCGCACACACCAGCTTAACTTACCGGTGTCTGGAATCACCCATGACACCCGTTAAGCAAAACTCTAAGTGGGGAGGCTACAACCTCGACTAGCATGGGATCACAAAATTTATAACACGCGCAAACTAGGGGAGCTACCCCCTCGGCTCCAACCGGAAACACCCATGCCCCCGGACCAAGTGACATGACAACCAGGGGCCACTGGTATCTTTCACTTTGGCCTCTCTGTACGGTGTGTGCTAAGAAAGGGGTTGACAACTTACTGAACCGTACCCTACCTGTAGTAGGGACAAGTGGTAGCATGAAACCAGAATGGGGGTTACTGGCTCAAGACTCGATCTACGGTCGACTCAGGAGGTTAAAGTATTCCCTGCATGATTAGCATAACAAATATATTCCACACCAACAAACAGAATCACCACTCATCATACCTCACCATGCCTTACTGAATATGCTCGTCTCAACGAAATATCAGTATCAAGCTCGTGTCTACCCACGACAGAGACTTTTCCGGATTCCTTCCGGTAGGCATGAAAGGCATACGTGGGTGAATACTGTCACAAGTATATCAATTCCAACAGCAAGGAATTTCCATCATGCACACAGGGACATGATCATAACATCACATGAAATAATGTATGTTTCCAATCAGCTCGGTGTTGTAGCCATATCAAAACAACACACGGCAAATATTATACTAGGGTTCAGAATGCTTGCCTTTAGTGTGTGGAGAGGTAGGGTGCACCACAAAACTTTTGAACGTTGCTTCCCTCTCCATTTCCTAATTTTGAAAAATATTCAAATCAACACATAGTTTCAAAACAGTACAAAAAAGTTGTTTGATTTTTTTCAAATAAATATGAAAATAAACTAGACAAAATTTGAGAATCAACAAAAAAAGAATCAAGTCAAACGGAGATGTATTTAAAAAGTTATAGCCAGTCAAAGTTTTGGTCAAAATCTGATTTAAAAAAAAGAGAAAAAGGAAAACGGTTCGCCTGGAATACGCCTTCTGAGATTGGTCGCGTACTTATAGGAAATACGCTTCCACCAGAGGGAAAACGCATCAGCCGGGTTGCGCCACTGGTGGCCTGGGTTGGCTCACCGACAGGTGGTCCCCACCTGTCGGGTTCGTCTTCTACCCCCTGCACGCGCCTCGACAGAGACAGGGGCCGTTTCCAACGGCGATCCCCGGTGACTCAAGCCACCATTCGACGCGCTCTCGATATGGGGATGATCGGGAGGAGGCACCGCATCCATCCGCGGTGGTTAGGAGCGCGGGGGAGCTTGAGGGTGAGAGCACCTTCCTCCATGGCGGAGGGGAAGCTTCGGGCCTTAGGGCATTCCTCCTACGGTGGTTTTAGGTGGAAAGAGGGAATGGCGACGGGTCTTCTGCAACTGAGGGACCCGGTTGGAAAGCACTAGGCAAGGGGAAGAGCAGTAGGGGGCTCCGGATTTGACCACGACGGTGGTGGTGGAATCCTGACCGGAGGCGGGGAAGGCGGCGGTTCCAGATGGATTTGAGCGAGGGGGAGAACTCTATGGCTTGCCTGAGGATGCTCACGAGGTCGAGCGAGGTCTGGGGCCATTTATAGCCGGGGAAGGTCGGTTCGACGGCGGCAGTGGATAAGAACGCCGGCGAACCGCCGCTCTGTTACTAGCAGGGCGAAGTGGCGCTGGTCGGCGCTAACCGACGAGCTCGCGGATGAGCTCGAGCTATTCCAAAGGGCAGCTGGCACGCGGGGAAGGCTCGGGCGGCGCTGCCAAGGCCGGGGCCCGCTGCGGCCGTCCACTAGCCGCCATGGCCGACCTGACGGTGGCGCTGCGGGGCTCCAAGAGGTGGCCAGGGCGACTCTGCGACGAGAGAGGGGTTGGGCGCGTTGGCTGCGAGTGGGAATGGATCAGAACAGGCGCGGGGAGGTGGCAGCGGGACGCGGCGACTCGGGCGCACGCACGTGCAAAACGCGTGCTCTGGCCGCGCCCAGAGCACGGAGGCCATGTGCTCGACGAAATGCCAACGCACTCTAGGCCTATCTGATGCTTATGAAACTAAACAGGACTAGGCTAATGAGCATATGAGAGCTAATAGACACGTGGGTTAGGTCATTAGAGCAACTGCACAATGCCAGACCAAAAGCATGCCAAATCTGGCCATGCTCCTAACCTGCTTGATGAAATGCCAAGGGCATCTAGGCATCTCTCCTGGTAGCCAAAATCTCCAGGTTGGGGTCTCTTTAGATGATAAAGAGGGTGGCCAGGTTAGTTTGGCCAGAGCAAAAACTCCCTAGTGCAAGTTTTTGAGGAAACCAAATCTGGACAGAAAATAGAGGTCATTATTGCATGGACCAAAAATATTCAAAAGGTTCCCAAATCCTGGACTTAAGGTTTTGGTAGGGTGGTCTATAAGCAGGAGAAAAATCATGGGCAATAGGGCAAGATAAAGAGGGGTTGTAGTACAAACTACCAAACTGAACCAGAATGAAGATGAGGATGGTTTGCTCAAATCTTCCAAGGAACACCAATGGGTTTTTGCATAGAAAAGAATTATATACTACTACTAACATCTCCAAATTTTTATGGAAGTTTTAAAGAAAATATATAAATAGGTTGTAGCGCAAACTACAAACTGAACCAGATTTGAAAACTTGAGGTATGGCTCAAAATCCCCAAATGACTAAGAGAAGTTTTTGCATAAAAGTGCTTTAGGAACATCACATGTCATCCCCAAATTTTGGTCGAATTTTTAATTGAATTTATCAAAAGGTTATAGTGCAAATGGGACTCTAAAACTTATGAGAAACCATTTTAAAAGAAATGAAGCTCAGGAAAATAATTATAGAAATAATTCCACTGATAAAAGAAATATTCTTGAGTATGCACTCAAGTCCAAAAATATTTTTTTTGAAAAGTTTCCATTTGGAGGGAAAAACTCCACAATTCAGAAGAAAAGAGGGATTCTGAAATCAAAAGATAAATCCAGAAAAATAAAAATTTAATTTCCCGGCAAAATTTTAATTAATAAATTATGGTTAAAATTTTGGGGTGTTACATGAATCCAGAGCGTCGGTTGCGAGATTTATGCCTGCATGTGTAAAGCGACTTATCTTTGCGAGCTTGCGGCAGTTTCTTGTCGTGAGGGCGAGTTCTTCGCGCAACGCTAGGCTGCGCCCTCCTTCTGATGGCTCCCCCTCCACAGGGCCTTTACCAACTCCATCTCCCCCGCTCGTCTGGGTGCTCTACGTTCTCGGGACCCAGCTCTCGAGCGAGGCTCAGCCGCCGCTGGTATGCCAGGTCGCGATGCCGTGGTCAAGGCCAGGGGGTGAGGGCTCGAGGGTCTGTAGGAGCCCCTGAGGCGCGGTGCTCAAGGGCCCCCCCTTTAACGTGCAAGCGATTCGCGTGGGAGAGGAGCGGCATACTCCGCGAGGGTGGCTGAGGGGGGCCGGCCCCCTTGGCGCGCGGCGCGACGCTAACGAAGCCACCCGTGATCCTTCCTCTGGGGATTCTTGCGAGTTAAGCACAAAACAACTGGTAGCCGCGCTTGCTACCCTGCCCGAGGTCTTTTCGCGAGAAGAGGAAGGCACTAAGGACTCGGTGAGGTGACGTGCACGGGGCTGGCCGCGAGCCAGAGCTCGGTCTCTTAGATTTGTCGGCGCTGCAGGGAAGGACCCGAGCACAGAGGCTGTGCCATGAGCCCCCGTTGCGGGATAAGCGGGAGGCGGGTTAGCAATGCGCGGAAACCGTGAGAGGCAGCACCATAGATGACAGGTCAACAAGCGTGATGTTAACGATCATAACAGCTCGAGCGTGCATAGCTGGTCTGGGGTACATAACTCAAAATGGCGCACTGCGGGTCCTGGCCCTGGCAGCCTGAGGATAATGCAGCCCGAAAGGCGCCCTCAACTGAACAAACCAAAATGTCACCTGGCACCGTTGTCATAGAAGCGTTGAGGTAGCTGAAGACACGTGCTGTAGAAGTCACTTCTCACAAGCCGGCTGGCTCCTGAGTCCCGGGGGGCTCCGGAGGTCCGGGGGGCTCGCGAGGTTCCGGCACCTCCTCCGTCAAGATTGCCTGGCTCCTGGCGTCATGAGCCGCCAGGACGCCCTGCATGTAGTGCTGGTGCGAGGCAGCCACGCTCAGCAAGCCGAATGGCATGCGGACGTAGCTGCAGGGGTAGCCCCCGCTCCGGCCGACGCGGGACTGCCAGAAGAGCTCCTGAGAAGCGGCCCTGTTGAGGCCCGGAATGTTGACGCAGACGCGCAGCTCGCCACCCACGTCAGGGGCGGCAGCTGCACTGGATGGCGCGGGGCGGCGCTCGCCATGCATGGCTCGCGCCTCCTGAAGCTCTTCAAGCAGCAGCACGCCGAGATGTAGGGCAAGGCCGATGCCCTTGAGGAGAAGCTACCCGCGGCGGAGCGGTGCGGGAAGGCCGCCGAGGCAGCTCGGGCCACCGCTGAGGCCGAGCTGTCTTCCCTTCATCAGTAGGTTGAAGGTGTTACGACCCTCGTGGAGAAAGCCTCGGACGAGGCGAGCCGCCGCCGAACACTGCAGTGTGAGCGTTCCTTGATGTTTGAGGCCCTTGGGCTCAGGGCCAACCGTGCCCTGAGCGACATCTGCGATGAGAACGTCTCCCGCCCGCGCAAAGCCGACGACACCAGCTACCTCGGCTTCTTCACCGAGGTTCTGACTCGCCTCAAGGGCGGGGCCGCGAGGGCACGCCAGCTCGTCGTGGAGAAGAGCCACGACCTTCTTGGGCGTGCGTTCTCGCGCGTCTTCAGCCACCTTCTTCGCTCCAACCCCAACTTTGACTTCGATGCTGTGATAGCCCCCGTGCCTGGGGCAATCCAAGGCGTCCTAGCGAACTGGGTGAAAGATCACGTGGACGACCTGATCGCGGAACTCGCCCCTGCTGACGACATGGTTGCGCCCGTGGCCGATGGGGGCGGAGCTGCTGAAGATGATGGTGGTAGCGAAGATGATGACGACGACACTCCTTGCTAAGCTCGTGTTTCCCTGCCTTCCTGTCAGAACTTTAAATGTGACCCTGCGGGGATGTGAAAGCATTTTTTTGAAGAATTTTTCCTGCGATGTGTTCAGTGGCATTTGCACTCCGTGTTGTCATCCTTATTTTACTTTTCGCGCGCTCCCAACCCCAGAGTAGGGGTGACCATCGTTGCCATGCCTGGTTGTGGTGCCTGGTTCAAGGCCCAGGAGGGGCCAGGGGGTGCGTGCCTGCCAGTTTGCTTGAGAACGCCTCGTGAGGATCCAGAGAGGTGTGCGCGTGGGCAAGGCCGCGACTGCTGTGGCCTGGGCCCTCAGGGCGTTTTTAGCGCCGGTGTGCGCACCATGCCTAGCCCCCATTTACGTGGTGCAGCTGAGTGAACCGCGGGCGTCCGCCATCTTTCGCAAAAATGGAAACCAAGCGAAGGAAAAAAATAGCTAGGAGAATAGAAACCAGGAACACACCCCCTCTTCAATAACAACGCAAAAGCTACAAGTCCATTCCAAGAAACAGCAGATTCGGCTACAAGAGAAAGCAAGTAAAACAGCCATGTCCGGCGCCTATGCTAGTCTTCTAGTCTTCCCACCAGTGCGGAGCATGGGGCCTCCACTGGGCGTGGGCATAGCGATTGGGGGGCAGTGTCGTCTGCCAGCGCGGAGCATGGGGCTTCCACTGGGACGTGGGCGGGAGCCCCCATGAGGCTCAGGGGCAGCACTCAGGAGACTCCGGGGCATGTACAACCCCACTCATTATTACGTGAGAGTGTGATACGTCTCCAATGTATCTATAATTTTTTGTTGTTCCATGCTATTATATTATCCATCTTGGATGTTTTATATGCATTTATATGGTATTTTATATTATTTTTGGGACTAACCAATTAACCTAGAGCCAGTGCCAGTTTCTGTTTTTTCCTTGTTTTTGAGTTTTGCAGAAAAGGAATATCAAACGGAGTCCAAACGAGCTGAAAATTTACGGTGATTTTTTATGGACCAAAAGAAGCCCCCGAAGCACAAGAGTTGGGCCAGAAGAGTCCCGAGTCAACGACAAGTGTGGAGGGCGTGCCCACCCCCCTAGGGCATGCCCTCCTGCCTTGTCGCTGACTCGTGGACCCCCCTGATGTGAAACCGACGCCAAAAATTTCTATAAATCCAGAAACCCCTAGAAACAAACCTAGATCGGGATTTCCACCGCCGCAAGCCTGTGTAGCCACGAAAAACCAATCGGGAGCCCGTTCCGGCTCCCTGCCAGAGGGGGAAACCAGCACCGGTGGCCATCTTCATCATCCCGGCGGTCTCCATGACGAGGAGGGAGTAGTTCACCCTCGGGGCTGAGGGTATGTACCAGTAGCTATCTGTTTGATCTCTCTCTCTCTCGTGTTCTTGATTTGGCACGATCTTGATGTCCCGCGAGCTTTGTTATTATAGTTGGATCATATGGTGTTTCTTCCCCCTCTATCTGTTGTTGTGATGAATTGAGTCTTGCTCTTTGAGGTTTCGTTATGTTGGATTGAGTATTGAATTTGAGAACACTTGATGTATGTCTTGCGATGGGATATCTGTGGTGACAATGGGATGTTCTATTGTTTCACTTGATGTATGTTTTGGCACTCAACTCGCGGATTCCTGAGGTGACATTGGGGTAATCTGTGCATAGGGGTTGATGCACGTTTTCGTCCTACGTTTTCCGATAGAAACTTTGGAGTGATTTCTTGTTGCACGTTGAGGGATTGTTATGTGATCCAATTATGTTATCATTGTTGAGAGAACTTGCACTAGTGAAAGTATGAACCCTAGGCCTTATTTCCAAGCATTGCAATACAGTTTTTGCTCCGTTTTACTACTAGTTACCTTGCTGTTTTTATATTTTTAGATTACAAAAACCTATATCTACTATCCATATTGCACTTGTATCACCATCTCTTCGCTGAACTAGTGCACCTATACAATTTACCATTGTATTTGGTGTGTTGGGGACACAAGAGACTCTTTGTTATTTGGTTGCAGGGTTGTTTGAGAGAGACCATCTTCATCCTATGCCTTCCCACGGATTGATAAACCTTAGGTCATCCACTTGAGGGAAATTTGCTACTGTCCTACAAAATTCTGCACTTGGAGGCCCAACAATGTCTTCAAGGAGAAAGGTTGCGTAGTAGACATCAAGCTCTTTTCTGGCGTCGTTGCCGGGGAGGTGAGTGCTTGAAGGTATATATTTAGATCTTGCAATTGAATCTTTTAGTTTCTTGTTTTATCACTAGTTAGTCTATAAAAGAAAACTAAAAAATGGAATTGAGGTTGCCTCATATGCTTCATCTTTTTAATGTCTTTCGTGAAAATGCTGGAAAGGAAAATTGTGCTCAAGTGCTAGAAGAAGAAGTCAAGAAAATGTTTGCCATAAAATCTTTGAATGATGAGCATGATTGCAATGTTGTTAGTATGAATTCCTTGAATATCCATGATGCTAATGATATGCAAAGCTACAAGCTTGGGGATGCTATCTTTGATGAAGATGATATTTTAGTCCCCCAAGTTTTGATGAGAATATTTATTATGATGATAGCATGCCTCCTATTTATGATGATTATATTGATGAAAGTGGGTTTCGAAGAGTGTCAACTCTAGGTACTAATGATCCCACTATTTTGGAGGGTGTTGAATCTTTTCACAATACTGATAAAAGTGGATTTGGAGAGGTCATGACTTTATTTAGTGATGAATCCACTATTTTGGAAGAGGTTCCAATTGATTATGAGAACAAAGTTGCTATCTATGATGATTATTGTGATGACATGTATGCTATAAAGAATAATGATAACCATGAAACTTGTCATCATGATTTTAATTTTCAATTGGATTATGCCTCACGTGATAGTTATTTTGTTGAGTTTGCTCCCACTACTATTCATGAGAATAAATTTGCTTATGTAGAGAGTAATAAAATTTCTATGCTTGTGGATCATGAAAAGAATGCTTTATGTGATAGTTATATTGTTGAATTCATTCATGATGCTACTGAAAATTACTATGAGGGGGGAACATATGCTTGTAGGTATTGCAATAATATCAAGTTTCCTCTCTATGTGTTGAAAATCTTGAAGTTATGCTTGTTTTGCCTTCCTATGCTAGTTGATTCTTGCTCCCATGAATTGTTTGCTCACAAAATCCCTATGCATAGGAAGTGTGTTATGCTTAAATGTGCTAGTCATATTCTTCATGATGCTCCCGTTATGTTTCAATTCTTATCTTTTATGTGAGCATCATTGAAATCATCATGCCTAGCTAAAAAGGCATTAAAGAAAAGCGCTTGTTGGGAGACAACCCAATATTTACCCCTACTGTTTTTGTGTGTTCATATGATTAAGCTACTGTAGTAATCATGTTTTATAGCTTTTGTTTGAATAAAGTGCCAAGTAAAGCCTTTGGGGTAGTGTGGTTGATAGTTGACTTGATTCTGTGCAAAAACAGAAACTTTTGCGTCCAGTACATAAATTCCTATCTTTTACTGGAACGTAGAAAAACTCTTAATTTTTTACAGAGGATTTTTATACAAATTGTATACGTTGTCATAATTTTTCAGAATATTTGGAGTTACAGAAGTATGAACTTAATTCAGATCTTTATAGACTCTTCTGTTTTCAATGCATAGTTTGCTTGTTATCTAGTTTCTATTGCTTATATTGCTCAATATAAATTGTAGAAATGATAGGGTACAGTAGGCATCATGTGAGAAAATTTTGAATCTTGTCTTGACAGTACCAAAGTGAATGATTTGTTTTATCATACTAACCCATCTCACGAAGTTCCGTTAAGTTTTGTGTGATTGAAGTTTTCATGTTTTGGGTGAGATATCGATATGAGGAGAATAAGGAGTGACAAGACCCTAAGATTGGGGATGCCCAAGGCACCCCAATGTAATATTCAAGGAAGATCCAAGCAACTAAGCTTGGGGATGCCCCGGAAGGCATCCACTCTTTCGTCTTCAACATTATCGGTAACCCCACTTGGAGCTATATTTTTATTCGTCACATGATATGAGTTTTGCTTGGAGCGTCATTTTATTTTATTAGGACTTTCTTGCTGTTATTTAGAATAATGTTTTTCATCTTTTATTTCAATAAGAGTGTCAAGTTTAGCCTTTACCATGCTTATTTTACAAGTCTATATGTTGCTGTTTTGAAAACAGAAAGTTTTCTATCATTGTCTGAATTCTTATGGAAAGTCAGAACATGATAAAATCTTGAAATTTTTACACAATGAGTAAAAACAAATTTTATACTGTTTGGTAATTTTTCAGAATTTTTGGAGATAGGGAAGTATGAGTATAATTGCACTATTTACATACTGTCCTGTTTAGACAGATTGCTGTTATGATTGCATTGTTTGCGTATGTTTGCTTGTTTAATGATTCTATTTAAGGATAGGAATATTAAATATGTAGAGGCATTTAGTATGCAATGTTAAATAATAATTTTATTGATTTGCTACAGTAGAGAATGATAAGGTTTTGCATTTGATTTATACTAACTCATCTCACGAGTTCTTGTTGAGTTTTGTGTGGATGAAGTTTTTAAGATTTAGGGAAACCGTGATATAAAAGGAATTAAGGAGACACAAAAGCTCAAGCTTGGGGATGCCCAAGGCATCCCTAGTTAATATTTCAAGAAGTCTCAAGCATCTAAGCTTGGGGATGCCCCGGTTGGCATCCCACCTTTCTTCATCAAGAATTATCGGTTAGTATCGGTTGAGCCTAAGTTTTTACTTCTTCACATGATGTGTGCTATTCTTAGAATGTCATTTTATTTTGTTTTGCTTGCTGTTTGAATAAAATACTTAAGATCTGAAATTCTTAGATGAGAGGGTCTTCACACAGCTACATAATTATTTGACTACTCATTGATCTTCACTTATATCTTTTTGGAGTAGTTTGTCAGTTGCTCTAGTGCTTCACTTATATCTTTTTAGAGCACGACGGTGGTTTTATTTTGAAGAAATTGATGAACCCTCATGCTGCACTTATATCATTTTGAGAGTCTTAAACAGCATGGTAATTTTTTTAGGTTATGAATTTAGTCCTAATATGATGGGCATCCAAGAGGGATATAATAAAAACTTTCATATAAAGTGCATTGAATACTATGAGAAGTTTGATTCCTTATGATTGTTTTGAGATATGAGGATGGTGATATTAGAGTCATGCTAGTGAGTAATTGTGGATTGTAGAAATACTTGTGTTGAGGTTTGTGATTCCCGTAGCATGCACGTACGGTGAACCGTTATGTAACGAAGTTGGAGCATGATTTATTTATTGATTGTCTTCCTTATGAGTGGCGGTCGGGGATGAGCGATGGTCTTTTCCTACCAATCTATGCCCCTAGGAGCATGCGTGTAGTACTTTATTTTGATAGCTAATAGACTTTTGCAATAAGCATGTGAGTTCTTTATGACTAATGTTGAGTCCATGGATTATACGCACTCTCACCCTTCCACCATTGCTAGCCTCTCTAGTACCGCGCAACTTTCACCGGTACCATACACCCACCATATACCTTCCTCAAAACAGCCACCATACCTACCTATTATGGCATTTCCATAGCCATTCCGAGATATATTGCCATGCAACTTTCCACCGTTCCGTTCATTATGACTCGCTTCATCATTGTTATATTGCTTTGCATGATCAAGTAGTTGACATAGTATTTATGGCAAAGCCACCGTTCATAATTCTTTCATACATGTCACTCTTGAGTCATTGCACATCCCGGTACACCGCCGGAGGCATTCATATAGAGTCATATTTTGTTCTAGTATCGAGTATTAATTCTTGAGTTGTAAGTAAATAAAAGTGTGATAATCTTCATTATTAGAGCATTGCCCCATGTGAGGAAAAATAAAAAGGCCAAAGAAGCCAATCAAAAAAAAGAGAAGAAAAAAAACAAAAGAAAAAAAAGAGAAAAAAAATGAGAGAAAAGAGAAAAGGGGCAATGTTACTATCCTTTTCCACACATGTGCTTCAAAGTAGCACCATGTTCATCGTGATAGAGAGTCTCCTATGTTGTCACTTTCATATACTAGTGGGAATTTTTCGTTATAGAACTTGGCTTGTATATTCCAATGATGGGCTTCCTCAAATGCCCTAGGTCTTCATGAGCAAGCAAGTTGGATGCACACCCACTTAGTTTCTTTTTGAGCTTTCATAAACTTATAGCTCTAGTGCATCCGTTGCATGGCAATCCCTACTCACTCACATTGATATCTATTGATGGGCATCTCCATAGCCCGTTGATACGCCTAGTTGATGTGAGACTATCTCCTTCTTTTTGTCTTCTCCACAACCACCATATTCTATTCCACCTATAGTGCTATGTCCATGGCTCACGCTCATGTATTGCGTGAAAGTTGAAAAGGTTTGAGAACATCAAAAGTATGAAACAATTGCTTGGCTTGTCATCAGGGTTGTGCATGATTTGAATATTTTGTGTGATGAAGATGGAGCATAGCCAGACTATATGATTTTGTAGGGATAACTTTCTTTGGCCATGTTATTTTGAGAAGACATGATTGCCTTATTAGTATGCTTGAAGTATTATTGTTTTTATGTCAATATTAAACTTTTGTTTTGAATCTTATGGATCTGAATATTCTTGCCACAATAGAGAAGATTACATTTAAAAATATGCTAGGCAGCATTCCACATCAAAAATTCTGTTTTTATCATTTACCTACTCAAGGACGAGCAGGAATTAAGCTTGGGGATGCTTGATACGTCTCCAACGTATCTATAATTTTTGATTGTTCCACGCTATTATATTATCCATCTTGTATGTTTTATATGCATTTATATGCTATTTTATATTATTTTTGGGACTAACCTATTAACTTAGAGCCCAGTGCCAGTTTCTGTTTTTTCCTTGTTTTTGAGTTTTGCAGAAAAGGAATATCAAACGGAGTCCAAACGAGCTGAAAATTTACGGTGATTTTTTATGGACCAGAAGAAGCCCCCGAAGCACAAGAGTTGGGCCAGAAGATTCCCGAGTCAACGACATGGGTGGAGGGCGCGCCCACCCCCGTAGGGAGTGCCCCCCTGCCTTGTCGCTGACTCGTGGACCCCCCCTAACGTGAAACCGACGCCAAAAATTCCTATAAATCCAGAAACCCCCAGAAAGAAACCTAGATCGGGAGTTCCCCCGTCGCAAGCCTCTGTAGCCATGAAAAACCAATCGGGAGCCCGTTCTGGCACCCTGCCGGAGGGGGAAACCATCACCGGTGGCCATCTTCATCATCCCGACGGTCTCCATGACGAGGAGGGAGTAGTTCACCCTCGGGGCTGAGGGTATGTACCAGTAGCTATGTGTTTGATCTCTCTCTCTCTCTCGTGTTCTTGATTTGGCACGATCTTGATGTACCGCTAGCTTTGTTATTATAGTTGGATCATATGGTGTTTCTTCCCCCTCTATCTCTTGTTGTGATGAATTGAGTCTTGCTCTTTGAGGTTTCGTTATGTTGGATTGAGTATTGGATTTGAGAACACTTGATGTATGTCTTGCGATGGGATATCTATGGTGACAATGGGATGTTCTATTGATTCACTTGATGTATGTTTTGGCACTCAACTCGCGGATTCCCGAGGTGACATTGGGGTAATCTGTGCATAGGGGTTGATGCACGTTTTCGTCCTACGTTTTCCGATAGAAACTTTGGAGTGACTCCTTGTTGCACGTTGAGGGATTGTTATGTGATCCAATTATGTTATCATTATTGAGAGAACTTGCACTAGTGAAAGTATGAACCCTAGGCCTTGTTCCCAAGCATTGCAATACCATTTTTGCTCCGTTTTACTACTAGTTACCTTGCTGTTTTTATATTTTTAGATTACAAAAACCTATATCTACTATCCATATTGCACTTGTATCACCATGTCTTCGCTGAACTAGTGCACCTATACAATTTACCGTTGTATTTGGTGTGTTGGGGACACAAGAGACTCTTTGTTATTTGGTTACAGGGTTGTTTGAGAGAGACCATCTTCATCCTACGCCTCCCAAGGATTGATAAACCTTAGGTCATCCACTTGAGGTAAATTTGCTACTGTCCTACAAAATTCTGCACTTGGAGGCCCAACAACGTCTACAAGGAGAGAGGTTGCGTAGTAGACATCAGAGTGTCACGAGCGGAGACTTGAGGGGCACTTCTTGCCCCTTGGGCAAGGACCCCGCCCCACGCATACCCCGGCCACCATTGGGGCGTCCGAAAACCAGGACAGGACCAAGGGGTGAGGGTCTGCGCGGGCGGTGGTGAGGTGATCGCGGGACCTAGGCCGGGGAAGGGCTCGCCGGCGCCTTCCCCGGGGGAGGACCCGCTTCCGCATAGCGTGTGCCGCCACGATGGAGGTGCCACATGCCTCGTGGCGCGGGGGGGGGGGGGGGGAAGCCCTAGCACCGGGCCCCATATCGCGCACGAGGTGCGTCCCCGCGTGACCTCCTGGCGCGCCCTGCCAGCCCGGGGCAGGGCCAGCGCCCGGAGGTGCGCCGTCGTGGCGCGATTTACCTACGATCCAAGGTTAGCGCGACATGTTCCAAAGACATTGGTTGTAACCGGTGACAGTTGCTATCGAAGGTGCCGTCAGGGCGCTGGGCCGGCTCCTAAAGAGCCCCAGTCCCACGTGGCCTCGGCAGTCCTGACGGCCAAGCCACCGAGGGGAACGTGCGCAGGCCTCCCCTTTGTTTGTATGACGAGCCCATCAGCGGTGGCATAGAGGCACCGGGGGCCATCATCATGAAGCCGGCCCCCAGTTCCTCCGCTCTGCTGCCCGCCATTCTTGGCGCCTGGTTGTGCCGGGCAAGGGGTGGTCCTTCGTTGTGGCTCCTGGAGGGGTCGCCTACCCCAGTCATGTTCTAGGGGAACGCATCCTGAGCAGAGCGGGCGACGTCGCATGTGGGGTCGCCTCCGTGGTATCCTCCGGACCCCCTCTGGAAAGGCGAGCAGACGCAGCGGGGGCGGGGGCGAGCCCCCAGCAGCGTCCGTGACGCAAGCAGGATACGAGAGGGCTCTGCGCCCTCGCAGGCGGCATCGAGCAGCACGGCGACCCGGCCAAGCAAGCGTCGTGACTGCCTCTACTAACCGCCATCTCAGCAACCCCCGCACCACGAGGAGCGCTGCCCGCATGTTTGCCAGCCCACGGTGAGCATGCAAGGTTGACGCGGCGTGGTCAGTGGACCGTGCGCAGCACGGTTGCGGCACCGCACGGGAGGGGGTGGCGGCGGGCCCTGCCGCCGACGGCCGGTGATACCGACAACATCGTTGGCCCCGAGAAGCATGGGGTGATGATGAGCTCCACGACCGAGGGGCACCACTCGGGTGGTGCGGGTGGCCCAACGCTCAACGCAAGCCCGGGAGCCTCCGCCATGGGTGCGACGGAATGAGGATCAGAAGTGGTTGATGTAGAGGCGGAGTTTCGACACGCCCCTACCTGGCGCGCCAAATGTCGGATTCTGGGCTCCGCAGACCCAAGGAAGGTTCGAACTCTGGACGTGTGCGAAGAACTCAACCTCTCCAGCCAACCAACCCGTCGCCCCACAGCCTAGCTCGATGAACAAGGAAAAAGATGGACTCAGCGGTTTACCCAGGTCCGGGCCACCATGCGGTGTAAGACCCTACTCCTGCTTTGTGGTGGATTTGCCTCACGAGGGGCTGAGGATGAACAAGTACAAGGGATGAACAACCTTGCGAGGTCTGCTCTGGGAAGAATGAGCTCTGAGGTTTCCATCCCCCTCTATGGTGGTGGCTAACCTATTCTTATAGTGGCCTTGGTCCTCTTCCCCCAAAACGTAGGTGGGAAGGGATTCCACAGCGGCCAATTTGAAAGGGGACAAGTAATACATCTTATCCTGAGAAAAGGTGGTCTTCGCCTGCAAAGCTTCCGGTCGTGACGCTGCGGTGGGCTCGGCGATGACATCCGTCCTGCCGTCCTGGTGGTCTTGGTCTCGTTGCATAGGAATGGAAACCTTTCCCTGATTCCTCGGGACCAGTGCCTGCGCTTGCCTCCTTAGCACCAAAGAGGAAACTGGCTTCTCTACGCCCGCTGGCGCCCGCCTGGCCTTGGTCATCATGGCTTGCGTCACCGCAACCTCATGAGGTTGGGCACCTGCATATGAATCTCCGCTCCTCAGGAGCAGCCTGGGGAGGCCGCTCCCTCAGGAGGTCTTGGCGTCATCCGCCTCGCGAGGCTTGGCCCCTCGCGAGGGTCTTGTCTTGTTGGTGTTGTAGATGGGCCGTACCAGGCCGTCGGCGGAGCCACGCCCTGGGCCGCAGGCAGGCAAGTCTGGGTACCCTGGTTCCTAGAATACCGACACGCGCCACCCCAACCATCCCCGCCCCCGTTCCCGACGCCGCCCATCCCCGCCTCCCGGAGCCAGACTAGCCTCCGGCCCCTGCGCCCGCCCCACCCCCCGTAGCCAGGCTATAGAGCCCGCCCCAACCCATCGCCGTTGCCAGGCCGCAGCGGCCCCTGCGCCCGCCCCGCGCCGCCATTGGAGCCAGGCCGCGCCTCCGCCCCCTCCCCGCGGCCATCGTCCACCCTCCTCGCGGCCATCCTCCGCCGGCCCTCCTCCACCACCGCCGGAGCCAAGGTGAGCTTTTTTTTTGTTTTTCTCTACTGTTCTTGCTGTTTGGTTTGGTTAGTAATAGTTTTCATTTTTAGTTTAGTGTTTCGGTTCGTTGGTCCGGTTTCGGTTTCGCTCCTTCGACCTCCGCCGCCCGTTGCCCCCCGCCACGGCCGCCTCCGTCGCCGCCGCCGCCGCCCCGCCGCCGGTCCCCCGCCGCTGCGCGGCGGCGGCGGTCGGCGGCGCGCTGCGGCGGCGCCCCGCCCGCCGCCGCCCGTTGCCCCCCCCCCGCCTCCGTCGCCGCCGCGGCCCCGTCCCCCCAGCCGCCCGCGGCCGCGTCGGCTCCGCCCCGCGCCGCACGCCGTCCCCCCCGCCTCCATCCTTCCCGCAGCGCCCCGGCCCCGCCGCCGGCGCCGCCTCCTCCGCCGGCCGCCGCCGCCGCCGCCGCCCGCCGCCGCCCGCCTGCCGCCGCCAGCCTCACGCACCGCCGCCCCCACCGCCGCCGCCGCCGCCGCCCGCCGCCGCCGCCCGCCTCCCAGGCTCGTCTGTCGGTACGCCTTCGTCAGGCGGACTTCTCCGCCGCCGCCCGCCTCCCTCCCTCCTCCTCCTCCCGCCGCGTCTCTTCTTCCTGTATACCTTCTTCTTCTTCTCCTCCCCCTCTTTTAGAAAAGTAGTTATATGCAGTTGTTTTATCGGGATTGAATATTCGTGTTGATCCGGTGGATTTAAATGTGCAGTGTTTTGTCGCTGCGAGGGTCTAGTGGTCGACGACCTCCCTGTGCGTTCAACAAGCTCCCCTGCATCCGTGGGTGAGCACAAATTACATCTCCTCCTCCCCCCTTAATTTGCTATATTCCGGTCTTCGTGCCGATGAAACTTGCTAGCTATAGGTGTCTTCAATCATCAGTAGGCGTGACTAGTATGCGTGTCCTGTTTGAAAAGGTTACATGTATAAATATGCATGCATTTGCATATTTATAACCATGATTCTTTTGAATTGTCCAACATTATCCATGGACAACCCAAGTATGTGTAGATTGGGTTCATTTTCCCATGCTCTGCTCCGGATCCGATGCAGAATTTCGCCAGTGCCTCCCTGTTGTTCTTTGGGTACACATCTTCTCTGATTATTGCAGAGACATGTATCAGGAGAACGGGGAGGTGCTGCCAAAATTTTGCGTCGCATCAGAAACAGAGCATGGGAAAACGAACCAAATCTACACATACTCGGGTGGGATTAGGACCTATCTTTACCTATTAGCATGTAGGTTGCATAGACGTAATAAAATTGAAAAACTAGATTAACTGATGAATATACATGTTGAATTATATATATATATATATATCTGGTGTCTTTAGCAGCTAGGCAAGATGAGTGATCTGTGTGGATGTACACCGGTCACACTAGTCAGAAAGACATGACCACTGAATGGTTAACAAAAACCAAGGGGTTTGTAAAAGCAGCATTTGCAAATGGCAAGAGAAAAACCTGGTGCCCCTGTGCTAGGTGCGATAACTTTCAACAGAGGACAGAGGATGAAATGGGTAAACACCTGCAGAAGTGGGGTTTTACGCCCGATTATATAGTGTGGACATTTCGTGGTGAGTCTGCCCAACGTACCAGAGCTGAGGTGGTTCGTCGTCGCATCGACCAGCATGGTACCGGGATCGAAGACATGGTGCTAGACTTTAATGATGCTCGGGATTTGGACGATGAGATGGAGGAATCTGCAAAGGCCTTCAATGAAATGTTGGAGTCTTCAAAACGTCCTCTCCACGAGCACACTGAGCTTTGTCAGCTGGATGCCATCGCACAAGTAATGGCTCTGAAGGCTCAATTCAACTTGGGTAGAGAATGCTACGACGCATGATGACAGTATTTGGACGCTTTCTACCCAAAGGACATGTAATGCCTGCAAACCTGTACTAGTCAGACAAAATCTTCCTTGCATTTAAGATGCCCTACGAGAAGATAGATGCCTGTGAGAAAGGATGTGCCTTATTTAGGCTTGAGTATGCGGACTTGAACTATTGTCCCATTTGCAACTCTTCTAGGTATGTTGTGGTAGACAACGGTATGGGTGAGAAGAGGCAGACCAAAATCCCCGTTAATGTTCTTCGGTATCTGTACCAAGACTTCAACGTCTATTGATGGTCGAAGAGACGGCCAGATAGATGACATGACACAAAATGGGCAAAAGAACCGAACTAGGTGCATATGGGAATCAGTTGATGGTACACACATCGGATGGTTCTGCGTGGAAGTACTTCGATGCAATACATGATGAAAAAGCGGCAGATCCAAGGCATCCTCTAGTTTGCATCGGCATGGATGGGTTCAATCCGTTTGGCATGGCGGCAACCCAATACAGTTGTTGGCCTGTATTTGTCATTCCACTCAATCTCCCCCAGGATAGATTATGCAAAGAAAGAACATTTTCCTGACGTTGATAATTCTAGGGCCCAACTATCTGGGGAAGAATATGAATGGGTACATGCAGCCGCTTAAGGATGAATTGCAAGAAGCTTGGGGTAATGGGTTCAAGACATACGACGCCGCTAGGAAATGAAACTTCATAATGTGTGTCTGGTACATGTACTCGATGCATGACTTGCCGGCGTATGCGCTATTCATTGGCTGGTGTACGCATGGAAGGTTCCCGTGCTCCACATGCAAGGCAGCTCTTCAGTTTCATTGGCTGCGAGAGGGTCGCAAGTATTCCTGCTTCGACTTGCAGAGACAGTTCATGGATCCTCGCCATAAGTTCAGAAAATACAAGAGGAACTTCACGAAAGGTAGAGTTGTCAAAAACTCTGCACCACCTGCGTTGACTGGCCAATAGATCTTGGATCAGTTAAACGCTCTCGAGCCTGATCCAGAGCGTCCAGGGTATTTCAAGTGGTACAATTCGGAACACTCCTGTACTCACAAGACATGCTTATGGGATCTGCCTTACTTCAAAGAACTCCTTCTTGCACGCAACATCGACGTGATGCGCACTGAAAAGAATATCGGCAAGGCCCTTTTTTGGTACATTGTTTGGCATAGATGGGAAGTCAAAGGATAATACTAAGGCTAGAGTAGATCTGCAGACTCTATGTGATAGACCGTTACAAAACATGCGACAACCGAAAGGAAAGCAGAACTGGACGAAGCCAAAGGCCTGGTTCAATCTTGGAAGGCCAGCTATGAGAGAAATTATCTTGTGGGTGAAAATGCAGTTGATGTTCCCCGATGGGTATGCAGCGAATCTAAAGAGGGGAGCAGGTCTTAAAAATTGAATTTTTTTGGTCTCAAGAGTCATGATTGGCACATATGGCTTGAGCGGGTAATGCCAGTGATGTTGCGTGGCTTTATCCCTGAGGATGAATGGCTAGTACTGGTAGAGCAGAGCTATTTCTTCTGTGTTCTTTGTGCGAAAGAATTATTGCCTGCCGTAATAGATGACATGGAAAAGTTTGCGCCGGAGTTGCTCTGGAAGTTAGAGAAGATCTTTCCACCAGGCTTCTTTGATCCAATGCAGCACTTGATTTTACATCTCCCGACCGAGGCAAGATTGGGGGGGGGGGCGTGCAAAATCGTTTATGCTATGCAACTGAGAGGATGCAGAAGATGCTTCGAGCAAAATGTAAAAATAAACGTAGAATTGAAGCATCGATGGCCGAGGCATTCATTACTGAGGAGGCGGCAAATTTCGTGACAGCACACTACGAAGCCAAAAATCGTCAGTTGCATAATCTAAAGCCTCGGTACAATGCTGGCGACCCTAATAAAGGTGGATCCAACCTCAGCCTATTCAAAGGGAAGCTCGCACCAGCCGGTGCTTCGAAACCATTAACATTGGGTGTCGAAGAATGGCGGACCATTTCATTGTATATCTTCAACAACCTAACCGAAGAGCGGCCGTACATCGAGTAAGTTCTCGGTACATTGTTTCACAACTTCTAATTCGTTTGAATTGCTCTTATTCCCGGATATTTGATACAGTCGATATGTCACCAAATTCCCGGATGGAGCAGTGATGATAAAGGATTCCATCGAAGAGTATGTGCTTCTGGCAAAGCATGGAGGCGGCTATCCCGGTTTCATCTCTTGGTTCAAACAAACGGTAATTACCATTAGTAGACCATTTCATTTGTTGGTCTAATTTGCGGCTAACGCAACAATCCTTTCGTATTAAACTTGTAGGCTAATTCAGAGTCTATGGACGCCGAATTGAGACAAGCCGCTAATGGTTTTGACTATAAGGTTCGTTCATTTGAGAAATACGACATCAATGGGTATCGCTTTCGTTCCTTTGGCAAAGAGCTATCTATGGCCGACCGAAAATCTACAAATTGTGGTGTCTCTGCTATCGCCAAAGGAGGTACCGAGTATTATGGAAGAGTTGAGGCAATTTATGAATTTCTATTCTATGGTGAAAACCCACCGAATGTCGTTGTCTTAAAATGTTATTGGTTCCAGCCGAAGGAGACTAGAAGGACTCATGAACATATAGGGCTAGTTGAAATCAAACAAAGCACCCATTTAGATGCTCCCGATGTCTATATTATGGCTCAACAGGCGACCCAAGTTTTCTATCTACCGTGGGCCTGCCAAAGTAATACAAATCTGAATGGTTGGGATGTCGTTTATGAAGTGCCGCCACGTGTTAGACCACCTCCCCCCAATGAAGAGGATTACGAACCTCACATTGACCCAGACACATATGAAGGAGAATTCTTCCAAGAAACACGTCTTTCCAAGAAACATTTCAAGAACTGTTATACTTCACCCCAGAACATGGAAGTAGACAGAGACAGTGAATCCGGCTTCACCCCTGAGCTGGAACAAGAAGGGCCGGAACAAGAAGAGGTTACTGCTGCGGATGACCTATTAATGCTTGACTGATTACAGAAAGGCCTTCCACATGTCGATGCCACTGAACCCGATGAGCACATCATTCATGACAACACGTGTGATAGTGATGATGATGGTGCATCTATTGATCCCGGAGCATATATAGATGATCCAGACTATTATTAGTTTGTATGCATCCCAACTTAAATTATTCATGTCATGTATTCAATTTTGTTATGTTGTACTAATTTCATTTACTCTTTGTCATGGCAGGTGTTGAAACATGGTGGGTGCGGGTCCAGAGCGCTCTGCAGGTACTTCTTTGTCGGCACCCCGGGGGAGGGGTACTTCCATTCCACCCCTACATCTCCGGAGAGCGTTGATAGACAGTATGGGGACACCGCTTCTTCATCGGCGTCGTTGCCTACTGGGAGAGGAGGTCGGGGAGGGAAGAAGAGAGGAGGTCGGGGAGGATGTGGCCGTGGGAGAGGTAGGCAGGATGCTACGCCTTCCTCGCCGCCACCCCCAGCTGATTCACCCAAGCACATGACTGCTAGGGTGGACCCGTCTAAGGTGGAGGCTACGTGGACTCCGGACCACGAGCCTCGGGTGGACGGGCCCTCGGCCCACGAGACTCCAGTCCCAGAGGCTTCGGCCCATGACACTTCGGGGCACGAGACTCCGGACCAGGCTACGTCCCAGGAGACGTCCGGATGGGGTACCTGGCCGGATCCGACTGAGGGGCCGAGTGGCCATGCTGATGGTGCCGGGGATGAGTTTACTGATAGTGAGGGCGAGGTGGTTGAGGGGGCCACCATGTACCAGCATGGTGGTACACGGCTCCCGACCCTGCCGGCGACCCGCGAGCAGAGGCCGGTGATTAGGCCTGATGGGGAGAAGTAAGTGCATTTACTCTTTTTGTTCCTTTTGCCTTCACGTTTCTTCAAATATCTAATGCATTGGCCTTGTCATACTGCAGGGGTTGGCTACACGCCAAGGAAGTCCGCAGGCCCAACAGCGTCCTTGGTGTGATTTGCTAGCAAAATTTCCTGGGGTTTGTCACGTTGCCCGGTGAGGGTCAACTTCCACAGCTAGGATTGAGTTGGGAGCACTACTTGGTGCCTAGGCCCCGCCGGAGCAGATGATCGACGGTGTCTTGTGCCACACGAGGGCCGAGATGGTGATCAGAACCTTTTGGGTAATTTTTCCTTTACAAAATAAAAAATTAACAATAGCTAGTTATTGTACTAATCAGTGTTGTCTCGTTTGATTGCACACCTTCTACATGTGTGAAGAGGGATACGAGGAGGAGGCAGCAAAGTTTATCGATAACGAGTGCAAGCGCCTACAATAAAACTTACGGCACGAGGCTCGGCCGCAGGCTATTTGAGACTACTACGCCAAGTGTGGTATTAAGAAGGACAAGCCGTCGTGCCATGCTAAGTTTCTGAAGAAGGAGCAGTACATGAAGGTAATTACCTATTCTTAAAGCATTGTACTTAGTTTCCTTGATTTGATTCGTAGGCATAGCGCTCAAATTTTCTCTTTACTAACTTAGGTGCCCCCGAGATGGTGTGCGGATAAGATGGAATGTTGGGAGGCATTGGTGGATGAGTGGTGCACAGGCCACTGGCGAGCCGTCCATGACAATGCCAAGGACCGGCGTGCCCAAATGGTTGGTGTGCCACACCATCAAGGCAACGCCAACTTATATCAGTTCGGGCGGAACTGGGTATGTGGTTTGCTTCATGATTCATGCAATTCATTCTTCATGCTAGCTTGAGCCCTTTACTAATACTTTGTTCCTCTCTTTTAGGCGTGACACAATAACACGGAGGTGCCTGAGGTGTACGACCTCTATGCCATGGCCCATACTGCCTTGTACAAGAAGGTCAAGGCATTCTCTGAGTCTGACCTCGATCATCCAAAGAATTTCACCAACATATCCTCCCACCACAAGCTCATGAGGTACAACCGGGAGGGGAAGGCGAGGAAAGGGGAGGACTTGAGCCCAAGCTAGCATCCCTTTGATCCAGAGCTGGTGATGATCTCTGGTGGAGGGAGGCCCCATGGCTCATTAGCCATTGGAGATGGACTGATACGTTGTCCTCTCACTCTCCCGGAGATCAAAGCGCGCCAAACGAGCTCCTGTCCAGAGATAAGGACTCGTCCATGGCCATTCAATCTCGCCATTGAGGTTAGTTATACGGACTCAAATATCTTTCCTCCATTACATTGTGTGTGTGGTCATCAATGATTAGAGTGCTAACTAGGAGTGGTGTTGCAGGCTGCTCTTCAGAAAGAGAGAGAGACGACCCAGGCGCTTCTGGAGGAGCGGGACCGGGTGGCGGCGGAGAAGGAACTACTGGCGGAGGAGAAGACAGCTAGGTTGTTGGAGGAGGAGAGGGCACGGAATGGCATGGCTCACCGGGCCATGTACAAGCTCATCGTGGTAAGTTTCTTATGCATATTAGCCAAATCATGCACGTAATGTTCGTTTCATTACTTACTAATATGACCGACTCGTCAAAACCAAATGTGCAGTCTATGTGCGAGATGACTGTCAGGCCCCTTGTCGTGGGAAACCACGGCCACCTATGGGGCCATCGTCCCCTTTGTGGTTCGGCGGGGGGAAGGGCACAATGCACAAAGAGGGGAGAGCGTAGCGCATCACGGCAGAGATCACACAGGTAGTTTTTACCCAGGTTCGGGCCGCCGCGAGGCATAAAACCCTACTCCTGCTTTGGTGGATTGATGAGAGGACCGTGGTGGAGGCACAACGCTCTAGCCCGACAGGGTTGCCTCGCGGCGAGAGCAGCTACGCGCGTATGAGTGTACAGGGGTCCGGATCCTTTTTATGGCTGCCTTGGCCCTCCTTTTATAGATCAAGGGGTCACCACAATGGCAAATCAGTCATTGTGTACTGATTAGATAGCGAACAGTGCTATCATACCTAACTCTGCAAACAGAGTAGAGCGCATTAAATGCGCCGCTTAACGTCACATCATGGCATGCCCGGCAAGCCTTGCCGGGCCGTTCGACCACCTTCTCGTCTGTCTGCTTGACACGTCTCTAGACGGGTGTCATTTGGAGATGATTTCCTCTGGAAATGGCTGCCATGTGTCAAATAACAGCCACTCAGCCACTTGGGGGCTTGACACCGTACCGATCGATGACTTGCGTCGCTGTGAGGTGGAGCGGTGGAGCCTTGGCGGGGTAGGCCGCCCTTGGCGTCCTCGGCAAGCCTGCCAGGGCAGTCTTGATGTTTATCCTCGGGGTAACCTCGACCTCGCCGGGCTCGCCTGCCCGACAAGGGAGGTTTCTCCTTAGTGGTGTCTTGCTCATTTAGCTTGACTTGTCCTTCTTGATCCGCCCTTTGATCTCTCAAAGAGCTGATCTCTTCTTGCTTGGTCTTAACTTGGACGTTGCAAGCTCGCCTCCGAGCCTGTGTACGGTCTGGGCAACATACCTGGGGTTTGTTGCACCGACAGGAGCCCCCGGGCCTGGCCTGAGCGCACTGCCAAGCATCGTCGGGGTAGGCCCTGTCAAGTACATGGGCGGGGATGCTTGCTGCGGTTTGTCCTTTGATGTCTTCTTTGCTTCTTCATTAATCTGAGCTTGGATCAGTTTCCGGTTTTCCCGCGTGTCGTGCAAGACGTTATGGAGGAAATCTAAGCCACGATCTATGGGTTGCCCACGTCCCACGATCACGGGGTGGTAACTGCCATTCCACTAGCTCCCCCGCCTCTGGTACTTCCGCCACGTGTAATGCATGCATTAAGCATGGTTGGTGGCGGATGCGGAGGGCACGGGAATGAGCGTCATGGTAGAAAACCAGGCATCGTGGATTGGCACAGAGGGTTGGCTTTGATTCCCCGAGCCGTTGATGGCACGGGGGAGCCGGATTGGAGGAGTGGGGCGGCTGCTTCCATGGTGAGGAATCAGCCCCCTGCTCCGTTCCCCTATAAAAGGGGGTAGGAGCGGTGCGTTTGTTTACGCGTTTCACCTCTCCCCTTCCTTGAGCATCTTTAGTCCACCATGGTGAGAGGACGAGGGCACGGTAGTGCCCCAGTGGTGGCGAAGAGGGCTTCTGATCAACAGTGCCTCCCGCCTCCTGCCAAAAACGCGGGGGCTGAGTCCTCCACGAGAGGAGGTGGAAGGGGGTGAGGTCGTGGTCGTCGTGGTGCCCGGGGCCAAGGTGGACGGGGTGGCGCTCTGGTTGCGCCCCCGCCGTCCGCCCCTCCCCCAATGGAAGGCCACGTCGAAGACCAGCATCTGGAGTTCATCATCAGATTGTACAAGCCTCCGCGCGACCGCCTCTGTCTCCCTACTCCATTCGTGAGGGTGATGGAGCTCGAGCAGCCGCGCGCACTGAAGTTGCACATGAGGTGCTGCTGTAATGGTAGCATGCGGGTGGATGTAGATTTCCCTGCTCCTCAAGTCATGCTCTTCCGATGTGGCTGGAAGACTTTTGCTCGCGCCCATACCTTGTCGGAGGGGCACATCCTCCATTTTTAATTAATGGTTGCCGAGTTGCTCTACGTCAAGGTCTTCGGGTGCTCGGGTGCTCGCTTAGGGTGCTGTGCGGAGAGCTCGACCGATGACGAAAGCTCCTCCTTGAGCAATAGCGACAAGGAGGACAGTGACGGCGATGATGACAGCGTCGATTTGGAGGATGACAGCTCTGACTCTGGCTGAACGTCAGCCGCACCTTCACCGTCAGGCGGCAGCACCACCATTTGCACCTGCATCTTCTCTCTGGCAAGGCGATTTGCTGGGGAGTTGGATGCAGAGGTGTGGATGGTGCCCTGGGTTCCTCCCGCAGCCTTCCAGCTGGACCCCGGCAGGCTTCCTCGTGGCCTCCGGCTTTGTTCGCCCTGCTGCGTCCTGCTGGCCCTGGAGGCGGTGGCCAGGGGGCTATCCCTGCCGCTTTCTTCACGATCACCTTCGCCCGCGCCCTCCCACTCTCGTTAGGCCCCTCACCAAGGGGCCTGATGGGGTCAGGCCGGGCTTCTGCCCAGGTGCTCCTTTTGCCTTCTTCACCTTCCTCTTCTGTGCCTAGGAGGAGAGGGACAAGAAAGGGCGTCATGGGCACTTATCTTTTTTTAATCTAAAACATGTAGGCATTTGCCAAACTTTAGTCTGAATTATGTAATCTTCTTTATCCATGTTTGTGTTCTGTAAGATCTGTACTTGCTCATCAGCATATTAACGAAAAACACAAGCTTTGCCGGGCACTTGTGCATGTATCAAATTCATGCAGAGGTGAAATGCCTCTATAGATTCAAGTAAACAAGTTATCCCGGCAGGCTATCCTGTCGGTACCCTCAGTTTGTTGCCGCTGGGCTAAGCCTTCCGGGCACAAATCATAAAGAGGGGCCAGCCCCCCGCCAAGCCTTCTCCATCAAAGGCCACTGCGACTATCCTGACTGAAGCAACATTCGAGTCAAAGGATGGGAGCACCTAAGTTTCGAAGGTGGCAAGGTTTTTATATGCACAAGTTTCTACTTACGAAACACGTATGGATAAGAAAGAACTTATCTGTTTGGCTTGCCAGGGATCCTCACGTAGGCTTGTCTTCATTTCTTCTCTTCGGGACCAAGTCCACGGCAAGAACCCTGCAACTTAATGCAGATGAAAACAATGCCTCATGCGACCTCATCTATATGATCAGGCAATGCTTATGCATGGATGCAAGTTTTGGGGGCCCCCCAGCGCTTCATTTATTTCTTTGTTGCTCAGGGTCTACGCCTGGCTTTGTACAAGGGGCTACATGCAACATCAGCAAGGCCTGTACAAAAGGGTGGCTATCGGGCAGGGCCCGACAGCCGCGCCTTACGGGTAGAACTTACGGAGATGCTCAATGTTCCATGAGTTTTGCAACTGAATGCCATCTCCGGTCTCTAGACGGACTGCACCAGGTCTGGTGACTCATACTACCCGGTAAGGGCCTTCGCACTTCGGCGTCAACTTGTTTGTACCCTTGGCGGACTGAACGCGCCTAAGGACAAGGTCGCCTTCCTCAAAACTCCGGGCATGAACCCTGCGGCTGTGATAGCGACACAGGGCTTGCTGGTAGCATGCAGCACGCGTAGCAGCCCGGAGATGGTTCTCCTCAAGTAGCACAGCGTCGTCACGCCAGTGCTGTTCCTGCGCTACTTCGTCATAGGGAAGCACTCGAGGAGACCCGAATATGAGTTCTGTGGGGATAACTGCTTCTGCCCCATAGACTAGGGAGAAGGGAGTCTGCCCGGTAGCTTGATTTGGTGTCGTACGGAGGGACTAAAGAACCACCGGTAGCTTGTCGATCCATGGCCTGCCGCACTTCTGCAATCTATCAAAGTTTCTTGTATTGAGACCTCATAGCACTTCAGCGTTCGCCCTCTCAGCTTGCCCGTTGCTTCTGGGATGGGCGATAGAGGCAAATGAGATCTTGCTTTCGATGGCATGAACGTATTGCATGAAGGCGCGGCTCATGAATTGGGTGGCATTGTCGGTGATGATTCGGGCAGGTACCCCGAAGCGGCACACCAATCCTTTCAAGAACTTGATAGCTGACTGCGCGGTCACCTTTCTCACGGGCTCCACCTCTGGCCACTTTGTGAACTTGTCGATAGCGACGAACAAGAACTCAAAGCCCCCGGTAGCACGGGGAAGGGGCCCAAGATATCGAGCCCCCAGACCGAGAAGGGCCATGATAAAGGGATTGTCTGGAGAGCTTGGGCAGGCTGATGGATGTTCTTGGAGTGGAACTGGCAGGCTTCACATTTGGTGACTAGCTCAACTACATCTTGGAGGGCTGTGGGCCAATAGAAACCTTGCCGGAAGGCTTTTCCAACCAGAGCCCTTGATCCAATGTGGGAGCCGCACATACCATTGTGTATCTCTGCCAACAGTTCCCTTCCACCTTCCAGCAAATGCACTTCAATTTCACACCGTTGAGCCTTCTTCTGTATAGTGTGTTGTCCACGAACTGATACATACTGGCCCTTCGGCTACTCTTTCAGCTTCTTCTTGCTCTTTGGGAAGTTCTCCAGGTTGGAGGAAATGGACTATGTGCCGTGCCCAAGCTGGGGCTAGGGGCTCGGCAACGAGGACCAATGGCACCTCCTCATTCGTAGGAGCGCACTCCTCGACCGCAGGGACCGGTGGTCTGGCGGGATGGTGCAGCTCACTAATCGAAGGGGAGTTGATCCAGCCAAGCTCTCTGCCGGGAGCTTCGGGAGGCTCTGCCGGGAGAGGCTTGCCAGAGTCCAGTTTCCTCCTCTTTCTGGCCATTATTGCCGGGGATACGGAGGGCTGAGTCAGATGGAGAACAAAAGTCCCTGGTTCCACAGGGAGTTTTTGCGCAGCGCACTTTAACAGATGATCAGCAATGCTGTTTTCCGCACGGGAGACGTGTTCTATTTGCAATCCGTCAAAGCGCTCCTCCAACTTTCTCACTTCCTCAACGTATGCCTCCATCAATGGGCTTTGGTAATCCTTATTGACTTGTCTTACAACAAGTTGTGAATCTCCACGGATGATCAGCTTCTTGATTCCCAGTTCTGTTGCAATCCTGGGCCCGGCAAGGAGCCCTTCACACTTTGCAGTATTGTTGGTAGCCTTCTCCCGGGGAAAATGCATCTGGACGACGTACTTAAGGTGCTCCCCAGTGGGAGCAACGAGAAGCACGCCAGCCCCTGCACCTTGTAGGGAGAAGGCACCATCGAAATACATGATCCATTCTTGGGGTGCTTCCTTACCGGGGATGACTGTCTCCAGTACTTCTTCGTTAGGACTTGGCGTCCACTCTGCAATGAACTCTGCTAGTGCTCTGCTCTAAATGGTTGACGTGCTTTCAAACTTCAAGCCAAACCTGGACAACTCCAAAGCCCATTCCACAATCCTGCCAGTGGCCTCTGGGTTTCGGAGTATACGTTGCAAGGGGAAGCGGGTGACAACTGTGATCTCGTGGGCTTGGAAGTAGTGGCGCAGTTTTCTTGAGGCCATGATGAGGCCAAAAAAACAACCTTTGCACGCAAGAGTACCTCGATCTAGCCCCCTGCAGTAGGGAGCTGACAAAGTAAACTGGGTGCTGCACCACCTTCTTCTTTGCCGCCACCTTGGAACTGTCTCCGCTGCCTTTCTCCTTTGTCTTGAACTGCATCTGACCTTGCCGGGACGGGTTCGCTTTCCTCTCCAGAGGGGACAGTGGCTGTGGCTGCCGCTTCATCCACTTCTTGCTGCGCCACCAGTGCCGCACTAACCACTTGATTGGTTGCCGCTAAGTATAGCAGCAACGGCTCTTGTGGTTTGGGAGCGACCAAAGTGGGCACAGAGGAAAGATAGGTCTTCAAATCTTGTAGCGCAGCGTCTGCCTCTGGGGTCCACTCCATGGGTCCTGCCTTCTTCAAGATTTTGAAGAACGGCAGGGCGCGCTCAGCAAACCTGGAAATGAACCTGCTTAGTGCAGCAACACATCCAGTCAAATGCCTCATGTCCTTAACTGTCCTGGGTGCTTGAATTTGCTCGATAGCCTTGACCTTGTCGGGGTTGGCCTCTATCCCCCGATGGGATACAAAGAAGCCAAGTAGCTTGCCGGAGGGAACACCAAACACACACTTCTCCGGGTTCAGCTTCAAGTTGATCCTGCGTAGATTCGCAAAGGTCTCTTCCAAATCCTGAATAAGAGTCATTCTGTCCTTGGTTTTGACCACTATATCATCCATGTAGGCTTCAATGTTTCTGTGCAGCTGGGACTCAAAGCCAATCTGTACTGCTCTTGCAAAGGTGGATCCGACGCTCTTCAACCCGAAAGGCATCCGTACAAAGCAGTACGTGCCACATGGGGTTATGAATGCGGTCTTTTCTTCGTCTTCCTTGGACATGAAGATCTGGTGGTACCCGGAGTAGGCATCCAAAAAGGAAAGCAGATCACACCCGGAGGTGGAATCCACAATCTAGTCGGTGCGCGGCAAGGGGAACGGGTCCTTCGGGCATGCCTTATTTAGATCTGTGAAGTCTATGCAAAGCCTCCATTTCCTGTTCGCCTTCCGCACCACCACTGGATTTGCTAACCATGTTGGATGTAACACTCCTCTGACCAAACTAGCTGCTTCAAGTTTCTTGATCTCTCCAGCAATAAACTGCTGCAGCTCCAAAGCTTGCTTCTGGACCTTCTGCTTGACGGGCCGGGCGTGTGGGCAGACAACAAGGTGGTGCTCGATTACCTCCCTGGGAACACCGGGGATGTCAGATGGTTACCAAGCAAACACATCAACATTTGCCCGCAGGAAGGCAATTAGCGCATTTTCCTATTTGTCATCGAGGGTGGCACTGATAATGAAGGTACCATCAGCGCCAGCCAGCACTGCCGGGACCTTCTTCACAGCAGGTGCAGCAGCCTTGGATCAATTGCTATTAGAACTCTCCGGCAAGTCATCAACATGCGCGGCGCACTCCGGAGAGGTTCGCTTCCCGGATTCCTTGCTAGCATCCTTGCTAGCTTTCTTCTTTCTCTTTCTTTCCTTGGTGGGAACAATGGCTTCCGCAGCTTCTGCAACGACTAATTCCCGGTACATCTTGTCCACGCATATGACTGCATCTTTCTGGTCTGATGGGATGAAAATGACGCCTATTGGTCCTGGCATCTTCAAAGTGTTGTAGGCATAGTGGGATGCTGCCATGAATTTGGTCAGTGCTGGGCGACCAAGGATTCCATTGTACGGCAGGGGGAGGTCAACCACATACCGGTAGTTTAACTCCCCTCCGAACGTCACCGACAGTGTGATCTTTCCCTTAGGACGACTTCTGCTGGGGCTGATTCCTTAGAACATACCAGTAACCTTGAGCTCCTCATCTGCTATCTGGAGTTTGCTGATGACCTTTGGAGAAATCAGATTCAACCCGGCCCCGCCACCAACCAACATCTTTGTAAATTTGAGGTTGCGGATTGTTGGTGAAACCAACAATGGCAAGCACCCTACCGCAGTGATGCGGTCAGGGTGATCCTCTTCGTCAAAGATGATGGGCGTGTGGGACCACTTGAGCGGCTTCCGAGAATCAGCCGCTGGCTCCATAGCATTGACTTCACATGCCCACTATTTAAGTTGGCGGTGAGAGGAGTGCAGGGATGCACCCCCGTCAATGCACAAGGCATCAGCGGCTTTCTGGAACTCCTGCTCGCTGGTTTCCTCTTCATCTCTTTCATCGGCCTCACCATCGCAATCCTTCTTCTCATGGCCTCTGGCGGGTTTCCCTTGGGGCCGAGGAGCCTTGCCGTGGTGACTTGCTCTGCCGCCTCGGACCTTCCCGCCAACACCATCCTGATCTTTCTCCTTATCACGCTTCTCGTACTCAGCCCTCTGCTTCTTGACTAGTTGATCAACCTGATGACACTCCTGAAGGTCGTGGCCCTTGGTCCTATGGATCTTGCAGTACGGCCCATCACCCTTCCCAGCTTTCTCGGTAGCCGCGGCCGCCCGACAGTCAGTGCACGCGGCAACTTCCTTGCCAGGGGCCTCGGTCTTGGCCTTCTTGCCAGTACTAGGTGCGCTCGATCATTCAACAGTCATCACAACTTTATCCTTGGGCTTCTAATTGCACTTCTTATTCTTCTTCTTCTGATTGGTGGCGTCGTCGTCGTCATCTGAATCAATGTCGACGCCATCCCCTTCACCGGGAAGTCGCCTTCCCTCCTTCACGCGAGCACACTTATCCACCAAAGTGTGTAGCTCATTCACAGTCTTGGGCAGCCGCACGTTCATTTTGGAACGTATCCTTCGGTTGTGCACGTTGGACTGGATTGTGGCTATCACAGCTGCCGGGTGGATATCTGGGATGTTCCTGTGCACTCGACTGAACCTTTGCATGTACTTCTGCAGACTTTCCCCTTCTTTCTGCGGGAGGAGCTATAGATCGCTGGGCTGCCCTGGTTCTTGATGGCCACCTGTTAAGGTGCCAACAAACTCATGGCATAGGTCAGCCCAGGTGGAGATGGAGTTCTCCGGCAGGTGCATCAGCCAAGACCTCACATTTGGCTTGAGTGCCAAAGGGAAGTTGTTGGCGAATACCTTCTCATCTCTTCCCCCGGCAGCATGAACAGCGATGGTGTAGATGCTTAGAAACACTGCCGGGTTCAATCTCCCATCGTACTTCTCCGGTATCTCGGGCTTGAATGTGCGGGAAGATGGCCAACAAACTTGCCGCAGCTCACGAGTGAAGGCAGGGCACCCAACCTCGAAAGGTAGGTACCCACCTTCACCGGGCGTGGGCTCGTCGATGTCGGGGCCATTGCGCCTATCAGACTGGCGGTGGGTGTCGCGGCGCTACTCGATGGTGACGCGCGCGCCTTCCCTTTGCCTGTCTTCTAGGACTTGCCGCTGGTCTCGACGTGCTCGAGGATCGGATGAAGCCATCGATATGTCATCGAGTTCTTGATGCGGCCCCTGCGCCGGCTGCCGCGGAGGGGATTGCACAGTGGGGGTGCCCCCTTCGGTACGGCCAGTGGCTCGGGCCGTTGTCATCGCTTGTGGAGGCCGTGGCGGGCCTACTCGCTGTGATCCTCCCGCCTCGGCGAAACCAATCAGACTCTGAATGGTGGATCTCCACTCATCCATCTGATCGGCCGCCAGCGGAAATCTCAACAGGAGTTGGGCCCACGCCATGGCCTCCAAAGTAGTGCTCGGCATGGATGACGACGTAGACCGTAACGTCGCCTGGCTTCTGACGGTGCCAGTAGTGGCAACGCCGTGCTCTCGTCGTTGCGAGCCAGCCACCACGGCGGCGTGGTGGCGAGGTGGATGTGCTTGGGGATCGGCGGCTCCGTTCGGCGCACCGGTTGGGTCAGCTCGCCACGGGGGTGGTGCATGCCCCGCGGCCGTGCCTGCACCGGGTGCAGCCGGAGGGTTGCGGTTCGCCCCAGAGCGGGCAACACCGCTGTGGCTGTGCCCTTCGGCGGGGCAGAGAGGTGCAGACGGAATGATCTCTCCACCCGCACCTTGTGGAGCGTGGCCGCTGGGATGCTGCTGGCGCTGTCCTTCTCCGGTGCCTCCTGCCCCCGTTTCGGCCGCGAGAGAGGTGGTGACGACGCCGCCTGCGCCGGCCACGTCCCCCGCAGCGTCCACGTCCCCGTGCGTCCCCGTAGCCCCCATGGCATCGACGGCCGCGTGTGATGGGGCTTTCGAGGTGGACGGGTGAGTTGTAGCACAGGGCTTCTTCTTGGGCGCCATGGACGATGAAGCCGTCGATGAAGAAAAAGATGATGAAGATGACGTGCTGCGTGTGTTTCTCGGGTTCGCGCAAGCGCCTCCCCCTACCTGGCGCGCCAAAGATGTCATGGGAAACCACGGCCACCTATGGGGCCATCGGTCCCTTTGCTGTTCAGCGGGGGGAAGGGCACATTGCACAAAGAGCGGAGAGCGTAGCGCAGCACGGCAGAGATAACACAGGCAGTTTTTACCCAGGTTCGGGCCACCGCAAGGCGTAAAACCCTACTCCTGCTTTGGTGGATTGATGAGAGGACTGTGTTGGAGGCACAGCACTCTAGCCTGGCTGGGTTGCCTCGGGGCGAGAGCAGCTACGCGCGTATGAGTGTACAGGGGTCCGGATCCTTTCTATGGATGCCATGGCCCTCCTTTTATAGATCAAGGGGTCACCACAATGGCAAATCAGTCATTGTGTACTGATTAGATAGCGAACAGTGCTATCATACCTAACTTTGCAGATAGAGCAGAGCGCATTAAATGCGCCGCATAACATCACATCGTGACAAGCCTTGCCGGGCCGTTCGGCCACCTTCTCGTCTGTCTGCTTGACACGTCTCTGGATGGGTGTCATTTTGAGATGATTTCCTCTGGAAATGGCTGCCATGTGTCAAATAATAGACACTCAGCCACTTGGGGGCTTGACACCGCACCGATCGATGACTTGCGTCGCTGTGAGGTGGAGCGGTGGAGCCTTTGTGGGGTAGGCCGCCCTTGGCGTCCTCGGCAAGCCTGCTGGGACAGTCTTCATGTTTGTCTTCGGGGTAACCTCGACCTCGCCGGGCTTGCCTGCCTGGCAAGGGAGGTTTCTCCTTAGTGGTGTCTTGCTCATTTATCTTGACTTGGCCTTCTTGATCCGCCCTTTGATCTCTCAAAAAGCTGATCTCTTCTTGCTTGGTCTTAACTTGGACGTTGCAAGCTCGCCTCCGAGCCTATGTACGGTCTGGGCAACATACCTGGGGTTTGTTGCACCAACACCCCTCCGCCGATGCCGGTCATTACTAGAGAGGGAATGGTGAGTTTCATTTGAATGGTCATTATTTACTAGTCTTAACATTTGAGTGTCATCATGCTAACGAGACTTTGCAAATGATCTTTGGTGCAGCATAACTCCGGAGCCGCATCGCACAACCCTTCTCCAGGTGAAACCGGCCCCCAGAACCCTGGTGCTTGACCTCCGGTAAGTTTTCTCTAGTGTTTTGCTTAACAAATGCATACTTAGCTTAGTACATGCTTGTTAGCCCTATTATGCCACATACTTAGCTTATTTTCCCCCAAAAAGACATACTTAGTTAATTAGCCTCCAAAATGACATAATTAGCTTATTTAATTCATTTATGACATAATTAGCTTATTCATTTAAAAAATGGCATAATAACCTTGGTTAGCTCATAAATGTCATATACTTAGCTTATTTTCCTCCAAAATGGCATAATTACCTAAGTTAGATAAAAAATGACCTATACTTAGCTCAGTTGGCTAAAAAATGGCACAATTACCTAGGTTAGCACAAAAATGACCTATACTTACCTTATTTTCCTCCAAATTGACATAATAAGCTTAGTTAGCTTAAAAATGGCCACTTACTAAGTTAGCTCTAAAATGACACAAATAAGAATAATAGAAGAAAAAGAGGAAGGAGAGAAAAGAAAATAGAAGAGAAAGAGAAGAAAAAGAAAGAATAAACAAAAGAATGAGAAGGAAAAGGATAAAAATAGAAAGAAGAAGAAGATGAGAAAAGGAGAGAAGAAGAAGAAATATATTCTTATTCTTCCTTTTTCTCTTCTTTCTTTTTCTCCATCTTATACTCCTTATTCTTCTTCTTCTTCTTCTTGTTCTAGTCTTTTCTTCTAGTCTTCTCTTCTTCTTCTTCTTCTTCTTCTTCTCGTTCTAGTCTTTTTCTTCTAGTCTTCTTCTCTTCTTCTTTCTTCTTCTTCTTCTTCTTCTTCTCTTCTCTTCATTATGACAATAGCTTATCCATTTCAAAATGGCATAATAACCTTGGTTAGTTCATAAATGTCATATACTTAGCTTACTTTCCTCCAAAATGACATAATAAGATTACTTAGCTCCAAAATGACCTATTTTACCTAAGTTAGCTCTAAAATGACCTATACTTAGCTTTGTTTCCTCCAAAATGACATAATAAGCTTAGATAACTCAAAAATGGCATAATTACCTAGGTTAGCTCAATAATGACCTATACTTAGCTTACTTATGTCAAAAATGGCATAATTAGCTTACTTAGGTCAAAAATGGCAAAATAACCTTGGTAACCTCATAAGTGTCATATACTTAGCTTATTTTCCTCCAAAATGACACAATATGCTTAGTTAGGTCAAAAATGGCGTAATTACCTTGGTTGGCTCTAAAATGACACAAATAAGCAATAAGAAGAAGAAAAACAAGAGGAGAAAAAGAAAGAGAATAAAAACTCTTCTTATTCTTCTTCTTCTTCTTCTTCTAACTTTCTTATTTCCCATTTTTGAGATTTGATTCACTTCAAGGACTTGCATTGATGGAGTGCTTGTGTTTACTTTTTGTTTTGATTTTGTATCGATGAACAATGTGAAACTTGCTATCTATGGATGAAACTATTGTAATATGGATGAAACTATGTATGTATGGATGAAACTATTGTAATATGGCAGGGATATAGTTTCTTATGTCTTGGATATCATATATTTGCTGTGAAACTTGCACATATTGTTTGCCCTATGAAAAAAAATATATATATCATATCATATATTTGCTGTGAAAATGCTTGGATATAAGAAAAAACAGAATAAAAAGGGGCAATACAGGCACTTTGCCATCTGCCACCGGCAAAGGGGACACGTGGCAGCAACCTGTGCAACCTGGGAGCACCAGGTCTGACACATTTGGTCATTATGCCGTCTGCTGGCAGACGGCAAAGACCCACTAGGCACACGGCCAAGACTGAGCAGCAGTGACGTGCAGCCACAACCATGCTGACGTCATACGACAGACATCAAATGGTTTGGTTGTTTGCTGTCAGCAGGCAGACGGCAAAGTCTGCCATTAGCCACCTAACGGGGCTAACAGATATTTTTTGCCGTCCACTATCTTTACCGTCAGCTTTGCCAGGAAAGCGGACGGCAAAGATCTTTGCCGTCCGCTGTCGTTACGTAGACTGCAAACAATGTCATTACCATGACTTTTAGTGCCGGAAATGTTTGCCGTCGGTGGCGGATGGCAAAGAGGTTTGCCGTCGGTGGACCTGTTCTTTGTCGTTTGCTATGGCAGACGGCAAAGTAGCTGATTCCTGTAGTGTCTGTCTTGTCCGTTCTTCTTCTTCCTTCTCCTCTTCCATGCTTGGCCTTGGTCCTTTGATTCTCCATGGTCATGTCGGCTGTGCTTGAGTATACACAAGGTCCATGCATGAGGTAGTAGCCATGCCTCACATGTGGAAAGTGACGGTTCGAAGAGGAGTGAGTTCACCTTGTGTCCAATGGCGTATGGTCGAGGTCTCTTCGTATGTCCTCTTGGGGCTTGGGGTGTAGTCAAAGTGTACATGGGGATGATCGTAGGATGCTCCGCATCATCTCCCCCCTTGGGAAAGATCTGACCTCGGATCGTAATCCTCATCACCATGGAAACGGTTATCGTGGACGGACTTGTTGTTGGACGGAGTTGAAGACATGGTGCAATCCAAGTACTCCAAGGTGTCTCCGGAGTGGTATATATGCAAAAAGAGCAAACACAAACGACACTCGGAAATACAATGGTTAGTGCACACAAGTGTCCATCATGTAAGGATGAGTTCGTCTGATAAGATTGATCACGACAAGGTGCATGAAGCTTAGCCAAATGATATAGAATGATATGCAAAGCATTCATCAGAGCAAATTCATTTGTTGTGCATGCAAAGGTATGATAAATGTCATGGTGCACAAAGCTACAAATGCTACCATTGTGCAAAATGATGTCATAGAGAGATGGTATATCAAGAGCATGAACATGGTAATGGATGCTCAATATGATTATGTTATCATGCAATTGATGGTAGGCAATGTGATCATTATGTATGAATATGACATCAAGGGAATATCACAACAAATTTGCTAAGGAAGTGCACAAGCTCATATATCATGGATGACATAGAAATGCAAGATGCAACAAGGCAATCATAATGTGAGTCAATCCATGCATAGATGCAAATTTGGTAGGGGTGGTGTTGTACCATAGCTCGATGTCGTGGCACTCCTCAACTTAAAGGTCCATAGGGTCCATCTTCAATGTTGGTCCTCCATCTAATATGTGTATCATGTAGACAAGAAGAAGGAAACAACAATGAAATAATGAACCATACAATCTGCATATGTGAGGATGACTCAAAGGGAAGGAGTTCACCTTATGAATGTTCTTGAAGGTGTTGGTGTCACACATCATGCACGCCTTCACATAACCAATATGTCTCATGATGGTAATGCCTTGTGGTTCCTTCAAAACGAAAGAACATGACAAACACTCGGAAAAATAAATGAGGTTAGCGGAAATGCAAAACCTAACATTCATGTGGTGAAATACCCAACAAGTGTTTTCATCATTCTTATCATAAGAAAGGACACGGGTGTAGGGCATGGTATGTAGGCATAAGATGCGGGGACAACCAAATGCATTAAGCACAAGCAAACAAGAATGCTTCACAAGTAAGATGTCCAAGTCTCCACAATCAATAAGCGTAGAATTGTTGCACTCACTACAAGTGGATATGAGAGAGGCAACTAATGGAGACAAGAGACAATGATCAAGACAAATCATGTGAGAGGCATGAATATATATGTCATCAACCCAATGCAATGAGCAATTATGTATCATGGGTGATGCGACAAAGCAAGTGATCATAGTAAACAAGTCATGCAAGCTAGTAGTGCGAAGATGCAACCTACTAGAAGTAATCATGGAAATCATGTCATGTGTGCAAATAGTGAGCATATATAATGCACATGACATATCACAAGCATGAAAACAAGATATGAGTAATGTATCATCATTGTATTGGCAAGAAGTCTTATGGAATAGCAATTGAACAATATGACTCTCCCAACACAAGAATCAACAATAGCATGAGGTACCAGGAAAACATGGTAATAGCAACAAGGATCTCCACCAAGCATGCAAATACACATAGAAGTAGTATAATGGTGAATCACATGTAAGTGCAAGCAATGGTCACAATTGCATGGCAAATGCATATAAAGAGGCATAACATGCAAAGCGAACACGGTAAAATGGGTATAAGATGACAAATGGTATATAGCCCATAGCCGTGTGAGAGCCAAGTAGAAGAGATGCACGTAGTTCTTGCGCAATGGAATGGTGGTAAGGATAGTCCATGGGATCCCAAGTCATCGTTTCTCTCAAGAGCTCGTTTCGTCAACTAATGGGATTGTGAGGTTGATGAGTGTTCATAAGTACCTACACAAAACAAAGGCAAAGGGAAAATTGTGTGTGCATGGTATATGTACACATCATCCATTATGATGCGCACGTGCATGTGTTGGTTAGCACAAAATATCCAATGCTCAAATAAATGAGATGCATGATATAGAAACATGTCATCCACCATGAAAGGTTTGTTGTTATGTATAGCATAATGGAGACTCAAAATTGTGGAATGCATGACTAGTAATATATAAAGCATTGTCATGAATGGTAGGCATATGGTGCACACAAGGGATGGAATCAAGCGATACACAATAATTGTCATGGCATGGTGTATGAGATGAATTGCTTAAATTTTGCAAAGGTAGCATAGCAATATCATCGCAAGAGAAACAAAATCCAATACCCACGATCTCGTCATCTATGCCATAAGTTCAAATGGGATTGATTTTAATTGGATATGCATAGTTACTATGTTGAGATTGTAACGATGCAATATGGGAGATCTCACTCATAGCATATGACAAGTATAACGAATTGTCAAACATGACGTGACCAATAGATTTTTCACATGATATCCTATGGAGCATAGCATCACAACTAGGCAATTCAACATGCTCATCATCATATTCATCATAAATGGGTGGCATATCGAAACAAGACATAGTATGCGATGAATCCATAAGGTGATCAACATCATGCAAGCAATCATTTGCAAGATAGTCCACTAGTGGGACAAGAGAAGTACCATCACCTATGTTACCTTTAGAGATCCGCTCATGTGTTGTAGGTGAGGTTACCAAAATTGACACTTGGTCTATAGCTTCATCAGCTTGATGGTACCATGTGGGGGTGCAATATCGTCCATCATAGCCATCGGTTTGTTCATTGAAGGTATGGACTCGTCGAGGATTGGCACTTCATCTTGCTGAAGATCTAGCACCAAAGTAGAAAACACACTCAGAGTAGAGGTTAAGTCGTTAGAAATCATAGTGGCCTCACAAGCCCTCTCAACTACCTTACTCACTAAGTGTTGTGGCTCACGCACTCCCGGTAAGATGCTTTCACTCATATGGTTGGTGGAGTCACTCAAATGGCTTTCAACCTCACATAGGATGTGTGGCATGCTCTCAAGTGTGGGGCTAGTGGTGGTCACACTCATCCTCTCATAGGAAATGCACTCAATGTCACATATGGTGGAGTTACTCATGTCACTCATGGGGTGGTGGCTCTCCTCACATGGGAATTGGGGCATCTCATCATATATAGGTGTCGGAGAGATGTAGGTGCAAATGTCCCGTTTCCATAACTTTCCCATGGTGGGAGTTATAGAAACGATAAGTATGCGAGTTCGAGCCATAACCAAGAAGAAAACCTTCATGTGCCTTAGGTGCAAACTTGGAATTATGATTCATGTCACGAATGTAACAAGGTGCACCAAAAACACGTAAATAAGAAACATTTGGTTTCTTGCCAGTGATAAGCTCATATGAAGTTTTCTTAAGGAACTTGTGAAGATAAACATGATTGATAGCATGACAAGCAGTGTTAATAGCATCAGCCCAGAAATGAATGGGAGTTTTATACTCACTGAGCATTGTTCTCGCCATTTCAATGAGAGTTCTATTCTTTTGCTCATCAACTCCATTCTGTTGGGGAGTGTATGCAGCTGAGAATTCATGAGTAATACCATTCTCATCGAGAAAATCTTTGATATGAGTATTTTTGAACTCAGTATCATTGTCGCTTCTGACATGCTTAATTCGCACATCATATTCATTATGAGCCTTCTTGGCGAATCCTTTGAAGATGTGTTGGGTGCAGGTTTTGTCTTCGAGAAAGAATACCCATGTATAACGAGAGAAATCATCAACAATAACAAGACAATAATGACTGCCACCGAAACTTTCATAGTTTTGAGGCTCGAATAAATCCATATGACGAATTTCCAGAGGTCTTGTGGTGTTCATGACTGTCTTTGATGAATGATGCTTCTTAGCCAATTTACCAGCTTCACAAGCAGCACAGAGACGATCCTTGTCGAATTTCACATCAGGAATGCTGCAAAGATGATTTTTCTTCACTAGAGTCTGCAAATTTCTCATACCTACATGACCAAGTCTTCGGTGCCATAGCCAACCTTCGGTTGCTTTAGCAAGCAGACAAGTTTGGACTGAGGGACCCTTAGAGAAATCCACAATATATAAATCACCCTTTCTATTTCCTTCGAGGACGAAGGAATTGTTAGAGGCCATAAAGATAATGCATTTGGATATGGAAAATAAAACCAGCATGCCTAGATCACAAAGCTTGACAACTGACATAAGATTAAATCCAAGAGACTAAACAAGTAAAACATCATCAATAGTCTTGTCTCTAGATATAGCAATTTTACCTAGCCCAATTACCTTTCCTTTGTTGTTGTCGCCAAAAGTGATATACTTCAGAGGAGAAACAGTTAAGTTGGGGTCGACAAACAATGACTTGTCTCCGGTCATATGACTAGTGCATCCACTATACATTATCCAATTAGTACACCCGGAGACATAGTCCTGCAGAAGAATTAGGCTTTCTTAACCACCCACATATTTGCAGGTGGCTTCGAAACAAATGAGTGAGCAGTATAGGATTTCTTTTGATAACCATAATTGTTACTCGAAGTAGTACGAGCATAATTGAAACAATAGGCACTGAAATTCTTTCCAGATGAATGAGAATAGTGGTTGAATGAGGTATGCATGTACTCATTCTGTCAAATGGAATAACGAGCATTTTCTACCAACATAGTTAGTACTAGTGTAATAGGCAATGCATTGATAGTTTTCTTTGGCACCCAGATAGCTTTCTTTGGGGGGCGATTCCTGCTGTTTGGTCCAACATAGCGAGCAGCAGCCTCACCACGTTGGTTTTTGAACAGCTTATAGTTGTCCAGAGAATCATCATAAGTGTATTTGGGGATAGGAGAATCATATCCTGAAAGCAATGCTGGATCGAGCATTTTGCTATTGGCAGGCACCCACACAGTGCGAGGATATTGATAAGGTTCCCAGTAGGTGCCATTTTCATTCTGTTTCCTTTCGAAACCAATACCTTCTTTCCTGGGATTTTTGTGAAGAATGGACTTCTTCAGAACATCACACAGGGTTTGATGCCCTTTGAGATATTTGAACATTCCTGTCTGAATGAGATCCTTCAACCTAACATTTTCATTAGACGCATAACCATTTTCCTCGACAGAGGGGTTAGCATTCATAGAAGATTCAGCATTACTGCGTTCAAGGCATTTTAAGCAAGGTGGAACAAATACTTCAGGTTTCTCTTTGAGTTGTTGGGTGAGAAGAGAATTTTCTCGAATCAAATCCTCATGAGTCTCTCTCAGTGACTTGAGTTCCCGTTTCCTTTTCAGGTAATCATAGGTTAATCTCTCGTGATCAACTGAGAAAAAATCATGACGAGTTGATAGTTCATCCATTTGTGACTTGAGAGCGGAATGCTCTTTGGTCAACGACTGATTTTTCTCCATCTCCTCAACCAACAACCCTTCAGATTTCCTGAGGATTTTCTCAAGAGAGTTTTGTTGAATATTAGCAATTTTGATCAGTTTAGCATGGTCATCCTCATCCGAAGAATATTGATCACTAGAGTGAACCTTGTGATGTTTGGAGGATACCTTTTCTTTGGAAGCCTTGGCCATGAAGCAGTAGGCAGGAGTTTTGTTGTCGCTTGGATCTTTTTCGAAGAAGCTTGATGAAGGAGTGAGGGCACAAGCTATCCTAGCCATGCCGGAATCAGAATCCTCATCGGATTCATCAACTTCTTCGGAGTCAGATGACTCTTCTTCATCGAAGTCCATCTCCTTGCCGATGTACGCCTTGGCCTTGCATGAGGTATTCTTGCAGTTGGATGAGGACTTGGAAGGGTTCCTTGAGGAGAATCTTGACGAAGACTTGGAGGTGGAGTTGTCCTTCTTCTTGAAGAACTTCTTCATTTTCTTCTCATCATCAGAATCGTAGTTCTTGCTCTTGCTTTTGCCTCGATAGTTTCCTGAATCATATCTTCCACTGGCATGGATTTTAGCTTCCCGGAGAGGGCAGTCTGAGATGAAATGTCCTGGCTTGTTGCACTTGAAACATGAATAATCTCCAGTTGGTTTTGATGAAGATTTTGAACTGCTAGAGTTGCTGGATCCTTTCTTCTGGAACTAGTTCTTCTTGTGAAGGCGCTGGAGTCTTTTCGTGATCAGTGCGAGATCTTTGCTGATCCTTTCAGGGTCATCAGAATCTTCTTTGGCATTTCCTTCGGAAGAAGAATCAACCATAGCCTTGAGAGCATGGCTTTTGCGATGGCTTGAACCATACGGATCTCTTTTCTCTTCTTCTTGTTCCTCGTGGGTGTTTAGCCTTTCCATGATATCAGTAGAGTCGAGATCTTTGAAATCATCTCGTTCCCTGATCATCAGAACTAGTGTGTCGAATGAACTGTCAACTGATCGGAGTAGCTTCTTCACAAGTTCATGGTCAGTGATGTCTTTGGCGCCAAGGCCTTGCAGCTCATTTGCGATGTCACTCAGACGATCAAAAGTTTGCTGGCAGCTTTCATTTCCAATGCGCTTGAACCGATTGAACTTTGCTCGAAGAGCATCAATGTGAGCTTCTTTCTGAGTTGAAATACCCTCATTTATCTTCTCCAGAATGTCCCACCAATCCTTCGTAGTTTCACACTATCGATAGCGAAGAAATTGAGCACGAGAGAGATGGCCACCAATTTCATCTTTAGCTTGAGCGTGAGTTTCTTCTCGGCATCAGTGGGAGCTTGAGGTATTTCAATTGTGAATCCAAACTGCACCACGTTCCACATGTCATCTTCAATGGCTCGGAGACAAATCTTCATCTTCTCCTTCCAGAAGGGATAGTCCCTCCCATCGAATATGGTAATCTTGAGATGCGACTTGTAGCTCTCTAAAGACATACTTAAACTCCAAGGTTGTTAGACCAAAATGAACATAGTCAAGGAGTACCTTGCTCTGATACCAATTGTAGGAACGAAGTATGTCTACCAGAGGGGGGTGAATGGGAGTTTTAAAATTTCTTCGGAAATCTCAAAACTCTCGTAACCCAGCAGTAGAGCGAATGAAAATACAAAACAGTGAGCAAAGATAAACTACCGAAATGTAACTGATACAAGCATCGAAGAAAATCACATGATTGAGATAATACGAATGGAAAGAGGGGGAACGGATGAAACCAGTGATGCTCGATGGCAACAGGGTATTTGTTCGACCAATTCGTCCTTCTGCACAAGGACTATGTCTGTTGGAGGGGCTGTGACTTAACACGGAAGATAAACTCTCTTCACCCTATTCTCCTCGACAATTGATTCGTCAACCAATGCCGATCACTCGTGGTAGATACATGAGGTGATCTCCAAACCTTTACAGACTTCTTCTTCGAGAACCACAATCACTCTTAGTCTCTGAAGAAATTGACACCTAACCGTCTAGAGAGTTTACAGCTCTCAAGAGTAATAGGCGGAGTGTACTGGACTTAGATTCGAGTGATGCTGAACCACAATCTAATTCTTTGGCTCTATGGGTTTTTCTCTCGGTGGATTTTAAACTCAAATCACTCGGAGAGGGGGTTGCTCAACAATCTTCTCAGAATCAAATGGAGCAGCCACCGGACAAAGGCAGTGCGGGGTGGCTATTTATAGCCGCAACCTTCCCTTGTGGGAAATGACCATTTTGGACACGCGGTCCAGCCAATGGCCAACCGACACATTCTCAACGGTCGGATTTCAAAGAGGAACAGTAACATTACTTGAGGAACAAGTAATGCTAACTCCTCTGTCTGAGACAAATCTCTCGCAGCGAAGAAGATCACAGTCTCTTGCTGGCAAGTATTTGCTCGGAGCACAAAGATATTTCTCTCACAACTTACATAGGATTTGGGTTTAGCATCAGAGAATCAAAGTTTCGAATGCTACACCCCTCTTAATAACACGGTGGTCCTGTGACTCAATAAAAAGAAGAGAAACAACGAAATAAATGCTACGTCTTCACTTCGTCTTCATTCCTCTCGGACGCGGTCACTTCCTTCGGATAGGCACCAAACCAATTGTTTCACGTCACCAATTTAAAGGGGTCACTCTTGTCAACATAATCTTCGGTGATAACCTTCGCTGCAACGCAGGGGATTATCTTTGTCGTTTGAATCAAACTCCTCATGATTCCAAGGACCTGTTACTCTGTGTGCACTAGCAAACAGTTAATTCCCATACTGTTTATGTCAACAAACTCCAAAACATAAGGAGGCAAATTATTGCACCAACACTATGTGTACGAAACAACATACGCTGTCTCTTCCTGCCTTGATTTATTTTACAGAGGCAACATGCAACTATAGGAGCGTTGTCCTAAAAATATGAAATTTTTCAGGGTTCGTTGTCCCCGGTACGGCCTGCACCCGATGGACCCGGCGAGACCCGTGCCCGACAGACCCAGCAGACCCCACCGTCGGCTCCTAGACACTGACATCAAGGCCCCGCGCCCAAGTAACATTACCATTTTAACCCCGGGGGGCAGCCTATGAGAGCCCCTGGTGCTCCTCCATGCAGAGGGTCGATCCCATGAGGAGGAGCAGCCTATGCACAGGCATGTCTTCCTTCCTCCCCAAAACAGCTCTAGGAGCAAGCTTGTATCCAACTCGTATAAACCACACTCGGCAGGACTAGGGATGTTATCTCTCCGAAGAGCCCCGAACCAGGGTACGTCTCGTGTCTCACACTTGTGCATGCCAACCTCGCCTCTGGAGCCCACCGGTGCCCTTGTCCCTATCCCCTCTTTTAGCCATCCCATGGCATCTGCCGTGAGATCACCACGACAGTTGGTGCCCACCATGGGGCAGCTCGAGGCATCGACCGGAGTTACATTCCGGACGGGGCCCTTCACCTACTCCGCCAAGCTCGTCATGCACGGCCCAGTCCCCGCGCCCGGCGTGGTGCTGGCTGGCTTCGCCGGCTCGTCCGTCGTCCACTTCGGCACGCTACACGCCCTCGCCGTGCTCGTCCCTGATGAGTACCCGGGCGAGGTGCTCGATGTCATTGACTCGCCCGTCCCCCTCGGCTACGACATCTCCGGCGACATGGAGGACCTCTACACCCGCGTGGAGGTGCTTGTCAATGGCTCTGGCTCCACTTCGTCTAGCGCTGCGAAGAAGGCCGCCGCTGCCAAGGTCGCAGCGGAGCACGCCAGCACGGCCGACCCGCTACACGTCACGCTGCAGAACCTCAGCATCCCCATCAACACCGACATCAATGCCACCCACGCTAGGGCCCAGCTCGACGAGGAGCGCAAGCGCCTGCTGGATGAGGCCACAACACTTGCTGCTACGCAACGCCGGCTGGAGTCCATCCAGCAGGAGCGTGACGCTGAGTACGGCTTCACGCGGGCTGCAGCAGACCCCAGCCGGATTGCCGAGGTGCATACCCATGGCGGCGCCATCGGCCACGCGCTGGGCGCGGTCGCGCCCATCTACGACACCCCCGTCAAGAACATGCGCGTCGCGGAGGCGGCCACTGTGGACCTGGAGCAACTACAGGGCGAGGAGCTGCGGGAGCGCTTGCAGCGCATGAGCGAGCTTGTCACCGCTGCGAACAGGCAGCAAGACCGCCTTGACGCTCCCGCGGCATCGGAGTCGCACCGCACCAAGGACCCCAAGAAGCGAAACACGGCGTCTTCCCCACGCCCAAGTGAGCCTCATTCCAGCCGGACCCGAAACCGGCGCAACCGCGCCCTGACGGCCGGCGACGACCTGGGCAACGAGCCGGCCCTAGAAGACCGGCTCTGGCAAGACCCTCCCCCGCCGTCCAGACGGCGTGGCCGTCTGGCTTCAGCCGACCCGGCTCCCCTCGGCTCAGCTGCAAGCCAGCTGGGCCCGCGTGACATCGACAATGACGACGCCCGCCAACGCATCCAGTAGCTCGCCTTCTGCCTCGAGCTCGAGGAAGACAACGTGATCGGTCCGGCATGCTTCGCCCCGTGCATCCGCGAGGAGCCCTTCCACATGGGGTTTACGATTCCCTGCGACACCCCTAAGAACAACGGGACCGTCAAGCCGGAGGACTGGCTCATTGATTACACCAACGCCATCGGCATCACGGGCGGCAATCGGCGCCTGGCCGTGCGCTACGCCACGGTGATGCTCCAGGGCTCGGCCCGGACATGGCTGAACAGCCTGCCAGCCGGTAGCGTCAACTCGTGCCTCGACTTCGAGCAAGCCTTCGTGCGCAACTTCCCCGGCATCTACAAGCGACCCGGCCGGCCCACTCATCTTGCCATGTGTGTGCAGGGGCCAAACGAGAGCGGCCGTGAGTACCTCACGCACTGGACCGAGCTTCGGAAGAGCTGCGAAGGGGTCCATGACGTTCGAGCTATCCAGTACTTTGTGAGGAGACGCCGGGATGACACCCTCCTGAAGCACAAGCTCCTGCGCTTTGAACCGGCCACCATGGCCGAGCTCATGGTCACGGCGGACAAGTACGCCACGGCCGACTCCGCCATGAAGATCCAAGTCGTGTTGGATGACGCCGGCAAGGTGTTGCAGCCGCCGCCTTCCAAGCTGGCTGGCGAGGGCAGCCGCCAGCAAAACAACAAGCATAAGGCCGAGCAGCCGGCTACCCACTACGACAACCGCCTTATCGCCACCACTGATCAGGCACCCGTGGTCGAGCCGGCCGGCAAGCGTCCGTGAACCGGCAAGACCGCCTGGCAGCCCGCCATGAGCTTCGAGGAGATGCTCAACACCCCCTGGAAGCACCACAGCGGCGCAAGGCCGTCCACGCACACGCTCTGGCAGTGCGCCATCACCAAGCGCATCATGAGGGGCGACATCCCGCTGCCTCCCACTCCGGCTCCGGGTGCGGGGCAGCCGCCTCCGCCGCCGCCCCCGCCCTCGGCAGCCGACGCCATGCGCGATGAAGTCTTCCCCAACGCGAACGATTGCTACGTCGTCTTCACCAGCTTTGGTGACGAAAAGCACAGTGAGCGCTTGCTCCAGCAAGAGGTGAACACTGTCGTCCCGGCCGTGCCTGAGTACATGCATTGGTCAGAGTGCCCGGTTAGCTAGACCCGGGAGGACCACCCAGCCGTCATGCCCACGCCGAGTGGGTACGCCCTCATCCTCGACCCCACCATAGTCGCAGCCAAGCGCACCTGCAAGTTCTCGCGAGTCCTCATCGACGGCGGTAGCAGCATCAACATCTTCTACCATGACACCATGACCAAGCTCGGCATCAATGCCAAGCAGCTGGAGCCAACCCGGACGGTGTTCCACGGCATCGTGTCGGGTCTCTCTTGCTCTCCCATCGGCCGGATCTAGCTCGACGTCCTATTCGGCACCAGCGACCACTTCCAGCGCGAGCCAATCTGGTTCGAGGTGGTGGACTTGTCCAGCCCTTACCATGCTCTGCTGGGCCGGCCCGCGCTCGCCAAGTTCATGGCGGTTCCCCACTACGCTTACTTGAAGATGAAGATGCCGGGCTCCAAGGGCCTCATCATGGTAGCCGGCGACTACAAGAAATCCCTGGAGTGCGCTCGAGCTAGCGCAAAGCTGGCTGAGTCGCTGGTCATAGCCGAGGAGCGGCGCCAGCTCGACCGAATCGTTGCGCTAGCCGGCGAGCAGCCGGCTGTGCCGGCTTCGGCCAAGGATTCGGCCGATGAGGCCTCATTCCAGCCGTCCAAGGACACCAAGAAGATCCCGCTCAACCCGGAAGACCCCAGCTACCGCAAGTACGTTGTTGTGGGCACTCGCCTCGGCAGCAAATAGGAAGGCGAGCTCGTTGACTTCCTCTGTGAGAATCGGGATATCTTTGCATGGTCCCCAAAGGACATGCCGGGAGTTTCGAGGGAGTACGCCAAGCAGAAACTACACGTCCGCAAGGATGCCAAGCCTGTCTGTCAACCCTTATGTCGCTTTTCAGAAGAGAAGAGAAGAACCATCGGTGAAGAAGTCGCTCGGCTGCTTGCGGTCGGCTTCATCATGGAAGTGTTTCACCCCGACTGGCTGGCCAACCCAGTCCTCGTCCTGGAGAAAAACAAGACCTAGCGCATGTGCATAGACTACACCAGCCTGAACAAGGCCTGCCCCAAGAATCCCTTCGCCCTCCCACGGATAGATCAAGTGATCGATTCCACGGCCGGCTGCGACCTCCTGTCCTTCCTGGATGCTTACACCGGCTATCACCAGATCAAGCTAGACCCGAACGACGCCCTGAAGACGTACTTCATCACGCCCTTTGGGGCGTACTGCTACATCACCATGTCGTTCGGCTTGAAGAACGCCGACGCCACCTTCCAGAGCTGCATGTAGAAATTCTTGCTGAAGCAACTCGGCCGCAACATTCATGTCTATATCGACGACATCATGGTGAAGACCAAGCAGCACCTCACGCTCCTTGACGACCTGAAGGAAACATTCAGAAATCTGCGCCAATACCACATCAAGCTCAACCCAGAGAAGTGCGTGTTCGGCATGCCGGCCGGACAGCTACTTGGCTTCCTCGTCTCGGAGAGCGGCATTGAGGCGAACCCGGAGAAGATCAAGGCCATCGAGCGCATGCGCAAGCCGACCCGGCTGCATGATGTCTAGAAATTCACCGGCTGCTTGGCCTCTCTCTGCCGGTTTCTTAGCCGGCTGGGCGAGAGGGCCTTGCCCCTGTATTAGCTGATGAAGAAGATGTCATCGTTTGAGTGGAATGACCAGGCGGATGAAGCGTTCCGGGATCTCAAGCGCATGCTGTCCACCACACCTGTCCTGGCCGCGCTGGCTGACAAGGAGACGCTATTGCTATACATCGCCGCCACCTCGCGGTCGGTCAGCATGGAGTTGGTGGTCGAGTGCCTAGCAGAAGGCAAGATCCAGTCAGTCCAGCGCCCGGTCTACTACTTGAGTGAGGTGCTCTCCGCCTCCAAGCAAAACTACCCTCACTACTAGAAGATGTACTACGGCGTGTACCTCACCGCCAAGAAGCTGAAGCCGTACTTTCAAGAGCATACCATCACCGTGGTCAGCACGGACCCCATCAGCAAGATCATGGGTTGCCGGGATGCCATAGGCTGGGTAGCCAAGTGGGCTATCGAGCTGGCCAGCCACACCATCCTTTATGAGCCCCGCACCACCATCAAGTCCCAGGCGCTGGCCAACTTCCTCATCGATTGGACGAAGACCCAGTACCTGCCACCGCCACCCGTCTCGACGCACTGGCGCATGCACTTTGACGACTCCAAGATGCGTCCGGCTTGGGAGCCAGCATTGTACTATCTTCCCCCAAGGGCGACTAGCTGCGGTACGTGTTGCAGATCCACTTTGCCGCCTCCAACAATGTTGCCGAGTACGAAGCGCTCGTGCATGACCTTCGGCTAGCCAAAGAAATCGGCATCCGGCGCATCCTCTGGTACGGCGACTCGGATCTGGTGGTGTAGCAGGCTCCCGGCGAGTGGGATGCCTGGGATGCCAACATGGCTAGCTACCGCTTCTTGGTTCAGCAGCTTTCCGACAACTTCGACGGTTGTGAGTTCATCCATGTGCTGCGCATGGAGAATGAAGCCGCTGACACGCTAGCCAAGATCGGCTCTACCCGGCAAGCTATCCCATCCGGCGTCTCCCTCGAGCACCTGCGCAAGCCGTCTATCAAGCCGTCTCTGGATTCCGAGTCTATCTTCCTCCCGGACGACCCCGCAGCTCTCCCACCCAACCCTGGAAACCCCGGCCCAATCCCGGGGGCTGCCGGCTCCGGCTCGGGGGCTGCTGGCTCAATCCTGGGGGCTGATGTCTCCAACCCTGTGGCCGCCATCTCCGACCCGGGGACTGCCGACCCCGGCTCGGGGGCTGCTGCTCCGGATCCCGTCCAAGTGGCCGCCTTCACCGTGGTGACGGCTCCGTCATGGGCCCAGCCGATCCTGGCCTTCCTGGAGAGCGGAGCACTCCCCATGGACGAGACCGAGGTCCGACAAGTGCAGCGCTGGGCGTCCTCCTGCAGCATCATCAACCACGAGCTTGTCAAGCGTAGTGCGACAGGCGTGTTCCAGCGCTGCGTCAAGCAAGACAAGGGCATAGAGATCCTCTCGACATACACCAGGGCGAGTGCGGGCACCGCGCCGCCTCCAGGTTCCTGGTGGCCAAGGCTTTCCGCCATGGCTTCTACTGGACCACGGCCCTCAAAGACGCAGAGTCACTCATCCTCAAGTGCGAGGGCTGCCAACGCTTCAGCAAGCTCAGTCAATAGCCGGGCTTCGACCCTCCAAACCATCCCGATCACCTGACCCTTTGCAGTCTGGGGGCTCGATATGGTGGGGCCCTTCAAGACTGCTCGATGCGGCATGACACATTTGCTGGTAGGAGTCAACAAGTTCACCAAGTGGATCGAGGCACGGCCGATCAAGAAACTGGACGGGCCGACAACCGTCCGGTTCATCAAGTACATCACGGTGTGCTACAGCGTCCCGCAGAGCTTCATCACAGACAACGGCACCAACTTTGCCAAAGGCGCACTAGAGCAGTACTGCTCCGTCTCCGGCATCCGGCTTGACTTGGCCTCCATCGCTCATCCTCAGTCCAACGGCCAGGTCGAGCGGGCCAATGACCTGATCCTGCCCGGCATCAAGCCGTGACTTGTCGAGCCCCTCATCCGCTCACCCGGCAGCTAGCTCGATGAGGTGCCAGCTGTCCTCTGGAGTCTCCGGACGATGCCAAATCGGTCGATTGGGTTCACCCCGTTCTTCCTCATCTATGGAGCGGAAGAAGTCATCCCGACCGACATCGAGTTCAACTCGCCACGAGTCACAATGTACATGGAAGCACAAGTCAAGGAAGCCCGCAAAGACGGCGTCGACCTGCTTGAGGAGTCGCGCCTTCTGGTCCTCAGCCGATCGGCCATCTACCAGCAAAGCCTGAGGCACTACCACAGCAAGAAGATCAAGCCCCTCGCATTTTGCGAGGGCGACCTCGTACTCCGGCTCATCCAGCGGCAAGCCGGCCAGCACAAGTTCGCCTCCCCATGGGACGGCCCCTTCATATTCGGCAAAGCCCTGTCTGACTGCAACGCCTACTACCTCATCGACGCACGTAAGTAGAACAAGCGCAAGAGATACATGGCCGGCGAAGGGACAAGCCGGCCCTGGAATGCAGAGCTCCTCCACCCATTTTACAGTTAGCTGTATGCATGTATGTATCGCTACCTTTTGAAGTTCAATGAAAGACAGCAGGACCCCCGAACGACACTCGGGGGCTTCCTTTTCCTGTAAATTATTGTGTCCCGCACACCCTTGTGATTTTTTGCCCTCCACCACCGGGTCGGTTCATCCGGCTCGGGGGTTCTGGAGCTGGCCGGCTTGACCACACCCCGCCTTCCCCTTAGTCCTTTTCGGCGTGTCCGAGTCGCCAAGGCCCTCCCCTTCGCCCTAAGCCATAGTCTGGCTTCGGCTGGCAAGAACCAAGGGCCAAACACGCCGGCACGCAGAGATCTGCTAAGTTGGGTCGGCCGGATTGGTCCATCTGGCCCCACTGCACTAAGTTACCGCACGACCGGCTGCGTGCCAGCAGGCTTCGCCGTCTGCCGCCAGCCAGCCCAATGGGTGTTTCACTCGCACTCAACATTCAAAAAAGCCTAAGTATTGCGTGCCCTTTCCCAAGGCCGAACTCCTTGTCACAGACTGGAACCCGGCTATTCGACTAGCGGGAGGGAAGCCCAAAGAAGGGGCAAGGAAGAAAAAGCCTAAGGACAGAAAGGAAAAAGTGCAAATACTCGCAAAAATATTTACATCACAAAAAAGGCCCACGGCCGTAGTTCATTACATTCCCTTACACCCCCAGTGGGTGAACCTGTTGCTTAACAAAGTTCGAAAAAGATAAAAAGGCAGGATGGCTTCAGGCATTGGCCGCGTTGGGTTGCGTGCTCGCCCGCTCCTCCACGCCGGCCGCGGTTGCCACGCCGGCGCCGGCTTGTCCCGGCTCCTCCGCGCCGGCCTCCGGGTCCGCCGAGATGCCAGTGTCTTGCAGCCCGGCCTCATCATCCTTGTAGGCATCCGTCTCCTCGAAGCTGCCGGCCGGGTCGTCGAGCACTAGGCCAAAGTTGTTAGGCGGAAGCTCTGCACCGTCCTCCAGCCGCTCCATGTTGAACTCATCATGCGCGGCAAAGGAGGCGAGATAGCTGGCCCGCCCGACGAACCGGTGTGCCTGCGCCTGCAGATGGGCCTCCGCGCCGGCCCGCTGGGCCGCCAGGTGGTCCAGACTTAGGTTCGGATACCAGGACATGGCGAAGCGCAGCGCCAAGTCCACGCCGGCATGAGCCACGGAGACGCGCCACGTGTGGAGCCACGCCGGGCCGGCCTCCAGCCAGAGTGGCAGCTGTGTAAAGCTACTGGGCTCCATCCCACTTGGCCAGAGGGCTGCCACCATGCCAGACCCGGTCGCAGATAGCCGCGCCATTTGCTTGTCCAAGGCCTTTAAACCGGCCTCGGCTACAAGCATGATCTCCGAGAAGCTCCACGCGGCGTACGGGGCAATTTTGATGCCCACATCCACCTGGGCCGTCCGGTGTTCCCGCACGGCCGCGTCCGCCGCGTCCAGCATACCCGGAAAGTACTCTGGCACATGAAGAAGAGAAACAGTCAGCCTTGCAAAGGTTCGGCCGGCTTGCATCCTCGCAGAACAAACAGGGAAGTACTTACTGAGGAGGTGCTCATCTAGATGCTGCGCCTCGCACAACAAACCATTCCACTCCAGGTCCCACGCACGGCCATGGGCCTCGAGCGCCTTTTCAAGCTCGGCGTGCTTCTCAACGGCCGCCTTCAGGTCCTCGTCTTTCGCAGTGGCCGCGTTCTCATGCTCGTCCTTCAGCCAGACGAGCTCTGCCCGGTGGGCCTCCACCGCCTTGGCGGCCTCTGCCTTCAGCCGCTCCACCTCAACTCGGAGCTGGCCGTTGTCGGTGACCGCTTGGTCGCGCTGCTGGCCGGCTTCGGCTAGCCGGGTTCGAAGATCCGGCACCTCGGCCGCGGTGGCTATGCAGCAAAGCTTCAAGTCAGATGCCAGAAGGAAAGAACAATAATACTTTAAGATTCGACCCAACTACTTCATAGTTGGCCCGAATCTTCGGGGCTACACCCAGTGGGTGCGCTAGCGCGCCCCCAATGAGAGCATGCTAGATGCACCTTCGGCAAGACGGAGTGCCTCCTCCTTGACGAAAAGCTGCGCCTTGACCTCGTGGTGCTTCTCCAGAAGCCGGTTGTGGATGCCGACTCGGAGGCCGTCCAGGTGCTGCAGGAAAGCAAGGGTTAGCAAAAAACCACAAAGATACTTTAAGATTCGACCCAACTACTTCATAGTTGGCCTGAATCTCGGGGGCTACACCCAATGGGTGCGCTAGCACGCCCCCACTGACCAGCCGCAAAAGACAAGCCAAGAGAAGGAAAACTCACCACCACGGAGCGCTCCAGCTCCCGCTTGCGCTCCAGCTCGCTCTGGCAAAGGCGTGAATCCAGTCCGCGCGTCCACGGAGATGCTGGCGCACGGCGTCCATTGCCGCATCCTCCTGGACTGCTGCAACCCGGCGGTAGGGCCGCTCCCTGATGCTGCTTGCGGTAGATCACCAAGGCGTGCCCGCCTCCTGCCGGCTCCTCCACGGCCAGCGTCGATCCCGTCGCTCCGGCCGGGGTCACCTGCGGCGCCACGTCCGGGGCGGCGTCCTCCATGTGCCCCTCTCCTCCGACCTCCGCCCGCTCAGCCATGTCATTCCGGGGTGGGGAGTCCACGACCATCTCCTCGATCTCTGGGTTGTCGACGGCCGCCTCCACCCGCCCGTCCGGGTCGCACCCATCATCTACCTGGGGCTCGACGACAGTCTCAGTCGGCGCCGTGCCCTCTGCCATCTCTGTCCAGGCCTAGTCCACGGTGGCCTGCCCCCTCGCCTCGGCGGCTCTCGCCGATGCCTGGGCCGAGACCTCCTCCACCGCCTCGACGGCCCCCGCCTCCTCCTCAAGGGCCTTGTTCCGGTCCCGCCAGGCGCAGCGCTCTGCGTCCTCCGGGTCCAGACCAAGGTCCTCCTCGGGCGAGTTCTCCACCCGGTCGATGGCGCTGCTCCGGGTTTTCTGGAACACGAAGTCGCCTCCGGACACAGCCGTCGTGGCCGCTAGCGCCAAGTCAAGGGGCGTCCTGCGCATCGCGAAAATGGCATAATAAGAATGCAACTGAGCAGCGAGCACAAATCAGCAAAGGAAACTTACCCAATCACCGTCGGGATCGCCTGCCTTGGCGGCGCGACGGGGGCGGCACGACGCACCTTCTTCGTGGCCGTCTTGCCGCGCTCTAGCAGCGCCTCCGCCGCGCGCTTCGAGACCGGCTTCGGCGCTACCGTATCCTTCCCGTGTGGCTGGTGTGCCACTGCCAGCTCGCGGGACGACCCGGCATTAGCCGTCTTCTTCGGCCGTCTTGGGGGATCGACGCTGCCGTCTCCTCCCCTTGTCGGCGCTGCACCACCAACGCCCGTCAGGATCCCCTCATCATCGTCCGGCCAATCTCGCAAGAGGTTTGGGTGCGGAGACTTACCCGCGCGGTGCACCACGCCGACTGCGTTTCAGCCGGCTCCACGTTCTCGGCGAAGGTCTCCGCCCCCTCCGAGCCGGCTCGCTCGGTGGCCAGTACCTGCGTCCTTGTTCCGTCACGCATTTGTTGGATGGCGAGCAGCAGCACCTCTTTCGTCGCATCAGGACGGTGAAGAAGCTCAGACATTGCAAAGTATGGGGACCAAGGACTCACCGCTGGCGCCGGGTTCGCTTGGTTGTAGGGCGCCTTTCCGAGGCACCAGTCAGCAGCCATCCCAGCCTTGGAGATGCTGTTGACCCGATCGGCGACCTGCTCCAGCGACGGCCCCCCGGACGACATCCGGGTGGGGTCCCTCTGATCCCCCATCAAGCCGATGATGTGCGCCAGGTGTTGCAGCGGCAGCACCCGGTGCGCGATGAAGGCGGCGACAAGATCCTTCCCGGTGAGCCCCTCACGCGCCGTCATCTCCATGATCTGGCTGCATAGATTCAGCAGCCCCTGCGGCGGGTTCTTGGGCATGTAGCCCCAGTTCATCTTGACGAGCGGCTGCTTGTTGACGAACGGCGACATGATGATGGTGTCCGCTCCTCCGCGAGCGTTGCACACATAGAAGAAAGAGTGCTACCATTTCTTGGCAGAATCCTCCAGGGGCATCTTGGTGAACACCCCGTTCGTCTGGAGCGAGAGGACGGCGGCCCCGCAGTCGTACATGACCCCGGCCTCCGGCCCCTATTGTTTGAAAAAGAAGAGGCGGCTCCAGAGCTCCAGGTCTGGCTCCACGCCCAAGTAGCCCTCGCACAGCGTGGCGACGCCCGCGAGCTGCAGCCCAGAGTTGGCACCAAGGTGGTGCGGCTGCAGCCCGAAGAAGGAAAGGAAAGCGCAGAAGAAGGTGCTCGTGGGGAGGCCAAACCCGCGCTTGAAATGGCTGAGGAAAGCCACGCGCTCGCCCTCCTGTGGGTGCGGCTACGTCCCCCCCCCCCAGCCACACGCGCGGCCACCTCTGTCGCCGGCGGCAGCCGCCTGGTGGCGCGATGGTACTGGATGTCATCTTCAGTTGTCTCGGACCCCTCCCATGAGCCCTTTGGCCGCGCCATCGGTGGAGCTTGTCGAAGGCACGGGGCGTGGCGGCGAGTAGAAGGCTGGTGCGGATGGTGAGCGCTGCGGGCGGCGTCTCGAGTTGCGGTACGGGCGTGCTCAAGATTTGGAGAAGAAGGAGGCAAGGAAGACGAAGGGATAGCAAGGGAAGCATGTGTGAGCATGTCCGCCACCCCCTCCCTCCGCTTTATAGCCGGCGATAAGACGTGGGGAAGTGGGATCGGTGGCACCCACGATTCCACTTCCCTGTATTGTGCAGTCACGTTTCGCCGCACGATTTGATTACTTGGAGAAGCGCAACCGCCCGCGGCGGCCGCAATTAAGCCCGCCCGCTGTAATGACCCATCGCGCGCGTGGCCTGGCAGGGCCTCGTCGGCCGCTGTTCACCACGTGGCGCCTGTGTCGGGCCGCAGGAGGCGCGTCCCTTCCCCTTCAAGGCTCGGCGGACACCTTGGTTTCCCGCCCATGTCGGGATGCCGCGATCCGGCTTCCGGAAGTCGGCACACAATGGGTGTTGCCGGGGCCCGGCGGTCACCAGCTTCATCAACCCAGCCGCCTTATCAAGGGGTCAAACTGTGAAGGCCCCCCTGCTTGAAGCCGGCGAGCCTTCACAGCTTCAGGGACTACTGTCGGGGGGATGGACCCCGGCAGGCAACAGAACCCGGATCCTTTTCAAAAACATCGGGGCCAGCAACGCCCCTCAATCCAGCTCGCCCTGGCTGGCTTCCCAACGCAACCCGGCCAGCCGGCTGGCGCACCCCGGCTGGTCCCAAGAAGCCAATCTCCAGCGACAAGTAAGCATGGCTACAATGCTCCCTCCTTTGTGCCGGCCCTGGCGGGTGCGGCAGTCGTGCCGACCAAGCCACTGCCTGGGGCCGGCGGCGTCTCTGAGGCGCAACCCTGTAGCGAGGTGGCGCTGCCGTCCCATGATGTCCGGCACGGTGTGCCAACAGTACCCAACAGCCGGCCGTACCCGCGCCCGGCGGCCCCGGTACGGCCAGCGCCTAACGGACCCGATGAGACCCGCGCCCGACGGACCCGGCAGACCCGGCGGCCCCCACTACCGGCTCCTAGACACTGACATCAAGGCCCCGCGCCCATGTAACATTACCATTGTAACCCCGGGGGGCCAGCCTATAAGACCCCCCAGTGCTCCTCCATGTAGAGGGTCGATCCCTGGTTAAGCTTAGCCACACACACACACCCACCGACGGAGGAGGAGCCTATGCACTGGCCTGTCTTCCGTCCTCACCAAAATAGCTCTAGGAGCAAGCTTGTATCCAACTCGTATAAACCACACTCGGCAGGACTAGGGGTGTTATCTTTCCGAAGAGCCCCGAACCTGGGTACGTCTCGTGTCTCACACTTGCGCGTGCCGACCTCGCCTCTGGAGCCCACCGGTGCCCTTGACCCAGTCCCCTCTTTTAGCCATCCCATGGCATCTGCCGTGGGATCACCACGACAATTTCCCTCAGTTATGAAACCAAGGTATCAATCTAGTAGGAGAACCAAGCAACACTATGTGAACGGTACCTGCACACAAAGAACAAATCCTCGCAACCCAACACGTAAGAGGGTTTGTCAATCCCTCCTCGGTAAAAAGATAGATTGTTTTGTATGTGTTTGGATAAATAGATCTGAATAAAACGCGAAATAAAAGATGCAAATAAAAAGTGCAGCAAAGTATTTTTGGGTTTTTGGAATAATAGATCTGAAAACAAATGCGATGAAAAATAGATCAGAAAGCAATATGATAAAAGATAGACCCGGGGCCATAGATATCACTAGTGGCTTCTCTCGAGAAAATAGCGCACGGTGGGAAAGAAATTACTGTTGGGCAATTGATAGAAGATCGAATAATTATGACGATATCCAAGGCAATGATTAATATATAGGCATCACATCCAAGATTAGTAGACTGACTCCTGCCTGCATCTACTACTATTACTCCACACATCGACCGCTATCCAGCATGCATGTAGTGTATTAAGTTCATGGAGAAACGGAGTAATGCAATAAGAACGATGACATGATGTATAAAAGATCTATTCATGTAGGAATAGACCCCATCTTGTTATCCTTAATAGCAAAGATACATGCATGCCTCGCTGCCCCTTCTGTCACTGGGAGTGGACACCGCAAGATCGAACCCATCACAAAGCACCTCTTCCATGAAAGAAAAATCGATCTAGTTGGCCTAACTGAACCATTCGAAGAAGAAATATGAGGCTATAAATAATCATGCATATAAGAGATCAAAGAAAACTCAAATAATATTCATGGATATAGATCTGATCATAAACTCAAAGTTCATCGGTTCCCAACAAACACACCGCAAAAAGAGTTACATTAAATAGATCTCCAAGAGACCATTGTATTGAGAAGCAAAAAGAGAGAGGAAGCCATCTAGCTACTGCCTATGGACCCTTAGGTCTATGGTGGACTACTCACGCATCATCAGAGAGGCACCAATGAGGATGATGAACCCCTCCGTGATGGTGTTAGATTGGATCTCGTGGTTCTGGAATATGCGGCGGCTGGAATTGTGTTTCGTCGACTCCCCTAGGGTTTCTGGAATATTGGGGAATTTATAGGGCGTAGAGGCGGTGCAGGAGACCTCCATGGGCCCCAGAACCCACCAGGGTGCGCCCTGGTGTATTATGGTCCCCACGGGACTCCTTCCAGGTGCTTTCTTGGCCCCCAAGATGTCTTCTGGTCCAAAAAAAAATCTCCAAAAAGTTTCGCTCCGTTTGGTACTGATATTCTATGAAATAAAAAACAAGCAAAAAACAACAAGTGGCACTAGGCACTATGTCAATAGGTTAGTCCCAAAAAATGATATAAAGTTGCTATAAAATGATTGTAAAACATCCAAGAATGATAATATAACAGCATGGAACAAGCAAAAATTATAGATACGTTGAAGACGTATCAGGTCCCTACAGCACCACCGAAGAAGATCATTCTGAGGAAAACTCCACCTACCACAGTCACTATGAAACAGCATGTGGATACAACTCCTCATCCAGAAGCCATCGATTTGAAGGATTGGTAGTTGAATCTCCGGTGAATACTGCAAAGCCAGGAGAACAAATTCCCAAGCCTGCTGTGAAGAAAATCAAGGCCCCTACTGCCGAGCAAAGTGCTCCTCAAATTACTGCTCCAAAGGAAAAGGCTGCTAAATTTGCTCCAACGTTGACTCAGCCATTGGCTTCTAAGCCTCCTTCCGAGCAGATGCCTGTGCAAACTGCTCCAACTGCTCAATCCGCTGCTCCTCACTACTATAATCATATGTTCATCATGGAACATCTTGATAAATTTGTGGAAAATCCATTCGATGGCGAAGTGGCCTCTCCGCCTATTCCTCTTGAAGTTATATCCCAAGCCACTGATGTTGTGCAAGAACAGCGAGAAGATGCTGTAGAAATCAACAATTTGACTACCGAACTGAATGATCTTGATAATCAAATGAAAACAGCTACTTCCAAGTTTGTCATTACATCACTCAAAGATTCCTACAAGGATATCAACCATGCCCTGACTCTCCTCTGGCACAGAAGGTTGCGTTTTGACACGGATCTCGATTAAATAGTTCAGAAGATCTGTCTTGAGCATCAATCGAAGGTCACTGGCTACGAGGATCTCGTCAAAGCCCACATTGATCAATCTGCATAGCAAACAAAGAAGAGGCAAAAGAAAACTGCAAAGTAGAATGTACCTTCTGCTCCGACAGAATGTCACCTGATCGCTCCAAAGCTCAGCCTCAGAAAGAAAAATCTCCTGAGCCAGTTGTTCTTTCGAAAGCCACAGTTCAAGTCTCAGATGCTCCTCCCTCGCCAAGGCCAACTAAACCAGTGCATGTGCCCTCCCCTGTTCAAGCTGATATTCCATCTCAGCAAAATGTTTTCGAGGAAGGTTAAATCCCTCGCTCCGAGCCTCAAGCTTCTCCCGCTCGTGAAACACCGTATGTTTCGGCTCCTCCCACTGGTCAGCAACAACAGATTCCCGAAGATCAATCTCAACCACCTCCACTTCTTGATTTGGCTTCAATGCCTACAGTAAAGGAATCTGCTCTATTGCCTACTACCTCTGCAGCTCCATCCATTTTGCCACCTGCTCCCTCTCAACTGAAGTTGTCTATCGAGACAGCGCAAAGAATTCCAGACGTTGGTCCGTCCGAGTATAAATTTGTTTCTGCTCGTCATTCTGACTCGGTTGTATATGGTGATGAAGTGATCTCAGTCAAAGATGAACTCAAGTATCCATTCCCTCGTGAACAACTGCCTTTGTTTTTGGCAGGTGTTGGTGCCAAAGGTCTGCTTTTCAATCGGAATACGCATCCGAAATTCTTTCAAGACAGTCCGTATAATGGACCACGCACCTCTGAATCGCCTCGCTTTTGGACAAAGGAACGAGCTATATATTACTCTCGGGTTCTCTATGACAGCAAGAAGATTTTTCCTCATGAATATCCTGACATCCTAGCTATGAAGAATGTTGGCTACTTCAATCAGTTGCTACAAGATTTGGAAGATTTCTGCCTCACCAATGTATTTACATTCGAACATCCTTGGAACAGAGAGATAATTCTTCAGTTCTATGCTACTCTGTACATCTCTGGTGATGAATCTGACAACACGAAATGGATCATGGAATGGATGACTAAAGGAAAACGCATCAAGTGCACTTCAACAGATTTTATCTCGCATTTTCATTTCCCTCGCTTTGACCATGGTAACAATGAAATTCGGGTGCACAACATTGATGCTATTTCGGATGAAACCTTCCGGTGCACCATAGATGAAGAAAAGATTCGTGACTACACTGGTCCTCCCCTGCCTGAGCATTTAACTTTCGAGAATTAGACTCTCTATCATATGCTCTCTTACACATTTTGCCCTCTGGCCGGGATGAACACAGACAATTCCATCTCAGATGTTCTTCGGAATGCAATCTAGGCTATCTATGAACGATATATCTTTGATGTTGAAGATATGTTCGCATTCTGAAGGATTCTGCTCAGTTTCCCAACTGCGTCAAAGTTTATGCGCCTTGGATCTAGAAGGTTGTTGATCACACCATGTGCATGGATTATCTGGCAAAGCAAAGCGACAAAAGCTTCATTCCTCCTGTTCGTGACACGATGCAAATTATGGAAGATATTTCTTCGGGAAAGTTGCCCACGTCAAGCCCTCAAGATTATCACAGCACATTCGATAGGCCATGTCTACCTTAGCACGACCGAATGACTTCACATCAACCTCCATCGCAACTTGAAGTCAGTTTGCGCACACAACTGCTGCTATAACACATTGCAGAGGATCGACGAGAGAAAGAACATCTTGCCTCCGAGCTGAATGCAATCAACAATCGAACCAAGATCATGCATATGATTGCGGATGAGAACAAGAAAAGGCTCTGGAAATTGCTTCGCAAGTTCTTTATCGAGAAACAACTCCTGAATGTTGATCTTAAAGAGCTCTATGATTATATTGACAAAGGCTTCTTTGTTGAAGATTTCCAAGATCGAAAAACTCCTTGGCTACCTGCTCGAGAGCCAACTACTGGTCTTCTGCATCTTAAGCTTCACAAACTACTTGAAGAATCTGAAGCCACCTCACCGACAGAAAAACCTGGCGAAGGAAATGTGCTCTCTGTGGTCCTCAAGTGGCTGATCCCAATATGCCCTCATCCTCCCAGCTCCGAGTTGTCATTCCAGAAGGAAAATCTGCTGCTGCTAATGCCGAAGCTGATCCAGTTACTTTCGAAGCTAAAATCTCATCAGACAGTTCTTCGGGAGATGCCACCGAGTGAATCAAGTTATCCACTTTTGCACTCATGTTATTCGTCACCTTTTTGACACTAGTTGACAAAAGGTGGGAGAATTACATCGAGTCTCAATAGATTTCCTCTCTGTGTTTCTTTGGTTTGGTTTCATGTGAGTTTGAAACTTATGGTTTAAAGACTATCTACTCTATGATGTAAAACTTCCGTGCTGTAATGTTAATAATCTCGATAGATTTGCTCTCTGTGTTTCTTTGGTTTGGTTTCGTGTGAGTTTGAAACTTATGTTTTAAAGACTATCTGCTCTATGATGTAAAACTTCCATGTTGTAATGTTAATAACCCTGCCTGCTGCACCATTCCTCTCGAAGCGTTTGCTTTGGAGGTGGAATTATTATCGGAAGTTATGAATGATTGCACTACAATCTCAATGGATTATATATCATTAGTGCGAATCATTGTGTCGAATGATTGAAATTTCCTCTATATACTTCAATATTTGCAGGAGAATTAATCTCTTATCTTTATCCCTGCATACATTTAGGGGGAGTCTATTTCATCATCGAGCAAAGTAACACTTACTCACTCTTGTGCGAATTACTTTACACTTATCTATCTTCACTTCGATGATTATCTGTTTTATCAACAATCGTCCAAAGAGGGGGAGATTGTTGGTGCAATAATTTGCCTCCTTATGTTTTGGAGCTTGTTGACATAAACAGTATGGGACTTATGTGTTTGCTAGTGCACACAGAGTAACAGGTCCCTGGAATCACGAAGAGTTTGATTCAAACGACGAAGATAATCCCCTACGTTGCAGTGAAGGTTATCACTGAAGATTATGAAAACAAGAGTGACCCCTCCAAAACTGCTGACGTGAAGCATTTGTCTCGGTGCTTGTCCGAAGGAAGTGACTACGACCGAGGAGTTTGAAGACGATGTGAAGACGTAGCATTTATTTCATTGTTTCTCTTCTCTTTATTGAGTCACAGGACCACCGTACTATTAAGAGGGGTGTAGTGTTCGAAACTTTGATTCTCTCATGCTAAACCCAAATCCTATGAAAGTTGCGAGAGAAATCTCTTTGTGTTCCGAGCAAATACTTGCCAGCAAGAGACTATGATCTTCTTCGCTGTGAGAAATTTGTCTCTGACCGAGGAGTTAACATTACTTGTTCCTCAAGTAATGTTACCGTTGCTCTTTGAAATCCGACATTGAGAATGTGTCGGTTGGCATTGGCTGGACCGCGTGCCCAAAATGGTCATTTCCCACCAGGGAAAGCTACGGCTATAAATAGCCACCCTGCACCGGCTTTGTCTGGTGGCTGCTCCGTTTGATTCTGAGAAGATTGTTGAGCAACCCCCTCTCCAAGTGATTTGAGTTTAAAATCCACCAAGAGAAAACCCCTAGAGCCGAAAAATTAGATAGTGGTTCAGCATCACTCGAATCTAAGTCCAGTACGCTCCACCTATTACTCTTGAGAGCTGCAAACTCTCTAGACAGTTAGGTGTCAATTTCTTCAGAGACCAAGAGTAATTGTGGTTCTCGAAGAAGAAGTCTGTAAAGGTTTGGAGATCGCCTCAAGTATCTACCATGAGTCATCGACATTGGTTGATGAACCAATTGTCGAGGAGAATAGGGTGAAGAGAGTTTATCTTCTCTGCTAAATCACAACCCCTCCAACTAGACGTAGTCCTTGTGCAGAAGGACGAACTGGTCTACCAAATTCCTTGTCACCATCGAGCATCACTGGTAAACTATGTCCCTCCTGTTTACATTTGGTCTGTTTCAATCATGTGATTTGTCTCGATGCATGCCTTTAGTTTCCATTCGGTAGCTTATGTTCGCTCACTGTAAACTATTTTTCATTCGCTCGGCTACTAGGTTGCGAGAGTTTTGATATTTCCGAAGAAATTTTAAAACTCCCATTCACCCCCCTCTGGTAGACATACTTCGTTCCTACACTCCCACCGTCAGCTCAAGCAGTGGGCACGTGAGGTTAATGCAGCAGAGCTGACAGCGGATGCTCAAAAGCCCCTCAAGTGGTCCCACACACCTATTATTTTCGATGCTGAGGACCACCCTGATCGCACAACTGCGGTCAGGTGTTTGCCGTTGTTGGTTTCCCCAACAATACACAACCTCAAATTCACAAAAATACTAGTTAACGATGGGGCTGGCTTGAACTTGATCTCCCCGGAGGTGATCAGAGGCTACAAATCCATGAGTAAGAGCTCAAGAAAACCGAGACGTCCCGAGGGATCAACCCAGGAAGGAGCCAACCTAAAGGGAAGATCACGCCGCCGGTTACGTTTGGTGGGGAATTGAATTACAGAACAAAGAAGATCGTGTTGGATGTAGTCAAGATCCCCTTGCCGTTCAATGGATTCCTTGGTCGCCCCACCTTGGCAAAGTTCATGGCAGCATCTCACTATGCTTACAACACACTGAAGATGCCAGGACCTATGGGCGTCATCTCCATCAACTCCGACAAGAAGGATGCGGTAATATGTGTAGACAAGCTCTACAGAGACGTGGCTGCAGCAGAAACCATCAAGGCAACAGCTCCCGCCATGAAGAAGAAGAGCAAGAAACCCGGCAAGACATCTATTGAGACTTTCGGGAAGAGCGCCTATTCGGAGTGCTGCGCACCCGTTGAAGAATCACTGGAAAGCTCTACCGGCAAGATATCCAAAGCTGCTCCACCAGTGACAAAGAAGGTGCCGGCAAGGGAGGGCGGCACTGGTGGTACCTTCACCATCGGTGCCACCCTTGACAGTAAATAGGAAAGCACACTCGTTACCTTCCTGTGGGTGAATGTAGATGTGTTTGCATGCCAACCATCTGACATCCCCGGTGTTCCGACGGAGGTAATTGAGCACCACCTTGCTTTCTGTCCCCATGCTCAGCTCGTCAAGCAGAACGTCAGGAAGCATGCTTTGGAGTGACAATAGTTCATAGCGGAAGAGATCAGGAAACTTGAGGTGGCGGGCCTGGTTAGGGGGGTGCTTCATCCAACCTGGCTGGCAAATCCAGTTGTCGTGCGCTAGCAGAATGGGAAATGGAGGCTTTGTATTGATTACACTGATCTCAACAAAGCATGCCTAAAGGATCCTTTCCCCTTACCGTGCATTGACCAGATTGTATACTCCACTGCCGGCTGTGATTAACTTTCTTTCCTTGATGCGTACTCCGGATACCAAAAGATATTCATGTCCAAGTAGGATCAGGAGAAGACCGCATTCATTACTCCATGTGTCACGTATTGCTTTGTACGTATGCCTTTCGGACTAAAGAGTATTGGTTCAACGTTTGCAAGAGTTGTTTAGATTAGTTTTGCGCAACAGTTACACAGGAATGTAGAAGCTTATATGGATGATATAGTAGTCAGGACCAAGGACAAATTGTCGGTGCAACAAACCCCAGGTATGTTGCCCAGACTATACACAGGCTTGGAGGCGAGGTTGCAACGTCCAAGTCCAGACCAAGCAAGGAGAGATCGGCTCTTTGAGAAATCAAAGGGCGGATCAAGAAGACCAAGTCAAGCTAAATGAGCAAGACACTGATACGTCTCCAACCTATCTATAAATTTTGATCGCTCCATGCTATTATATTATATATTTTGGATGTTTTATATGCATTAATATGCTATTTTATATTATTTTTGGGACTAACCTATTAACCTAGGGCCCAGTGCCAGTTTCTGTTTTTCCTTGTTTTTGAGCCTCGTAGAAAATGAATACCAAACAGAATAAAACTTAACGATGATTTTTCTTGGACCAGAAGACACCCAGGGGACTTGGAGTCCAAGTCAAAAGAGCCACGAGGCGGCGACAAGGGTGGAGGGCGCGCCCTAGGGGGGCGCCCCCTACCTTGTGGGCCACTCGATGACCTCCTGACCTAGCTCTTCCTCCTATATATTCACATATATTCCAGAACCACCAGAGGCATCCACGAAAACACTTTTCCACCGCCGCAACCTTCTGTTCCTAGGAGATCCCATCTTGGGGCTATTTCCGGCATCCCACCGGAGGGGGAATCGATCACGGAGGGCTTCTACATCAACTCCATTGCCCTTCCGATGATGCGTGAGTAGTTTACTTCAGACCTACGGGTCCATAGCTAGTAGCTAGATGGCTTCTTCTCTCTCTTTGATTCCCAATACAACATTCTCCTTGATGTTCTTGGAGATCTATCCGATGTAATCTTTTTTTGCGGTGAGTTTGTCGAGATCCAATGAATTGTGGATTATGATCAGCTTATCTATGAATATTATTTGAATCTTCTCTGAATTCTTTTATGCATGATTTAATATCTTTGTATTTCTCTTCGAATTATCAGTTTGGTTTGGCCAACTAGATTGGTTTCTCTTGCAATGGGAGAGGTGCTTAGCTTTGGGTTCAATCTTGCGTGATTTCACCCAGTGACAAAGTAGGGGTAGCAAGACACATATTGCATTGTTGCCATCGAGGATAAAAAGATGGGGGTTTCATCATACTGCTTGAGTTAATTCTTCTACATCATGTCATCTTACTTAAAGTGTTACTCCGTTCTTTATGAACTTAATAATCTAGATGCATGCTGGATAGCGGTCGATGTGTGGAGTAATAGTAGTAGATGCAGGCAGGAGTCAGTCTACTTGACACGGACGTGATGCCTATATGCATAATCATTGCCTTGGATATCGTCACAACTTTGCGCTTTTCTATCAATTGCTCGACGGTAACTTTTCACCCACCGTATTAATTGCCTTCATGAGAGAAGCCTCTAGTGAAACCTATGGCCCCCGGGTCTATTTTACATCATATTACTTTCCGATCTACTATTTTGCAATCTTTTATTTTCAGATCTATATACCAAAAAACCCAAAAATATTTTATCTTTTGTTTATCTATCTCTATCAGATCTCACCTTTGCAATTGACCGTGAAGGGATTGACAACCCCTTTATCGCATTAGGTGCAAGTGTTTGATTGTTTGTGCAGGTGTTGGTGATTTGTGCGTTCTTCTCCTATTGGATTGATACCTTGGTTCTTAACTGAGGGAAATACTTACCTCTACTGTGTTGCATCACCCTTTCCTCTTCAAGGGGAAAACCAACGGAAGCTCAAGAAGTAGTAGGAAGAATTTCTAGCGCCGTTGCCGGGGAGATCTACGCCAAGTCAAGACATACCAAGTACCCATCATAAACTCTCATCTCTTGCATTACATTATTCGCCATTTGCCTCTCATTTTCCTCTCCCCCACTTCTAAAACGTTTTCAGAAAATCACAAAAAAAAATCCCTTTTTGTTTGCCTTCTTTCCGTTCGATCTTTTGTTTGCTTGTGTTACCATGTGCCTTCTTTTTGCTTGCATCTTCGCTTGCTAAAAGTTTATGGATCCTCATCCACATGCTAATCTTTTTAAGAGATCCAATTATGATGAACCTATTGCTAGTGAGTTGAGTGCACTAGACTATCTTTATGAAGTTTTGCTTGAAATTCATGATTCTGAAAATTGTGATGAAGTGTTAAAAGAAGAAATTTATGAAGTGATTCACGATAGCTCCTTGAATGAAAAGCATGATTGCAATGATGTTATTATAAATTCTATTGATGTCAATTGTGCTAATAATATGCAAAACCCGAAGCTTGGGGATGCTAATTTTGATATGTCCACTACTTATTGCAATGATCATGATTGGGGTGATTCTTCTTATGATCTTGAAAATTTATTTAAGCCTCATGATGCATATGATATTGACAGTAGTGTTTGTAATAATATTGAAAGTGGGTTTGGAAGAGTGTCAACTCTAGGACATAATGATCCCACTACTTTGGAGTATGATCAATCTTATGAAATTTTTGATAAAAGTGGGCTTGGAGAGGTCATGACTTTATTTAATGATAATTCCACTATTTTGGAAGAGTGTCAACTTTGTATGCATGTGGATTATGAAGAGAATATTTTATGTGATAGTTATATTGTTGAATTTTATTATGATCCTACATGTAATTATTATGAGAGAGGAAAATATGGTCGTAGAAATTTTCATGTTACTAAATTACCTCTCGTTATGTTGAGATTGCTATTGTTTCTTTCTTCTTCCTTGCACATGGTAGATCTTGCTTGTCTTGCTAATTTGTTTTCCTATAAAATGCCTATGCATAGGAAGTATGTTAGACTTAGATGTGTTTTTCTCATGTTTTATGATGCTCTCTTTGTGCCTCAATTCTTTTCTTTCATATGAGCATCATCAAAATTATCAATGCCTAACTAAAAGGCTTTAAAGAAAAGCGCTTGTTGGGAGACAAACCAATATTCTTCCTTGCTGTTTTTCAATAAATTTTTCATCTAGCCTCTGGTTAGATGTGTTTTGGTGTTTTAATCAGTGTTTGTGCCAAGTAAGACCTTTGGGATGGCTTACGGTGATAGTTGATTTGATCTTGCTGAAAAATAGAAAATTTTGGGTCCAGTCACAGTATTTTAATAATTCACTGGAGTGTTGAAAAACCCTGAATTATTTACACGAGATTAATATACAAATTTCCTCTGTTGTAATAGTTTTTCCGAAGTTTTGGAGTTAAAGAAGTATGAGAACAATTCAGATCTTCACAGACTATTCTGTTTTTGACAGATTCTGGTTTCTTTGTGTTGTTTGCTTATTTTGATGAATCTATGGGTAGTATCGGGGGGTATGAACCATGAAGAAGTTGGAATACAGTATATATTACACCAATATAAATAAATAATGAGTTCACAACAGTACCAAAAGTGGTGATTTTATTTTCTTGTACTAACGGATCTCACGAGTTTTCTGTTGAGTTTTGTGTTGTGAACTTTTCAAGTTTTGGGTAAAGATTTGATGGACTATGGAATAAGGAGTGGCAAGAGCCTAAGCTTGGGGATGCCCAAGGCACCCCAAGGTAATATTCAAGGACAACCAAGAGCCTAAGCTTGGGGATGCCCCGGAAGGCATCCCCTCTTTCGTCTTCGTCTATCAATAAATTTACTTGAGGCTATATTTTTATTCACCACATGATATGTGTTTTGCTTGGAGCGTCTTGTATGATATGAGTCTTTGCTTTTTAGTTTGACACAATCATGCTTGCTGTACACACCTTTTTATAGGGACACGCATGAATCGTGATTTATTAGAATAGTCTATGTGCTTCACTTATATCTTTTGAGCTAGGCAATTTTGCTCTAGTGCTTCACTTATATCTTTTTAGAGCACGGCGGTGGTTTTATTTTATAGAAATTGTTGAACTCTCATGCTTCACTTATATTATTTTGAGAGTCTTTCTAAACAGCATGGTAATTTGCTTTGGTTATAAATTTAGTCCTAATATGATAGGCATCCAAGAGGGATATAATAAAAACTTTCATATAAAGTGCATTGAATACTATGTGAAGTTTGATTCTTTATGATTGTTTTGAGATATAGAGATGGTGATATTAGAGTCATAATAGTGAGTAATTGTGGATTGTAGAAATACTTGTGTTAAAGTTTGTGATTCCCGTAGCATGCACGTATGGTGAACCATTATGTGATGAAGTCGGAGCATGATTTATTTATTGATTGTCTTCCTTATGAGTGTCGGTCGGGGATGAGCGATGGTCTTTTCCTACCAATCTATCCCCCTAGGAGCATGCGCGTAGTACTTCGTTTCGTTGACTAATAGATTTTTGCAATAAGTATGTGAGTTCTTTATGACTAATGTTGAGTCCATGGATTATACGCACTCTCACCCTTCCACCATTGCTAGCCTCTCTACTACCGTGCAACTTTCGCCGGTGCCATACACCTACCCCTTTACCTTCCTCAAAACAGCCACCATACCTACCAATTATGGCATTTCCATAGCCATTCTGAGATATATTTCCATGCAACTTTCCACCGTTCCGTTTTATTATGAAACGTTCCATCATTGTCATATTGCTTTGCATGATCATGTAGTTGACATAGTATTTGTGGCAAAGCCACCGTTCATAATTTTTATACATGTCACTCTTGAGTCCTTGCACATCCCGGTACACCGCCGGAGGCATTCATATAGAGTCATATTTTGTTCTAAGTATCGAGTTGTAATTCTTGAGCTGTAAGTAAATAAAAGTGTGATGATCTTCATTATTAGAGCATTGTCCCATGTGAGGGAAGGATGATGGAAGCTATGATTCCCTCACAAGTTGGGATGAGTCTCCGGACTTTACGAAAAATAAAAGAGGCCAACGAAGCCCACAAAAAAAGAGAGGCCAAAGAAGCCCACCAAAAAAAAGGGAGAAAAGAGAGAAGGGGCAATGTTACTATTCTTTTTCCACACTTGTGCTTCAAAGTAGCACCATGATCTTCATGATAGAGAGTCTCCTATGTTGTCACCTTCATATACTAGTGAGAATTTTTCATTATAGAACTTGACTTGTATATTCCAATGATGGGCTTCCTCAAATTGCCCTAGGTCTTCATGAGCAAGCAAGTTGGATGCACACCCACTTAGTTTCTTTTTGAGCTTTCATAAACTTATAGCTCTAGTGCATCCGTTGGATGGCAATCCCTACTCACTCACATTGATATATATTGATGGGCATCTCCATAGCCCATTGATAAGCCTAGTTGATGTGAGACTATCTCCTTTTTTGTCTTCTCCACAGCCACCATATTCTATTCCACCTATAGTGCTATGTCCATGGCACACGCTCATGTATTGCGTGAAAGTTGAAAGGTTTGAGAACATCAAAAGTATGAAACAATTGCTTGGCTTGTTATTGGGGTTGTGCATGATTTGAATATTTTATGTGATGAAGATGGAGCATAGCCAGACTATATGATTTTGTAGGGATAGCTTTCTTTGGCCATGTTATTTTGAGAAGACATGATTGCTTTATTAGTATGCTTGAAGTATTATTGTTTTTATGTCAATATTAAACTTTTGTTTTGAATCTTATGGATCTGAACATTCATGCCACAATAAAGAAAATTACATGGATAAGTATGTTAGGTAGCATTCCACATCAAAAATTCTGTTTTTATCATTTACCTACTCGAGGACGAGCAAGAATTAAGCTTGGGGATGCTTGATACGTCTCCAACGTATCTATAATTTTTGATTGATCCATGCTATTATATTATCTGTTTTGGATGTTTTATATGCATTAATATGCAATTTTATATTATTTTTGGGACTAACCTATTAACCTAGGGCCTAGCGCCAGTTTATGTTTTTTCCCTTGTTTTAGAGCCTCACAAAAAAGTTATACCAAACGGAGTCCAAACGGAATAAAACTTCACGATGATTTTTCTTGGACCAGAAGACACCCAGGGGACTTGGAATCCAAGTCAGAAGAGCCACGAGACGACAACAAGGGTGGAGGGTGCGCCCTGGGGGGCACCCTACCTTGTGGGCCCCTCGGTGACCTACTGACCTAGCTATTCCTCCTATATATTCACATATATTCCAGAACCACCATAGGCATCCACAAAAACACTTTTCCACTGACGCAATCTTCTATTCCCTTGAGATCCCATCTTGGGGCCTTTTCCGGCATCCCGCCGGAAGGGGAATCGATCACAGAGGGCTTCTACATCAACTCCATTACCCTTCCGATGATGCGTGAGTAGTTTACTTCAGACCTACGGGTCTATAGCTAGTATCTAGATGGCTTCTTCTCTCTCTTTGATTCTCAATACAACGTTCTCCTTGATGTTCTTGGAGATCTATCTGATGTAATCTTCTTTTGCGGTGTGTTTGTCGAGATCCGATGAATTGTGGATTTATGATCAGCTTATCTATGAATATTATTTGAATCTTCTCTGAATTCTTTTATGCATGATTTAATATCTTTGAATTTCTCTTCGAATTATCGGTTTGGTTTGGCCAACTAGATTGGTTTTTCTTGCAATGGGAGAGGTGCTTAGCTTTGGGTTCAATCTTGCGTGATTTCACCCAGTGACAAAGTAGGGGTAGCGAGACACGTATTGCATTATTGCCATCAAGGATAAAAAGATGGGGTTTTCATCATATTGCTTGAGTTAATTCCTCTACATCATGTCATCGTACTTAAAGCGTTACTCTGTTCTTTATGAACTTAATACTCTAGATGCATGCTGGATAGTGGTCGATGTGTGGAGTAATAGTAGTAGATGCAGGCAGGAGTCGGTGTACTTGACACGGACGTGATGCCTATATGCATAATCATTGCCTTGGATATCGTCATAACTTTGCGCTTTTCTATTAATTGCTCGACAGTAATTTGTTCACCCACCGTATTATTTGCCTTCATGAGAGAAGCCTCTAGTGAAACCTATGGCCCCCGGGTCTATTTTCCATCATATTACTTTCTGATCTACTATTTTGCAATCTTTTATTTTCAGATCTATATACCAAAAAACCCAAAAATATTTTATCTTTCGTTTATCTATCTCTATCAGATCTCACCTTTGCAATTGACCGTGAAGGGATTGACAACCCCTTTATCGCGTTAGGTGCAAGTGTTTGATTGTTTGTGCAGGTGTTGGTGATTTGTGCGTTCTTCTCCTGCTGGATTGATACCTTGGTTCTTAACTGAGATAAATACTTCCCTCTACTGTGCTGCATCATCCTTTCCTCTTCAAGGGAAAAACCAACGCAAGCTCAAGAAGTAGCAGAAAGAATTTCTGCCGCCCTTGCCTGGGAGATCTACGCCAAGTTAACACATACCAAGTACGCATCATAAACTCTCATCTCTTGCATTACTTTATTCGCCATTTGCCTCTGGTTTTCCTCTCCCCCACTACTAAAATGTTTTCAGAAAATCACAAAAAAATTGCCTTTTTGTTTGCCATCTTTCCGTTCGGTCTTTTGTTTGCTTGTGTTACCATGTGCCTTCTTTTTTCTTACATATTTGCTTGGTAAAAGTTTATGGATCCTCATCCACTTGCTAATCTTTTTAAGCGATCCAATTATGATGAACCAATAGCTTGTGAGTTGAGTGCACTACACTATCTTTATGAAGTTTTGCTTGAAATTCGTGAATCTGAAAATTTTGATGAAGTGTTAAAAGAAGAAATTTATGAAATGATTCACGATAGCTCCTTGAATGAAAAGCATGATTGCAATGATGTTATTATAAATTCTATTGATGTCAATTGTGCTAATAATATGCAAAACCCGAAGCTTGGGGATGCTAATTTTGATATGTCCACTACTTATTGCAATGATCATGATTGGGGTGATTCTTCTTATGATCTTGAAAATTTATTTAAGCCTCATGATGAATTGATATTGATAGTAGTGTTTGTAATAATATTGAAAGTGGGTCTGGAAGAGTGTTAACTCTAGGACATAATGATCCCACTACTTTGGAGTATGATCAATCTTATGAAATTTTTGATAAAAGTGGGCTTGGAGAGGTCATGACTTTATTTAATGATAACTCCACTATTTTGGAAGAGTGTCAACTTTGTATGCATGTGGATCATGAAGAGAATATTTTATGTGATAGCTATATTGTTGAATTTTATTATGATCCTACATGTAATTATTATGAGAGAGGAAATATGGTCGTAGAAATTTTCATGTTACTAAATTACCTCTCGTTATGTTGAGATTGCTATTGTTTCTTTCTTCTTCCTTGCACATGCTAGATCTTGCTTGTCCACCGCTCCACCTCACAGCGACGCAAGTCATCGATCGGTGCAGTGTGAAGCCCCCAAGTGGCTGAGTGGCTGTTATTTGATACATGGAAGCCACTTCCGAAGGAAATCACCTCCAAATGACACCCGTCCAGAGACGTGTCAAGCAGACAGACGAGAAGGTGCCCGAACTGCCCAGCAAGGCTTGCCGGGCATGCCACGATGTGACACTAAGTGGCACATTTAATGCGCTCTACCCTGTCTGCAGAGTTAGGTATGATAGCACTGTTTGCTATCTAATCAGTACACAATGACTTATTTGCCATTGTGGTGACTCCTTGTTCTATAAAAGGAGGGCCATGGCAACCATAGAAAGGATTCGGACCCTTGTACACTCATACGCGCGTAGCTGCTCTCGCCCCGAGGCAACCCTGCCTGGCTAGAGTGCTACGTCTCCACCACGGTCCTCTCATCAATCTACCAAAGCAGGAGTAGGGTTTTATGCCTCGCGGCAGCTCGAACCTGGGTAAAAACTGCCCGTGTGATCTCTGCCGTGCTGTGCTACGCTCTCAGCTCTTTGTGCAATGTGCCCTTCCCTCCGCCGAACCACAAAGGGGCCGATGTCCCCATGGCTGGCCGTGGTTTCCCACGACATCTTTGGTGCGCCAGTTAGGGGGAAGCGCTTGCGCAAACCCGAGAAACGTACGCAACGCGTCATCTTCATCATCGTTTTCTTCATCGACGGCTTCATCATCCATGGCGCCCAAGAAGAATCCCGGTGTTGCAGCTCACCCATCCACCTCGAAGGCCCTGTCGCACCCGGCCGTCGACGCCACGGGGGCTACGGGGACGCACGGGGACGTGGCCGCTGCGGGGAACGTTGCCGGCGCAGGTGGCGTCATCACCACCCCTCCCGCAGCCGAAACGGGGGCAGGAGGCACCGGAGAAGGACAGCGCCAGTAGCACCCCAGCGGCCATGCTCCACAAGGTGCGGGTGGAGAGATCATCCTATCCGCGCCTCTCCGCCCCGCCGAAGGACATAGCCGCAGCGGTGGCGCTCGCTCTGGGGTGAACCGCAACTCTCTGGCCGCTCCCGTTGCGGGCGCGACCGCAGGGCATGCACCACCCCCGGGGCGAGCCGACCAAGCTGATGCGCCGAACGAAGCCGGCGATCTCCAAGCACACCCACCTCGCCGCCACGCCACCCTGGCGGCTGGCTCGCAGTGACGAGAGCACGACGTTGCCACTACTGGCACCGTCAGAAGCCAGGCGACGTTACGGTCTACATCATCATCCATGCCAAGCACTGCTTCGGAGGCCATGGCGCGGGCCCAACTCCTGTTGAGATTTCTGCCGGCGGTTGATCAGATGGATGAGTGGGGAGCCACCATTTAGAGTCTGATTGGTTTTGCCGAAGCGGGAGGATCACAGCGAGCGGGCCTGTCAAGGCCTCCGCAGGCGGCAACTGCGGCCTGAGCCGCTGGCCGTACCAAAGGGGCCACCCCCACGGTGCAATCCCCTCCGCGGCAGCCGGCGCAGGGGCCGCAGCAAGAACCCGATGACGTATCGATGGCTTCATCTGATCCTCGAGCACGTCGAGACCAGCGGCAAGTCCTGGAAGACAGGCGAAGGGAAGGCGCGAGCATCCCCATCGAGCAACGCCGCGACACCCACCGCCAGTCTGATAGGCGCAATGGACCCGACGTCGACGAGCCCACGCACGGTGAAGGTGGGTACTTACCTTTCGAGGTTGGGTGCCCCACCTTCACTCGTGAGCTGCGGCAAGTCCGTTGGCCATCTTCCCACATGTTCAAGCTAGAATACTAGAGAAGTATGATGGGAGATTGAACCCGGCAGAATTTCTGAGCATCTACACCATCACTGTTCAGGCTGCCGGGGGAAGAGATGAGAAGGTATTCGCCAACTACTTCCCTTTGGCACTAAAGCCAAATGTGAGGTCTTGGCTGATGCACCTGCCGGAGAACTCCATCTCAACCTAGGCTAACCTATGCCATGAGTTTGTTGACGCCTTCACGGGCGGCCATCAAGAACCAGGGCGACCCAGTGATCTGCAGCTCCTCCCACAGAAGGAAGGAGAAAGTCTGCGGAAGTACATGCAAAGGTTCAGTCGAGTGCATAGGAACATCCCAGATATCCACCCGGTAGTTGTGATAGCCGCATTCTAGTCCAACATGCGCAACCGCAGGATATGTTCCAAGATGAACGTGCGGCTGCCCGAGACTGTGAATGAGCTATACACTTTGGTGGATAAGTGTGCTCGCGTAGTGGAGGGAAGGCGACTTCCCGGTGAAGAGGATGGTATTGACATTGACTCAGACGATGACGATGACTCCACCAACCAGAAGAAGAAGAACAAGAAGCGCAAGGATAAAGTTGTGATGACAGTTGAAGGATCGAGCGCACCTAGTACGGAGAAGAAGGCCAAGACCGAGGCCCCCGGCAAGGAAGTTGCCGCCGGCACTGATTGCCGGGCGGTCACGGCTGCCGAGAAAGCTGGGAAGGGTGATGGGCCGTACTGCAAGATCCATAGGACCAAGGGCCACGACCTTCAGGAGTGTCATCAGGTTGAGCAACTCATCAAGAAGGAAAGGGCTGAGTACGAGATGTGTGATAAGGAGAAAGACCAGGATGGTGCTGGCGGGAAGGGCCGAGGCGGCAGAGCAAGTCGCCCCGGCAAGGCTCCTTAGTCTCAAGGGAAACCCGCCAAGGGCCGTGAAAAGAAGGATTGCGATGATGAGACCGATGAAGGAGATGAAGAGGAAACCAGCGAGCAGGAGTTCCAGAAAGCCACTAACGCCTTGTGCATTGATGGGGGTGCATCTCTGCATTCCTCTCACCGCCAACTTAAACAGTGGGTGCATGAAGTCAATGCCGTGGAGGCAGCGGTAGATTCTCGGAAGCCGCTCAAGTGGTCCCGCACACCCATCATCTTTGACGAAGAGGATCAACCTGACTGCACCACCACGGTAGGGTGCTTGCCGTTGTTGGTCTCACCAACAATTCACAGCCTCAAAGTGACAAAGATGTTGGTGGACGGCAGGGCCGGGTTGAATTTGATTTCTCCCAAGGTCATCAGAAAACTCCAGATAGCAGATGAGGAGCTCAAGGTTACTGGTACGTTCCAAGGAATCAACCCCGGCAGGAGTCTTCCTAAGGGGAAGATCACACTGCCGGTGACGTTTGGGGGGAGTTAAACTACCGACTGAGAAGATCGTGTTTGACGTGGTTAACCTCCCCCTGTCGTACAATGGAATCCTTGGTCGCCAAGCCCTGGCCAAGTTCATGGCGGCATCCCACTATGCCTACAACACTCTGAAGATGCAGGACCAATGGGTGTCATTTCCATTCCGTTAGACAAGAAAGATGCAGTCATATGCGTGGACAAGATGTACCGGGAAGCAGTTGCTGCAGAGGCTGCGGAAGCCATTGCTGTCACCAAGGAAAGTAAGAAAAAGAAGAAAGCTAGCAAGGATGCCAGCAAGGAATTCGGGAAGCGTACCTCTCCGGAGTGCGCTACGCCTGTTGATAACTTGCCGGAGAGTTCCAAGAGATCCAAGGCTGCTGCACCTGCTATGAAGAAGGTCCCGGCAGGGCTGGCTGGCGCTGATGGTATGTTTACCATCAGTGCCACCCTCGATGACAAATAGGAAAGCGCGCTCGTTGCCTTCCTGTGGGCGAATGTCGATGTGTTTGCTTGGCAACCATCTGACATCCCCGGTGTTCCCAGGGAGGTAATCAAGCACCACCTTGTTGTCTGCCCACATGCCCGGCCCGTCAAGTAGAAGGTCCGGAAGCAAGCTTTGGAGCGGCAGTAGTTTATTGCCGAGGAGATCAAGAAACTTGAAGCAGCTGGTTTGGTCAGAGGAGTGTTGCATCCAACATGGTTAGCAAATCCAGTGGTGGTGCACAAGGAAAATGGGAAATGGAGGCTTTGCATAGACTTCACAGATCTAAATAAGGTATGCCCGAAGGACCCATTCCCCTTGCCGCGCATCGACCAGATTGTGGATTCCACCTCCGGGTGTGACCTGCTTTCCTTTCTGGATGCCTACTCCGGGTACCACCAGATCTTCATGTCCAAGGAAGACGAAGAGAAGACCGCGTTCATAACCCCATGTGGCATGTACTACTTTGTACAGATGCCCTTCGGATTGAAGAGCGCTGGATCCAGTTTTGCAAGAGCAGTACAGATTGGCTTCGAGTCCCAGCTGCACAGAAACATTGAAGCCTAAATGGATGATATAGTGGTCAAAACCAAGGATAGAATGACTCTCATTCAGGATTTGGAAGAGACCTTTGCAAATCTGCGCAGGACCAACTTGAAGCTAAACCCGGAGAAGTGTGTGTTTGGCATTCCCTCCGGCAAGCTACTTGGCTTCTTTGTGTCCCATCGGGGGATAGAGGCCAACCCCGACAAGATCAAGGCTATCGCACAAATTCAAGCACCCAAAAGAGTTAAGGACGTGAGGTGTTTGACTGGATGTGTTGCTGCACTAAGCAGGTTCATTTCCAAGTCTGCCGAGCGCGCCCTGCCGTTCTTCAAAATCTTGAAGAAGGCAGGACCCGTGGAGTGGACCCCAGAGGCAGACGTTGCGCTACAAGATTTGAAGACCTATCTTTCCTTTGTGCCCACTTTGGTCGCTCCCAAACCACAAGAGCCGTTGCTGCTATACTTAGCGGCAACCAATCAAGTGGTCAGTGCGACACTGGTGGCGCAGCGGGAAGTGGATGAAGCGGTAGCCACAACCACTGTCCCCTCTGGGGAGGAAAGTGAACCCGTCCCGGCAAGGCCAGATGCAGTTCAAGACAAAGAAGAGCAAGGCAGCGGAGACAGTTCCAAGGTGGCGGCAAAGAAGAAAGTGGTGCAACGCCCAGTGTACTTCGTCAGCTCCCTACTGCAGGGAGCTAGACTAAGGTACTCTGGCGTGCAAAAATTGATTTTTGGCCTCATCATGGCCTCAAGAAAACTGTGCCACTACTTCCAAGCCCACGAGATCACAGTTGTCACCAGCTTCCCCTTGCAACGCATACTGCGAAACCCCAAGGCCACTAGCAGGATTGTGGAATGGGCTTTGGAGTTGTCCAGCTTTGGTTTGAAGTTTGAAAGCACGTCAACCATTCAGTGCAGAGCACTAGCAGAGTTCATTGCAGAGTGGACGCCAACTCCTCACGAAGAAGTACTGGAGACAGTCATCCCCGGCAAGGAAGCGCCCCAAGAATGGATCATGTATTTCGATGGTGCCTTCTCCCTACAAGGTGCATTGAGCTGGTGTGCTTCTCGTTACTCCCATTGGGGAGTACCTTAAGTACGTTGTCTAGATGCATTTTTCTCAGGAGAAGGCTACCAACAATACTGCAGAGTATGAAGGGCTCCTTGCCGGGCTCAGGATTGCAACAGAACTTGGAATCAAGAAGCTGATCATCCGCTGAGATTCACAACTTGTGGCGAGACAAGTCAACAAGGATTACCAAAGCCCATTGATGGAGGCATACGTCGAGGAAGTGAGAAAGTTGGAGGAGCGCTTTGACGGATTGCAAACAGAGCACGTGCCCCGTGCGGAAAACAACATTGCTGATCATCTGTCAAAGTGCGCTACGCAAAAACTCCCTGTGGAACCAGGGACTTTTGTTCTCCATCTGACTCAGCCCTCCGTATCCCCGGCAACAATGGCCAGGAAGAGGAGGAAACTGGACTCCGGCAAGCCTCTCCCGGTAGAGCCTCCCGAAGCCCCCGGCAGAGAGCTTGGCGGGAACAACTCCCCTTCGGTCAGTGAGCTACACCCTCCCGCCAGACCATCGGTCCCCGCGGTCGAGGAGTGCGCTCCCACGAATGAGGAGGTGCCGCTGGTCCTTGTTGCCGAGCCCCTAGCCCCAGCTTGGGCATGACACATAGTCCATTTCCTCCAAACAGGAAAACTTCTCGAAGAGCAAGAAGAAGCTGAAAGAGTAGCCCGGAGGGCCAGTATGTATCAGTTTGCTTACGACACACTATACAGAAGAAGGCCAAACGGTGTGAAATTGAAGTGCATCTGCCGGGAAGAAGGAAAGGAACTGTTGGCAGAGATACACAAGGGTTTGTGTGGCTCCGACATTGCATCAAGGGCTCTGGTTGGAAAAGCCTTCCGGCAAGGTTTCTATTGGACCACAGCCCTCCAAGATGCAATTGAGCTAGTAACCAAATGTGAAGCCTGCCAGTTCCACTCCAAGAACATCCATCAGCCTGCCCAAGCTCTCCAGACGATCCCTTTGTCATGGCCCTTCTCGGTCTGGGGGCTCGATATCTTGGGCCCCTTCCCCCGTGCTACCAGGGGCTTTGAGTTCTTGTTCGTCGCTATCGACAAGTTCACAAAGTGGCCAGAGGTGGAGCCCGTGAGAAAGGTGACCGCGCAGTCAGCTATCAAGTCCTTGAAAGGATTGGTGTGCCGCTTCGGGGTACCTGCTCGAATCATCACCGACAATGGCACCCAATTCACGAGCCGCGCCTTCATGCAATATGTTCATGCCCTCGGAAGCAAGATCTCATTTGCTTCTGTCACCCATCCCAGAAGCAACGGACAAGCTGAGAGGGCGAACGCTGAAGTGATGCGAGGTCTCAAGACAAGAACCTTTGATAGACTGCAGAAGTGCGGTAGGCAATGGATCGATGAGCTGCCGGTGGTTCTTTGGTCCCTCCGTACGACACCAAATTGAGCTAACGGGCAGACTCCCTTCTCCCTAGTCTATGGGGCAGAAGCAGTTATCCCCACGGAACTCATATTCGGATATCCTCGAGTGCTTGCCTATGATGAAGTAGCGCAGGAATGGCACCGGCGTGACGACGCTGTCCTACTTGAAGAGAACCGTCTCCGGGCTGCTACGCATGCTGCACGCTACCAGCAAGCCCTGCGTCGCTATCACAGCCGCGGGGTTCATGCCCAGAGTTTTGAGGAAGGCGACCTTGTCCTTAGGCGCGTTTAGTCCACCAAGGGTACAAACAAGCTGACGCCAAAGTGGGAAGGCCCTTACCGGGTAGTACGAGTCACCAGACCTGGCGCAGTCCATCTGAAGACCGGAGATGGCATTCAGTTGCAAAACTCATGGAACATTGAGCTTCTCCGTAAGTTCTAGCCGTAAGGCGCGGCTGTCGGGCCCTGCCCGGCAGCCACCCTTTTGTATAGGCCTTGTCGATGTTGCATGTAACCCCTTGTACAAAGCCAGGCGCAGACCCTGAGCAACAGAGAAATAAACGAAGCACTGGGGGCCCCCTGAAACTTGCATACATGCATAAGCATATCATGAGCATAGCATGATCATGTAGATGAGGACGCGTGTGGCATTGTTTTCATTTGCACTAAGTTGCAGGGTTCTTGCTGTGGACTTGGTCCCGCAGAGAAGAAATGAAGACGAGCCTATGTGACGATCCCCGGCAAGCCAAACAGATAAGTTCTTTTCTTATCCATACATGTTCTGTAAGTAAAAACTTGTGCATATGAAAACCTCGCCACCTTCGAAACTTAGGTGCTCCCATCCTTTGACTCGAACGTTGCTTCGGTCAAGATGGTCGCAGTGGCCTTTGACGGAGAAGGCCTGGCGGGGGGCTGGTCCCTCTTTATGATTTGTGCCCGGCAGGCTTGGCCCAGCGGCATCAAACTGAGGGTACAGGCAGGATAGCCTGCCGGGGAAACTTGTTTACTTGAATGTATAGAGGCATTTCACCTCTGCATGAGTTTGATACATGCACAAGTGCCCGGCAAAGCTTGTCTTTTTCATTAATATGTTAATGAACAAGTACAGATCTTACAGAACACAAACATGGATAAAGAAGATTACATAATTTAGACTAAAGTTTGGCAAGTGCCTACATGTTTAGATTGAAAAAAGATAAGTGCCCCGTGACGCCTTTGCTCTATTTCTCTTCTCTTCGAAACCGCAGAGAGAGACGAAGAAGACGGAGGGAGTGCCTGGTTGGGATTCGGCGCCTCCCTAGGATCAGGAGGGCACCATTCCCGGGCTGGAGGAAGAAACCGGAGGGCAGGTGCGGATGGTGGCGTGCCGAAGCACAGCTGGAGACGATGGTGATGCCGGCAATCACGCCACGTCGGAGCGGTCATCCACGCTCTTGACGCGTCGTGGGTTGCCGCCTCCCTCCTCTTCGCTATCGCTTGAAGAGGCGCGTCTGCCGCTACTTGAGCCCCTGCCGCGGCGGCCAGGACAGGCACCGGGCACTTCGGGAGACTCCACAGAGAGCATGGTCATCTCCATCAACCCGAAGTTAGAAGAATGCCGTCCCCTGAAGAAGCAAGCACGGGCATAAGGAGCCCGCCCATACGCAAGACAAGCAGTACCCCGAAAGAAGGGATCTGCCGTAACCAATGGTGAATCGCTTCCGTGATCTCCCTTCGTCATCATGGGCAAAGGGAGGATGGGCCACGGTCGATCGGCACGTTTTGTGTCTACTATGGACTCCGGCGTGGCATCACCTACGTGGCCCCTCACTAAGGTTGAAACCACGGGCGGCCCAGCGACAAGCGCGCCAAAGTCGCTACCTCCAGTGCCGCCACCGCGCCGCTCGCGCGCCCACCCAAGGCCTCTCCCACTCGTGCTAGGTGCTGGACCGCCACCCCAGGCCGGACGCTCTGCGCGACGGCAGGAGGGGGATCCTATCTCAACGAAGGCGCGGCCGCGCCCTCCTCTCCCTCTCCTCGCCATGACGAAGACACAACACCAAAAGACAAAGGGGGAGGGAAGTTTGGTGTGAGCCCGCACCCCCGTCCGCATCCCCTTTTATAGGGAAAACGAGGCTAGGGGCTGGCTCCTTCCTTGGTGGGTAACCATCGTCCCTCTTCACCAATCCGGGAAGGCCGGCCCCTGCCTTGACGCTCTTCCGCACCACGCGCCTCCGTTACCTACCCCACTCAATGCATGCAGCATACGTGGCCAGGGATAAGAGCGTGGTGGGAAGAGAGAATTGGTAGTTACTCACCCGTGCGTTAAAGTCATTCACGGGCCATTACAAAGATGGCCCCACAGCATTTGGCGTTACGCGATGCGCGGGACAACCGGAAACTGATCCAAGCTCAGATTAATGAAGAAGCAAAGAAGACCTCAAAGGACAAACTACCACAGCATCCACGCCTATGTACTTGACAGGGCCTACCCTGACGATGCTCCGCAGCGCGTTCAGGCCTGGCCCGGGGCTCCTGTCGGTGCAACAAACCCCAGGTATGTTGCCCAGGCTGTACACAGGCTTGGAGGCAAGGTTGTAATGTCCAAGTCCAGATCAAGCAAGGAGAGATTGGCTCTTTGAGAAATCAAAGGGCAGATCAAGAAGAGCAAGTCAAGCTAAATGAGCAAGACACCACTAAGGAAAAACCTCCCTTGCCGGCAGGCGAGCCCGGCGAGGTCAAGGTTACCCCGAAGACAAACCTCAAGATTGCCCCAGCAAGCTTGCCGGGGACGCCAAGGGCGGCCTACCACGCCAAGGTTCCACCGCTCCACCTCACAGCAACGCAAGTCATTGATCGGTGTGATGTCAAGCCCCCAAGTGGCTGAGTGGCTGTTATTTGACACATGGCAGCCACTTCTGAAGGAAATCACCTCCAAATGACACCCGTCCAGAGTCGTGTCAAGCAGACAGACGAGAAGGTGCCCGAACGGCCCGACAAGGCTTGCCGGGCATGCCACGATGTGACACTAAGCGGCGCTTTTAATGCGCTCTGCCCTGTCTGCAGAGTTAGGTATGATAGCACTGTTTGCTATCTAATCAGTACACAATGATTGATTTGCCATTGTGGTCACCCCTTGATCTATAAAAGAAGGGCCATGGCAACCATAGAAAGGATTCGGACCCTTGTATAGTCATACGCGTGTAGCTGCTCTCACCCTGAGGCAACCCTGCCAGGCTAGAGCGCTACGTCTCCACCACGGTCCTCTCATCAATCCACCAAAGCAGGAGTAGGGTTTTACGCCTCGCAGCGGCCCGAACCTAGGTAAAAACTGCCCGTGTGATCTTTGCCGTGCTGTGCTATGCTCTCCGCTCTTTGTGCAATGTGCCCTTCCTCCCGCCGAACCACAAAGGGGCCGATGGCCCTATAGTTGGTCATGGTTTCCCACGACACAAATTGACCCTCATTGGAGATTTGAAAGAAACATTTACAAAGTTGTGAAAGATAAACATGAAGCTCAACCGTGAGAAGTGCGTGTTTGGTGTTCCAGCCGGCAAACTTCTCGGGTTCTTTGTGTCCCAGCGTGGAATCAAAGTGAACCCCGACAAGATTAAGGCTATTGAGCAGATCCAAGCACCCAGAACCGTCAAAGATGTACGGCGTCTCGCCGGTTGTGTTGTAGCTTTGAGTAGGTTCATTTAAAGGTCTGCTGAGCGCGCCCTGCCATTTTTCAGGATATTGAAAAAGGCAGGTCTGGTAAAATGGACTCCGGAAGTGAAGGCTGCACTGCAAGACCTAAAAAGATACCTATCCTCTGCGCCAACTCTAGTCGCGCCTAGGCCACAGGAACCGTTGCTGCTATACTTAGCGACAACAAATCAAGTGGTCAGTGATGCGCTGGTTGCGCAGAGGGAAGCTAGCGATGAGGAAACAATGGTAGTAAAGCCACTCCATGACGAAGCAGAGTCCTTCCCGGAAGGTCCAGACGACAGCAAGGCAAAAGCAGTACAAGAAAAAAAAGTTGATCAGCAGGTCACGCTAAAGAAGAAAGTGGTGCAGCGACCCGTGTACTTTGTTAGCTCTCTCTTGCAGGTGGCTAGATCAAGGTATTCGGGCGTGAAGAAGCTACTCTTTGGCCTCCTCACGGCCTCGAGAAAGCTACGCCACTACTTCCAGGTGCATGAGATTACTATGGTCACTCGCTTCTCGTTGCAGCGCATTCTGTGGAATCCAGAGGCAACTGGTAGGATAGTAGAGTGGGCATTGGAGCTGTCAAGTTTTGCACTTAAGTTTGAGAGTACATCAAGTATTTAGACAGAGCATTGGCGGAATTCATTACAAATGGACGCCAACGCAAGATGACGAGATCTAGGAATCAGCCATCCCCGGCAGAGAAATCGAAAAGGATTGGATCATGTAGTTTGACGGTGCTTTCTCGTTGCAACGCACCGGTGCCGGAGTGTTTCTTGTCGCACCCACCGGAGAGCATCTCAAGTACGTGGTTCAAATGCACTTCCCTAGGGAGGAAGCCACCAACAACATGGCGGAGTATGAGGGACTGCTTGCCGGCCCCAGAATTGCAGTGGAGTTGGGAATCAGAAGGTTGATCATCCGTGGAGATTCACAACTTGTGGTAAAGCAAGTGAACAAGGATTATCAGAGCCCGTTAATGGAACCGTATGTGAATGAAGTGAGGACATTGGAAGAGCACTTTGACAGTTTGCAAATAGAGCACATTCCCCATGCGGAGAACAACATTTGCTAACCAACTGTTGAAGTGTGCAGCCCAAAAAATACCTGTGGAACCAGGAACTTTTGTGCTCCATTTGAATCAACCAACAGTCACTCCATCAACGAGAGCCAAAAAGAGAAGAAAGTTAAGCAATGGGAAATATCTTCCGGCAGAGCTCCCTAAAGCCGCTGCAAGGATGTTGCTGGGAATGATGATGTTCTGGCTAGTGAGCAGCGGCCTCGATCGGAATCTCAGATTCTTGCCGTCGAAGCTAGCACTCCTACAGCACGAAGATATGCCTTTAGTCCTTGTAGTTGAGCCATAGGCTCCAACATGGGCGCAGCAGATAGTTCAATCTCTCCAAACAGGAGAACTTCCCGATGACCAAGAGCAGGCCGAGAAAGTAGCCCGTTAATCGAGTACGTATCAGTTTGTGGACAACACCCTGTACAGAAAGAGACCGAACGGAGTGAAGTTGAAGTGCATTTGCCGGGAAGATGGACTGAAGTTGTTGGCGGAGATACATGGATGCATGTGTGGTTCTCACATAGTTTCAAGAGCCCTTGTTGTAAAGGCTTTCCAGCAAGGTTTTTATTGGCCCACTGCCCTCGAGGATGCAACTGAGCTAGTAACAAGATGTGTAGCATGCCAGTTCCATTCAAATAGCATACATCAGCCAGCACAAGCCCTCCAAACAATCCCTCTTTCTTGGCATTTCTCGGACTGGGGGCTCGATATTTTGGGCCCCTTTCCCCATGCTACCCGGGGCTTTGAGTTCTTGTATGTTGCCATCGACAAGTTCACAAAGTGGCCTGAGATAGACCAGTGAGAAAGTTGACCACACAGTCAGCCGTCAAGTTCTTTAAAGGATTAGTTTGCCGTTTTGGGGTTCCAAACAGAATCATCACTAACAATGGCACATAGTTCACGAGCCGCACCTTCATGCAATATATCCAAGGCCTTGGAAGCAAGGTTTCCTTTTCCTCTGTTGCTCATACAAGAAGCAACGAGCAAGCAGAAAGGACAAATGCTGAAGTGTTGCACGGTCTTAAGACAAGAACATTTGATAGGCTGCACAAGTGTGGGAGGAGCTGGATTGACGAGTTGCCAATGCTTCTTTGGTCGCTCAGAACGACACCAAATCGAGCTACTGGACAAACACCCTTCTCCCTAGTCTATGGTGCAGAAGCGATGCTACCCACAGAACTCATATACGGGTCACCTCAAGTACTTGCCTACAATGAAGTAGAGCAAGAGCAGCTCCGGCATGATGATGTCGTGCTCCTCGCGGAAGATCATCTTCGGGCAGCTGTGCGTGCTACATGCTACCAGCAAGCCTCACGCCACTATCATAGCCACAAGGTTCATGCCCGAAGCCTTAAGGAAGGCGACCTTGTACTTCGGCGTGTTCAGTCCGCCAAGGGAACCAACAAGTTGACACCGAGGTGGGAGGGCCCTTACTGGGTAGTACGAGTCACCAGACCTGGCGCAGTCCGTCTAGAGACTGAAGATGGCATTCGTGTGGAAAACTCGTGGAACATCAAGCATCTTCATAAGTTCTACCCGTAAGGCGCCGTTGCCGGGCCTTGTCCCGACAACCCCTTTTGTACAAGCATAGTCTCAGATACTTGTAACCCTTTATGCAAAGCCAGGCGCAGGTCATGTGCGTATGTGAATAAACCTAAGTGTTTCACAAACTCACATGCATGTTTACTTATGTACTAGTGCATAAATATGATGTGATTACACTTGCTTAAATGAAATAGCTAACATACCGCCAAGGTCTTCACACTACCTTTTCTCTTCTTTCTTTTCTACAAAGACAGAAGGATTCCTCGTGAGCACCTTTCCTAGGGAAGGATGATGGGGGACATTTGGGCGTTTGGCGGCCATTTTATTCCATATGATAATAAGTACAGCAAAGAAAGATAAGTTGAAATTTTTTTCAACTATAATTTCATTGTTTACATCTTAGAAAATTCCCCTTGCGCGGTCCTATGTTCGTACGAGAAACCTGCACGTGAAGGAATCCTGCCATGCTTTGTCTCGCACTCAAGTTCTGCCTCGAGTCCACTCGACAGATTCTGTGCAGCTGCATTTGAGGCTGGCAAGTGGCCTTGCCGGTGGTCGCTCCCCGGCAAACTTCCAGATAGCGTAGGGTACTAAATAAAAAAAATCATATGAAAACGGAGGCAACCAAGGAGGATAGTATACATTTATTTGAGCACATCAAATATCATACATTTGTTGAAAAACGAAAACTGCTCGATAATGTCTTTCTTGGCCCCTTCCTCCTAGGGTTTACATTGAGATCAAGGAGGGCAAAAGGGGTGCCTAGGCGAAGCACCCCCGACAAATCGCTCTGTCGGGGTCCAGCTACAGATGATGGTGGTGCCGGTGCTCAGTTCGCAATGATGGTGCAGCCAGCATTCAGCTGCAGTCTGAGTCGTCATCTTCGGACTTGATGACCAGGGACTCACCACCGTCGTCTTCACCATCTGCTTCCTCCTTGTCGCTGTCGTTCGAGGAGAAGTTTTCGCTGTCGTTCGAGCTTTCCGCGCAGCACCCTAGACAAGTGCCTGAAAACCCAAAGAGCTTCATGGAGAGTGCATCGGACTCCACCAGCTTAAAGTGGAGGAAGTGCCCCTCCGCCAAGTAGCGGGCACGAGCGAAGGATTTCCACCCTCGGGTGAGGTACATGACGCTGTTACCGGGGAACTCTACGTTCACCCTAAATGGCGCCATTGAGGCAACCATTCACGCACAACCACAACCCGAGCGGCTGGTCCATCTCCATTATCCTGGCAAAGGGACGAGGGAGCCATAGCCTACTCCTTGGCAGTTCGCGCAGCTCCATGATGAACTCGAGCGCGGTGTCCCCCGTGTGGCCTTCCGTCGGGAATGGGGCAGCTGGAGGCAGGACCACCAACGCTCTGGTCCGGCCTCCTTGACCACGAGCGCCGCGTCGTCCTTGACCTCATGCTATGGCCCCACCCCACATGCTGGAGCCTGCCTCCATGGCCGCAGCCGAAGCGGAGGCATTGTTCCGAGGAGAAGCTCTCGCTGTCGTAGCGGAAGCATGAGCACGGCCTCTTGCTCTCGCCATGGTGGTAGAAGATGCAAGAAGAACGCAGGAGAGGGAGATGGATGAGAATCGCCTCCCGCGCCCCTCCTTTTTATACGGGGAGGCACGGGGGGCTGGCTCTCCACTACCCTAGGGCAATCGCCCCATTCTACCAATGCCATGACCCGCATTTCTGGCAGACACTTTACTCCGTCAGCCGCCCAGCCTCGCCAATCCGACGTCCTGGCTCCTCTAATCAAAGCACTACCACTACGACCACCCTTCTACACCAATCCCACGTTCCAGTAAAGAAGGGAGTGATGGCAGATATGGCAGTTTGATAGAGGCAAAGGTGTCCCGTCTTTCGATGAGATGGTGATTATCGTTTTCGGAGGAGTAGACTTTGACGATCCGACTACGAACGTGCGAGGACGTCGCGCCTTAGCAATCACTAAGCCATCTCCGAGAGGTTATTGACCACGCCGGAGCATGATCAACCTGACCACGAGGGTCTATTTCCTGCAAGCAAACGAAAAACAAGCAAGAAACTGAGATTGCAATTTGGATATTGCGAATATAACATGAAAGCTTTATTGATCAACGTGGGGTTCTGTGACGTCTTGGTCTGGTCGTTGAACACAAACAAAGTACGCGAAGTTGCAGGTATGGCGAACTTTTAATCTAAACAAAACCCAAAGTCTAAACGACGCCCTAAGGGCTCTATATATGGAGGAGTAGGGGTGAATTTCGTGGCCCCTTGTAGGAGGGGTCAGAAACCAAACCTAACTTTGTTTCCCCACACATACGGACTCTAAAAACAGCCTATACTTAAGTATTTCGAAATTACATGGGCCTGGCCAAAAAATAAGGTTGCGCAACACCTAAAATAAACTATGGATGAAATGCCGCATCTTGTATATTTCGTCCATGTCCTTGTAGGTCACCACGGAGGCTTCAAAGTGCTCAAATATGCACTAGAAACGCCATTCTGGATCCCTTCGCGCGGGCCTTCATCTCCATGCTTGATCCTGCTCCAGTGTTCATCCCTCTTGTCCATGCTAGGCCCTTCATTAGTAATCAACACAAATGTATCCAATTTAGGCAGCATCATATTCTCATGAACATTAGAATTGCCACCAAGAAACAAAAGTACCTGGTAATTCAATTGGCATGCGCGAGCTCTAGTAATTGGTCCAGTATGTATAGCAGCAGGGGCTGTGGGTGTAACATTGGTATTGATGTCCTCATCACAGTTACTTCAAACCATGCGTGATCGTGGGCCTACCCACACCGAACCTGGTGGCGATCCACGTATGCAGGCGCCCCTGGTTTCTGGCACGAGCGACAGAAGCTGTTTAAAATACAAGAACACCAGGAGGAAACTGGGGGTAGCTCGAAGTTCAGGTTAATGAAGAAGCAAAGGAGATTTCAAAAACACGGCTATCTCTTTGAGGCAAATTTAACGCTGCATGTCTGTGCATTGTTTGGGCCTCGCCCAACGATGCCCGGTGGCACGTGTGACCAAGGCCCGAGGGCTCCTGCCGGTGTATTAAACATGTATGTGTAATACCCTGACTTATGCACAAACAGTAGTAGTTCCCCCTGAAAGGATAAATTTTCAACAAAGACTTCCAAATCACCAAGGGCCAGCTTTTTGAGAAATCAAAGAGCGCATCAAGAAGACCAAGATAAACTACAAGGTGAAGCACTAGAATTGGCCCTTCCCGGCAAGGCTGAGCCGACAAGGTGAAGGCCCGACAAGCCTCGAGGCCAGCTGACCCCCGCCAACTGTCGGCACTCCACCTCACCGGCCAGCTAGTCGCTAATCTGTGAGGTGTCAAGCCCGCATGCAGTTAGGTGGCGTTCGCCAGCATGTGTCCGCCCGTTGGAAGAAGGATTACCTTTATCGACAACCGTCCAAATGGCGTGTCAAGCTAATAGGAGTTAGTTGGGCAAGCGGCACTCTACCCTTGCCGGGGCTTCTCCTCACGACACCTAGCGATGCATTTAATGCATTTTGTCCTAACTAGCAGAGTTAGGTATGTTAGCACTATTGCTATCTAATCACTATGTAATGACCCTTTTGCCACTATGGTAACCCCTTGAGCTATAAAAGGAGGGCCAAGGCAACCTTTACAAGGGTTCGAATCCGTTCTAACCCCAAGCATACGTACTTGTGTAGCAGCCCTCCTCTTGCCGGGGGAGAGCGCTCCGTGTACTTGTGCAAACATTCATCCAATACACCAAAGCAGAAGTAGGGTTTTACGCTTCTCAGCGGCTCGAACCAAGGTAAATCTTGGTGCATGTCCTGTTGTTCCTGCTCTTTTTGTTTAGTGCACCCCCTCACTGAACCACAAAGGGGTTGAGCTACCCCGTAGATCATCGGTCCACGCCGACAGAAGGCAATGACAGCCTCCTTACACCAAGGGGCTAAGCTGTTGCCAAAGAGGCCTTTCATCCTGGTGGCTGCTAGCACCACCCGTAGTTGATATAGCATCATAACCCTAGTTCGTACCTTTCCCTCAATATAGTAAAGCCGCAACATGATACATTGCAGTCACAAGGGTCAATGCATGGAATGTATTGACAAGATTCCACATTTGTTATTAACATGCCTATCTCACCTACATGCATCTTTGGGATAAGTGGAGTTTAAAGGATCTTTGAAGAAAGTAGTAGGTTTTTATCCTAACTTTATATTTAAGTGGTCTACTCTATACATAGGACACATTGGTAAACCCCAACTATGTAGCATATTAACACTCCTGGAACACCCTGGTTTTAGTTTGAGACACTCCCAGTACACCACAGTCGTAGTCTTGGACACAGAGCTACACCCCTGGTAGTCCTATTCCCTTGTTCAATCCATCAAGTTTTAATAGGTGATGAGATCAAGCTCACAATTCTTGGCCAAGTTGTTCAAAGTTGTCTGTTACCGAGACACGGCTAATCATGATCATTTTATATACTCTAGAGAGGTTCTTGTACTTTATCCGTGAGACCTAGTCACAACCTTCTTCTACTAAACTTCACTTGTGAAGTATCCTTGTAGACCAAGACGAGACTTTTGGGAAGTAGTAGCCCACATCCACAGGCAGACTATAATTAATACATCAATATAATACCCTGAGATCCTTCCTCGACTCTCTGCGAGAAAAGATCCATGGGCATTCCATATTTATTGAATAATGCATTTGATCACGTATCTGGTTCAAGTTATATAAGCTTGGGATACTCTCATATATCCAACCGTCTAATGCACGAAAGTAGAGAGAAGGAATAGGTGATATATGAATGATCAAGGGGGTTTTGCTTGCCTAGTTGCTCTATAGACGAAATCAGATCCTCAATGATATAGTCGATCACCGGATCATCAGTGGTCTCGGAGTCTACCAGAAAGGAAGTAACAGAGGGGAAACAATAAATAACAGAGCAATCAAATGCATCACAAATGTATGTCATGGCAAAAATGTGTGATGATGCCGTGGCCTAATGCATTACTAAGTATTTTAAAAGAAGAGGGAAAATATCCGGGAATATTTTCCCAGCTCCGAGAATTATTGTCTGCATTGATCTGGATGCAAAAGTTTCATGTGTTATGTTAGAGACATTTGGGAGGCATGTGGATGGCATATTCAGATTCTTTATATTTTTCTGATCAACTTTCATATATAAATTATTTTCATCTGACTTAGGAATTATTTTATATGATTTTCCAAAGTTTAAATGATTTCCTGGAATTATGGATTTATTTTATTTTGAAAATATATTAAATATTAATTGCTATGGGTACAGAGAAGTGTACCCAACACTATGCACATGTGGCAAACAAGTGGGGCCAGAGGGCCCAGTTGACCAAGTCAACATTGACTGGTCAAGGGGTGAATAGTATAGGCGGGTCCAACATGTCAATCTCTCTTGTTTTAACAGTTTATTTAAGGCGGGTTAACTAATAGGAGGTGGCCCACATGTTATATGCAATTTAGACTAACTAAGCAGTTAACCTAATCTATAACTAACCTAAGCTAACAGGGACGACCTGTATGCAGTGGCACAGCTGGCCTAGTTATGCACACACGCACGGGCACATGAGGCTACCACAAGCAGCGAAAAGCAGCAGCAGGTAGCAGCGGCAGCGGTAGTGCAGCAGCAAACAGCGGCAGTAGCAGAGAGCAACATCAGCGGCAAGAGCAGCAGCAGCAAAGAGCAACAGCAGTAGAGAGTAGCGGCAAGAGCAGCAGGAGGCAGCGAGCGGGAGCAGGGATGTGCGAGCACATGCGAGGGCTAGGCGGGGTGCGTGTGAGCGCGGCAAGAAGCGCATGGACGCGGGTAGGGCACGGTGAGTTCGTGCTCACAGCGAGGTGGTGGGCGGCGTAAACGACGACTAAACAAGGGGGAAAGGCGAGGAATTGACGGAGGGGCTCACCTAGGAGCTCAAGAAAGGCTCAGCGAGAGGCTTAGAAGCACGGGGGACAGCAGATCGATGCGGCGAAGCTCCGATGACCGAAGACAAGGACGAGCCTGATCCAGTCGAGGTGGAGGTCTTTGGCTTGATCCGATGGGCATAGTCGATGCAGTGGATGACGACGGAGCTGATGGACATGGCTGTCACACCTAACCCATGGTTAGTGTGCCCTAGAGTTGTCCAGTGGGACAAGCCAACTGGCGTGCGTGGTGTGGTGTTAAAAGGCCGCCTGTGGTCGTGAGCAAGATATGCGTGTGTTGACACTTTCCTGTACCCCAAGCTTTCCTCTGCAATCCCACCTCCCTTCTTCCTCTCCAAGCTACCTCCTCGCTCCTCCCAGCTCTATCTCGATCCCGACCCCCTTCCTCTTCCTAGGTTTGTTACAGCTGGTATTCAGAGCCAAAATTTGCCAGAAATTTTTTCTCCCCTGTCACTGATTGTAGATCGGTAACATCCACCGCGCCGGTGCGATCTGCTCCGGCAAGCCACGCAAAATCCGTCGCGGGGTTCGATCTCCTTCAACATAGCGCAACGGCTCCCCAGAAAGCTTCGGCGGCGATGCGGCAGGTGCTGGCCGCCATGGACGAGGGCAACAGCAACATCACCAAGATGCTGGAGTCGCTCCTCACCAAGGTGGACGAACAGAAGGCCACGCAGGATAAACAGATCGAGATGCAGGCCGCCTTCAACTCGCAGATCACGCAGGAGGTGCGCGGCCTCGCTCGACAGATCGATCTCACCCAGGCGGACGTCGACGCGATGCGCAAGACGGTGGAGGGCTCGGTGTCTTCGGTGGGCGCGGTCACCACTCTGCTTCCCCAACCCGCACCGCAGCAACAACCCCCACCTCCACCGCCACCCCCGTCGCTTCGCCCCGTCCCAGATCCGAGCCGGCCATCGTCGTCCCACGCGCGCTTGGGCGACCATCGACCGCCGCTCATTCCTATTCCCCCACACGGCGGATTCGTGGCCGCGACGACTGTGCCATCTCCACCCATGGGCCACAACAACGGCGAGTACCACAAGCCACCGAAGCACGACTTCCCCAAGTTCGATGGCACCGCCCCGTACCTATGGATCGATCGCTGCCTAGCCTACTTCGAGCTCTACAAGGTGGATTTGCACCACTCGGTGGCGACCGCGGCGCTCTACATCGACGGCCAGGCCGCGCACTGGCTTCAGGCGTTTCGTCAAACACATCGCAACATCACCTGGGAGCTCTTCACCGCGGCGATCCTGGAGGAATTCGGCACCGACGAGTTCGAGGTCGTCATGCACAAGTTGCTGCAGCTGCGACAAACCGGCTCGGTCGCGGAGTACCGGGCCGCCTTCGACGAGCAGATGTACCATCTCCTCGCGCTCGACCTGTTGATCAACACCAAATTCTTCGTCACATAGTTCCTCCTTGGACTAAAGGACGAGCTCCGCGCCCCGGTGCGCCTTCAGGCACCCTCCAGCATCACGCGCGCCTCAGTGCTCGCACGCATCCAGGAGTAGGAATTGGGCACGACACGGGTGCGCCCTCGCATCACAGCGTCCGGACGACCTCCTCCAGCTGCGGCAGCACCACAACGAGCAGCGGCCGCTCCGAACCGCGCCCAAGGAGACGACTACACGCGGGAGCGGCAACTGTGTGATTTTCGGCGCGCCAACAACCTCTGCTTCAAGTGTGCCGACCGCTACTCGCGGGAGCACCGCTGTGCACCGCCAGCACAGCTGCTCACCATCCACGTCGGCGACCACGGCGAAATCCTCTCCGACGACACCGTACATGCTCTGGAGCTCTTGGACGACCCGGGCCCTGCGGCGCCACCACCAGCTCCAGCCGCGGGCGCGCCGAAATGCTGCCTCCTCTTGTCCCAGGCGCTCGACGGCACCGACTCGACCACTACCATTCGCCTCCATGCTCTGGTGGGGAATCAGGTGATGCTGCTCCTGCTGGACTCTGGCAGCACCCACAACTTTGTGAACAAGGCGTTCGTCGAATGGATCGGTGCGGTCACGAAAGAGATGCCGCCCGTGGAGGTGCGCGTGGCTAATGGTGATCGCCTCACTTGCAACCGCATTGTGCCAGAGCTCAAGTGGTGGATGCAGGGGCACACGTTTTCGACACCGATGCGCGAGCTGGAGATCGGGGCATACGATGGGATATTGGGCATGGACTGGCTCGCTCAGCACAGCCCTATGACATGCCACTGGCAAGACAAGTGGGTGCAATTCCAGCACGCTAACGAGCCGGTCACACTCCGCAGGGTGCAGTCGCCGTCCACACCACCGCTCCAGGCAATCGAGCCGGCCGAGCTTCGCAAGCTGATCGCCGGAAATGATGTCTGGGCCATGGCCATGGTGGATACTTGCGAGCCGCCACCACCACCACGGCGCAAGTGCCTCAGCCTCACGCCCCTCAGTGACCTGCTCGACGAATTCTCCGACGTCTTCGCCGCCCCCAGCGGGCTGCCCCCTCATCGACAGTACGACCACGGCGTCACTCTCGTCGAGGGTGCAACCCCGCCGAACACCCGTCCCTATCGCTACTCCCCGCTTCAGAAGGACGAGATCGAGCGACAGGTGCGCGAGATGCTGGACGCTGGGGTGATCATGCACAATGTCAGCCCGTATGCCGCTCCGGTGCTGCTCGTCAAGAAGAAGGACGGACCGTGGCGATTCTGCGTCGACTACCGCCACCTCAACGATGCCACGATCAAGAACAAATTCCTCCTTCCCATCATCGACGAGCTCCTGGACGAGTTGACCGGCGCTACGGTCTTCTCCAAATTGGACTTGCGTGCTGGTTACCACCAGATTCGCATGCGCGAAGAAGACGAGGCTAAGACGGCATTCAACATGCACCATGGCCACTTCCAGTTTCGTGTCATGCCCTTCGGGCTCACGAACGCGCCGGCAACATTCCAATGCCTGATGAACGCAATTTTTGGTAAGTATGTCTGAAAATTCGTCATCATCTTTGTGGATGACATCCTTGTTTTCAGCGAGACCATGGAGGAACATATCGATCACTTGCGCATCGTCTTCGAGCTCCTGCGCGCCCACCAACTGTTCGTCAAGGAGTCCAAGTGCAGCTTCGCCTGCGACCACATCGACTACTTGGGCCACGTGATCTGCAAGGACGGCATGGCAACCAACACGGAGAAGATGAAGGCCATGGAACAATGGCCAACCCCGACGAACACCACCGAGCTGCGCGGCTTCCTGGGCCTAACTGGCTACTACAGGAAGTTCGTGCCTCACTATGGCATCATCGCGAAGCTGCTCACGCAGCTGCTCACCAAGAAAGGGTTCTCCTGGAACGATCACGCGCAGACGGTGTTCGACATGCTCAAGCAGGCCATGGTCACCACCCCGGTCCTGGCGCTGCCCAACTCCGAGCAGCCGTTCACGATCGAGACCGATGCCTGCGACACTGGCGTGGGCGCGGTGCTCGCACAGGACGGCCTCCCAATGGCGTACTTCAGCAAGGCGTTGGGCGCGCGCAACCAGGAGCTGTCCACCTACGAGAAAGAGTTCCTCACCGTGATGATGGCAGTCGACAAGTGGCGCCCGTACCTGCAACGCGGGCCGTTCGACATCGTCACTGACCACAAATCTCTCTGCAACTTAGGCGAGCAGCACCTGGAGATGGAACTCCAGCGCAAGGCCATGACGAAGATGGTGGGACTCCAGTTTCGTTTCCAGTACAGGCGTGGTCTGGAAAACGGAGCCGCGGACGCGCTCTCCCGCGTGGGCAAGCAGTTCGAGGATGCCGCGCTCTCGACGTGCCAACCAGCCTGGGTGCAGGAGGTGATCAACTCCTACGCAACCGACACCGACGCCCAGGAACAACTGCAGCAGCTCGCCATCCACAGCCCCGACAAGGACGGCTACGAGCTCTACCGCGGGACCATCTGGCGCCAGGATCGCCTCTGGATTGGGGCCAACACGGCACTGCGCACAAAACTCATCACCGCCCTGCACTGCAGTGCTGTGGGCGGCCACACTGGCACCACCGCCACCTACCAGAGAGTGCGCAAGCACTTCGACTGGCGGGGGCTCAAGTGCGACGTCGACGACTTCATGCATCAGTGCACGGCGTGCCAGCAGGCCAAGCACGAGCACATCAAGCCAGCTGGCCTCCTAGCACCGCTCCCCATTCCGGCGGCGCCCTGGGAGGACCTGACCATGGACTTTGTCGAAGGCCTGCCGTGCTCGGAGAGCTTTGACGCGATCATGGTGTTCGTCGACCGCTTCACCAAATTCGCGCATTTCGTTCCTCTGCACCACCCCTTCAACGCTACTCAAGTGGCACGCGCATTCTGGGATAACATGGTGAAGCTCCACGGCATTCCGTCGTCCATCGTCTCCGACCGCGACAAGATCTTCACCAGCCACCTCTAGCGCGAGCTGCTCGCTGGGGCGAGCACCAAACTGCTCTACTCGACGGCCTACCACCCCCAGACGGACGGCCAGAGCGAGCGGGTGAACCAGTGCATGGAGATGTATCTCCGTTGTGTAGTACACGACTCGCCGCACAAGTGGCGTCGGTGGCTGCCCATGGCCGAGTTCTGGTACAACTCGACCTTCCACGCTTCGCTCAACTGCACGCCCTTCAAAGCTCTCTACGGCAGGGAAGCCAACCTCGGGACCATGGCGTCCTGGTCGGACACGGCGCCGGCCGATGAAGAGATGGACTGGGCGGCTCACACCACCTATGTATGTGCCCAGCTGGAGCGAGCACAGCGCCGGTTCAAGAAAAACGCCGACTGCAACCGCACCGAGCGCCATTTCCAAGAAGGCGAACAAGTTCTTCTCAAGCTTCAGCCCTACGCCCAGCGTTCGGTTGTCAATCGCCCATGCGCCAAGCTTGCCTTCAAGTACTTCGGCCCCTACAAGGTCCTCGAGAAGATAGGATCGCTCGCCTACAAGCTAGACCTACCGCCGGAGAGCCAGGTCCACCCCGTCTTCCACGTCTCTCAATTGAAGCCGTTCACTCCAGACTTCACTCTGGTGTATGGGGAGCTGCCCAAGGTGCCGGACCTCTCTGTCGATTCTCTCACACCTACGCGCATCCTTGATCGGCGCATGATGAAGCATGGAGACGCGCCGGTGGTGCAGATCAAAGTCCAGTGGGGCACGGGCAATGCAGCTCTGGAAACCTGGGAAGACTACGACGTCCTCCGTCAGCGTTTTCCTATAGCGGAACTTTGGACGGAGGAAGAAGACGAAGAAGAAGCCGAGGAGGAAGAAGCAGCGTCTTAAGGAGGGAGGAATGTCACACCTAACCCATGGTTAGTGTGCCCTAGAGCTGTCCAGTGGGACCAGCCAACTGGCGTGCGTGGTGTGGTGTTGAAAGGCCGCTTGTGGCCATGATCAAGATATGCGTGTGTTGACACTTTCCTGTACCCCAAGCTTTCCTCTACAATCCCACCTCCCTTCTTCCTCTCCAAGCTACCTCCTCGCTCCTCCCAGCTCTATCTCGATCCCGGTCCCCTTCCTCTTCCTGGGTTTGTTACAATGGCCTCAGGCTCCGGGGGTGTTGGGGAGCACACGAATGACGGCGGCCATGGCGGGGAGCTTTGGGCGATGTGCAGGGAAGAAGAGGGCGAGCGAGGGAGAGGGGATATGGCAGCTAGGGTTTTGGGAAGGGCCGCCAGGGAGGTTTTGTATGTGGGACAGGGCGCCAGGATGGCCGACACGTGGTCATGGCCATGGGATGGCCGCCATGGCTGCCCCTTGCCTCCCACTGTAGCGAGGTAGGGGATGAATCCCAGTTAGGTTGGGCCTTGTACTATTCGAATAGGCCGAAGTGCACAGTGCACTTTTTTTCCTCTTACTCTTTTCATTTTCTTTTTCAGTCTTATTTTTTTAGCATCGTTTTCTACTTTCTCTAGATATCAAACAAATTTTGCTACACATGATACTTATTACATAAATCAAACACCACATAGCAAGGCCACACACAAAGTTTCAAATATTTGGAAATGTTTAAATAGTTGTTTTATTTCCAATGGTTAAATTAAATGTTATAGGTCCACTTTATTTGATGCTAGGACAAAATGGTAATCCAAATAATGTTGATTTCTTCATGACATTTACCTAGTGAATATTTGCAACCCAACAAACAATTTTGTTTTACTATTTGCAGAAATAATAGTTTGACTTGCAAATTATATTTGAATTTGGCTTTGATTTTTATCAAGGGGCAACTTGCACCGGTACAGTGAGATGCTTTACAAACGATTTTTAACCCCTTTCCGCGATGATAGTTTGAACCGTCGCTTAGTGAGTGTGGGCGATAGTGGGGTCCTTCCCACATGACCAAGAAACCGTCGGGGATAGGCCCTCCGGTCACACACGCTGTGCAAAATGAGCTCGTGTGCGATTGGGCTAGGCATCGCGTACAATTATACAGGCCCAATCATTTCCGTTCGTAAGTACATCCCACACAGTGAATCCCAGAGAAACGTTTCCCTTCGTATGTACATCCCACACAATCAATAAATGCAATACATTTCCGTTTGTATGTACATCCACACAGTCAATCCAAGAAGAACATTTCCGTTCGTCTATACATCCCACACGATGAATTCTAGACAAACATTTCCGTTCGCACCTACATCACACACAATTTTTCGCATCAAATCGTCTGTGATAGCGTTGCCACTGCAGACGATATTAATAATTTAATCATTTGCATTATTGAATGCATCACACATGGTGCGTAGAAGAAACTGTGTGGCATAGGCTGTTCATCACACACACTTTTTATGTGGAAAACGTTTGCGTAAGGTGGCCTAACGCAAACAGTTTTCAAGAGGAAGTCGTGTGTGATTGTTCATTGATCCAACACATTTTCTTCCTAGAAACTGTGTGCGTTGTCTTAGGTCATCGCCCATGGTGTTTTCTCAATAACCATTAGCAATAGAAAAACCCAAGTAGCAGGCTAATTGACCTATTATTAATAATCCATTTATTAATCAAATTGACATTTCATATTAAGCACAGAATATATTTCATTTTCATATTACAGAAGCAGGATTTAATAATTGAAATAAATCAGAGTACAACATCATATAGCTTCAGCACTCAGTTACACCATATAGGCACATAGCTAGCTACCCCATTACACAACTGCACCAACACCAAGTTTCACATGCAACATCTATAACCTTTCGAAATTAGCATTATAGACGGTACATAGACAGATGAAGCTTATCTGGAAAACTATTGAAGAGGAAGGCGAATATTGAGCCTTCATTGATGTTGAAATTCTTTGCAACTTTAGGCCAGTGCATGTGGATGATTGACCATCCATCCTTCGTCCTGTTCATGAAGACTTCAATATTGTACCATGGGTGTTGTATGAATACCTTCCGAGCCTCCTGACCATACTGGTGGTTTGAGAGGTAATCATTAGTGAACTGCTTTGGAAAGGCCTGAAAACAAGGATATGCATAAATATCTTCTCTAGATTTGATATGGCATAAAGGAAAAAAAGACAAGGTATAATGGTTAGTACCTTCCTGTAGTGAACTGATGTCTTCTTCATTGTGCAGACAAAGATCTTGTTGTTTTTTGTCTCTAGTTTCTTTATCCTAACAATCTTTCTGAGTTTCTTGGCTTGACTGATATTCATGGACAACTCATTTCCCAATATGCAAAAAGGTTCAAACAGTGGATCAAAACCACTGTCAGCAAGACCTACATGTGCAAGATCAAATTATTAAAAACCTAAATATTAGAATGGTTCCTGCAATTGCACAATAATGTGCTATTAGACAAAGGACCATGCATGTGCAAACCTCGATTGTAAACCTCAGTGCTTCCCATTGTTTCCCTGCAACACATATAAGGTAGTTAGTCATCAGGTTAAGTGAGGGTTGGCATGCTATCAGTAAAATATGTTGATGAAAAATAAACACATTGCAGATTCATCAGATTAATTCGAGCCACATGGAAAAGCCATTTATCCAAACCAAGCATGATTAAGAACTAGGAAATATAGCAATTGTATATGTTTCTCATGTATTAAGTGCAGCAAAATTCAATTTATTTCTCACATGTGAAATTGCATTTCAGAATTGAACCAAGCAGTTAACTAAACACCATAATAAATGAACTAAACGTTAACTGAGCACCACATTGCATAATATAACATACTCCCAATAAAAGATCAGACAGTTAACCATACCAAGCAAGCTTAACAACTTAGAAATATAGCAATTGTATTTGTTTCTCATGTATTTGGTACAACCAAATTCGATTTATTTCTCACATGGTAGACAATAAAAAAATGCACCCACAACAATTGAACATCACATTGCAGAATTGAACCAAACAGCTAACTAAACACCACACAAATGAACCAAACATTAACTGAGCACCACATTGCACAATAAACATACTAGAAGATCAGACAGTTAACCAAACCAAGCATGCTTGACAACTTGGAAATATAGCAATTGTATTTGCTTCTCATGTATTTTGTACAACCAAATTCAATTTATTTCTCACATGGAAGACAATACAAAATTGCACCTAGAAGAATTGGACCAAACAGTTAACTGAACACGACAACAAATTAACCAAACAGTTAATAAGTGAGCACCGCATTGCACGACATATAGAACATATACACTAGAGGAACATATTGTATGGTAAAAGTACATAGGATAATTCACTAGAATTTGTTAAGGAAAGGCAGGAGCAGCACATGCAACGGGTAATCCAAACATGCTTAACCGGCGTAGCTAGCTAACTGAACATAGGTCCTTATAGTGAGCTAATAAGACAAGCTAATCCTCATCGCCAGAGATATCGATGATGATTGGCTCCTAGGACATGGAAGAGGGCGAGGCCTCCACATTGTGGGTGCCCTCCTCATAGTGGTGAGTTGCCTGAGCCGCTCCGAGCACCAACCTGCTGGCTCTCGAGTTGAGGTAAGCACGGGCACGCTGAGAAAACACCTCGTAGTCTTCGTCGAAGGCACCGATGGTGGCCTCGAGAAAACGCCACAAACTGTCGTTTAAAGCAGCCAACTGCATCGCGGCATCGGTGCGCGAGGCGTTGACAGTGCCCTTGACGGCGAGGTGCTCCTCCAAGATCTGGGGGTCGACAAGAATGGCAGCCATCGCGACCTCATCCGCGTGTGCGCCCGTGATTTGCTTCTCCGCTACCAAATGCTCCTTGAGCTCTTGGCTATACTGCATGCACCATGGCTTAGGGCGACACTTATTTGGGGTAGGGTTCGGTGATTTGGGTGGAAGGTGTCGCGTCGGCGGCCGGGGCATGTGGGATGTAGAAGGAGAAGGAGGATGGGGGTCGGGTGTGGATTACCTGCCTGGATCGACGAGGCCGAGCAGCGTAAAGGAGGGTCACCGGTGAGGAGGCGGTGGTACAAGCAAGCAGTAAAGGTTTGAACTTGGAAAGGAAGGCGGAAATAGGGGAAATGTGGCTTTTGGTAAGCGGGAGGGGGTGGGGAGGTAGATATTTTCGCGGAAGCCGATAATTTTGGCTCGGTGCTGCGAAAAAACTGGCGCGCAAAGTGTCATCAGACACTGTCCCTTATTCAGCACTGTGTACGATATGTGAACATCACAAACGATTCATATAGCTTACCCCATGTGTGATGAGTTTGAACATGCAAATTTTGGTCCGAATTTTCTTGGTTACAGTGGTCATCCACATCATTGCATAATTTGGGTACACAAAAGAGCCTACAACACACCCACACTTCTTAATCGAGCAAGTTCAGCAATTAAACAGAGCTAGCTGACCTAAACATTACTCTAACAAATTAAAGACCGGCACTCTAAATTAAAAAAGTACTACTCCGGCTGGCGCTCGTCGATCTCCGCCACCTTCTCCATGTCTAGCTCGCGCCCGACGATCTCCTTGGGAAGGGGCTCCATGGCATCCATCAAACCATACTCGACAAGCATCTCGCCATCTATGTCCACCATATCTTTGGAAAAGGCCACCATGAGCTGGGCGTGGGCGGCCACGATCTAGGCTTGGACAGGCTCCGTTGTGCCAAGGTATGCCGTGAAGGAACGGACGGCTGCTCGAACGCTCTCGACGATTGACAACTCTTTGGCCGTGGGTTGCCGATCATTGTCGGAGAAGCTTCGTTCAATTTGTGCGGTGACCGCCATGAGCTGGGCGTGGGCGGCCTCGACATGGTCGTGGGTGGCCTCCATCAGGGCTAAGGCCGCCGCTGCAGAACGGACAACTGTTGTGCTACTCTCGCCAGTTGCAATCCCTGTCGCATATGTTGCTGCCGCCACCTGAGCAGCAACATCGGCTATTTGGGTTGCCTTGGCTGCCCGGTGGCAGATTGCGGCCATGCTCACGTAGCTTGTTAGCACGCGCATGGAGCCTGCGGCCACGCTCTCGCCGGAGTGGGCCGCCGAAGTTTCCCTCACAACATGGGTCCACATCCCCATCTTTCACCGGCGACGATTGAACAGTGAAATGATATTTGGGGAGTGAGCTAGTGTGCTTGACGCGCCGGCTATGGACTGTAGCCGACGCACCTTCTCGCGTAAGCCATATACGTACTACTCCGACGGTGCTCCAAGATATTTTGTACTACATCTCACACGGTTGGAGATAATAAACTGTGTGCCATCTACTTGATTTTTCGTCTTGATTTGAAATACATAATTGGGTCACAACGGCAAAGGAGGGTGTTTGAATTGCTAGAACTTTTAGCTATAGTGAACATGCAACTATAGGTGTGTCATCAAAAAAATTGGAATTACTGAGGGTTCGTTTGGACATTTTTATATATTAACTTGGTTTTCTAGGCATTTCAGGTGCACAATTCAAAATTAAACTACATGCACATGCTCCGGTGCACCAAAATGGGTTGTAAAATCATAAATGTTTCCATGGGTTAATGCTTATGTGCCATGCAATAAATGGGGATGAATTTCAAACACCTCGGCGCTGTGGCTCGCCGGCAAACATTGAGATACTATGTTTTGAAATTCTAGTAAATCCAAAACCCGTCTGAAATTCATGAACCTTGGCATGCTATCATGGAATGGCACCAACATGCTATGGTAAAAAAAATTGTCCCATTTGGGGCAGGTTTAGGTATAAGCTTCTCACAAACCAGAGCTTCTCACAAGAAGCCTCATGGTTCCCGTAGGGAACGTGTCAGCTTTGTGGACGAAACGATATTCGTTGCCTCTTCTTGCTTTCAAATTTTTTCTTGTGTCAACATAGAACAACAGAAGTGTTGTGTAAAATTTTGGAATTTTTTGGGTTTTGTTTGGACATTTTTATACATTAACTAAGTTTTCTAGGCATTTATGTGCACAATTCAAATTTGAACTACAGGCACATGCTCCAGTGCATAAAAATGAGCGGAAAAAATCAAATGTGTGTCCTTGGTTGCATGTTTAGGTCCCATGCAAGAAATGGGAATGAATGTCAAACACCTCGGCACCGTCGCTTGGCCGCAAACATTGAGATACATGGTTTTAAAATTCTAGTAAATCCAAAACTTGTCTAAAATTCATGAAACTTGGCATGCTATCATGGAAAGACATCAACATGCTGTGGTAAAAAATTGTCCCATTTGGGGGCAGGTTTGGGTATAAGCTTCTCACAAACCAGAGCTTCTCAAAACAAGCCTCATGGTTCCGGTAGGGAACATGTCACCTTTGTGGACGAAACGATATTCGTTGCCTCTTCTTGCTTTCAAATTTTTTCTAGTGTCAACATAAAACAATAGGAGTGTTGTTTTAAATTTTGGAATTTTTTGGGGTTCGTATGGACATTTTTATACATTAACTGAGTTTTCTTTGCATTTATGTGCATAATTCAAATTTTAACTACAGGCACATGCTCCTGTGTATATAAATGGGTTGAAAAATCAAATGTGTGTCCTTGGTTGGATGCTTAAGTCGCATGCAAGAAATGGGAATGAATGTCAAATACCTCGGCGCCGTCGCTTGGCCGCAAACATTGAGATACATGGTTTTAAAGTTCTTGTAAATCCAAAATTCGTCTAAAATTCATGAAACTTGGCATGCTATCATGGAAAGGCATCAACATGCTGTGGTAAAAAAATTGTCCCATCTGAGGGCAGGTTTGGGTATAAGCTTCTCACAAACCAGAGCTTCTCACAACAAGCCTCATGGTTCCGGTAGGGAACATGTCACCTTTGTGGACGAAATGATATTCGTTGCCTCTTCTTGCTTTCAATTTTTTTCTAGTGCCAATATAGAACAACAGGAGTGTTGTGTGAAATGTTGGAATTTTTTGGTGTTTGTCTGGACATTTTTATACATTAACTGAGTTTTCTATGCATTTATGTGAATAATTCAAATTTGAAATACAGGCACACACTCGAGTGCATATAAATGGTTTGAAAAATCAAATGTGTGTCCTTGGTTGGATGCTTAGGTCCCATGCAAGAAATGGGAATGAATGTAGAACACCTCGACACCGTCGCTTGGCCGCAAACATGGAGATACATGGTTTTAAAATTCTAGTAAATCCAAAACTTGTCTGAAATTCATGCAACTTGGCATGCTATGATGGAACAACATCAACATGCTGTGGTAAACAAATTGACCCATTTGGGTATAAGCTTCTCACAAACCAAAGCTTCTCACAACAAGCCTCATGGTTTCGGTAGGGAATGTGCCTGCTTCGTGGATGAAACGATATTCGTTGCCTCTTCTTGCTTTAATTTTTTTTCCTAGTGGCAACATAGAGCAACAGGAGTGTCCTGTTAAAAGTTGGATTTTTTCCGGGGTTCGTTTGGACATCTTTATACATTAACTGAGTTTTCTAGGCATTTTATGTGCATAATTCAAATTTGAACTATAGGAACATGCTCTAGTGCAGAAAAATGGGTTGAAAAATCAAATGTGTGTCCTTGGCTGCATGCTTAGGTCCCATGCAAGAAATGGGAATGAATTTCAAACACCAGGGCACCATTGCTTGCCGGCAAAACATTGAGATACTTTGTTTTTAAATTCTATTAAATCCAAAACTCGTCTGAATTTCATGAAACTTGGAATGCTATCATGGAATGGCACCAACATGTTGTGGTAAAAAATGTCTCATTTGGGGCAGGTTTTCGTATACGCTCCTCACAAACCAGAGCTTCTCCCAAGAAGCCTCGTGGTTCCAGTAGGGAAGTGTCACTTTTCTGGACGAAACAACATTAGTTGCCTCCTCTCGCCTTGATTTTTTCTAGATACAACATAGAGCAACAGGAGTGTTACGTGAAATTGTGGAATTATTCGGGGTTCGTTTGGACATTTTTATGCATTAACTAAGTTTTCTAGGCATTTTATGTGCATAATTCAAACTTGAACTACATGCACATGCTCCAGTGTAGCAAAATGGGTTTAAAAAATCATATGTGTGTCCTTGCATGCATGCTTAGGTCCCATGCAAGAAATGGGAATGAACTTCAAACACCTCGGCATCGTGCCTCGGCCGCAAACATTAAGATACTTGGTTTTAAATTTCTAGTAAATCCAAAACTCATCTGAAATTCATGAAACTTGGCATTCTATCACGGAATGGCACACGACATGCTGTGGCATTTTTGTGTCCAATTTGAGAGAAGGTGCACTCAAATCAACAACCAACAAAGGCATTTTGAAACAAATAGCTGCCACCTTATCATTTCAAACATTTGTATAATTTAAATCATGGGCGTTCTGTTAACCATTCATGTGACGCCACGCGTCACACTTTTAATGTCTAGGAGGTGCCGTGTGGACAGCTGCTTGAGTAGACAAGAGGCGTGCGAGTGCAGTCCCCTGCGTAGGCTGACCGGGAGGCGTGCAAGCTGTCCTCGAATGCGCAGGCTCACCGGGAAGCATGCGAGCTATACGCTGTGCAGGCTCACTGGGAAGCAAGCCCTTTGACTTCCATGGCCGCCCGCCTAGCTGGCATCCTCTCCAATAATCGCGCCCGAGCCACTGTTTAATACGGGCGGCCTTACTGTTCGCCTCCCATTCCCCTCCCGCAGACCTCCACCGATGCCATGGCGTAGAAGGATCATCTGCCACTAGTTTTCCAGTTTGGTGAAGTTGACTCCAAGCCAGACAAGATAGAAAACAAGGAGGAATGGGGCCTCATGGAGATGGCCCTAAACGAGGTGGCCGCGGCAGTTGCTGCCCCCGCGCCCGTCCCAGCTCCCATCCCCGCGCCCGCGCTAGCGAGCATCCCCTTAGCATTGACGGGCTAGTCACCGAGAACTATCGCAGCGCTGGAAGCCGCGGCTGTCAGCGAGGTACCCGCGGACCCATGCGAGCTCGTGTACATGCCAGCGCCCGTGCCCATGCCCGTGCACACCACTGCACCAACCGCAGTGCCGGTCTCCGTGCGTTTGCTTGCAGTCGCCACGCCCCGTGCCTATGCGCGCGCCCCCCTCAGCGTCATTGGACGCCGCCGTCGACTGCTACCTCACAGTGCCGCGAGTTGCCATCCTCCCGCGCCCCGCCCGTCGATCGCGTGATGACAGGATGTTTGATTTCCAAGTGAAGAACATTTTGTGTTGCCTTGTAGACTTCAACAACGGCGTCCCGGAGGACGACAACGACAACGCCGGCGTGGCACACCGCCTTCGCCGCCACCGGAATTAGTTTTTTTGGTTTAATATTGTATCTCGATCGTATGAATGTCACAGTGTGACTGAATGAAACCTATGGTTTGAACAAACTTGCGTTTTTCTCTCTGAATGTATAGAGTTATCAAACAATTTTTTTTAAATATCAATGGTTTTTAAATTTAAAACACTCATCGCAAACATTTTAGATAGAACACCCATAAGCAAACCAACAGCTTCCCAGTAAGCCAAGGGAAAATGTGCCGCGCTGGATTTGTGCAGCTCTTCATCGCAAAAATTTTAGATAAAACACCTGTATGCAAAGCGAGAGGTATGGTCCTTCCCCAGTAAGCCAAGGGAAAATTTGCCGCACAGGATTTGTGCATCTCTTCATCGCAAATAGTTCAGATTGAAGACGGTATGCAAAGCGAGAGCTATGGTTCCTTCACCACTAAGCCGAGAGAAAATCTGGCATGCAGGATTTGTACATCCCTGCAACGCAAACAATTTTTCGGATGACCCGTGTGCAACCACGTACATACAATTTGGAAAGATTTGCATCTGTCATATTGGGTATATTGCCATTTGTCGATCTAGTAACTTTGCCCTTTGTTAACCTTGTAACACTACCATTTGTCAAAATTTGCAGCTAAAAATCACTAGCACTATCTAATTTTTGCAACTAAAATTTAGTAAGCATAGATTTCATTCATAGATTTAGCAGTCGTTCTTTATACAAGCAGTTCAACTCGACAGCTGAACCGACCAAACTTTTCCCCAATTGTTGCCAACCATGTACTAAAATAGCTAGTTCAACTATATATACTAGCAAATTTTAAGTATGTTGTATAGTTCAACCACATCTATAGTTAGATGAACTGAACAAAATAGCCCCTAAATACTACTACTACGGAGGGTCTTTGTACTACTTCCAGCAGCCTCTCCTCTGCCGAGCGCTCAGTAAGAGGCAGAGGAGGAGGAGCCTATCGACGAGCTGTACAACTGGAATCTGGTGCCTGCCGCTGCTATACCTTTAGCGACGCTCACCTAGAATGCCCACTGCCGCTCTAGACGCCCCTATCGAAGCGGTGGGACTCCTCGTAAATCTCCTCATTCATCGCCTCTGTGGTGGCATGTGCTGCGGCCACGGCGGTGGTAAGACTCTTTGTGTGCTCGACGAGGCGTTCTCCTCTGCTCGTAGGAACTCGATGTAGCATCCAAGGTCGCTGACGCATGTGCAGGGCTCCACCACAACTTCCCGCCTTCGGGTGGTGGTGGCAGAGCGGGCGATGACCTCGGCGGTCGATGGTGGGCTGGCGGCCATGACGGCCGACGGTGGGGTGGCCGCCACGACCGCCACCTCCCGCCTTCGTGCCGCGATGGCGGAGCCGATGATGGCCATGGTGGCCGACAGTGGGGTGGCGGCCACGACGGCCATCTCCCGCCTTTGGGCTACGGTGGCGGAGCGGGCGATGGACCTGGCTTTCGACGGTGGAGTGGCGGGCACGGCGGCAGATGCTGAGGTGGCGGCAACGGCGGCCGGCAACAGCTGTCGACGGGCAGCGGCGGCGGAGCATGTGGAGGGTGTTGCGCATACACCCAACAGGGATGCCACACGCAGTACACTACGCCGGGGACTGCGCTGCCATCGTGGTGTAGCCTCCTAGCTGGAGCTGTCCTCTGATGACGATAGAGTGGCTGAGCGGCGACGATGGACCGGTGCCATTGGCGATTGTGGGAGAAGCAGACTAGATAAGCTACAGGGAGGGAGGGGAAATGCGACGCAGGACTCACCAGCCGTGAGGGTTTATATAGCAGGCCGGTAAGCATTGGGATTTTCGGGGATTTCGCCTAGTCGGGCGGAAAGCTTGCGCGGATATGCGCGGGAACCTGCGAGGTTGCGTGGGAACGGGCTCACCGACGATTCATTGGCGCCACTTTGAGCCACTTTTTGGCCAAAAGAACGCCCCTGCGCGCTGCTCAAGCTTGCGCTCGAAGCCATCTGCGGCCACGGGGTGACAAGATGTGCGAGAGGAGGACGAAACAACACATACACATATGGTTAATGAAAAAATGTTTGCGATTTAATTACCTACTACCCCCGTACTGGTTTAAGTCCTCTTTGTATTTTTGTGCCAAATTTTGACTAGAGATTTAACTAATAAAATACGAATGCATGTCGCCAAAGATTACATCATTGGATTTGTATTTGAACATAGTTTCGAATTATATTATTTTTTTAACATGCATTAACATTTTGTTAGTTAAATTTAAGGTCAAAATATGGCACAGAATATAAAGGGGTCTAATAGACCAAAACAGAGGTAGTAGCACACGACCGCTCTCTACACAGCGTCGCGAACGATTGTTCGAACAACGTGTGATGTGGAACGTGACGTAGTTTCACATCATGCCGCCGGCTCGCAACTGTCGGCTGGCTTGTAGACGACCATTCCTTGCGTGTTTAATTGCTCTATCTGTGTGGTTGCTCGCGATTGAGGCGGCTGTGGCGCACTCTGCTCGCGTCCCGCCGCATGCGCTCTGCTCTCGCATCCCTCCACGCGTGTTGCCCGCGTCCCTCCACGCGTGCTGCCCGCATCCCTCCACGCGCGCTGCCAGTGTTTGGGGCCGGCGCACGACCATGTACGTTCGTTCTACCATTATGCATGCGGTTGCGCCGGACGCGGCGCCACGATGCAATTACCCGTTGCAAAAAACTGCCATGCGGACATGCCGAGAATCCAGGCCTCCCGGCTCCCATTTATTCCCGCGGCCATTTATCTTCATCTCTCGCGCCACACGACACAATAAGCACACCCACGACAACACATACAGAGAGGATATCCAGTGGTTCCAACGGCACTCCCCGTGGCTCCAGTGGCACTCCCAGCGGCCGAGGACGACAACGGGGGGCAGTTCACCACGCATCACGTAGTGGACACCCATTTGAGGGGGATGGACCTCTCGGTGGTGTACACGAACGAGCCGGTCTCGGTGGAGAACTCCATCCAAACTATGGAGTAGTTGGTTTATGAGGACAAGTACCAAGTGGTCGGCTTTGACCTCGAGTTCACCAGTGGTCGTGCCAGGCAAGACCAGAAGGTTGTCGTCGCCCAGTTCTGCGGGCGACATGATGTCCTCGTCTACCACTACCACGTGGCCATAAGGCCTTGCGAGCATTTCTCCAGGTTTATCCACAGCTCCAACTAAAGTTTCGCTATGGTGTACACCACGAACGATCTAAAAGTGCTCGATGTTTCGGGCTTGACCTGCCAGAATCTTGTCAACATCCATGACCACTACAAGGTCTGGGGCAGCACCAAGAACAAACAGAACTCCTTGGTTGACCTCGCCTCGGCCATCATCGACCCGTACTATATCAAGATGAAGGATGAGAGGAAGAAGGACAAGAACGCCTGGCACAGTGCCTGGGATCAGAGACAGGATGAAGAACACATCAACTACATGGCCAAGGACGCGTACACAAGCTTTAAGATGTACATGCGGATCGTTGACATGAGGAAGTGTCTTCATCCTGCCCCAGACAAGGGATCGAGCCACAGAGCAGTGGCAGGAGTGTCACAAGAATTAGATGACTAGATGATCGTTTCTCCTAGTTTAGAATGCATGCAATTGTTTATTGACGTGTGTGCGAATGATCTGTATAGTCACTTATGTAATTGGATGTTTATTTTAGTTATATATATATATATATATATATATATCTGGTTCTTCTGTAGACAGAGCAAATCACACAGCTTATTAGTAGCAATCATCAGTGTTATTATTGGTCTTCGCACACATCTCTGATTACAGACCTGTTTGTTGCGTATCACTGATACGTCTCGAACGTATCTATAATTTTTTTATTGTTCCATGTTATTATATTATCTGTTTTGGATGTTTTATATGCATTAATATGCTATTTTATATTATTTTTGGTACTAACTTATTAACTTAGGGCCTAGTGCCAGTTTCTGTTTTTTTCCTTGTTTTTGAGCCTCGCAGAAAAGGAATACCAAACGGAGTCCAAACGGAATAAAACTTCACGATGATTTTTCTTGCACTAGAAGACACCCAGGGGACTTGGAGTCCAAGTCAGAAGAGCCACGAGGCGGCGACAAGGGTGGAGGGCGCGCCCTAGGTGGGGGCGCCCCCCTACCTTGTGGGCCCCTTGGTGACCTCCTGACCTAGCTCTTCCTCCTATATATTCACATATATTCCAGAACCACCAGAGGCATCCACGAAAACACTTTTCCACCGCCGCAGCCTTCTGTTCCTGTGAGATCCCATCTTGGGGCCTTTTTCGGCATGCTACCGGAGGGGGAATCGATCACGGAAGGCTTCTAGATCAACTCCATTGCCCTTCCGATGATGCGTGAGTAGTTTACCTAAGACCTACTGGTCCATAGCTAGTAGCTAGATGGCTTCTTCTCTATCTTTGATTCTCAATACAATGTTCTGCTTGATGTTCCTGGAGATCTATCCGATGTAATCTTCTTTTGCGGTGTGTTTGTCGAGATCCAATGAATTGTGGATTTATGATCAGCTTATCTATGAATATTATTTGAATCTTTGCTGAATTCTTTTATGCATGATTTAATATCTTTCTATTTCTCTTCGAATTATCGGTTTGGTTTGGACAACTAGATTGGTTTTCTTGCAATGGGAGAGGTGCTTAGCTTTGGGTTCAACCTTGCGTGATTTCACCCAGTGACAAAGTAGGGGTGACAAGATGTGCGAGAGGAGGACGAAACGACACATACACATATGGTTAATGAAAAAATGTTTGCGATTTAATTACCTACTACCCCCGTACTGGTTTAAGTCCTCTTTGTATTTTTGTGCCAAATTTTGACTAGAGATTTAACTAATAAAATACGAATGCATGTCGCCAAAGATTACATCATTGGATTTGTATTTGAACATAGTTTCCAATTATATTATTTTTTTAACATGCATTAACATTTTGTTAGTTAAATTTAAGGTCAAAATATGGCACAGAATATAAAGGGGTCTAATAGACCAAAACAGAGGTAGTAGCACACGACCGCTCTCTACACAGCGTCGCGAACGATTGTTCGAACAACGTGTGATGTGGAACGTGACGTAGTTTCACATCATGCCGCCGGCTCGCAACTGTCGGCTGGCTTGTAGACGACCATTCCTTGCGTGTTTAATTGCTCTATCTGTGTGGTTGCTCACGATTGAGGCGGCTGCGGCGCACTCTGCTCGCGTCCCGCCGCATGCGCTCTGCTCTCGCATCCCTCCACGCGTGTTGCCCGCGTCCCTCCACGCGTGCTGCCCGCATCCCTCCACGCGCGCTGCCAGTGTTTGGGGCCGGCGCACGATCATGTACGTTCGTTCTACCATTATGCATGCGGTTGCGCCGGACGCGGCGCCACGATGCAATTACCCGTTGCAAAAAACTGCCATGCGGACATGCCGAGAATCCAGGCCTCCCGGCTCCCATTTATTCCCGCTGCCATTTATCTTCATCTCTCGCGCCACACGACACAATAAGCACACCCACGACAACACATACAGAGAGGATATCCAGTGGTTCCAACGGCACTCCCCGTGGCTCCAGTGGCACTCCCAGCGGCCGAGGACGACAACGGGGGGCAGTTCACCACGCATCACGTAGTGGACACCCATTTGAGGGGGATGGACCTCTCGGTGGTGTACACGAACGAGCCGGTCTCGGTGGAGAACTCCATCCAAACTATGGAGTAGTTGGTTTCTGAGGACAAGTACCAAGTGGTCGGCTTTGACCTCGAGTTCACCAGTGGTCGTGCCAGGCAAGATCAGAAGGTTGTCGTCGCCCAGTTCTGCGGGCGACATGATGTCCTCGTCTACCACTACCACGTGGCCACAAGGCCTTGCGAGCGTTTCTCCAGGTTTATCCACAGCTCCGACTAAAGTTTCGCTATGGTGTACACCACGAACGATCTAAAAGTGCTCGATGTTTCGGGCTTGACCTGCCAGAATCTTGTCAACATCCATGACCACTACAAGGTCTGGGGCAGCACCAAGAACAAACAGAACTCCCTGGTTGACCTCGCCTCGGCCATCATCGACCCGTACTATATGAAGATGAAGGATGAGAGGAAGAAGGACAAGAACGCCTGGCACAGTGCCTGGGATCAGAGACAGGATGAAGAACACATCAACAACATGGCCAAGGACGCGTACACAAGCTTTAAGATGTACATGCGGATCGTTGACATGAGGAAGTGTCTTCGTCCTGCCCCAGACAAGGGATCGAGCCACAGAGCAGTGGCAGGAGTGTCACAAGAATTAGATGACTAGATGATCGTTTCTCCTAGTTTAGAATGCATGCAATTGTTTATTGACGTGTGTGCGAATGATCTGTATAGTCACTTATGTAATTGGATGTTTATTTTAGTTATATATATATATATATCTGGTTCTTCTGTAGACAGAGCAAATCACACAGCTTATTAGCAGCAATCATCAGTGTTATTATTGGTCTTCGCACACATCTCTGATTACAGACCTGTTTGTTGCGTATCACTGATACGTCTCGAACGTATCTATAATTTTTTTATTGTTCCATGTTATTATATTATCTGTTTTGGATGTTTTATATGCATTAATATGCTATTTTATATTATTTTTGGTACTAACTTATTAACTTAGGGCCTAGTGCCAGTTTCTGTTTTTTTTCCTTGTTTTTGAGCCTCGCAGAAAAGGAATACCAAACGGAGTCCAAACGGAATAAAACTTCACGATGATTTTTCTTGCACTAGAAGACACCCAGGGGACTTGGAGTCCAAGTCAGAAGAGCCACGAGGCGGCGACAAGGGTGGAGGGCGCGCCCTAGGTGGGGGCGCCCCCCTACCTTGTGGGCCCCTTGGTGACCTCCTGACCTAGCTCTTCCTCCTATATATTCACATATATTCCAGAACCACCAGAGGCATCCACGAAAACACTTTTCCACCGCCGCAGCCTTCTGTTCCTGTGAGATCCCATCTTGGGGCCTTTTTCGGCATGCTACCGGAGGGGGAATCGATCACGGAAGGCTTCTAGATCAACTCCATTGCCCTTCCGATGATGCGTGAGTAGTTTACCTAAGACCTACTGGTCCATAGCTAGTAGCTAGATGGCTTCTTCTCTATCTTTGATTCTCAATACAATGTTCTGCTTGATGTTCCTGGAGATCTATCCGATGTAATCTTCTTTTGCGGTGTGTTTGTCGAGATCCAATGAATTGTGGATTTATGATCAGCTTATCTATGAATATTATTTGAATCTTTGCTGAATTCTTTTATGCATGATTTAATATCTTTCTATTTCTCTTCGAATTATCGGTTTTGTTTGGACAACTAGATTGGTTTTCTTGCAATGGGAGAGGTGCTTAGCTTTGGGTTCAACCTTGCGTGATTTCACCCAGTGACAAAGTAGGGGTAGCGAGACACGTATTGCATGGTTGCCATCGAGGATAAAAAGATGGGGTTTTCGTCATATTTCTTGAGTTAATTCCTCTACATCATGTCATCTTACTTAAGGCGTTACTCCGTTCTTTATGAACTTAATACTCTAGATGCATGCTGGATAGTGGTCGATGTGTGGAGTAATAGTAGTAGATGCAAGCAGGAGTCGGTCTACTTGACACGGACGTGATGGCTATATGCATAATCATTGCCTTGGATATCGTCATAACTTCGCGCTTTTCTATCAATTGCTCGACAGTAATTTGTTCACCCACCGTATTATTTGCCTTCATGAGAGAAACCTCTAGTGAAATCTATGGCCCCCGGGTCTATTTTCCATCATATTACTTTCCGATCTACTATTTTGCAATCTTTTATTTTCAGATCTATATACCAAAAAACACAAAAATATTTTATCTTTTGTTTATCTATCTCTATTAGATCTCACATTTGCAAGTGACCGTGAAGGTATTTACAACCCCTTTATCGCGTTGGGTGCAAGTGTTTGATTGTTTGTGCAGGTGTTGGTGATTTCTGCGTTCTTCTCCTACTGGATTGATACATTGGTTCTTAACTGAGGGAAATACTTACCTCTACTGTACTGCATCACCCTTTCCTCTTCTAGGGAAAAACCAACGCAAGCTCAAGAAGTAGCAGGAAGAATTTCTGGCGCCGTTGCCGGGGAGATCTATGCCAAGTCAAGACATACCAAGTACCCATCATAAACTCTCATCTCTTGCATTACATTATTCACCATTTGCCTCTCGTTTTCCTCTCCCCCACTTCTAAAACGATTTTCGGAAAGATTTGACTTTTATTCGCCCTTCTTCCGTTCGTCTTTTTCATTTGCCTTTTGTTTGCTCGTGTGTTAGATCCGTTTCTTGCCACCATGTCTGAATCTGGGGAGAGTTTCATTGAAAAGGATAGTAGTAATGATGGGGGGGGGCCTTGATAATTTTGCTAATATTGATCCTCATGAAGAACCTACTATCCTGCACACTAAAGAACTTCGCATAGGTAGCGGCAATATTATTGGAAAAGGGGTTATTCAAGATTTCTTTACTTGTGCTGGTGCGCTACCCACGGTAGGTGGATCTATTATCCATAAAACTAATAGTCTTGCAGATGCTATATCTTTGCTTATAATTGAACTTGAAAGACAATTTGTTCATATGCATCCATGCATACAAAGGATTTTTCTAGAGTTCTCTAATATTGAGCATTCTTCTGTTAAACGCGCTGCTACCATATTTCTAGCCCATGAGTTTAGATTCACTATGAAAGAAGCTAGTGAAATTTTTGCGCATTATAAGGTAGATGGTGGTCATCCTCCCATAGAGGGGATTCTCTTTAATCAACAAAAATAATGCGTTTGCGATCTCTTGATCATGTTGCTTATAATGAAAATTTGAGAAAAAGGGTTCCTACCAATGTTTTAGTTGATAAAATTTCTGAACTTAATGATAATTTTGCTATACAAAACAACAGATTGGGTTTCTCTCTTGGAAATAAGCTCATGACTTTTTGCCAAAAGAATTCTTTCAACGATGAGTTGATCATACAATATACAGGGCCGAAGGAGGAACCAATTCCTCCCGAGCTTGATCTTAGGGATCCTTATCCCATTAAATTTAGCCCTTTTGATTACATTTGCTTACCACAAAGAAAACTTGCTACTGAACGAAGGGAGTACGAGATGAGCTTTCGAAATTTGCCTTATTATTACTATGACAATACCTAGATCTATGTGTTTTTATGTCTAGCTAAGGGCGTTAAACAATAGCGCTTGTTGGGAGGCAACCCAATTTTAATTTTGTTTTCACTATTTTGGGTTCTTTTTTTCAAACAAAAAAAAATCATCTAGCCTCTGGTTAGATGTGTTTTGGTGTTTTAATTAGTGTTTGTGCCAAGTAAGACCTTTGGGATGGCTTACGGTGATAGTTGATTTGATGTTGCTGAAAAATAGAAACTTTTGCATCGAGTCACAGAATTTTAATAATTCACTAGAGCGTTCAAAAACCCTGAATGTTTTACACGAGATTGATATACAAATTGACTCTGTTGTCCCAAGTTTTCAGAATTTTGGAATTACAGAAGTATTAGAACAATTCAGATCTTCGCAGACTATTCTGTTTTTGATAGATTCTGTTTTCTATGTGTTGTTTGCTTATTTTGATGAATCTATGGGTAGTATCGGGGGGTTATGAACCAAGGAAAAGTTGTAATACAGTATATATTACACCAATATAAATAAATAATGAGTTCACAACAGTACCAAAGTGGTGATTTATTTTCTTATACTAACCGAGCTTATGAGATTTTCTGTTGAGTTTTGTGTTGTGAAATTTTCAAGTTTTCGGGTAAGGATTTGATGGACTATGGAATAAGGAGTGGCAAGAGCCTAAGCTTGGGGATTCCCAAGGCACCCCAAGGTAATATTCAAGGACAACCAAGAGCCTAAGCTTGGGGATGGCCCAGAAGGCATCCCCTCTTTCGTCTTCGTCTATCGGTAACTTTACTTGAGGCTATATTTTTATTCACCACATGATATGTGTTTTGCTTGGAGCATCTTGTATAATTTGAGTCATTGCTTTTTAGTTTGCCACAATCATCCTTTATTTACACACCTTTTGATAGGGACACGCATGAATCGTGATTTATTGGAATACTCTATGTGCTTCACTTATATCTTTTGAGCTAGGCAATTTTGCTCTAGTGCTTCACTTATATCTTTTTAGAGCACGGCGGTGGTTTTATTTTATAGAAATTATTGAACTCTCATGCTTCACTTATATTATTTTGAGAGTCTTTCTAAACAGCATGGTAATTTGCTTTGGTTATAAATTTAGTCCTAATATGATAGGCATCCAAGAGGGATATAATAAAAACTTTCATATAAAGTGCATTGACTACTATGTGAAGTTTGATTCCTTATGATTGTTTTGAGATATAAAGATGGTGATATTAGAGTCATGCTAGTGAGTAATTGTGGATTGTAGAAATACTTGTGTTAAAGTTTGTGATTCCCGTAGCATGCACGTATGGTGAACCGTTATGTGATGAAGTCGGAGCATGATTTATTTATTGATTGTCTTCCTTATGAGTGGCGGTCGGGGATGGGCGATGGTCTTTTCCTACCAATCTATCCCCCTAGGATCATGTGCATAGTACTTTGTTTCGATGACTAATAGATTTTTGCAATAAGTATGTGAGTTCTTTATGACTAATGTTGAGTCCATGGATTATACGCACTCTCACCCTTCCACCTTTGCTAGCCTCTCTAGTACCGCGCAACTTTCGCCGGCGCCACACACCTACCTTTTACCTTCCTCAAAATAGCCACCATACCTACCTATTATGGCATTTCCATAGCCATTCCGAGATATATTGCCATGCAACTTTCCACCGTTCCATTTTATTATGACACGTTCCATCATTGTCATATTGCTTTGCATGATCATGTAGTTGACATAGTATTTGTGGCAAAGCCACCATTCATAATTTTTTATACATGTCACTCTTGAGTCCTTGCACATCCCGGTACACCGCCGGAGGCATTCATATAGTCATATTTTGTTCTAAGTATCGAGTTGTAATTCTTGAGTTGTAAGTAAATAAAAGTGTGATGATCTTTATTATTAGAGCATTGTCCCATGTGAGGAAAGGATGATGGAAGCTATGATTCCCTCACAAGTTGGGATGAGTCTCCGGACTTTACAAAAAATAAAAGAGGCCAACGAAGCCCACAAATAATATAAAAGAGGCCAAAGAAGGCCACAAAAAAATGAGAGAAAAGAGAGAAGGGGCAATGTTACTATCCTTTTTCCACACTTGTGCTTCAATGTAGCACCATGATCTTCATGGTAGAGAGTCTCCTATGTTGTCACTTTCATATACTAGTGGGAATTTTTCATTATAGAACTTGGCTTGTATATTCCAATGATGGGCTTCCTCAAATTGCCCTAGGTCTTTGTGAGCAAGCAAGTTGGATGCACACCCACTTAGTTTCTTTTTGAGCTTTCATAAACTTATAGCTCTAGTGCATCCGTTGCATGGCAATCCCTACTCACTCACATTGATATCTATTGATGGGCATCTCCATAGCCCGTTGATACGCCTAGTAGATGTGAGACTATCTCCTTTTTGTCTTCTCCACAACCACCATATTCTATTCCACCTATAGTGCTATGTCCATGGCTCACGCTCATGTATTGCGTGAAAGTTGAAAGGTTTGAGAACATCAAAGGTCTGAAACAATTGCTTGGCTTGTCATCGGGCTTGTGCATGATTTGAATATTTTATGTGATGAAGATGGAGCATAGCCAGACTATATGATTTTGTAGGGATAACTTTCTTTGGCCATGTTATTTTGAGAAGACATGATTGCTTTATTAGTATGCTTGAAGTATTATTGTTTTTATGTCAATATTAAACTTTTGTTTTGAATCTTATGGATCTGAACATTCATGCCACAATAAATAAAATTACATGGATAAGTATGTTAGGTAGCATTCCACATCAAAAATTCTGTTTTTATCATTTACCTACTCGAGGACGAGCAGGAATTAAGCTCGGGGATGCTTGATACGTCTCCAATGTATCTATAATTTTTGATTGTTCCATGCTATTATATTATCTGTTTTGGATGTTTTATATGCATTAACATGCTATTTTATATTATTTTTGGGACTAACTTATTAACCTAGGGCCTAGTGCCAGTTTCTGTTTTTTTCCTTTTTTTGAGCCTCGCAGAAAAGGAATACCATACAGAGTCCAAACGGAATAAAACTTCACGATGATTTTTCTTGCACCAGAAGACACCCAGGGGACTTGGAGTCCAATTCAAAAGAGCCACGAGGCGGCGACAAGGGTGGAGGGCACGCCCTAGGGGGGGCGCCCGCTACCTTGTGGGCCCCTTGGTGACCTCCTGACCTAGCTCTTCCTCCTATATATTCACATATATTCCAGAACCACCAGAGGCATCCACTAAAACACTTTTCCACCGCCGCAACCTTCTGTTCTCGTGAGATCCCATCTTGGGGCCTTTTCCGGCATCCTGCCGGAGGGGGAATCGATCATGGAGGGCTTCTACATCAACTCCATTGCCCTTCCGATGATGTGTGAGTAGTTTACCTCAGACCTACGGGTCCATAGCTAGTAGCTAGATGGCTTCTTCTCTATCTTTGATTCTCAATACAACGTTCTCCTTGATGTTCTTGGAGATCTATCCGATGTAATCTTCTTTTGCGGTGTGTTTGTCGAGATCCGATGAATTGTGGATTTATGATCAGCTTATCTATGAATATTATTTGACTCTTCTCTGAATTCTTTTATGCATGATTTAATATCTTTGTATTTCTCTTTGAATTATCGGTTTGGTTTGGCCAACTAGATTGGTTTTTCTTGTAATGGGAGAGGTGCTTAGCTTTGGGTTCAATCTTGCGTGATTTCACCCAGTGACAAAGTAGGGGTAGCGAGACACGTACTGCATTGTTGCCATCGAGGATAAAAAGATGGGGTTTTCATCATATTGCTTGAGTTAATTCCTCTACATCATGTCATCTTACTTAAGGCGTTACTCCGTTCTTTATGAACTTAATACTCTAGATGCATGCTGGATAGCGGTCGATGTGTGGAGTAATAGTAGTAGATGCAGGCAGGAGTCGGTCTACTTGACACGGACGTGATGCCTATATGCATAATCATTGCCTTGGATATCTTCATAACTTTGCGCTTTTCTATCAATTGCTCGACAGTAATTTGTTCACCCACCATATTATTTGCCTTCATGAGAGAAGCCTCTAGTGAAACCTATGGCCCCCGGGTCTATTTTCCATCATATTACTTTCCGATCTACTATTTTGCAATCTTTTATTTTCAGATCTGTATACCAAAAAACACAAAAATATTTTATGTTTTGTTTATTTATCTCTATTAGATCTTACCTTTGCAAGTGACCATGAAGGGATTGACAACCCCTTTATCGCGTTGGGTGCAAGTGTTTGATTGTTTGTGCAAGTGTTGGTGATTTGTGCGTTCTTCTCCTAATGGATTGATACCTTGGTTCTTAACTGAGGGAAATACTTACCTCTACTGTGCTGCATCACCCTTTCCTCTTCAAGGGAAAAAGTAACGCAAGCTCAAGAAGTAGCAATCACACACATCTTCTTCAGTTGAGCTGTTTCTGTTGTCTTGGCTCATCGCAAACAGGTCATCCGAGTGAACTGTATGCCCTCCATCGCACACACCTTGATCTGGCTGACCATTTCTGTTGTGTTGCCTAATTACAGACAGTTCATCCCAGTGAACTATATGCCGTATATCGCACACACCCTCATCTGGCTGACTGTTTCTGTTGTTCTGGATCATCGCAACTAGTTTGTATAGATTAACCGTATGCCACGCATGCACACGCAGCTATGATCTGAATCGTTTTTGATGTGTGTGCCATCACAAACAATTCGTCTCACTTTTGACGGTTTTCTTACACCATCGTTTGCGATTAATGCATCACACACAGTTTCGTCGAAGGGTCTCTGATTGGACTGTCGCGTTTGGACCATCCTGCAGTAGTGTTGGCTTAGTAATGCATGATGACATGGCATCATTAGGTTGAGATTACTATATCATGATTATCTGGGTGTTACAAATCTCCTCCACTAAAAGAAATCTCGTCCCGAGATTTAAGAGGTCAAGTAAGGGGGAATGTGTTGTAGGGTGAAACCCTAAGTGGAGATCTTTTCACACTTGGAGGGGGGAATAGGGATGAACACAAGAACAGAAAGAGGAAATTCACTCAAACAAAACCAAATCACACATCCACTAGAATAGCATAGTTGAGATCCACAAGAATACAAGAACAATCCAAGGAAACAAGCACAAAGGTATGGTTCTTCCCACTCCCAAGGAGGTGAGGTCTTTATGATAGTCTTCTCCAAGAGGAGGTCTTGATAATCCACTTGGGATCTTCCCCTAGGAGGTCTTGATCTCCAAGAGGAGTGGTAGGAGGAGCAAAGCTCTATCAATGTCTCACATATACTTTGCTAACCCTAACAAATGACTTAGACCCAAAATATATAGCTAGAGGGTGGAAGGAGACGACTTGGGAGGCAAGATAGGGCGTCCTCGACCGAAACCTGGGAGGCCCGTGCGCACGGGGGTCCCGTGGGCACGGTACATGCCCGTGCGCACGGGGTGCTACAAATAGCGAGGGCCCGTGCACACGGGGTTTGGAGGCCGTGCGCACGAGGGTGCACGTCTCGGTTAGAGAAGGTTTCTAGGAGGCCCGTGGGCACGGGGTCGGGGAGGCCCGTGCGCACAGGGTCGCCTGGGACCTGTTGTCTTCGTCTTGATGGACTCCCTCTCCTTCCTTGAGGCCTTGGGGTCCTTCTCCTATGCCCATGGGATGTCGCTTAGCTGCTAGGTAGCGTTCATCTTCGTACCTAATGACACGTAGCATTTTTTGGTGAGGTAGCATCAAAGTTCCATTCATTTCCATATTGATCTCCAGTAGGAGTGAGTTCACCCCGGTTTCGATGGCGCATGCTCGAGCTCTTATCATAGGTCCACGTGGTGCTTGATGAGTTTTAGTAGAGTCCATGGGGATGATGGAAGGATGCTCTGCATCATCCCCCCTCCCCCTTGGGAGAGATCCGTCCTCGGATCGTGATCTTCATCACCTTGGTATGGGTTCAAGTCCTTCATGTTGAATATGTCGCTTACGTTGTACTTGTCACGTGAGATGTCAATCTTCTAGGCGTTGTCATTGTAGCATGCTAGCACCTTGAAGGGTCCATCGACTCATGGTAGTAGCTTGGACTTGCGCTCATTGGGGAAGCGGTCCTTGCGGAGGTGTAGCCATACTAGATCACCCGGTTTGAACACCATGGGGGTCTTGTTGATGTTGAGCTTGGTGGCAAGATGGTGTACTTGACGCTCGATCATGGACCTTGTATCTTCATGCATTTTCTTGAGGTAAGTTGCTCTTTTGCTTGCATCCATGTTCCCACGTTCTTGGAGTGGTAGAGGTAGGATGTCCAAGGGCTTCAATGGGTTGAAGCCATAGACGACCTCAAAGCGAGACTTGCCAGTAGTAGAGTGTCTTGCGTGGTTGTAGGCATACTCGGCGATGGGTTAGCACTCCTCCCACTCCTTGATGTTCTTCTTGATCAACACGCGTAGGAGAGTAGATAGCGCCCGGTTGGTGACTTCCGTTTGGCCATCGGTTTGAGGGTGAGAGGCCATCGAGAATAGTAGCTTGATGCCGAGCTTGGCGCATAGTGTCTTCCAAAAGTAGCTTAGGAACTTGACGTCGCGGTCCGACACAATGGTCCTTGGCACTCCATCTAGCCTCAAGATTTCCCTACAAAAGAGATTTGAAACATGTGAAGCATCGTCTACCTTATTGCATGGGATGAAATGTGCCATTTTAGAGAATCGGTCCAGAAACAACAAATACCGAATCCTTTCCATTTTGAGTCCTAGGCAATCCAAGCACAAAATCCATACTAATATCTTCCCATGGTTGATATCAAATAGGAAGTGGCATATGTACACCCTGAGATTGAGCTTGTGACTTAGCTTTGCGGCATGTAGAGCACCGGTTGGTGAAGCGTGCAACGTCGTGAAACATCTTTGGCCAAAAGTACTTGAAGGAGAGTGTGGCAAAGGTCTTGTCGCGTCCGAAATTTCCCATAAGTCCTCCGCCGTGAGCCTCTTGCAAAAGTAACAAACAAACAGAAGACTCGGGTACACAAAGCTTGTTAGCGCGCATAAGATAACCATCCTTAAGGTAGTAGTGCTCCCAACAAGTGTTAGCAAGACATTTGGCATAAGGAATTGCAAATGAAGGATCATGTGCATATAAATCTTTAACATGCTCAAAGCCAATAACATTCAATTCAAGTTGAGTAACCAACATGCACTTGCAGGAAAGAGCATCCGCCACAACATTTTCTTTACCCTTAATGTACTTGATCACATAAGTAAAAGATTCAATAAATTCACTCCATTTAGTATGCCATTTGTTCAACTTTGTTTGACCTTTAAGGTATTTAAGCGTCTCATGATCGGTATGTGTGACAAATTCATGTGGACGAAGATAATGCTCCCAAACATGCAATACTCGCACTAAAGCATATAATTCTTCATCATAGATGGTATAGTTGAGTTGGGCTCCGGAAAGTTTTTCACTAAAATATGCTATGGGTCGCTTTTCTTGCATCAAAACTCCCCCAATACCGTTACCACTAGCATCACAATGGACCTCAAAAGTCTTGTCAAAATTAGGCAATGCAAGTATTGGGGCATGTGTAAGCAAAGATTTAAGCTCATGAAATGTGGTAGCTTGAGAGGGTCCCCATATGAAGGGTGCATTTTTATTGCTCAAAGCATACAACAGTGCGGCAGTAGTGCTAAAGTCTTTCACAAAGCGATGATAAAAACCCGCTAGACCAAGGAAACTACGCACTTATTGCAAATTAGTTGGTTGCGGCCAAGTTTTAATTGCTTCAATTTTAGACTCATCAACATGAACAACCTTAGAAGACACAACAAAGCTTAAGAAAACAAGCTTGTTAACACCAAAAGTGCATTTCTCCATGTTAGCATAAAGACGCTCATTTATAAGAACTTGCAAAACGTCCCTAAGATGGGTGACATGATCTTCTAGCGGTTCGCTAAACACAAGTATATCGTCAAAGTAGACCACAACACATATGCCAATGTATTTGCGAAGAACATAGTGCATCACACGCATGAAAGTGTTGGGTGCTTCCAATAAGCCCATAGGCATAACTAACCACTCATACAAGCTAGATTTAGCTTTAAAAGCGGTTTTCCATTCGTCACTTGTTGAATACGAATTTGGTAATAGCCACTGTTAAGATCAATTTTTGAGAAAATGGTAGCGCCGCTAAGCTCATCTAGCATATCATCAAGGCATGGAATGGGATGCCTATAGCGAACGGTGATAGCATTTATGGGACAAAAATCGGAACACATGCAAAAACTACCATCTTTCTTAGGCACAAGAATAACCGGAACGGCACAAGGGCTTAATCTTTCACGTACATGTCCATTGTCTATGAGGTGTTGTACTTGCCTTTGTATGTCCTTAGTTTCTTCGAGGTTGACGCGGTATGGAGCCTTGTTTGGTAGGGGTGCGCCGGGGATGAGGTCTATGTGGTGCTCGATGCCGCATAGAGGAGGAAGGTCGGGATGTAGCTGATCGGGAAATACGTCCGAATGAGCCGGTCTCGGTGGAGAGCTCCATCCAAACTATGGAGTAGTTGGTTTCTGAGGACAAGTACCAAGTGGTCGGCTTTGACCTCGAGTTCACCAGTGGTCGTGCCGGGCAAGATCAGAAGGTTGTCGTCGCCTCGTTCTGCGGGCGACATGACGTCCTTGTCTACCACTACCATGTGGCCACAAGGCCTTGCGAGCGTTTCTCCAGGTTTATCCACAGCTCCGACTAAAGTTTCGCTATGGTGTACACCATGAACGATCTAAAAGTGCTCGATGTTTCGGGCTTGACCTGCCAGAATCTTGTCAACATCCGTTACCACTACAAGGTCTGGGGCAGCACCAAGAACAAACAGAACTCCCTGGTTGACCTCACCTCGGCCATCATCGACCTGTACTATATGAAGATGAAGGATGAGAGGAAGAAGGACAAGAACGCCTGGCATAGTGCCTGGGATCAGAGACAGGATGAAGAACACGTCAACTACACGGCCAAGGACGCGTACACAAGCTACGAGATGTACATGCGGATCGTTGACATGAGGAAGTGTCTTCGTCCTGCCCCAGACAAGGGATCGAGCCACAGAGCAGTGGCAGGAGTGTCACAAGAATTAGATGACTAGATGATCATTTCTCCTAGTTTAGAATGCATGCAATTGTTTATTGACGTGTGTGCGAATGATCTGTATAGTCACTTATGTAATTGGATGTTTATTTTAGTTATATAAATATAGATATATATGGTTCTTCTGTAGACAGAGCAAATCACACGGCTTATTAGCAGCAGTAATCTGTGTTATTATTGGTCTTCGCACACATTTCTGATTATAGACCTGTTTGTTGCATATCACTGATACGTCTCCAATGTATCTATAATTTTTTATTGTTCCATGCTATTATATTATCTGTTTTCGGTGGCTAGATAACACTAGAGGTAGATGATTAGAGGTGTTAGTCCTTTCCGCTTCATCTTGGCATACTAGGACATAGTGCAGAACACTAGATGTCTTCTCACACACTTCTCTCATCTCTCGTTTGGTGGCTAGGAGGACTAAGTTTTTGTCTCTCATCATGGAGTCGCTCAATTTGGGCTTGTGGCGCTCACTCTCTTTGTGGTAGTTCACTCTCTCACTATTCTCTCCATGATGGGTGGATGCTTGCTTGTCGGCGATCACTTGACTTGGTGACATAGGTCGTAGCATGTACTCCTTGCCCTTCATCTTGAAGCTATTGTGGTTGGTACACCCATTGTGGATGACACCACGGTCGAATTGCCAAGGTCTTCCTAAGAGGAGATGGCACACGGACATAGGAACCACATCACACTCCAAGGTGTCTTCGTATGTGCCGATCTTGAAAGAAACTTGCACGGTATGCTCTACTTGAATAGTGCCAGAGTCAGTAAGCCATTGGACCTTTTAGGGGTGAGGATGCTTCATCTTGACCAATTGTAGCTTGGAACATAGCTCAACACTTTCCAAATTGTGGCAACTTCCTCCATCGATGATGACCTTCACGGAACGTCCATTGATGCCCGCTTTGGTGTGGAAGATGTGGCAACGTTGGTCTTTGTCTTGTTGGTGTTAAAGCGTCAAGACCTTGGAGACAACAAGATCTGGGCTTGAATCATTGTCACAAAAGACTTGATCATCTTCATCTTCATTCACTCGCCGGTGCATGGCCACGTGCTCAAGCGCTTCCATTTCTTCCTCACTCATGGAGTCATAGGAACCATCGTCGTTGGCGATCATGGTGCGCCGAGTGGAACACTCAAATGTCTTGTGACCTCGACCTAGACATGTGAAGCATTTGATGGAACTCGTCTGGATGGTCTCATCCGTGGGAGTAGTCGATGATGAGGCTCTCGGCTTGAAGTTGCTTGTAGTAGGAGGACGACTTCAAGATGTCAAAGTTTTCTTGTAACTTGACTTGTCATCGTTGCTTGGTAATGCTCTAGTTGAGGTAGGAGGTGCCGAAGTCGTGGGAGCTTGAGTGTGGGAGACGTAGGTTTTGGAGGAATACTTCAAGTACTTGAAGTCATCTTGTACTTGTCGCTCTGCCTTGGTTGCTTGGTGAACTAGCTTGAGGAGGTTGGAGTAAGGTTGGAAGTCGGCAATCTTCTTTATTGGGTGATTGAGGCCGTTCAAGAAGCGTGCCATACTTTGTTCATCATCTTCTTTGTCATTGGCTCGTATCATGGCAATTTCCATCTCTTGGTAGTATTCTTCCACCGTCTTCGTGCCTTGTTTAAGAAGTTGCAACTTCTTGAAGAGATCGCGAGTGTAGTGTGTAGGAATGAAGCGAGCTCTCACGACATCCTTCATTTGTGTCCAAGTCGTGATGGGTGGTTCACCTTTCTCCCTTCATCGCTCGATCACTTGCTCCCACCAAATGAGGACGTAGTCTTGAAACTCGAGGGAGGCCATGGCGATTTTATTCTCCTCTTCATAATTGTGAAGACGAAATATCTTGTCGACCTTCAATGCCCATGAGAGATATTCCTCGGGATCGTTGCTTCCGGAGAACTTGGGCATGGTGAACTTGAGCTTGCCGTAGCGATGTTCTTCATCATGTTGATGATGTTGATGCGCACTTGGCGTGGAGGAGGGTTTTCAATTTCACTCTCCTCTTGATGGGCTTGCCAATTAGATCGAGGCATTTGAGCTTGGCTCCTTCTTTCTTGTTGCTCTTCATGGCGAGAGGCTTCATCTGTCGTTCTTGGAGAAGTGCTTCTTCTTGTTCATGCACTTGACGGTTGCGTTCGGCGACGGCTCTAGTGGCCTCGCGGAGTGCGTGTTGTGCTTCGAGGGCTTGTTCCTCACAGTGTCTTTGTTCTTGACAAATCGCACCGCCGTCTTGAGGTGCTCGACATGGATGTTTTGGTTGTCGAGGTTGCTCTTGGTCCATGGTGTCTTGTTCTTGGTGTCGCGCTCTTTCACGAGCTCGGACTCGGTCTTGCAAACCATTGCCATGGAATGGATTTTTGTTGTCGTCGCGGCGCGGTGAGTGAGCTCGAGGAGCACTTGCATCAGAAGAAGAGTAGGTCAAAGAGTGACGACTGGAGTGGCGTCGTCTTGGTGAAGAGGTGGTGGAGTATGCATGGCTCATGATCATGTTGTGAAATTCCTCCATTTGAGTTTTGAGCTTGGCGTCAAGATAGTCGCGGGTTCTTGCTTCCGAAGATTGTGGATGTATCGAGTATCACTCAACAGAATGCTATAATAGGAGAATTGGTACCGGGTTTTGTTTTCTCACACCTACAAGTAAAGTCTTATGGCGTAGCTTGGTTAGGAAGAGTGGCACAAAATTCAAGCAAATGTTAGTCAAGATATCGAAAATGTTGAAAGGATGCACACATTGCAAGTAAGACAAATAGATCAAACCCAAGAATATCACTAGGAACACACACACAGAAGATAAATGGGATCCGCACAACCCTGGAATGAGCTCAAAATGTATAACCACGGAAAATGCTATTGTTGTACAGATACGAGAGAGACGCTAGCTCGATTGCTCAAATGGGCTAGATACGCTTCTGCACCAACCTATGAGCGTAACGTGTCGTCTTCAATCCCAAGTATGCTAAGAATGTATGGATCACTATGATAGAATGATGCAAAATGGCTCAATGCCATTGCTTAGAAGCTCTTTGTTTCTCTTCTTTTGCTTAAAAGCTTTTTTTTTACTATGCCAAAATGCTTGATACGCGAGCCGATGTATGAGACAACGCAGTATGATATGGACGGAAGAGACTTATGTCAGAATTAAGTTAGCAAGATGATTGCACGCTAATGTAGCTATGCGGTATAGGCTTATGACTAAAGGTGCACAAAGAGTGTGGCCCGGAAATACTCAATTCGCTAGTCTCGATGGGTAAGTGACACAAAAAGGCTCGAGGCTATCAATGTAATGGCAAGGAATAAGTACAAGATGTCATCGAGGTTACCGTACTTTCTTAAAGTTGGTATGAAGATGAAATGGTCGTTATCAATGTGGAGTCCGAGACGATGATGAGTGGCGGAGATGTCAAAGTCGAACCATCCCTAAGAAGCCGAAACACCTTAGGACATGGTGAACCGCAACTCAAAAGGTCAAACACCAACATGAAGTAGGGCGGAAAGCAAATTGTGGTGGTAGAATGGCAAAAAGATGCAAAATGGGCTGTGGCCGAACTGTATAGGAGGGGTCATGCGCACGTGGTAAGTGGATCTTGTAAGTGTTCTGGGAACCAGGGTACCCAGACTTGCCTACCTGCGGCCCACGGCGTGGCTCCATCGACGGCCTGGTACGGCCCAGTTTCAACACCAACAAGAGAAGACCCTCACGAGGCAGACAGCGCCAAGACCTCTTGAGGGAGCGGCCTCCCCGGGATGCCTCTTGAGGAGTGGAGATTTCTATGTAGGTATCCAACATCACGAGGTTGCGGTGACGCAAGCCCTGACGACCAAGGCCAGGCAGGCGCCAGCGGGCGCAGAGGAGCAGGTTTCCTCTTTGGTGCTAAGGAGGCAAGCGCAGACGTGGGTTCCCGAGGAATCATGCAAAGGTTTCCACCCCAGTGCAACGAGACCAAGACCGCCAGGACGGATGTCATCACCGAGCCCACCGCGGCGTCACGACCAGAAGCTTTGCAGGCGAAGACCACCTTTCATCAGGATAAGATGTACTACTTGTCCCCTTTCAAATTGGCCATTATGGAATCCCTTCCCGCCTACATTTTGGGGGAAGAGGAACGAGGCCACTATATAAATAGGTTAGCCACCACTATAGAAGGGGATCGACTCCACCCGGACCAGAGCAGACCTCGCGAGGTTATTGTTCCCTTGTACTAGTTCATCCCTCGCCCCTCGTGAGGCAAATCCACCACAAAGCAGAGTAGGGTCTTACACCGCAAGGTGGCCCGAACCTGGGTAAACTGCCGTGTCCATCTCCTTCCTTGATCCATCAAGCTAGGCTGTAGGGCGACGGGTTGGTTGGATAGGTTGAGTTCTACGCACACGCCCCAGAGTTCGAACCTTCTTTGGGTCTGTGGAGCCCTGAATCTGACATTTGGCGCACCAAGTAGGGGCGTGTCAGAGATCTACCCCTCTCGTCAGCCGCACACCACTCACACTGCGCCTCCCATGGCGGGCGCCGCTCCACCCGCTGAGCCGCTGGGCGCACTCGGAGCTGTCACGAGCCACCGGGCTTTCTCCCCCGCCCTACGGCAGGTGCGATGGCCGCCAAAGTTCAGGCCGACGCTGCCCCCATGGTACGACGACACGATGAACCCCGTGGATTTCCTTCGCCTGTACGAGCTAAGCATCGAGGTGGCAGGCGGCGACGAAAAGGTCATGGCGAATTGGCTTCCCATGGCTCTCATGGGCGTGCCACGCTCCTGGATGCTTGGCCTGCCAGAGTTGTCGGTGGCCTCCTGGGGGGAGCTGCGCAATCAGTTCATCACGCGCTTCGCGGCACCGGCACCCCATGCTATTACGGCCATCCTCGGTGGGTCGCAGGTGCCGGCCTCAGGCTGCCACGTCAAGCAGTTCTTCCGACAGATGGGGACCGCCCAGCCACGGCAGGGGGCTCCTTCGGGCTGGCTGGCGCCTGATACTGACATCACCTTCGACTCCAGGGATCACACCAAGACTACGGTCGGCGCAGGCGTGCTGCCCTTGCTGTGCACGCCCACCATCAGTAGTGTCACGGTCACCAGAACCCTCATCAACGGTTGCGCTGGCCTCAACATCCTCTCCGTGGAAGCCTTCGACCTGCTCCAGGTGCCTTACGACCGGCTCGCCCCCACCAGGCCCTTTTTAGGGGTGCTCGACGGCTCTGTCGTCCCCCTGGGGCAGATCCGCCTCCCCGTCACCTTCAGTAGGCACTTCAACTACCGCAACGAGCTTACCAACTTCGACGTCGCCCGCATCGGCCTCCCGTACAATGCCATCCTCGGGTACCCGGCCCTCGCCAAGTTCATGGCAGTGATGCACCCCGGCTACAACGTCATCAAAATGCCGGGGAGCAGTGGCATCCTTACTGTGGTGGGAGACACCAAGGATGCCCTCCTGGCCCTCAAGCTCACTTTCAAAGCCGCGGCGGCCACGTGACCAGATGCGGAGGGCGCTCCGGAGATCCCGGAGGCCGCACCCACGAAGAAGAAGCAGCTTTTCTGTCAGGACCGGGCTGAGACAAAGCAGGTGCGGGTCGACGATGAGGGCTCAAGCCTCACCTTCACCATAGGCGCCGGCCTCCCACCGAACCAGGAAGAAGCACTGGTCGGCTTCCTCTGTGCGAACAAGGATGTGTTTGCATGGGAGGTGACGGACCTGGTTGGCGTCCCGCGGGATGTGATTGAGCACCACTTGATGGTGTGCCCCGGCGCGCGCCCAGTGAAACAAAAGGCGCGGCGACAAGCCCCGGAGAAGCAACCGTTCATCATCCTGGAGGTCCACAAGCGGCAAGAAGCCGGCGTCATCCGAGAAGTGCGGCACCCGGATTGGCTGGCCAACCCGGTCATCATCCCCAAGAAGGGAGGGAAGGAGCGCATGTGCGTCGACTTCACGAGCCTCAGCAAAGCTTGCCCTCAAGACCCTTTCCCTCTTCTGCGCATTGACCAGATCGTGGACTCCACTGCCGAGTGCGACCTGCTGTATTTCCTAGACGCCTTCTCAGGCTACCACCAGATCAAGATGGCGGTGCAAGATGTCGAGAAGACGGCCTTCCTTTCCAAGTGCGGAGTGTACTGCTACACCTGCATGCCGTTCGGGTTGCGCAATGCTGGCGCGACCATCCAGCGATTGATGCACATCGCCCTGGGCAAGCAGCTCGGGAGGAATGCCGAGGCGTACGTTGAGGACATAATGGTCAAGTTGCAGGAGGCAAGAACCCTCGTCGAAGACCTGGAGGAAACGTTTACCAACTTACGCAAAGTAAACTTACGGCTCAAATCCGGAGAAGTGTGTGTTCGGCGTTCCGTCTAGCAAGCTACTGGGTTTCTTGGTGTCACACAGTGGAATCGAGGCTAACCCAGAGAAGATCAAGGTGATAGAAAGGATGAGGCCACCGCAGACTCTCACGGAAATGCAGAAGCTGGTGGGGGTGTTTCATCTCTAAGCTCGTTGAGCGCGCTCTCCCATTTTTTCAAGTTGATGAAGAAGAAGGGCCCATTCGAATGGACTCCGAAGGCTGAGGAAGCCTTTCAAGACCTCAAGAGGTATCATACCAGCCCTCTGGTGATGGTGGCGTCTCGACCTCTTGAGCCCCTGGTGCTTTATCTCGCCACCACGCCCCACTCGGCTAGTGGGGCACTCGTGGCGGTCCAGGAAGAGCACGCGGGCACAGACGCGCGGCGCAGCACCCCGTCTTCAGCCACACCATCGCCACCTTAGGATGGCTCTCCTGAGGCATTGGTCACCCCGACAAAAGGCGAGGCTCCTGAGGACCCTAGGCCTCAGGCAGAGCCGAACGCCATCGACACCTCTTCCCTTGTCGAGCACCCTGTGTACTTCGTCAGCACGGTGTTGCGCGACGCACGCACACGCTACCCCATGCCGCAGAAGCTCCTCCTCGCGCTCCTCATCACCTCCAGGAAGCTGCGCCACTACTTCCAAGGCCACCACATCAAGGTCGTCTCCGCGTACCCCCTGGAGAAGGTGCTCCGGAGCCCTAACGCTGCAGGCAGGGCTGACGAATGGAACATCGAGTTGTAGGCTTTCCAGCTGGAGTTCAGCACCACTAGGGTCATCAAGGGCGCAACCCTCACTGACTTTGTGGTGGAATGGACTGACGCCCCCGAATGAGGGGAGGGCGAGGACCGTTCCCTCATGCCCGGGGACGAGGCGCTGGATGGCTGGGTCATGTACTTTGACGGCGCGTTCGCGCGACAGGGCGCGGGGGCTGGAGCCGTGCTTATTTCACCTACTCAGGACAAGCTCTACTACGCCGTGCAGCTCTGCTTCCAGCATGGAGAGAAGGTCTCCAACAACATCGCGGAATACGAGGGCCTGATCACAGGCCTCAGGGCCGTGGCGGGCCTGGGGATCAAGCGCCTCACCATCAAGGGCGACTCTCAGCTCCTCGTCAACTTCTCCAACAAGGAGTACACGCCCAAGGATGAGCACATGGAGGCATATCTGGAGGAGGTACGCAAAATTGAAAAATGGTTCTTGGGTTTGGAGTTGCAGCACGTCCCGCGTGGCACGAACAAGGAGGCGGACGACATCGCCAAGAGAGCGTCGCGGCGCGACCCCCAGAAGCCTAGCGTCTTCGAGGAGAGGCTCTTCAAGCCATCGGCGGCCCCCTCCGTTGCGGGCCCGACGTTGCTCCTGGAGGAACTACCACTGACCCCCTCCTCGGGCGCCCCGGCCTGCGGTCCAACCTCTGGAGCCTGCCTGCTCCTGGCCCTCGAACCTCATGAGTGGTGCTGGACCGAGGAGTTCAAGGCGTACCTGCTCCAAGGCACCTTGCCAGAGAATGAGGAAGACGCAGAATGCGTGGCCCGCCAGGCCACCACCTACTGCTTGCAGGATGGCGAGCTCTGCCGAAGACACCCAAACGACGTCTCCCTGCGGTGCATCTCCAAGGAGCAGGGGTGCGAGCTGCTGGCTGACATCCACAACGGGGATTGCGGGCATCACTCTTCGTCGTGCACCCTCATGGGCAAGGCGTTTCGTAGTGGGTTCTACTGGCCCACAGTGCTCAACGACGCCACTAAGCTAGTGAGATCCTGCGAGGCATGCCAATTCCACGCCAAATAGATCCACCAGCCCGCTCAGGGCCTCCAGACCATCCCGCTCTCATGGCCGTTCGCGGTATGGGGGCTGGATATCCTGGGACCGTTCCCTTGAGCAGCTAGGGGCTAGCTCTACCTCTACGTCGCCATCGACAAGTTCACCAAGTGGGCGGAGGTGGAGCCCATACGCACCATACTAGCTGGCTCGGTCATCAAGTTCATCAAGGGCCTCGTAAGCCGCTTCGGGGTCCCCAACCGTATCATCACTGACAATGGCTCTCAGTTCACTAGCAACCTCTTCAAAACATATTGTGCTAACCTTGGAACGCAGATATGCTACGCTTCGGTGGCGCACCCACGGAGTAACGGCCAAGCTGAGCGCGCCAACGCGGAGGTCTTTAGAGGCCTCAAGGCGAGGAGCTTCAAGAAGAAACTCGAGGCCTGCGGCAGGGGTTGGCTCTATGAGCTCCAATCCGTGCTGTGGTCCATCCGCACCACCGCTACTAAGCCCACCGGCGAGACCTCGTTCTTCCTCGTCTACGGGGCTGAGGCAGTCCTCCCGCATGAGGTCAGACATCGCTCCCCGCGGGTCTTGGCGTTTGACGAGGCACGCCAGGATGCCTCGCGGGGGATGGACCTTGTGCTCGGGAAGGAGGGCCGCCGCCAAGACTCGCTCCGTGCCACGAGGTACTAGCAGGCGCTACAGTGGTATCACTGCCATAGCGTCCGCTCCAGGACCCTCGAGGTGGGTGACCTCGTCCTGAGGCGGGTGCTCTCCAGCGAGAGGAGAGGCCGCGGCAACAGCAAGAGGAAGAGGAAGGAGAAAAGCAAAGAGACGGGAGAGGAGGGCGCGTGCGTTCTGCCGCCCCCTCCTCCCCCTACTTATAGCCCTCTGGCGGCGAAGCCGATGGGGCGAGACGTGGGGGGGCGCAAGATTAATTGCGCCCACTCCCCCCATGACCCCGCAATTACAGCGCCGTGATGGCATGTATTAATCGCTCTCGGGAATCGGAACCGCCCACCTCGGCCGCAGCAGATCCGCACGTGTGCCGAGGCCCTGTAGTGGCGGGCCCAGGCCTGCGGTGACGTCTCGTTGTGCACGCGGGCTAGCAGGCCGGCCTGGCTTGCTGGCGCCGCGTGGCAGGCGAGCCACGGGCGACAAGCATGTCGTCCGGCTGGCATCTAACCCGGCCTCCGCCATGACGATTCGAATTCGCTAGGTGGCCGGTCTGGCCTTGGCCAGCTCCTGGCAATCGGCCTCTCCAGAAGACGGACAAAGCCCAACTACCAGGCCACTCAGAGTAGGAAGCTGCTGAGGCTCCTTGCTTTTCAGCCGCGGTGCCCCACCAGCTTCGGGGACTACTATCGGAGTAAATGACCACGGGTAGCAACATCAGCCCCCCATGGTATTTCAAGACATCGGGGCCGGCCGCGCCCCTCACGCTCTCCGGAAGCACGACCGCCTTCTTGGGCCGGCTGGTCCAAAGGGCCGGCTACTAGAAAGCGGCAAGACCACAGAAGGAGGCCGCAAGGGGGCTGACTCCTGGCAGACGGCCCCCCGCCCCCTCGAAGTCGGCACCACATTACCACAACAAGACAAGGCATGGCTACAGTACGGCCTGCCACCCCCGAACCCAGGATGGGACTTGGCCGCAGAGCCGTGTACTGGGCGGACACCCCCCGCCCAGCGCGACACTGTAACCACGCAGGCCGTGACATCACCGGCGCCAGAGGGAGCCACGCTCCCACGACGGGCGGTCAGTAGGGCCCGCAGGCGGCAGGCCCCACCTGTTCGCGAGCCACCAGAAGGTGGCCCACCTCAAGCAAGCGGCAATAAGGGAGGGTCGACTCCTAGCAGGCGGCCCTTCTCCCCCTTGAAGTCTATGCGCCATCAACCAGATGAGACGGGGTATGGCTACAGTGAGCGCCCGTCAGGCGGCGGACTGTAGCCACGCTCCCTTCGACAAAGCCTTCGTCATCAGGGGCGAGGCTACAGTATAAAGCAGTCAACATGGCCCACAGGCGGCGGGCCCTACCTGACGGCTGAGATCATGGCAGTCGGCGGGGCCCACCAGGCGGCGGGCCCCAGCAGTCAGTGGAGAAGCCGGCAACCAGAGACGCTGACGGCCAGGTCCTACACCCGGCCGGATTACCATTGTACCCCTGGGGGTAGGCCTATATAAACCCCCCAGGCTCACCCATGCAAGGGGTTTGGGCCAGCACCCACGCCATTCACACATACACATAGAGAGAGGAGTAGAGCTAGCCTTGCCCTTCTCCCTCTTCTAGCCGAAATAGCTCAAGGAGCAAGCTTGTAGCTAATTTGTTGATCATAGTCATCATGCGGAGACCCCGTAGAGCAGGACTAGGGGTGTTATCTCCTAGGAGAGCCCCGAACCTGGGTAAGATTCACAGGCGTATGCGGTCTCGCTCACTCCCGCTTCTAGAGCCCGGCGACGTACTCTTGTCCCCATCCATGATAAGCCACCCCCTGGCATATGTCGCACGATATCCCCGACATTTGGCGCCCACCGTGGGGCAAGGTGCACCGTCGTCCGGAAACACGTTCTGGACGGGAACCCTCTTCCTTCCTGGCGAGCACAGCCAGCCCGGCACGCCCGACGGCGTTTGCGCCGACATGCTGCGTGGCGCGGAAGCCGGCTGTGCCATGAGCTGCCTCGCTGATCTCATCGGCGGGACCCGCCTCCTCGACGAGCCCGCACCCGACGCGGGCGCTGCCAGCTCCGAGAGCTGCCTTGTCGACCTCCTCGGCAAGCTTCATATTGCCGACGAGCCGGCCTCCGACCTGGAGTCCGTTGGCTCCACTGACCCGCCTGTCGACATGGTCATCGACGCCGACGCCGCGTCTTCTGATGCCTTCCCCGGTGACGTGGTGATCTTCGATGACCCGCTTCCTGTTGCAGACAGCAGCGCCAGCACCAGCATCTTTACCGAGGTGCTAGTCATCAGCCACGATGGAGCCTCCAGCGAGGCCGGCCAAGACCCGTTGCAGGCGGCAATGCAGGACCTGTCCGCGACCATAGCGCCTGGTGCGAACGGCGAAACGCTGGAAGCCTGCCGCGTTGCACTCCTCGACAGCGCCAACAAGCTGGCAGCCATGAGACAACTCACCGAGGCCTACCAGCGCAAGATCGATCACGCCGTCTGCTGCACGCCGGCTGCCGGCGAACCCAGCCGCGTGGGCACGGTCCGGCAGCGCGGCGCAGCCATCGCCAGCATGCTGGGGGCCGACCGCCCGGTCTACGCCACGCCAATGGAGAACTTACGCGCCACCCAGGCGGCAGCAGATGAGCTGGACCGCCTGGAGGGCGACGAGCGCCGCTGCATGACGGAGCGTGTCCAGCAGCTCATCGACGCGGCTGCCGCGCAGCAAGAAGCCGGCCACCGCGTGGTGGAACCCGGCTTGCAGGACGAGAACCTTCCCCCTCACCGAGAGCACGACGCGACCTCGCAGACGCCGACAGCCGGCGCCCGCGACCAAGGAAATCAGGAGCCGGCTGTTAGCCACGGCTGCACACGCGTCACCATCGAGCGCGACCAAGATGGCCGCCCACGAGCAGTGGAACAGCGAGACGATCGACCGCCTCCCCCGCGAAGGGAGAGGCGCGCCTCCCCCCCGCCTGTCGAGCATCCGATTCTCAGAGACAGGTTGTGACCCCGTGAAGGAGTCGGAGAGAACGACGCCTGCCTCCGGATCGACCGCTTGGCTCGATCCCTGGCATTAGAAGAAGAAGATGCGATCGGCCCGCCTTGTTTCGGCCCCCGCATTCGCGACGAGCCCTTCCCCAAAGGGTTCTCGCTTCCTCGTGACACCCCCAAGTACAACGGTTCCGTGAAGCCGGAGGATTGGCTGGTTGACTACTCTACCGCTGTCAGCATAGCAAACGGCAACAAGCGCGTTGCCGTGAAGTATGTTCCGCTCATGCTCCAGGGCACGGCCTGGACATGGCTGAACAACCTCAAGCACTACAGTGTCAATAGCTGGTTGGACTTTACCGAAGTTTTCATCCGCAACTTCACCAGCACCTACAAGCGGCCGCCCAAGCCTCGCCAGCTCTCCCTGTGCGTCCAAGGCCCAACCGAGTCCACCCGCGAGTACTTTACGCGGTGGGCCGAACTGTGCAACTCCTACGAAGGGGTGCATGAGGTGCAGGCCATAGAGTACTTCACTACCGGGTGCCGAGAGGGCACCTTACTCAAGCACCGACTCCTCTGCGACGAGCCGGCCACATTCGACGAGCTGCGGATCATAGCGGACAAGTACGCCACCGCTGACTCCTCCATGAAGTTGGAGCTCCGAGTGGACGCATCTGGAAAGATGCTCCCTCCGGCCCCTCAGACGCCTGCCGGTGACTCCAGTCGGGGCCAGCAGTCGAACGACAACAAACGAAAGGCCCAGCAGCCGGCTTCCACTAGCCGGCAGGTGGCAGAAGTTGAAGACCAATGGCCGGAAGAGCAGCCCGGCCCCAAGCGTCAAAAAGGCGGCAAGCCTACTTGGTTGCCCGCCTTCTCCTTCGAGCATACCCTTGATGCTCCCTGCAAGTTCCACAGCGGCGCGAAGCGGTCCAATCACACCACCCGGAAGTGCCACTGGCTCACCCGCATTACCGAAGGACTGCCCCCTCCGCCTGCTGGCCCGCCGGCTCCGCCTCCTCAGCAGCCGGCGGCCCGCTCCGTCGGCGCAATCCAAGATGAATTCCTTGAAGAACACGGAGCCTACGTCGTCTTCACCAGTGTGGCCGACGACAGGCATGGCCGGCGTCAGCAGCACCGCGAGGTGAACGCGGTCGCTTCTGAGGTCCCAGAGTTCATGCACTGGTCCGAGAGGCCCATCAGTTGGAGCCGCGCTGACCACCCGGAGGTGATGCCTTCTCCGGGTTCCTACGCCCTGGTGCTGGATGCCACCTTTTCAACGGAGCGGCGAGCCTGTCGCTTCTCCCGAGTCCTGATAGACGGCGATAGCAGCATCAACATCCTCTACCGTGACACCCTGGAGAAGCTGTGCGTCAAGGAGAAGCAGCTCTAGCCCAGCCGGACTGTCTTCCATGGCATTGTACCTGGCCTTTCCTGCTCTCCAATCGGCAAGATCAAGATAGATGTCCTATTCGGAGACAAAGATCACTTCCGCCGCGAGCCAATCTGGTTCGAGGTGGTGGCCCTGGAGAGCCCCTACCATGCGCTCCTTGGCCGGCCTGCTTTGGCCAAGTTCATGGCGGTGCCACACTATGCCTACCTCAAGATGAAGATGCCGGGTACCAAGGGAATTATCACCGTTGCCGGCGACTACCAGAAGTGGGCCACGTGTGCTGTTGCCAGCAGTCGGCTGGCCGAGTCCCTTGTCATCGCTGCGGAAAGGCGGCTCCTTGACCGGGTTGTGTCCATGGCCGGCAAGCAGCCGAACCTGTCACCGGATCCCAAGGAGTCAGAGGCCCTGGGCTCCTTCCAGCCGGCCAAAGAAACCAAGAAGATTCCCTTGGACCCTGAGCACCCGGAGAGATTCGCTGTCGTGGGGGCCCACCTCGACAGTAAATAGAAAAGCGAGCTCGTCGATTTCCTCCGTGAGAATCGGGACATCTTTGCATGGTCTCCAAAGGACATGCCGGGTGTTCCGATGGATTTCGCTGAGCACAAGCTACATGTCAGATCGGATGCAAGACTAGTTAAGCAACCCCTCTGCCGCCTGTCAGAAGAGAAGAGAAGAATCATTGGCGAAGAGATCGCCCGGCTTCTGGCGGCCGGCTTCATCATGGAAGTGTTCTTTCCAGAATGGCTTGCCAACCCAGTCCTTGTACTGAAGAAGAACAACAAGTGGCGCGTGTGCATTGATTACACCAGCCTCAACAAAGCTTGCCCCAAAGATCCGTTTGCTCTGCCTTGGATAGACCAAGTGATTGACTCCACAGCCGGATGCGAGCTGTTGAGTTTTTTGGATGCCTACTCTGGCTACCACCAGATCAAGCTGAACCCGGCCGATCGGCTGAAGACCACCTTCATCACACCATTCGGAGCCTTCTGCTACCTGACCATGACATTTGGCCTGAGAAATGCCGGTGCCACGTTTCAGCGTTGCATGCAGAAGTGCCTCCTCAAGCAACTCGGCAGAAATGCCCACATCTATGTAGACGACATTGTGGTGAAGACGGAGAAGCGTGGTACCCTCCTGGAGGATCTCAAGGAGACCTTCGATAATCTGCGCTGTTGTCAAATCAAGCTAAACCCAGAAAAGTGTGTCTTCGGAGTCCCAGCCGGCCAGCTCCTTGGTTTCCTTGTCTCAGAGCGCGGCATCGAGTGGAACGACAAGGCGGACGAGGCCTTCCTCCAGCTCAAGAAAATGCTGACTACGCCGCCTGTCCTGGCGGCCCCGGCTGCTAAGGAGCCCATGTTCCTCTACATCACCGCCACCAGCCGGGTGGTCAGCACTGTCATTGTGGTCGAGTGCCCGGAGGACGGCAAGGCACAGCCGGTCCAGAGGCCCGTCTACTACCTGAGCGAAGTACTGTCGGCCTCCAAGCAGAATTACCCCCACTACCAGAAGATGTGCTATGGCGTATAATTTGCCGCCAAGAAGCTCAAGCAGTACTTTCAAGAGCATGCCATCATGGTTGTCTGCACTGCCCCACTTGCCGACATCATGGGCAACAGAGATGCATTAGGCCGGGTGGCCAAGTGGGCCATCGAGCTAGCTCCCCACACCATCCTCTACCAGCCCCGCACCGCCATCAAGTCCCAAGTGCTGGCCGACTTCCTCGTTGACTGGGCCGAGACCCAGTACCTGCAGCCGGCGCCGGATTCCACCCATTGGCGAATGCACTTTGATGGCTCAAAGATGCGCACCGGTCTGGGAGCCGGCATCGTCCTCACCTCTCCCAAAGGCGACAAGCTCAATTACACGTTGCAAATTCACTTTGCCGCCTCCAACAACGTGGCCGAGTACGAGGCGCTCGTACACGGACTCCGACTGGCCAAAGAGATTGGCATACGCCGGATTCTATGCTACGGCGACTCGGACTTGGTGGTCCAGCAGTCGTCTGGCGACTGGGACGCCAAGGATGCAAACATGGCAAGCTACCGCTTCCTTGTCCAGCAGATCAGTGGATACTTTGCCGGGTGTGAGTTCCTTCATGTACCACGAGCCGAGAACGAGCAAGTTGATGCCCTGGCACGAATCGGCTCCACCCGCCAAGCGATACCAGCCGGCGTTTCCCTTCAATGCCTCCGCAAGCCGTCTATCAAGCCTTCACCAGAATCAGAGTCCATCTTCGTGCCGGCTGCTCCCGGAACAGTCGGATCCAACTCGGGGGCTGCAACAGCCGGCCTAGGGACTTCGGCAGGTGGCTCGGGGACTGCAGCAGTCGCACCCGGCTCGGGGACTTCAGAACCCGGCCCGGGGGCTGCAGCACTCGGCCCGGGGACTTCAGCGACACAACAAGCGGTGGCCGACTCCAACCCGCCTCCTCCCAACCCAACCGCCCTGGTTCCACTGGCCGTGATGACAGTGGTCGAAGCACCGTCATGGGCGCAGCCCATCCTCAACTTCCTGGTATGCGGAGAGCTACCAGCCGACGAGACTTTGGCCCGGCAAGTGTAATGCCGGGTAGCAGCATACACGATAGTGAACAAAGAGCTTGTCAGACGCAGCGTGACTGGCGTCTTCCAGCACTGCGTTGAGCCAGAAAAAGGCAAGGCAATCCTCAGAGACATCCATCATGGCGAATGCGGCCACCACGCGGCCTCCAGATCCCTTGTCGCCAAAGCTTTCCGCCATGGATTCTTCTAGCCGACTGCTTTGGACGATTCCAAGGACTTGGTCAAGAAGTGCAAAGGGTGCCAGAAATTCAGCTCCAAGCAACTCCTGCCGTCTTCCGCACTCAAGACCATCCCTCTCACTTGGCCATTTGCCGTCTGGGGGCTGGACATGGTGGGCCCATTCAAAACGGCATGCGGCGGCATGACCCATCTGCTGGTCGCTGTGGATAAATTCACCAAGTGGATTGAAGCAAAGCCAATTAAAAAGCTGAACGGTCCAACTGCAGTGACCTTCATCACTGATATCACCGTCCGGTACGGCATACCGCACAACATCATCACTGACAATGGCACAAACTTTGCCAAAGGCGCCTTGGCCCATTTCTACGCGACGCAGGGCATCCGACTGGACTTAGCGTCCGTTGCCCATCCGCAGTCAAACGGCCAAGTCAAGCGAGCAAACGGACTCATCTTGTCCGGCATCAAGCCCCGACTGGTCGAGCCGCTGGAGCGCTCGGTCGGTTGCTGGATCGAGGAGCTACCAGCCGTCCTCTGGAGTCTTCGGACCACGCTGAACAAATCGACCGGCTTCACTCCCTTCTTCCTCGTGTACGGGGCCAAGGCCGTCATCCCAACTGACATCGAGTTTGACTCGCCTCGCGTCACCATGTACACGGAGGCGGAGGCAAGGGAGGCGCAAGAAGACGGCGTCGACCAGCTGGAAGAAGGCCGGCTGCTGGCACTCAGCCAGTTCACCATCTACCAGCAGGCCCTACGCTGCTACCACAGCCGGAAGGTCAAGCCATGATCTTTCCAAGAGGGAGACCTTGTGCTCCGGCTGATCCAGCAAACAGCCGGCCAGCACAAGCTCTCGGCCCCTTGGGAAGGACCCTTCATCATCAGCAAAGCCTTGGGTAACGACTCCTACTACCTCATCGACGCGCAAGAGCCCAGGGCACGCAAGAGGGACGATTCCGTCAAGGAAACGGAGCGCCCATGGAACGCAAATCTCCTCCGAAGATTTTACAGCTAATGCAGTATGTACCACGCTACCTTTCGTATTAAGAGTGAAGGCATCGGGTCCCTCGAGGAGCACTCGGGGACTACCCTTTTTATCTGTACGATAAGTTTATGCCTGAGAATGTGTTGTTTCATTCCTCCGCCTGGCACCGGGTTCCGACCAGTCGGCCCGGGGGCTCGCCGCCTTATCCTATGTTGGTGCCACCTGCAGTCGGACAAGTAGTGTGCCGACATCTAAGCCCTCTCTTGCCTTAATCCGCAGCTCGCAGAGCGACTGTCCGGCTGGCTAGAGCTAAAGGCAAGAAACGGTGTCCACATGAAAAATGACTAAGGAAAAAAGCATCAACATAGGCTAAGCCGGCTCCTCGCCTCACCCTCCGGCTGCTGAGCAGCCGGCCGGCCGGCTTCTCACTTGACTTGTTACGTTCTAAAACGGCCAAAGTACTTGTCTTCCTAAACGGCCAAGCACCGGACCCAGCCACAGACCGTAGAGCGGCTGTCCGGCTGGCAGGGCGGTACCCAAAGGAAGGCGGCAAAGGAAAAAGCCAAAAAAGAGCAGAAAAACAAGGCAAAGTCAGAACCCGGCAGAGCACAACTTGTGCGAATAAAGTTGATTTACATAGCAGAGCTCATAGCCAGCATTCAACAAAGTTTGAATACACCCCCAGCGGGTGGAATTACGCGAATTTAACATGCTTGTTCAAAAGATTACAAGAACTGGAAAGATAAGACAAAGTGGCCATCTAGGCCAAAGGAGCAGCAGGCAGGTCCGACAGGTTGGCAGAGGCAGCGGCGCCGGATGGTGGAGCGGTCGACTGAAGGGTCTCGGCCTGACCGCCCCCGGCAGCAGTCGGTGCGGTAGCACGCGGCTCGTTGGTCGAGGCTTGGTCGGGCTGAGGCCGGCTGTCCGCTCCATCGTCTGGCGCATCGTCTTCGCCATCCTCGTCCTCTTCGTCCTCGCCCTCGTCGCTAGAGGCGATCTCTTCCGCTGAGTCCCCCGCATCCACCGGGTTCAGCCCGAACCAGTCGGGCAGCACCTCAGTGCCTTCCTCATCCAGCTCGGGGATGAAAACGGTGGTGTCGGCGTACTCGGCGATCGCTGCCGCGCGTTGAGTAAGTGCAGGGCCCACCGTCACCAGCTCCGGTCCGGCCTCCTGCCGGAAGGTGGCCAGCTGGGCCAGGTCCAGCCCAGGATACCATGCCTTGGCGAACTCCAAGGCCGTCCGCGCACCCGCCCGAGCCGCGGCGCCCTTCCAAGCCTCGAAGCGGCCGACCGCTACCTCCAGCCAGTCGGCAGTCTAACTGGGGGTGTGTGTAATTTGAGCGTCGGGCCAAAAGGCAGCCAACACCTGAGCCCCGGCGCGCTGCAGGCGACGAAGCATCCTGTGCGCCGGCTGCAGGCGCATCTTGACAGCCAGAAGCTGCTCGCCGAGATTCCGGGGCGTGTTGGGTGCAATGTCCGCGCCCGTTTTCCTCCGCATGTCGCGACGCGCCTCGATGGCCTGGCTGATGGTGACGGAGTGACCTGGAAAGTATTCTGCACAAGAAGAAGATTAAAGATTAGAAGCCAAAGGCCGACTCCTGCTGCTGCTGAAGTCGACGGCTGTTCAAAAGAAGAAGTAACTTACCATCAATCATGTCCTCAATCTCGCCGTAGCTGTCGGTCAGGAGTCTCTCCTTCTCAGCCCAGTTCGAGCGTTGAGTCTCGAACTCGGCCTTGAGGGAGTCTTCCTCCTCCTTCAGCTTCCGGAGCTCCACCTTGTGCCGCTCCGCCTGGTCCGCCAGCTCCTTGGCCAGGCGGTCGCAATCCTGGGCTGCCTGGCTGCGCTCCTGCTCCTTGGTATGGAGCGCGGACTCAGCCTCGCCCAGGCGCTGCCGCAGATCTGCGGCGGCCTCTGCCAAACGTGAAGAAAAAAGAAAACCATCAACACCAATGGAAAGTAGTTGCCGGGAGATCCGGCCCGACTGCTCAGCAGTCGGCCCGAATCTCGAGGACTACACCTAGCGGGTGCGCTGACGCGCCCCCGCAAGGAAGAAGACCAAGTACTTACTTCGGCTCTCCGTCAGATCGGCGGTCCGCTTGGTCAGCTCCTGGAGATGAGAGTTGTAGGCAGCCGCACGGATGTTGTGGTAATCCTACAACAAAGACAACAGAAGAAGGTAACGAGTCAGTACTCGGAGCTCGACCTGAAGTTCTGAGCCGCCTGCTCAGCAGCCGGCCCGGAACTCGGGGGCTACACCCAGTGGGTGCGCTGGCGCGCCCCGACGAAAGATTACAAAGAAACGAAAACAAGAAACGTACCCGAACGGCCGCTCGTGTCGCCAGGAACTCCTGCGTGTACTGCTGGAGAGCGGCGCCTTGGGCGTTGAACCGGGCCAGGACTTCCTGCGAGGCCACGTTGAAAACACCCGTTCCACCCCCACACGTCCAATCCGGTGGGGCGGCGCTGGTAGCCTCGGCGTCGGGCGCCGATGAGCTAGCGGCCCCGACCTCCAACGGCCGCGGTGCTGAGGCCGCCTTCCCCGCACGCCGACGCGCCGGGATACAGATTGCGGGAGTCGGACCCACCATCATCTCGCCGCTGGCTGGCGGCACTAGCGACGTATCAGGATGACTGCCCTGGGCATCGGCAGCCGGCGTGCGCGGGGGCACCTCCGCCTCCGGCATAACAGGGTCCCCTCCCCTCTCTCGGACCGGCTGGTCATCGCCGGCCCCTCCAGTCGGAGCCTAGACCTCCAGCACCACAGGCTCCGCAGATTGCGGATCGGTGGACTCCGGAGCCTGGCTGCGGACGCCTCCTCCGCCTGTGCCTTGGCTGCCGCGTCCGCCTGCTCCTTGGCCGCGGCGTCGGCTTGGGCCTTGGCCGCTGTGTCGGCCTCCGCCTTCTCTCGGGCCACAGCTTCCCGCTCCTCTCGTGCCTCCCGCGCGTTCTTCTCCGTCGCCTCCTGGAGAGCAGCAAGCAGATCCATGCGGCGGGGGCCCGCAACGTCATCTGCCGCCCCGATCACCGAGCCAGACGGGGCTCGCGACAAGGAAAGTGGGGCGCTGCGCGCCAAGGGAGGAAGAGTAAAAAGATTGCAAAGATAGAAGAAAAGCAAACGCAAAGCAAGATGAGAGAAAGGACAAGGCACTTACGCGGACACCAGCGGGAGCCGCTTTGGGGCCTTCTGGAAGAGGGCCGCCTTCGTTGCAGCCTCTTGCCGCTTGGTCGCGGCGGCCGAGGTCTTGGCCTTCTTGGGCCGGCTGCCAAACAACCCGGCGTCGGCCCGGCGCTTCGGTGCGCCGGCTGCTGCGGTCGGCGCGGCCGAGGAGCTGGCGCCCGCCCTGTCGGCGCCATGGGCACGGCGCGGCTCTTCGTCCTCCTCGTCGTCGTCCGGCCAATCCCCAAGGCCGCCTCCTAAGGAGTCGCCTGCTCCCTCGCCGCCACCGCCTGTGGCGTCGTCCTCCTCCTGAGCGGCCGCCCCCAAGTCGGGGTCGTCCACGTCACTCACCGACCGGTCAGCCATGTACTGGTGAGCCGAGGCCGGCGTGTCAGTGGCCGTCTGGCCTGGGAAGCGCTGCACCAAGGCCGACTGGTCAGGCAGCAAGAAAGAACCCGGATAAACAAAGGAAAAAAGAATAAGGAGACGTACCGGAGGCGGCGGGTTGGCCCGGCTGTACGGCGGCTTGCCGAATTGCCACTCCGTCTCAGACAGCTTGCAGTCGGAGAAGAAGTTCACCATGCGGACCACCTCCACGTCCGGCATCACCTTGGTGGACATCCGGCACGGATCCCGGCGCCCACTCATGTCGCTGATCAATTGGGGCCGGGCTTGGAGGGGCAGCACTCGGCGCTTCACGAACGCGGTCAGCAGGTGTGAGGCCTTGAGGCCCTCCGACGTTGTCATCTCCTGGAGCCGGAGGAGCGCGGTGGAGCACGCGGCCGACAGGGTTCTCGGCCGAAACTTCCAGTTGGTGCGAGGCTCGACAGGCGGGCCGGCTACGTAGGCCGGCAGGTTGACGTAGTCCCGCGTCGAGTGGATGTTCTCGACGTAGAAGTAAGACTTCTGCCACAGCTTGGCTGACTGGAGCAGGGCGAGAGCCGGGAAGCGGACCTCCGATCCTGTGTGCCGCACCACGACGCAGGCTTCGCATTGGGCCGCCTCATTCTTGGCGGCAGTGTCGAGCTTGAGATAGAAAAACTCTCCCCATAGCTCGAGTGTGGGGAGCGTGCCGAGGTAGCCCTCGCACAAGGTGACGAAGGCGGAGAGCAGCACCACCGTATTCGGAGTAAGATGGTGGGGCTGCACTCCGTAGAAGTCCAAAAATGAGCGGAAGAATCCGCTCGCCGGAAGGCCGAAGCCGCGGAGGAAATGCCACCGGAAGACGACGCGCTCGCCGCCTTCCGGCACCGGCGAGATCTCCCTTTCAGGGGGACATGCACCTTGACGTTCGATGCGTTGGGGAGCCGCCGCGTCTGGCGGAGGAACTCCAAGTGCCCGTCGTGGACGTTGGAGCCATCCCAGTCGCCCGCGCGGCCGCTTGGCGCCATGGGCTCCGTGCTCGGCACTGGCGAAGGTGGTTCCGGCGCGTGAAGGTCCGGCGACGGCGGGCTGCGGCAGCACTCCGGCGAGAGGAGAGGCCGTGGCAACAGCAAGAGGAAGAGGAAGGAGAAAAGCAAAGAGAAGGGAGAGGAGGGCGCGTGTGCGTTCTGCCGCCCCCCCTCCCCCTACTTATAGCCCTCTGGCGGCGGAGCCGAGGGGGCGAGACGTGGGGGGCGCAAGATTAATTGCGCCCACTCCCTCCATGACCCCGCAATTACAGCGCCGTGATGGCGTGTATTAATCGCTCCCGGGAATCGGAACCGCGCGCCTCGGCCGCAGCGGATCCGCATGCATGTCGAGGCCCTGTAGTGGTGGGCCCAGGCCTGCGGCGACGTCTCGTCCCGCACGCGGGCTGGCAGGCCGGCCTGGCCTGCTGGCGCCGCATGGCAGGCGAGCCACGGGCGGCAAGCCTGTCGTCCGGCTGGCATCTAACCCGGCCTCCGCCACGATGATTCGAATTCGCCAGGTGGCCGGCCTGGCCTTGGCCGGCTCCTGGCAATCGGCCTCTCCAGAAGACGGACGAAGCCCAACTACCAGGCCACTCAGAGTAGGAAGCTGCTGAGGCTCCTTGCTTTTCAGCCGTGGTGCCCCACCAGCTTCGGGGACTACTATCGGAGTAAATGACCAAGGGTAGCCACATCAACCCCCCATGGTATTTCAAGACATCGGGGCCGGCCGCGCCCCTCACGCTCTCCAGAAGCACGACTGCCTTCTTGGGCCGGCTGGTCCAAAGGGCCGGCTGCTAGAAAGCGGCAAGACCACAGAAGGCGGCCGCAAGGGGGCCGACTCCTGGCAGACGGCCCCTCGCCCCCTCGAAGTCAACACCACATTACCATGACAAGACAAGGCATGGCTACAGTACGGCCTGCCACCCCCGAACCCAGGATGGGACTTGGCCGCAGAGCCGTGTCCTGGGCAGACCCCCCCCCCCCCGCCCAGCGCGACACTGTAACCACGCAGTCCGTGACTTCACCGGCGCCAGAGGGAGCCACGCTCCCACGACGGGCTGTCAGTACGGCCTGCAGGCGGCGGGCCCCACCTATCCACGAGGCACCCGAAGGCGGCCCACCTCAAGCAGGCGGCAATAAGGGAGGGCCGACTCCTAGCAGGCGGCCCTTCTCCCCCTTGAAGTCTGTGCGCCATCAACCATATGAGACGGGGTATGGCTACAGTGAGCGCCCGTCAGGCGGCGGACTGTAGCCACGCTCCCTTCGACAAAGCCTTCGTCATCAGGGGCAAGGCTACAGTATAAAGCAGTCAACATGGCCCGCAGGCGGCGGGCCCTACCATATGGCTGAGATCATGGCAGTCGGCGAGGCCCACCAGGTGGCGGGCCCCAACGGTCGGCGGAGAAGCCGGCAACCAGAAACGCTGATGGCCGGGTCCTACACCCGGCCGGATTACTATTGTACCCCTGGGGGGTAGGTCTATATAAACCCCCCAGGCTCACCCATGCAAGGGGTTCGGGCCAGCACCCACGCCATTCACACATACACGTAGAGAGAGGAGTAGAGCTAGCCTTGCCCTTCTCCCTCCTCTAGCCGAAACAGCTCAAGGAGCAAGCTTGTAGCTACTTTGTTGATCATAGTCATCATACGGAGACCCCGCAGAGCAGGACTAGGGGTGTTATCTCCTAGGAGAGCCCCGAACCTGGGTAAGATTCGCAGGCGTATGCGGTCTCGCTCACTCCCGCTTCTAGAGCTCGGTGACGTACTCTTGTCCCCATCCATGATAAGCCACCCCCTGGCATATGTCTCACAATATCCCCGAGAAGGATGCAATATAAAAACGATAAAATAGCGGCGTGAGCGCCATGGTTCATTACATGCCCCCACAGGGCTCTCTACTTCTTGATGCTGGCAAAAGAAAGAAGCAAAAGGCCACGCGGCCACCGTGGCTCCCGAGTCCCGGCTCCAGCCACGCCCGCGCTCAGTCGGACTCCTCCTCCTGCTTCACCGGAGCACGGTGGCGAGGCGGCTTGTCTCCTTCCCTGGTCCGAGCTTGGCGGCATGGCGGCTCATCATAGTCGCCATCGCTCGTGCTCTCCCCAGAAGAGGAGCCGCCACCGCTGGAGGCATCACGACCGTCGCCAAGGGCAAGCTCACCGCCGGAGATGGTGCCGTCCCTCCGGCCGTTGTCGTCGGAGGGGTGGACGTCGTTGTCGTCACTGTCGCTCTCTAGGCAGCACCCCAGGCGCCTGCCATCCTACCCGAAAACCCTAACGAAGAGGGTCGCAGCGCCGTCATACCTAAAGTGGAGGGTGCACCTCCCTTGCAGGCCGCGCGCGCGGGCAAACGACTGCCACCCGTGGTTCAGGAACATGTTGCCGGCAGGGGCGACCTCGACCTCCACCCAGGAGGCCTTGCTACAGCAACCATCGGTTTGCAGCCAGAGGCCGCCAGGTTCCCCGGCCAGCAGCGCGTTCGCGAAGAAGCGCGGGAGCTGGAACCAGACACCGGCGGGCCTCTCCGCCCACACCCTGAACTCCGAGGAAGTGTCGGCCGAATGAGATAGCGAGCGTGGTGGCTGGATGGCTGCCACATGCCTCCCTCCTTGGCCACGGCCGACCCCGCCGCGAGAGGGAGCGCCCCAACGACTGCTGGAGGTAGCGCCAGCCTTCGAGGAAGTGCGCCTGTGCCCTCGGGGTGCCACCACTGGCGTCGCGACATACTTGCGGGGGTGGCCGCGGCCCCTCTTGGGTGGCGGCGAGTCTAGTCCCTCCTTCGGAGCCTTTCCCTTCTCCGCGGCGGAAAACCTCCTCACTAGCGCCATGGATGCTCTGGCAAGATGGCGGAAAGACCAGAAGAAGGAGAAGCGAGGGGCGAGAAGACGAAGATGGCTGGGGGCTCCGCCCCACTTCCCCATTTATAGGTGAGGGGAGGCTAACCGCAGGCCTCCCACGCTCCGAGCAATGATGGCCTATCTGCATGCATCAGGCAGTTGTCAAGTCGCGCGATTGCCGAGGTGGCGTGGGGAAATGGAGATGCCCGCGTCCCATCAAGTGCCACGCGTCGGGTCGTTCCGCAGGCAATTGGGCCCGTGGCGGTTCGCCCTTGCCTTTGGCTTCGCCTCGAAGCCAAGTCCGAGCGCGCCTTGGGCCCGGGGGCTACTGTTGGCGTTCTGGGAACCAGGGTACCCAGACCTGCCTGCCTGCGGCCCACGGCGTGGCTCCATCGATGGCCTGGTACAGCCCAGTTTCAACACCAACAAGACAAGACCGTCGCGAGGGGCCAAGCCTCATGAGGCAGACAACGCCAAGACCTCCTGAGGGAGCGGCCTCCCCAGGCTGCCTCCTAAGGAGCGGAGATTTCTATGCAGGTATCCAACCTCGTGAGGTTGCGGTGACGCAAGCCCTGATGACCAAGGCCAGACGGGCTCCAGCAGGAACAGAGGAGCAGGTTTACTCTTTGGTGCTAAGGAGGCAAGCGCGGGCATGGGTTCCCAAGGAATCATGCAAAGGTTTCCATCCCAGTGCAACGAGACCAAGACCGCCAGGACGGCAGGACGGATGTCATCACCGAGCCCACCACGGCGTCACCACCAGAAGCTTTGCAGGCGAAGACCACCTTTCGTCAGGATAAGATGTACTACTTGTCCCCTTTCAAATTGGCCATTGTGGAATCCCTTCCCACCTACATTTTGGGGGAAGAGGACCAAGGCCACAATATATATATAGGTTAGCCACCACTATAGAAGGGGATCGACTCCACCCGGACTAGAGCAGACCTCGCGAGGTTGTTCTTCCCATGTACTAGTTCATCCCTCGCCCCTCGTGAGGCAAATCCACCACAAAGCAGTAGTAGGGTCTTACACCGCAAGGTGGCCTGAACCTGGGTAAACTGCCGGGTCCATCTCCTTCCTTGATCCATCGAGCTAGGCTGTAGGGCGACGGGTTGGTTGGATAGGTTGAGTTCTTCGCACACGCCCCAGAGTTTGAATCTTCTTTGGGTCTACGAAGCCCTGAATCCGACAGAGCTCGTGTGCACGGGGTCCCGTGGGCACAGGGTCCCGATGGCCAGTGCACACGAGGTGTTCAGCCTGCGCAAGAACACACCCGGATAAGTGGATAATCACAAAAATTTGGCCAAAATCAGTGGTGGGATGGAGGGGGATGGTTGTAAGGGGTAGATCCACTTCTCAAACACAAAATTCGTGGACAAAATCAACAAAATCTCACAAGATCCAACAAATTGCAAGAAAATTTTTGGGGCTATTTTTTGTGGGGATTTTCGAATTCGGACAAAAAGTAAGAAAATTAGGCTAGACTATGGGGGGTAGGGACTCGAAGATGTGAATCAACCTTGCTCATGATACCAAGATGTTGTAGGGTGAAACCCTAAGTGGAGATCTTTTCACACTTGGAGGGGGGAAAGGGATGAACACAGAACACAAAGAGGAAATTCACTCAGACAAAACCCAATCACACATCCACTAGAATAGCATAGTTGAGATCCACAAGAATACAAGGACAATCCAAGGAAACAAGCACAAAGGTAAGGTTCTTCCCACTCCTAAGGAGGTGAGGTCTTGATGATAGTCTTCTCCAAGAGGAGGTCTTGATAATCCACTTGGGATCTTCCCCTAGGAGGTGTTGATCTCCAAGATGAGTGGTAGGAGGAGCAAAGCTCTATCAATGTCTCACATATACTTTGCTAACCCTAATAAATGACTTAGACCTAAAATATATAGCTAGAGGGAGGAAGGGGACGACTTGGGAGGCAAGACAGGGCATCCTCGGCCGAAACCTCGGAGGCCCGTGTGCATGGGGTAAGTTAGGCCCGTGCGCACGAGGGTCCCATGGGCATGGTACACGCCCGTGCGCACAGGGTGCTACAGCAGCGAAACCTGAGGGCCCATGCACACGGGGTCTAGAGGCCATGCACACGGGGGTGCGCGTCTCGGTTACAAAAGGTTTCTGGGAGGCCCATGGGCACGGGGTTGTGGAGGCCCGTGCGCATGGGGTCGCCTAGGACCTGCTGTCTTCATTTTTTATGGACTCCTTCTCCTTCCTTGAGGCCTTGGGGTCCTTCTCCTATGCCGATGGGATGTCCCTTAGCTGCTAGGTGGCATTCATGTTCGTACCTAATGACACATAGCATGTTTTGGTGAGGTAGCATCCAAGTTCCATTCATATCCATATCGATCTCAAGTAGGAGTGAGTTCACCTCGGTTTCGATGGCGCGTGCATGAGCTCTTGTCATAGGTCCACATGGTTCTTGATGAGTTGTAGTAGAGTCCATGGGGATGATGGAAGGATGCTCCGCATCAGAATTGTTTGGTTACAAAATTCTAACGGATCTTCTTGTTCTTGTTGCTCTCCTCTAAGAAGTTGATCCCTTTCATTGATGTCTTCATTTCTCCGTTTCAGTTCATCATGATGAAGTCGTCATCCTTTCTTTGGGAACTCCATCATACTTACGAATAGGGTAGGAGGTAACTTGGCAATGAAGGAATTTTACAAACGGTAATCATTTGGAGTAATCTCATGGAATTAGGTACAGGGTATCTCTCGAGTTGGAACTCAGGAGATACCTCGAGAGCAATAAAGGAAGGCACGAGAAGTTTCAAGAAGGCAGACAATCATTTAATGCCCAACCCAGAGTGTGAATGGGGTTCAGAGCAATAGAAATAAGTATTGCGTCTGATACCGGAATAGAACAAGTGAGGGAAGGTGGCTCGTGAAATACATACAAAGCCAAGTGTGAAGGATGCTTCGGAACTAAGGATGTGCAGGAGAGCCAGGTTTCGATCCTGTGGCAATTGTGGGTAGTGTGGATTAAGAGTATGCAGGGCAGTGACATCTTGCACGATCATGATAGCAAGGCATGTCAGTGGGTAGATTGTCAGCTATGCCGGCAACAACGTTGGTACCAACGGTGGGGGACGAAGAGAATAATTTTCCTGCTGGCAAGGAGAGGTGGACAATAGGCAAGGTTCTCATCCACCGGTGTTACCACAATGTCATCAACAATAGTAATAGGGTTATATTGACAGGTTTGTACACCGTGGTGTTTACATAAGTAGGGAATCATTACTTCTTAGATCATATAAATTATTTGAAAGGTTAAACAGATCAATGGAAGGAAAATGTGATTAATAGATTAATCAGACCAATGGTAAGGAAAATGTGTTTGTACACAAGAATTAGGAATATATCCTTTCCCAAGGAAAAGTAGAGCATGGTTGACAAAAGCAGAGGATACAATTTACCAAAGGCATTATGTATAAGGGGAAGGACTTGTAAAGGGTTCATATTTATGAAGGAACTATCGGGTAATAACCCATCAAAGGGACCATATCGGTTAAACAATGGCTCCACATTAGAGTCCATCGAAAGAAGAAAGGAGGCAAAGACATCGGGTTATGGAAACTTTAGAATAACCCAGAGTATAAAATATGAAGGAATTGCAAATTCCAAAATAGGGATCATAAGCAGATGCTATGATTAAAGATGAGTAAGTTTACTAGACTTAGAGGCACAATCGATTGCAACTTGATTGGCCGAGAACCAACTCATGTCCAAAATGACATCTGAGCTGGAAGGATGAATTCCAAGATTTGAATGATGATTGCAAGCACTCGCAAACATATTGAATCAAGGGACTCGAAATGATAATGACAAAGGACGTTAATGAATACTGCTAGGCATATGGAATTAACCATAATGCAGGCAGACAAGACCTTCCAGAGCAATAGGTTATAGGGGATTCTCGGAAGATCGGATAGCATTATGAAGTATTATGGGAAACACATGAACAACTGGGGATGAACAAATCTCTGGTAAGTGAGAGGATTTATTCGTAGGTGTATTCATGCGGAAAGGAGCTACAAGGTAGTAGGCACAATGGATTCTTGGAATATAGAAAAAAATTGGTGTATCTTCTAATAACAAGAGCAATGGGGAATGATGCTATGAATGACAAGTGTATGTAGTTATCCATAGGGACTTATCGATGGTAGAGAATTGTAAAGGCGGTGGGCACAAGGGTCTCTGGAAAACATCAAAGAGTATCTTCAGAATCTTCTAGTGAATCAAGCGATCATCTGGAATGAGGGGCTCGCCAGGAGGAAGTAGTTACGAGAACCTAAAGTTAGAGTTAGTAAAATCATTCACCCGAAAGGAAGAGAAGTTTAGAACCTAGAGTAAAGATGCAGAATAAAAGATCCTAATTCCGCCCATAGGTGAAGTGGGCCCGTAAGACGCACAACATGGTTAACATTTTGGAAAGTAGTTTTTTAAAACTAGACTCAACATCAACCAAGGAGTTGGAAAGGGTTCCTACACGCAGTCGGCTCTAATACCAACTTGTAATTAACACATTAATATAATATCATGAGATCCTTCCTCGACTCCCTGCGAGAAAATATCCACGGGCATTCCATATTTATTGAGTAATTTATTTCATCAAGTATCTGGTTCAAGTTGTATAAGATCGGGATACTCTCATATACCCAAGCATCATGTTACCATGGACACGGCTATTCGAATAGTTTTGTCTTCCCTGCAGGGGTGCACGACATAGCCCAATACGCTTGATTACCTCTAGCTGGACACACTTTCCTGGGTAATGCCCGGACTCCGCAGAGAGGTCCCCGCCAGTCTACATCCTAAGTGCGAAGGGGCCATGGGACGATCGCCCTAAGCACTCCGGGTCGTTGCAAGAAGGTCTGGGTCCAAACACCACCTCCTTATTGGATGGCACCTGCCCGGCCGTGCCACAATGCTGAAGTAGACGTCTGGCAGAGCTTTCTGAAGAATCGTACGACGCCGAGAGTCCCATATACCATTATCCCGCGCGACGGCTAGTGCGTATATGCCAATGGCAGTCTCAGATCAAATACCCAATCTCGTTAAGCGTGTTATTATGAAATAATAGTGGACACCGACAATAAGTTAACGCTTGATGTACTGCACGACAAAGTCATCATCTATGGTGAAATCTAAGGAACCACCCTTGGTAAGATCACACTCGATGTGCTGCACTGCAGAGCCTTTATCGAGGGTGAAATATGAGGAACCAACCTCAATAAGATCTGAGGAATCACCCTTGCTAAGATCAAACTTGATGCGCTGCTCTGCAGAGTCATACAACTACATGGTCCTAATGGTGCATTCAAGTTTCGATACAATGACCAACATGCTCGGATAACCCTAATAATATAGCATGGCAAAACGGACAAGGGGTTAGGGCCAACTGATGTAACACCAGCATAATTAAACTAGGCATGCTAGGATAGTAGGTAAAGCATTTGTATCTGGCGACAAAAGTAAGCTATACATCAGATTAGGATCCATCGAACAACAGTGGTGAGAATATCTAATGCATGAAAGAAGAGAGGAGTAATAGGCGATATAGGAATGATCAAGGGGTTTTTGCTTCCCTAGTTACTCTGCAGACGAAATCAGATCCTCAATGGCGTAGTCGATCACCGGATCATCAGCGGTCTCGGAGTATAACGATACGTGTCCGTCGTATCTACTTTTCCAAACACTTTCACTCTTGTTTTGGACTCTAATTTGCATGATTTGAATGAAACTAACCCGGACTGACGCTATTTTTAGCAGAACTACCATGGTGTTGTTTTTGTGTAGAAATAAAAGTTCTCAAAATTGGACAAAACTTTTTGGAGATTTTTTATGGAATATATAAAAAATACTAGAGCGAAGACCCAGCAGAGGGGGGCCACCTGTTGCTCACAAGGCAACAGGGCGCGACCACCCACTGTCGCTCGATGGTCCACGAGGATCCAGTGACCCTAATCTCAACTCCATAAATACCGTCTTCCCAAGAAAAAAATAAGAGAAGAAGTTTCATCACGTTTTGTGAGACAGAGCCGCCACCACCTCCTGTTCTTCATCGGGAGGGATGATCTCGAGTCCGTTCGGGGCTCCAGAGAGGGGGATTCATCGCCATCATCATTACCAACCCTTCTCCATCAACAAATTCATGATGCTCACCACCGGGAGTGAGTAATTCCTTCATAGGCTTGTTGGGCGGTTATGGTGTTGGATCAGATTTGTCATGTAATCGAGTCAATTAGTTAGGGCTTGATCCCTAATATTCACTATGTTCTGAGATTGATGTTGCTATGATTGTGCTATGCTTAATGCTTGTCACTAGTGCCTGAGTGCCATGATTTCAGATCTGAACCCTCTATGTAATCATGAATATGTTTGAGTTGTTGATCCTATCTGCTAGTTATATGCACTTGTTATTGTTCTAATCTGTAGACCCCAAAGTGACAATAGTTGGGATACTCTCCGGGGATGACTGTAATTCGAGGAGTTCATGTATTCACCATGTGGTAATGATTTGCTCTGGTTCTCTATTAAAAGAAGGCCTTAATATCCCTTAGTTTCCTTTTGGACCCCGCTTCCATGGGACGGTAGGACAAAAGATGTCATGCAAGTTCTTATTATAAGCACGTATGACTATATATGGAATACATGCCTACATTACATTGATGAATTGGAGCTATGTATTGTGTATCATTCTAGGTTGTGACAGTTACATGATGACTATCATCCAACACAAATATCCATCACTGATCTAATGTCTACACTTTTCACATATTGATCTTTGCTAAGTTACTTTCGTTGTTGCTGCTGTTACAATCACTACAAAACTGCTACCATTATTGTTCCTGTTACTATTGCTACTCTTACTACTGCTATCAAACTATCATACTACTGTGCTACTAAACACTTTGCTGGAGATATTTAGTTCTCCTGGTGTGATTGAATTGACAACTGAACTGCTAATACTTACAAATATTATTTGGCTATCCTTGTGTCGAATCAATAAATTTGGGTGAAATACTACCCTCGAAGACTGCCGCGATCCCCTATACTTGTGGATTATCAAGACCTTTTTCTAGCGCCGTTGCCATGGAGCATAGCTCTATTTGTTGAGTCACTTGGGAATTATATCTGTTGATCACTAGGAAGAATCTGAAAGATGCTAAGACCAAAATCGTACCCTCTAAGGCGAGGGGAGGTAAGGAACTGCCATCACACTATGCACTTGATTCACCTTCTATTTTAAGTAGGCTTGCGACACCACCACCTGCTATTCAATCTGATATGTCGCAAGTAATTGGTGATGCTACTTCTACTATGAATGATATTTATGATGATGCTAGTACTCTGCTTGACAAAACTGTGCCACTAGGTGAATTTCTTGATGAACAACTTGCTAAAGCTAAAGAACTTGAGAATGCTGAAATTAAAGAAAATTATGATTCACCTATTATGCCTAGCTCTCCCACTAGAGTTGAAACACCTATATCTGGGGGTTATTTTATAGATGGGGAGATGGCTAGAGAAATTCTTGCTTGTAATGACAGAGATGATGTTAAGAAACTCTAGTATGTTGGAAAAAAAGTCTATGATAGCGAGAATGAAATATGATCCTAAGTTTGCCACTTCTCTTATCCGTGTTACTGATAAGGATTATGAATTCTTTGTTGATCCTGAGTTAATTACTTTGGTTGAATCTAATCCTTTTCATGGTTATGAAACTGATACTGTTGTGGCACATCTTACTATACTGACTGATATAGCCACCATATTCACTCAAGAGGAAAAGATTCACTACTATTATGTTCTTAAGTTGTTTCCTTTCTCGTTAAAGGGTGATGCTAAAAAATGGTTTAATGCTATTGCTCCTAGTTGTGTGCGTAGTCCCCAGGATATGATCTATTACTTCTGTGAAAAATATTTTCCTGCACATAAGAAACAAGCTGCCTTACATGAAATATTTAACTTTGTGCAATCTGAAGAAGAAAATCTCCCTCAAGCTTGGGAGAGGCTTCTCCAATTACTTTACCTAATCATCCTATTAAGAAAAATGAAATATTTGATATCTTTTATAATGGACTAACCGATGCTTCTAGGGATTACCTAGATAGTTGTGCTGGTTGTGTTTTCAGGGAACGCATTGTTGAAAAGGCTGAAGAACTATTGAATAATATATTGAGGAATGCCGATGATTGGACACTTCCTGGACCACCACCTAAACCAACTCCAAAGAAGAGAGGTATTCTACTCCTCAGTCCAGAAGATATGCCAGATGCAAAGAAATCTATGAAAGAAAAGGGTATTAAAGCTGAAGATGTTAAGAATTTACCACCTATTAAAGAAATACATGGACTCTATATCCCAAAATAGGTAGTAAAGGTAAATTCTCTTTATAGATTCGATGAGGGTGATATTCCCTATAATAAATCTGCTAGTCAATACCTGGATGAATTTGATAAGTAGATTGTTAAGAAAGAACACTTCAATATGTATGTTAGCAATCAATTGAAATGTAATGCTATGATGATTGATCGTTTGAGTGACTTAATGTTCAAAATTGCTAATGATGTTAGAGGATTAAGTAAATATGCATCCATGGTTCATACTCAACTAGAACAAGTCGCTAATTCACAAAATGATTTTCTTAATGAGATGAATAGTAAAATGAATGATTGTGCTGTTAGAGTAGTGACTAGAGGAGGTAGAATGACGTAGGAGCCTCTGTATCCTGAAGGTCACCCTAAGAGAATTGAGCAAGACTCTTAGAGAATTAACATTGATGCACCTAGTTCATCTAAGAAGAAAAAGAAAAACAATTGAACTTTGCATGCTTCTAGTGAACCCGTGGTAGAAAAACCTTTGGAGAATAGTAATGATGTTTCTATTTTTCATGCTGAGACACAACCTGGTAATGAGCATCCAACTAGTGATAATGATAATGATGATGTTAATTTTGATGCTCAACCAGATAATGATAAGGAATCAGATAATGATGTAGAAATAGAACATGTTGTTGATCTTGATAACCCACCTCCTAAGAATAAAAAGTATGATAAAAGGGATTTCATGGATAGAAAACATGGTAAAGAAAGAGAACCATGGATTCAAAAACCCATGCCTTTTCCTAGTAAGCCTCCAAAAAATAAGGATGGGGAGGATTTTGAATGCTTTGCTGAAATGCTTAGACCCGTCTTTTTGCGAACACGCTTGACGGATATTTTGAAAATGCCTCCATATGCTAAGTAGAGGAAAGATACTGTCACTAATAAAATAAAGATACCCGAAGCTGAAATTTCCATCATGCTTGCAAATTATTCATTTAAGGGAGGAGTACCTAAGAAGCTAGGAGATCCAGGAATACCCACTATACCATGCTCCATTTAAAGAAGTTATGTCAAAACTGTTTTATGTGATTTGGGAGCCGGTGTTAGTGTTATACCTTTCTGTTTATATAGAAGACTTGACTTGAATAAGTTGACACCTACTGAAATATCTTTCCAAATGGCTGATAAATCAACTGCCATACTTATCGGTGCTTGTGAGGATGTGCCTGTTGTAGTTGCAAATGTTGCTATCTTAACGGACATCGTTATACTTGATATGCCCGAGGACAACAATATGTCGATTATCATTGGTAGACCTTTATCATTTTTCATGTCAATGGTAATGAGCATACATTATATTTTTCGAGGAAACAACTCCAAGTGAACAGTATCAATTGTATTGAAAGAATTATGACAAATACTATTGGAGGTTTTGAATTCCCTCTTTCACCCGTCAAAAAGAAATATGAAACTCTTATTGTTGGGGAAGTGCATATCCCCGTTGAGGTAACTTTATGTTATACGAAGATTCTTTGGTTTCATGTTACTCAAAAATAGTTTTTAATAAGACTTGATCAACCTTATTAATGGATTCTTTTTTAGGGGCATGTGGTCGATGAATTTAGTAAGCACAACTTTTTGTAATATTAGTTTGCTCTCTATTATTTATAGTTTAATAAAAAAATTCCATGATTATCCTATTTTTTGAGTTATCGTGCAATAATAAATGGCCCAAAAACAAAAGTGCTTAGAATGTCATAAAATATTAACATGAGTTTTTTGGAATATTTAAGATTTTTTGGCGCTGAATACATCCCAGGGGGGTGCACCTGTTGCCCACAAGGCAACAGGGCGTGGGCACCCCCTGGCTGCGCCAAGATACCTTGTGGGGCCCAGAGGACCCCACTCAATTGGTACTTCAGCCCACTTCATCTCTTACCTCCAGAAACAAATCGTGGTAGCTCCCTCTTTCGTGTTCTTGCTCACAAACCTAAGATTTTCAATCTCTTTGCTCGGCGCTCCGTTTTCGAAACTGTTTTGGGGGATTGTTCCTTGGTATGTGGCTCCTCCATTGCTCCAATTAGTTTTTGCTTTAGTGATTATATTTTGCATATTTTGCTACTAAAAATGAGCTTTCATGTTGAATTCTTTGAGTTCCAAGCAGTTTTAATGCTTGATATAGCCTCTAGACATTCATATGAGTAGTTGCTATCAATCTTGTGAAGTTTTATTAATATCTATTTGTGGTCCAAAAATTTCAAAAGTTTTCTCTTAGGAAAATAAACTTCTTTAGGAGGAGCTCTTCAAGGAGATGGTCCTCAGATGGATCATCGAGCGACAGTTCGGCACGCTAAGCGTATATTGAACCAAGGGCAAGTTCGGTGCGAGTTGCTGAAGCAAAATCATGTCAATGGCCTTGTGACAAGTTTATGTTAGGTGCAGGCATTAAGGAATAATTTGATCAATATATTCAGAATGCTGAGCTCTCCCCCTTCATCGCTGATAAGTGCACTCAGTACTGCAACCTTACTCATTGGTTCCCGTGAAGGTTTGAGTATCATTCCCATAATTCTAGAGTTTTGTTTCACCTTTATGATAAATCCTATGGTATGTCTCTAGAAGAATTCTGTGATGCATTTAAAATTCCGTATTGGGGTTCGCTTGATGAACCACGGAAATCTTCTTATGAAATGTTTCTTAGTAGTCTTTGCAATTGTGTTGATAGGGGAGTTACACAAGCTAGAATAAAAAGCATTTATTTCCCCTCTATTAGATACTTTGCACATTTTAAGGGGAAATGTATTGTTGGTAAGCAAGATTGTAGTGCACTATGTGCCCCTAACTTGAGCATTATCCATGCCGCTTTAACAGACAGTAGACATGATAATCTTGGGGTAATTATTGCACGACGGTTGCACCGTAACGCGAGCAATGGTGATTTGTATGGAGGAATTGATGGCTCCCACGTAGCTGCAAAGCTTGGGGTCTCACCTCAGCCCAATGATCCCATATTACCTGATAAATATTTAGATTTCAAGTTGAAGCAGTGCCGTGAATTTATTAAGAATAATACTCATATATATGACTACAACTTGATATTTGATAAATACCGTAGTGTCTCTGTTATTTTTCCTACGCCTATTCTCTTTGATTTTTAGAGCAAACAGAGATATTTTGTCCTTGATAATGAGGCACGAGAGTACAACGCGGCAGTAGAAGTTGCTCGTCATGCTGAGGAGGCGGCACAAAATGCATCCACGAGCTATCAGTATGAGTATTATCCCGACCAACGGTGGTGATTACCAAGCTAGGCCAAAAGCCTAAGCTTGGGGGAGTACGTATTTCTCACAACATTACATTCATGTTCACATATTCATTCTAGTTGTGGGTGTTCATCCTTCTTCATTGTATATCCATGCTTAGATTTATTTTGCTTTCTTCTTGTTTGTTTGAAAAACTTTGAAAATCCAAAAATATTTCTCGTTTCTTTTCAGTTTTTCTTTCTTGTTTAGTTAGTTCGTAGTAGTAAAAGAAAACCCAAAAAGATTTCTTGTTTCTTCTTTTGTTTGTTGGGAGTTCTCCCATGTAAATAGTTTTTCTCGCTTTTCATTTTTCCTTCGTTAGTTTGCTTTCTTCAAAAAAAACAAAAACTCCAAAAACATTTCAATGGGTTTCTCTGAATTTCTCTTGTTTTCATTGAGTCGTCATAAGGAGAAGGCCACGATGAAATTGTTGAGTGGCTCTCATATGCTTTGCTGTTGATCGAATAAAGAGCCAATATTACCTTGTCTTCTCCTTTGAATAATTCTTTTGCAGATTCCAGCTTAGTCCATGACACTCTAGCACTATTACTATTTTCACATCATTCGGTCATGCAAGTGAAAGGCAATAATGACGATGATTTGATGAAGTGTCTGTGGCAAAGAAAAGCTGGTATATATGAAGTCTTCTTGTTTTTGTTTTTGTAAATATGTTTAACTCAGTATCCATGATTCAGCATATTATGTGTAAACATGTTTGTGATGACAATTAGAGATTATAGTTACTCATGCCATGCTTAAGTAGCTAGGAGTGGATAATGTTTTATCTTGAATGTGAACATGCATTAAAATGGTTATGATGTAGTATGTAGTATGGTATCCTCCTTGGAATGTTTCTAGTCGCTTGACTTGGCACATGTTCACACATGTAGTTGGTTCAAAACCACGTAGCCTCCATGATGTTTATGTTCATGGTGCTTATATCCTACTCATGTTAGTATTCAATGTTAAATATTCGCAATGCATGATTAAGATCATTACCACTCTCTAGTTGGTCGATTCTCAATCTATTTGGAAGCCTTCGCCTGTACTAAGCGAGAATGCTGCTTGTGCATCCTAATCCTTTGTAGTGATCCGACCTCAGATGGGCAAATCTCTGTGTTCAAGTGTCATCCCTGGATCGGTAAAGCTGACACACACAGTACTCGAAGGATTTATAACAGAGTGCAATCACACACTTATTACATCGAATGTCTCAAAAGAGAACTTATTACAATAAATATGGCTTAAGGCCATCTATATAAGATAACAGCGGAAGGCTTGGAAGATAAAGTGAGTCCATCAACTCCAACGGCATAGCTGAGTGCATGACAACGACCTAGCGCACCTTACTCTTCGTCTGAAAAGTCTGCAACATGATATGTTGCAGCCCAAAACGGGTCAGCACATGGAATATGCTAGCAATATAACACAATAGAGCAAGGAACAGATAATTGCTATCACTACATGCATATATGGCTGGTGGAAAGCTCTAGGGTTATATTGTTTTGCGAAAAGCCAATTTTTTCCTACATCAAAGGAATATGTTTTATTTAACTATCATGGTAGTTGTTAAACATTGAGAAGGTAAATCCCCATCTCAATCCCAATTAAAAGTAATCATTAAACCCAACAAATTAATTTAGAGTGATGAGATCAAATCAATAATTCAAGTACCAGATACTCAAGATGTCCATAACCGGGGACATGGCTAATCATGATTAGTTTATACACTCTGAAGAGGTTTGTGCACTTTACTTTTCCCCACAAGACTCGATCTCCTCCGTTGGATTTCTCGCACTACAAGGTGTTTGAGAAACGGATGACCGAGACACAGTCTTTCAGAAGCATTTACTCTTTACTCTGAGTAGACAGTTACACCTACTTTCCCCTACATCTGCTAGTCTACCACTGAAAGAGGTCATGCAACATACTCAACTATGCTAGAGCCCATAATAGCTTGTGGCTGCACACGGAAGTTTCTAGCATGAATAATCTTATGATCCCTTTGAGCCTGGGTGGCGAACCAAAAAGACAACACTGGTATATCCCTAGGTGCCTGCAACCAATCCACCCAGATGTGTATTTAAGTAGCCACCTTAAGTTAACCATTAATTAACAATCTCACATCTGTCATGGATACAATCAAACCCAATCCACGTCTACGAGCATAGCATGGCAATATAAGCATAACATAGAAGTAACTCCCAAGGGTTTGATAATAAAGGGCAATAGGTTCTACCTCATCATCGACTTCCCAATACCCACAAGTTAATCACATCCTAATCATGCAGTGTTTGAGGATTGAAACTAATGCATAAAAAACTGGGTATGAGAAGAGTATGATCAATGTGTTACTTGCCTTGCTGACGATCTGCAAACCCTAGAGACTCGTAGTAGCACGCTTCGCACTCCAGGAATTCTATCGCAAACAAACAATAGCATACATAAGCAATCAAGCATAGATGCAAGGGTAAAACTCAAATAAGAAGATCAAATCTGAAAGTTCAACTAAATAGATTCGATCTGCAAAAAAGAATCAATCGAATCGGAGCTACGAAACTGAAACTACGGTCAAAAGAACTTCGAAAACAAATCTGCTTGAAACCAAAATTTTAAATTGTCAAAATCATGTTCAAGTTGATTAAACATAAAGAGGGGTTCGAGACAAAGATTTTGGCGTTGGTTTCTCTGGATTTGGACGAACGGTTTAGAAACGGCGAGGGTTTGAAGATCAGGGGCTGATCTGCGATAAAAGTAATCGCGGATAGGTCCCTGGCAGAAAAAGAAAAATCTATCGGACGAACGTCCGCTAACAGAGACGAACGGGCGAAAACGTTCGTTAAAACGACCGAACGTTCGCAAACGAACTAAACAAAGAAAACCGAACCGATCTAATGAAATAAAAAAAACCGAACTAGGCTTTTAAAAAAAACCGAGACGGTTTTTACCTAAACCGGAAAAAAAACCGGCGGCGAGATCCGCGAAGTCCGGCGCGGCTCCGGCGGCTTCCGGCGGGCGGGGCTGCGAGGTGCGGGGCGGCAGCGGCGGCTAGCGCGGGTGGCGGCGCTGCAACGGCGCCCGGAGGCGGCGGCGCAGGCGGCTGCGGGCGGCGGCGGCGCTGGCGGCGGGCGGCGGCTGCGGGGCTGCTGCTGCTGCTTGGAGGGGAGATGGGGGGGCGGTGGCTTATAAAGAGCTTGGGGGGGGAGGTGACTTGGGCGAGGGGGCGAGGGCGGCCGGGGCGGAGTCGGACTCCGGCGAGTCCGGCGCGAGCACGGCTCGCGAGGAAGGCGGCGGCAGCGTGGCTCGGCTAGGCTTCAGCCCAGTCGGGCGAAAGTTTTTTTTCTTTTAAATAAGATTCCGCCGAGAAAAATCCTAAATAAAATATAAAAATGCCAAAAACAATTTTCACCGTCTAAATAAAATATTTAGAACAAAGTGAAGATTTTCTTGGCCTAAAAATGCAATTTTGAAAAATGCAAATTTTTCTAATTCAAATAAAATAGCAATAAAATCCAAGTAAAATTATTTATTTGATTTTAACATTCTTCCTCCAATATTTCTTTTATTTTGGAGAAGTCATATTATCTCCTCTCATAGGTTTTTAATATGAAATATTTTGGAGAGAAAAATAAATAAAACCAAAATGATCCTCTTTTCAATATTTGAGAAAATTCAAATATGAAAACAATAAAATCCCCAACTCTCTCCGTGGGTCCTTGAGTTGCTTAGGATTTTTAGGGTCACAATTAAAATGCAAAAAATATATATGATATGCATATGATGACCTATGTATAACATTCCAAATTGAAAATTTGGGATGTTACATCCTCAAACCCAAAGTCGTTCCAGATGAGTCCACTATATCTACCTATATGTGGTATTACTCTGCCATCCCAAATAAATTTGCATGTGCCACCCATAATCATTCAAATAAGTATCTGTTTTGTGTGCCCGTACCGCTCATGGAGCGACGGGGGGCGTTCAGTATCTTCCATGCTAAGTGGGTTATTCTCATGATGGTGTTTATTCACTTGTCATTGCACGAGAGAGGCTAGTAACTAGGATGCCCGGTCATGTAATCAAAAGAAAGAAAAATATAATAAACAAACTCCCCTGGAAAGTTGATTGTATGGAGGGAAACCGTGAATTTTGCTAGCCATGGCTTGTGACTATATGGTTGAGGGGGAGTAAACTTTACCTTTGCGCTTGGGAACCGCTGATAATGTTTTTAGCAAGGAAGATATTGAAAATCGTCGGTCGTGATGTTGGCAGGAAAAAGCACACCTCTCAAAATGTACTCATCTCTGATTTAAGCTTCGAGCTCTGGCTCCTCTGCAAATCTCTGCTTCCCTCTGCTAAGGGCCTATCTATTTACTTTTATGTTATTTACTTTTATTGTTGAGTCATCACCTTCTCATTTAAAGCACCAATCCTGAGAGCGCCAATGTCATTCTTATGCATTGAGTATAGTTAATGTTGTGTGCATCATGACTCGATCTCTTCTACTATGATTTACAATCTTTAGTCACGGCTTGAACTTTAGAGGTGTTTTGCATTTATGTTTTGCGGTCTCAGAAAGGGCTAGTGAGATACCATGTTATCATATCATATCATGATTGTTTTAACAAATTGTTGGCATTTGAGATATGTTATTATTTATCGCTAGTTGATTATACCATTAATATGAGCAAATGTGATTTCTAAGTGTTATCATTTGCATTGTTAGTTAATGATCTTTGCTGAAAACTTGTGTGCTATTTAAGCTTATATACGGATACAAGAACAAAAGAGTTCATAAAAGTTTTTCTTTATCACTTTTAGTTTGTCAATTGAATTGCTTGAGGAGAAGCAATGAATTAAGTTTGGGGAGTTGATACATCTCGTCGTATCTACTTTTCCAAACACTTTTGCTCTTGTTTTAGACTCTAATTTGCATGATTTGAAGGAAAATAACCCGGACTGACGTTGTTTTCAGTAGAACTACTAAGGTATTATTTTTGTGCAGAAATAAAAGTTCTCAGAATTGGACGAAACTTTTTGGAGATTTTTTATGGAATATATGAAAAATACTAGAGCAAAGACCAACAAGTGGGGGGGACACCTATTGCCCACAAGGAAACAACACACGACCACCCCCTAGGCGCGCCTTGTTACCTTGTGGGGCCCACAAAGCTCCGCTGACCCTAATCTCAACTCCATAAATACCCTCTTCTCGAGAAAAAAAGAGAAGAAATTTCATCGCCTTTTACAATACGGAGCCGCTGCCACCTCATGTTCTTCATTAGGAGGACTGATCTCAAGTCCGTTCGGGGCTATGGAGAGGGGATTCGTTGCCATCATCATCATCAACCCTTCTCCATCAACAATTTCATGATGCTCACCACCGGGTGCGAGTAATTCCTTCGTAGGCTTGCTGGACGGTGATGGAGTTGGATGGGATTTGGCATATAATCGTATCAATTTCTTAGGTCTTGATCCCTAGTATCCACTATGTTCTGAGATTGATGTTGCTATGACTTTGCTATGCTTAATTCTTGTCACTAGGGCCCGAGTGCCATGATTTAAAATCTAAACCCTCTGCTATCTGCTAGTTATATGCACTTGTTATTGTTCTGATTTGTATACCCCAAAGTGACAATAGTTGGGATACTCTCCGAGGATGACTTTAATTCGAGGAGTTCATGTATTCACCATGTGTTAATTCTTTGTTCCGGTTCTCTATTAAAAGGAGGCCGTAATATCCCTTAGTTTCCTTATGGACCCCGCTGCCGTAGGAGGGTAGGACAAAACATGTCATGTAGGTTCTTATTATAAGAACATATTACTATATACAGAATACATGCCTACATTACATTGATGAATTGGTGCTATTGTGTGTCGCTCTAGGTTGTGATTGTTACATGATGAATATTATCCAATACAAATATTCATCACTGATCCAATGCCTATGCTTTTCGCATATTGATCATTGCTAAGTTACTTTCATTGTTGCTGCTGTTACAATCACTACAAAACTGCTACCGTTACTGTTGCAATTACTAAAGCTACTGTTACTACTGCTATCAAACTATCATACTATTACGCTACTAAACACTTTGCTGCAGAAATTTAGTTCCCCAGGTGTGGTTGAATTAACAACTGAACTGCTTATACTTTCAAATATACTTTGGCTCCCCTTGCGTCGAATCAATAAATTTGGGTGAAATACTACCCTCGAAGACTATCATGATCCCCTGGATGAAGTATTGATAAAAGTGGGGATCCGAAAGCGGTCTTGGCCTGGTCGTTGGACACAAACAAACTACACGAAGTTGCAATGACTAACTTTTAACTAAACAAATCCCAAGAAAAAAGCTACTAGATTGATATACTTATATAGGAGCAAGGGTTGCGGCCAAAGAGGTGGGAGGACGTCCCAAGGCAGCCTAAAAATAACCCTAGGTCGTACAAGGCCCATGGGCCCAAGTGGAGGTGATGCAACACCTTTGGACTTGCAGTTTGACTTGGATTCTGCTACAATGTCAGATTGTTTTACCAATATCTCAACGCTTCAGTCGAATTTGTAGGTGAATCCAATTAGCTTGGAAAGTGCCCAAAATAAACTATCCAACAAAAAAAGAAGCACCCAATTCAGAGTCTGGATGAAAGAGTTCTTGGCGTTTTGAGTCAGGTATGTCTGTGTAGTTTGAATCTGAGTCTAGAACGTGGGGGACTTGGACTCTATCTTCTCTTGGGCTAAAAGTGACGTGAGAGAACTTCTTGAATAGTACATAAACTTCTCTTTTCCCCTTATCTTCATATGTGGATTGTACAAGTGTCCGGTAGTTCTGCAATTAGGCATGAAACAAAAAGAGGTGAAGTACTTTTTTTCTTGATAACATAAATAAATTATTGCATAGTTTGTATTAGAAAACACCTCAAAAATATGCATGTATGCAATACATTTGGTCGTATCCAAGGTAGTCATGTCCTCATCATTTCGTTGGACCACGATGGGGCTACTAGGAAGAGGATGGAGTGGGGGAGGCTCTTGCTGCATCGGATTTGATCGGAGGGTGGCGGCGACCGAAGCTATCAGAGATGGGGAAGACGGCCATCTTCGATCGTTCTTCTGCCCATGGGGCTCACTGAGGGGGAGAGAGGTGTGGTGGTGCAGATGGAGATGCCTGGCAGTGGATTTTATAGCTTCGCGATGTCGGTTTGGCAGGGCGTTGTGCCAACCGACTCCGGCGGCGGCCATTGATGATGAAGGAGGGCGATGGCGAGGTTGTTGCATGGACAATGAGGGTGGGAATGTCGGTGACGGCCCATAGTAATTGTTAGGCATGCTGGTTCGCTCAAACGCGCCACAACTGGCTTGGGCATTGCCGTCCTTGACCTGACTGCAGCAGCGGCCATTGATGGCTGCCCGTGGTTGGTGGCGAAGCCGATGGTGAAAGGTGAGTTGGCAGAGGGGCTACAGGGCGGTGGAGTAAGTGTGGGCAGCCTCTGGTGGCTCAGTTGCGAGCTGGCATCTGGGCGGTGGCTTGCCTGATACGGCGGCATGTTGGACCGTGCAGGGGGTGCTGGCCGGCGCTAGGAGCCAAAGAGAAGTTGTCGGCAAGGCTCAGGGGCAGCATGGGGATCTAGATGAAGATCAGGACGAGCAAGGGTAGCAGCAGAGAGGCAACAACAGCTTGATGCCAAAGCCTGCACTACGAGCGCTCTGCTTGTGCTCTGGACGTGCACACTAAGTGTTCAACAAAATGCCAAGGTGGGCTACAATGATCCAATCAAAGATGAGATTTGGCAGGATAGTGTTAATTTGAATGACAAGCATGGTGGACAAGTTATTTTAGCAGGAGGAGCTCAAGGTGTTCGACAGAATGTTAGGATGACCTAGGTAATTTTTCTAGACTTGGGAATTGGAAGGTGGAGGTCTCCTTGGATGTTAAAGATGTTTGTGCAGTTGGTTTGATAAATGGAAAATCTTACAAGTGCAAGTTCTGGTGGAATTCAGTTCTAGACCCAAACTTTGAGGAAACCCTTAGTGGGATTCCAAGATGCAAATTGAGCCGAGCTTCTCGACTTAAGGGTTTGGATGGAAGGTATACAAGACGAAGAAGTTTTAGAATTATTTGAGCTATGGAAAATAGGGTTGTAGTTATATGCTCAACCTAGTGCAGAATTGAAAAGGGAATGTTTTGGCAAAAAAATCAAAATACTTGGATGAATCTTTGTACAAAAGTGACCTATAAGCAATAGAGAACCTCTCCAAATTTTTGTGACATTTTAAAAGAATTATTTGAAATAGTTTTTGTGCAATAGGTGCATTTCAAAGTTTGAAAATGCTATTTAAAGAGTTATTTTGGGACAAATTTATTATGGAAATATTTCCTACTGAATTTTAAAAGTCAAATGAAAGGGTTAAGGAAAACTTTCAAAACCCACAATATTTAAAAAATAATAATTTATATGGAGGGAAGAATTTTGGAAAATATAAAATAGTAAAGGTAATGAAAATAATAGAAGACCTAATATAATTCAAAATTTTATTCTTATCAACAAAAAATATTAATTAAAAACATGGTTTAATTTTTTTGGGGTGTTACAAAATCTACCCCCCTTAAGAAAATCTCGTCCTCGAGATTTGTTAAGGGCGAAGGAACTAAATGTAGATCAGAACAAACAAACAATCCTACACAAAGCAACAACACAAAAGGCACATCATGCAAACAAGCACTACACACTGCTACAAACACACCCATGATCGGCTACGGTCCAGAGGTGAGATCTACTGGATTGTGCAGAACAGTTTCTTGTGCTGGGACACACTCTTTTTCTTCCGGAGGAAGTGGAGGAAGCAGGCGTAGAACATGCCCTTCCTGAGTTGGTAAGGGTGGTTCACCAATGGCGATCCGGGGATTCAAGACAACAAGATAGTGAAGATAATCCATTAGTTGCTGGGTTAGATGCTCCTGGGCCATCACATACTGAATGAGATTGGCTAGTGCTGGATCTCTTTCAATACGTTCGCAGCGGAAAGTAGCTTCTGGTCTGAAGGCTGCGTGGCTCAAGAAATAGCAGTACTTCCTTTCACTGGCACAGGGTACCAAGAATCAAAGGCGGGTAGCTGCTTCATAAGCAGCAACCTAAATGGTCATGCCTAGGGTTGGCATGGATCTCCCGATGAAGACGACATACAGATGGCCTTGGTTTAAATCCTCTAGTGGGATTTGCACAACGGCCCAGTACTTCAAAGAATCAGAGGTGATCCTTAATTTGTACAACTCATACTAGGGTGGGTGGCTGGAACCAAGAGTGTTGTAGTTAAATCCCATAAAACCTTAACAAAGCCACCAGGACTAGCATATGGAGTTCTCAGGTAGGCTCTGGGGTGGAACATGGAGTTGTTGGGTTATGGAAGCGGTGCTCAAGGTTGATGGTTGCTGGTGTTGAGTGCGGAAATGGCCTCTTATAGAGCTCCTAGTTTAGGAAACATGATGCAGTGCCGGTACGACTTGGGTATCAGCTCATCATATGGTTGTCTAGGTCAAAGTCTCAGCGTAAAAGAAAAAGTGATGTATTATGGTGTGTCGTGGTGGAACACGATCACCTATGGGGCCATCGGCCCCTTTGTGGTTCGGCATGGGGGAAGGTCACGTTGCACAAAGAGCAGAGGCCATGGAACAACACGACGGTGGTGACACTGGTGGTTTTTACCCAGGTTTGGGCCGCTGGATAGTGTAAAACCCTACTCCTGCTTTGGTGGATTGAATGGAAGGACACAACAAGCATGCAGCGCCCAAGCCCGGCAAGGTAGCCTCGGGGTGAGCAGCTACACGCGTACAAGTGCGCAAGGGTCCGAATCCTTTGCTAGGTCTCCTTGGACCTCCTTTTATAGCTTAAGGGGTAACCACAATGGCAAAACAATCTTTATCTACTGATTAGATAGCTAACGGTGCTATCATACCTAACTCTGGCAGTTAGGACAAAGTGCACTAAATGCACTGCTAGGTGTCAAGCTGAGGGCGAAACTCGGCAGGCCTGCCGAGCCGCTTAATCATCTCTTGCTTATCATCTTGACATGCCTCCGGATGGGTGTCACTTGGATAAATCTTGTCTTCCAATGGGCCGCCATGTGCTTAGTAGAGGCCACTTAATCACTTGGGGGCTCGACACCTGTCGTGGGAAACCACGGCCACCTATGGGGCCATCAGCCCCTTTTGGTTCGGCGACGGGATGGACACGTTGCACAAAGAGTGAAGAAGCGTCGCGCAGCACCACAGAGATCACACGGGCAGTCTTTACCCAGGTTCGGGCCACCGTGAGGCGTAAAACCCTACTCCTGCTTTGGTGGATTGATGGTGGATAATGGTGGTGAAATGTTGCACACTCGCCCGGCAAGGTTGCTTAGGGGACGAGAGTGGCTACGAGCGTATGGATATGCGAGGATCCAACCCTTTCTACGGTCGCCATGGGCCTCCTTTTATAGATTAAGGGGTCACCACAGTGGCAAATCTGTCTTTGCGTACTAATTAGATAGCTAACAGTGCTATCATATCTAACTCTGCAGGCTGACAGAGCGCATTAAATGCGCCGCTCTGTGTCACATCACAGCTCGCCCGGCAGGCCCTGCCGGGCTGTTTTGCCAGCTTTGCGCCTGCTTGCTTGACACGTCTTAGGACAGGTGTCATGTGGAGGTGTTTGCTGTAGGAAGTGGCTGCCATGTCGCAGAAAGCAGCCACTTGGTCACCTTGGAGCTTGACACCGCTTCGATTACTGACTTGCGTCGCTTGTGAGGTGGAGCGGTGGAGTGGCTTGCCTACTCCAGCCCCGGTAGGCCTGCCGGGACGATCTGGGAGATTGCTTCCGGGGCAAAACCCAACCCTGCCAGGCTCGCCTGCCTGGCAAGGTAGGCCCTTCCCTTAGCGATGCCTCATTCCTCTGGCTCGCCTTGGCCTTCTTGACTTGCACTTGGATCCTTCAAAGGAATTGATCCTCCTTGCTTGGTCTGATCTTGGTCTCGCAATGTTGTCTCTGGCCTGTGCACAGTCCGTGCAATGGACCCAGGGTCTGTTGCACCAACAGGAGCCCCCGGGCCTAGCACGGACGCGCCGCTGGGCGCCGTCTGGGTAGGCCCTAACCAGTGCACTGGAAGAAATGTAAGGGTGGCTCCGCCCTTTCAGATCTTCTTCATTTCTTAATTAACTTGGGCTCGGGTCAGTTTCCAGTTTTCCCGCGCATCGTTCAACGCTTAGGGGAAAAACTGAACCACGATCTGTGGGCGGCCCACGCCCCACGATCACGGGGTGGGAAACTGCCATCCCACTGGCCTCCTGCCCCAGAGCGCCTCCGCCATGTGGGCCGCATGCATTGCGCAGGGTAGGTGGTGGACGCAGAGGGCACGGGAACGGGCGCCATGGTAGAAAGCCAGGCATCGCCGAGTGGTGTAGAGGGGCGGCCCTGATTCCCCGAGCCGTTGGCGGCACAAAGGGGAACTACATTGGAGGAGCAAGGCGGTCGCCTGCTGAGTGAGAGGCTAGCCCCCTGCCTCATTCTTCTATAAAAGGGGGCAGGAGTAGTGTGTCTGCTCGCACACCTTCCTTCTCCCTTTCTTCAAAGCTTCTCTTTCTTGCCATGGTGAGGGGGCGAGGGTGCGGTAGTACTGCAGTGGTGGCGACGAGAACTTCTGCTTGACAGCATCTCCCCCCTCCTCTTGATGATGTGGGGGTGGAACCCGCTGTGAGAGGAGGCGGAAGGGGGCGTGGCCGAGGTCGTCGTGGTGTGCGCGGCTGAGGAGGCCGGGGCGGCGCCTCAATTGCACCCGCACTGGATGTTCTTCCTCCGATGGAAGGCCACATCGGAGATCAACCCTTGGAGTTCGTCATCAGACTATACAAGCCTCCGCGCGGCCGCCTCCATCTCCCTACTCCATTCGCCAGGGTGATGGAGCTCAAACAGCCGCGTGCGCTGAGGTTGCACATGAGGGGCTGTGGGAATGGCAGCATGCGGGTGGATGTCGACTTCCCTGCTCCTCATGTCATGTACCTCCGCCGCGGCTGGAAGACCTTTTCTCGAGCCCATAGCTTGTCGAAGGGGCAAGTTCTCTAGTTTAAATTAATGGAGAGCGGCCTGCTTTCCGTCAAGGTCTTTGGGCGCTCGGGAGCTCACTTAGGGTGCTGCGCGGAGAGCTTGACCGACGATGAAACCTCCTCCTCGAGCAAAAGCGATGAGGAGGAGACTGACGGCGATGACGACGGCAGCGGCCGGGAGTGTGACGACTCTGACTCCGGCTGAACATCGCCCGCACCATCTTTCTCAGGCGACAGCACCATCATCTGCACCTGTGTTTTCTCCCCGGCAAGGTGGTTTGCCGGGAAGTTGGATGCAGAGGTGGTGATGGTGCTCCCCTGTCCCTTCCAGCAGTCCTCCAGCTGGACCCCAGCAGGCTTCCTCTCGGGCGGCAGCTCCGTTAGCCCTGCTGGCCTTGGTGATGGCGGTCGACGGGTCGCCTCCGCCATGCTCTCCATCGACGCCTTCGTCCACACCCTCTCGCCCCTACCGGGCATCCTCTCGTGGAGCCTGACAGGGTCGGGCTGGGCTTCTGCCCAGGCACTCCTCTTTCCCTCTTCGCCTTCTAACGCTGTGCCTAGGAGGAGAGGGACAAGAAAAGGCATTACGGGGCACTTATCTTTTTTCAGTCTTAAATCTGTAGGCACTTGCCAAATTTTAGTTCAAATAATGTAATCTCTTGTATCCATGTTTATGTTCCGTGAGATTTGTACTTGTTGATCAGCATATTAATGAAAAAGATAAGCTTGCCGGGCACTTGTGCATGTATGATATCCATGCAGAGGTGAAACACCTCCATACTTTCACATAAACAAGTAGGTCCCGGTAAGCTACCTTGCCAGCACCCCATAGGACTGCTGCCGTGAGGCTGAGCCTGCCGGGCGCAGAACCAATTGGGAGAGACCAGCCCCCCACCAACCCCTTTTAGCCATAGGCCACTACGACCATCCTGACCAAAGCAACGTTCGTGCCAGTAGATGGGAGCAACTTTGTTTCCGAGGCGGCGAGGTTTTCGTATGCACAAGTCCTACTCATGGAACATGTATGGAATAGAGATGGAATTGATCTGTTTGGCTTGCCGGAGATCACAGTGTTGGCTTGTCTTCGCATCCTCTTCCTAGGACTAAGTCCACGGCAGGAGCCTGCGGTTTTTGTAAATGAAGATGATGCCAGATGCAATCTATCTTCATGATCATGCAACCTATCTACATGAATCATGCAATGCTTATGAAATGCTTATGCATGCATGCAACTTGTCGGGGCCCCCCAGCGCTTCATTTATTTCCCTGCTGCTCAGGGTCTTCGTCTGGCTTTGTACAAGGGGTTACATGTAGCTGAGGCAAGGCCTATACAAAAGGGTGGCTGCCGGGCAGGGCCCGACAGCAGCGCCTTATGGGTAGAACTTGCGGAGATGCTCAATATTTCATGAGTTTTGCAATTGATTGCCATCTCCGGTCTCCAAACAGACTGCGCCAGGTCTGGTAACTGGTACTACCCGGTAAGGGCCTTCCCAATTCGGCGATAGCTTATTTGTACCCTTGGCGGACTGAACGCGCTTAAGGACAAGGTCGCCTTCCTCAAAACACCAGGCATGAACCCTGTGGCTATGATAGCGACGCAGGGCTTGCTGATAGCGTGCAGCACGCGTAGCAGCCCGAAGACGGTTCTCCTCGAGAAGCACGGCGTCATCACGCATGTGCTATTCCTACGCTACTTCATTGTAGGCAAGCACTCGAGGTGACCCGTAAATGAGTTCCGTGGGGATAACTGCTTCTGCCCCATAGACTAGGGAGAAGGGAGTCTGCCCGGTAGCTCGGTTTGGTGTCATTTTGAGGGACCAAAGAACCACGGGAAGCTCATTGATCCATTGCCTGCCGTGCTTCCGAGGCTTATCAAACGTTCTTGTCTTGAGTCCTCGCAGCACTCCAGCGTTCACCCTCTCAGCCTGTCCATTGCTTCTGGGATGTGCGACAGATGCAAATGAGATCTTGCATCCGAGGGCATGAACATATTGCATGAAGGTGCGGCTCGTGAACTGGGTACCGTTGTCGGTGATGATCTAGGCAGAAACCCCGAAATGGCACACCAATCCTTTCAAGAACTTGATAGCTGACTGAGCAGTCACCTTTCTCACGGCATCTACTTCCGACCACTTTGTAAACTTGTCGATTGCAATGAACAAGAATTCAAAGCCCCCGGCAGCTCAGGGGAAGGGGCCGAGGATATCGAGCCCCCAAACCGAAAACGACCATGACAAAGGGATTGTCTGGAGTGCTTGGGCAGGCAGATGTATATTTTTGGAATGGAACTGACAGGTTTCACACTTGGTGACGAGCTCAACCGCATCTTGGAGGGCTGTGGGCCAATAGAATCCTTGCCGGAATGCTTTCCCAACCAAAGCCCTAGATCCAATATGGGAGCCACACATGCCTTTGTATATCTCTGCCAGCAGTTCCTTTCCTCCTTCCTGGCAAATGGACTTCAATTTCACACCGTTGGGCCTTCTTCTGTATAGTGTGTCATCGACAAACTGATACATGCTGGCCCTCCGGGCTACTCTTTCAGCTTCTTCTTGCTCTTTGGGAAGTTCTCCGGTTTGGAGGAAATGGACTATGTGCCTTGCCCAAGTTGGAGCCTGAGGCTTGGCAACAAGGACTAGCGGCACCTCCTCATTCGTGGGGGCGCATCCCTTGACTGCGGGGACCAATGGCCCAGCAGGAGGGTGCAGCCCGGCAAGCAAAGGGGAGTTGTTTCCGGCAAGGTCCCTGCCAGGAGCCCCGAAAGGCTCTACCGGGAGAGGCTTACCGGAGTCCAATTTCCTCCTCTTTCGAGCCATTGTTGTCAGGGATACGCAGGGCTGAGTAAGATGGAGAACAAAAGTCCCTGGTTCCACAAGAAGCTTCTGCGCAGCACACTTTGACAGGTGATCAGCAATGCTGTTTTCCGCACGGGGTACGTGTTCTGTTTGCAACCCGTCAAAGCGCTCCTCCAATCTTCTCACTTCCTCGACGTATGCCTCCATCAATGGGCTTTGGTAATCCTTGTTGACTTGTCTCACCACCAGTTGTGAATCTCCTCGAATGATCAGCTTCTTGATTCCCAATTCTGTGGCAATTCTGAGCCCGGCAAGAAGCCCTTCATATTCTGCTGTATTGTTGGTTGCCTCCTCCCAAGGAAAGTGCATCTGGACGACGTACCTCAGGTGTTCTCCAGTGGGAGGCACGAGAAGCACACCAGCCCCTGCACCTTGTAGGGAGAAGGCACCATCAAAATACATGATCCATTCTTGGGGCGCTTCCTTGCCGGGGATAACTGTTTCCTATACTTCTTCATCAGGGGTTGGCATCCATTCTGCAATAAACTCTGCCAATGCCCTGCTCTGGATTGTTGATGTGCTCTCAAACTTCAGGCCAAAGCTGGATAACTCCGATGCCCACTCCACTATCCTGCCGGTGGCCTCTGGGTTTCGAAGTATCCTTTGTAACGGGAAGCGGGTGATAACCGTGATCTCATGGGCTTGGAAGTAGTGGCGTAGTTTCCTTGAGGCCATGACAAGGCCAAAGATCAACTTTTGCACGCCAGAATACCTGGATCTAGCCCCGTGCAATAGGGAGCTGATGAAGTATACTGGGTGCTGCACCACTTTCTTTCTTGCCGTGTCCTTGGGGTTGCTTCCGCTAGCGTGCCCTTCTTTGCCCTGATCCACATCTGGCCTTGGCGGGCCGCTCTCTTCCTCTTCTCGCTGCGCTACTAGGGCCGCACTAACCACTTGATTAGTCGCTGCCAGATATAGCAGTAACGGCTCTTGTGGTTTGGGTGCGACCAAAGTAGGCACAGAAGGCAAGTAGGACTTCAAATCCTGCAGCGCTGCATCTGCTTCCGGAGTCCACTTCATGGGTCCTGCTTTCTTCAAAATCTTGAAGAACGGCAAGGTAAGCTTGGCAGACTTGGAGATGAACCTGCTAAGCGCGGCAACGCATCCTGTCAAACGCCTCACATCCTTAACTATCTTGGGTGCCTGTATCTGCTCAATAGCCTTGATCTTATCGGGTTGGCCTCTATCCCACGGTGGGACACAAAGAAACCAAGTAGCTTCCCGGAGGGAACGCCAAAGACGCACTTCTCTGGATTCAGCTTCAAGTTGATCTTGCACAGATTAGCAAATGTCTCTTCTAAATCCTGAATGAGGGTTGATCTGTCCTTGGTCTTGACCACAATATCATCCATATAGGCTTCAATGTTCCTGTGCAACTGTGGTTCAAAGCCAATCTGGACTGCTCTTGCAAAAGTGGACCCGGCACTCTTTAACCCGAAAGGCATGCGCACAAAGCAGTACGTGCCGCATGGGGTGTCGAATGAGGCCTTTTCTTCATCTTCCTTGGCCATAAAAATCTGATGGTATCCAGAATATGCATCCAAAAAAGAGAGCAACTCACATCCTGAAGTAGAATCCACGATCCGGTTGATGCACTGCAAGGGAAATGGGTCCTTTGGGCATGCCTTGTTCAGATCCGTAAAATCCATGCAAAGCCTCCATTTTCCATTAGCCTTGTGCACAACCACTGGGTTTGCTAACCATGTTGGATGCAGTACTCCTCTGACCAAACCAGCTGCTTCATGTTTCTTGATTTCCTCGGCAATGAACTGCTGCCGTTCCAAGGCCTGCTTCCGAACCTTCTGCTTGACGGGCCGGGCATGTGGGCAGACGGCAAGGTGGTGCTCGATTACCTCCCTAGGAATACCGAGGATATCAGATGGTTCCCAGGCAAACACATCGATATTTGCCCACAGGAAGGCAACGAGCGCGCTTTCCTATTTGTCATCAAGGGTGGCGCTAATAGTGAAAGTACTATCAGCGCCAGCCAACCCTGCCGCGACCTTTTTCACTTGGGGTGGAGTAGCCTTGGATCTCTTGCTGTTGGAACTCTCTGGTGTGTCATCAACGGGCGCGGCACATTCCACAGAGGTACGCTTCTCGGATTCCTTGCCAGTGCCTCTGCTATGCTTTTCCTTGGCGGGAACTGTGGCTTCCGCGACCTCTGCCGCGACCGCGTCCCGGTATAACTTATCCACACAAATAATTGCGTCTTTCTTGTCCAACGGAACGGAAATGATGCCCATCGGCCCTGGCATCTTCAAGGTGTTGTAAGCATAGTGGGACGCTGCCATGAATTTGGCCAGGGCCGGGCGCTCAAGGATCCCGTTGTACGACAGAGGGAGGTCAACCACATCAAACACAACTTTCTCAGTCCTGTAGTTCAACTCCCCTCCAAATGTCACTGGCAACGTAACCTTTCCCTTAGGATGGCTCCTGCCGGGATTGATTCCTTGAAACGTGCCTGTGGCCTTAAGTTCTTCCTCTGCTATCTGGAGTTTGCTGATAACCTTTGGGGAAATCAGATTCAACCCGGCCCCGCCGTCAACCAGCATCTTTGTGACCTTGAGGTTGCGAATTGTTGGTGAGACCAACAACGGCAAGCACCCTACTGCAGTGATGCGGTCGGGGTGGTCATCTTCATCAAAGATGATGGGCGTGCGTGACCACTTGAGCGGCTTCCGGGAATCTGCCGCTGGCTCCATGGCATTGACTTCACGCGCCCACTGTTTAAGTTGGCGGTGAGAGGAGTGCAAATATGCACCCCCCCCCCCGTCAATGCACAGGGCGTTAGTGACCTTCTGGAATTCCTGCTCGCTGGTTTCCTCTTCATTCCCTCCATCACTCTCATTACTACAATCCTCCTTCTCTCGGCCCTTGGCAGGTTTCCCTTGGTTCCGAGGAGCCTTGCCGAGGCGATTTGCTTCACCACCCCGGCCCTTCCCGCTAGCGCCATTCTGACCTTTTTCCTTATCACGCTTCTCATACTCAGCCTTCTGTCATTTGACGAGTTGTTCCACTTGATAACAACCCTGGAGATCATGGCCCTTGGTCCGATGAATCTTACAGTACGGCCCATCACCTTTCCCAGCTTTCTCGGCAGTCGCCGCCACCCGGCAGTCAGCGCATGCGGTAGCCTCCTTGCCGGGGGCTTTAGCCTTGGCCTTCATGCTGGTACTAGGCGTACCTGACCCCTCAACAGCCATCACTGTCTTATCCTTGCGCTTCTTGTTGTGCTTCTTGTTCTTCTTCTTCTTACTGATGGTTTCGTCATCATCTTCTGAGTCGATGTCGACGCAGTCTTCCTCCCTGGGAAGTTTCCTCCCCTCCTCCACCCAAGCACACTTGTCCACCAAAGTGTAGAGCTCCTTCACAGTCTTGGGCAATCGAACGTTCATCTTGGAACATATCCTGCGGTTGCGCAAATTGGATTGGAAGGCAGCTATCACGGCAGCTGGGTGGATATCTGGGATATTTCTGTGGACTCGACTGAATCTCTGCAAGTACTTCCGCAAAGATTCTCCTTCTTTCTGCCGGAGAAGCTGCAAGTCACTGGGCTGCCCTGGTTCTTGATGGCCACCCGTGAAGGCACCAATGAACTCGTGGCACTGGTCAGCCTAGGTCGAAATGGAGTTCTCTGGCAGATGCATCAGTCAAGACCTCACATTTGACTTGAGGGCCAAAGGGAAGTAGTTGGCGAACACCATCTCATCTCTTCCCCCGGCAACTTGAACAGCAATGGTGTAGATGCTCAAGAACTATGCCGGGTTTAGTCTCCCATCATACTTCTCAGGTATCTCTGGCTTGAACGTGTGAGTGGACGGCCAACGGACTTGCCGCAGCTCATGGGTGAAGGCAGGGCACCCAACCTCGAAAGGCAGGCACCCGCCATCTCCGAGCGCGGGTTCGTCGACATCGGGGCCATCGCACCCATTGGACCGGCGGGGGTTGTCGCAGCGCCGCTCGTCGATGAAGCACGCACCTTCCCTTCGCCTGCCCTCCGGGGCACGCTGTCGGCCTTGACGCGCTCGAGGATCTGACGAGGCCATCGAAACATCATCGGGCGCCTGGACTTGCGGCTCCCGAGCGGCTTGCCGTGGTGGGGATTGCACCGTGAGGGTGGCCCCTCCCGCACGACTAGCCGCACGAGCCGTCGTTGCTGTCTGGGAAGGCCGTGGCGGTCTGGCCCGCTATGATCCTTTCGCCTCGGAAAACCAATCAAACTTTGGATGGTGGCTCGCCACTCATCCATCTGGTCTGCCGCCGGTGGAAATCTCAGCAGCAGTTGGCCCCGCGCCATGGCTTCAGAGGCAGTGCTTGGCATAGGTGATGACGATGTGGATCGTAGCGTCGCTCGGCTCCTGACGTTGCCGGTGGCGACTGCGCTTCGCCCTTGCTGCTGTGAACCAGGCGCTTGGACGGCATGGTGACGCGGCGGAGGCGCCTGAGGGCCAGCAGCTCCGTTGGGCACAGTAGCTGGGTCAGCCCGCCCCGGGGGTGGCGCGTGCCCTGCGGTCGCGCCCGCAGCGCGAGCGGCTGAAGGGTTGCGATCCGCCCCAAGGCGAGCATCATCACTGCGGCTGTGCCCGTTGGCGAGGAGAAAGGGTTCAGGCGGGACGACCCCTCCATCCATACCTCATGGAGCATGGCCGTCAGGACGTTGCTGATGCTGTCCTTCCCCAGTACCTCCCGTTCCTGCTTCGGCCGTGGGGGAGGTGGCGACGGCGCCGCCTACGCCAACCACGTCCCCCGCAACATCCACACCCTCGCGAGCCCCCATGTTTCCCGCGATGTCGGCGGTCACGGGCGGCGGAGCCTTTGAGGTGGACGGGTGGTTTGCAGCTCTGGGCTTCCTCTTGGGCGCCATAGTCGATGACGCTGCTGACGATGAAAATGTCGATGAAGATGACGCGCAGTGTACGCTCTCGGTTTCGCGCAAGTGATCTCCCTACCTAGAGCGCCAAAGATGTCGTGGGAAACAACGGCCACCTATGGGGCCATTAGCCCCTTTTGGTTCGGCGGGGGGATGGACACGTTGCACAAAGAGCGGAGAAGCATCGCGCAGCATGGCAGAGATCACACGGGCAGTCTTTACCCAGGTTCGGGCCGCCGTGGGGCGTCAAACCCTACTCCTGCTTTGCTGGATTGATGGTGGATAATGGTGGTGAAACGTAGCACACTCGCCCGGCAAGGTTGCTTAGGGGACGAGAGTGGCTACGCGCGTATGGATATGCGAGGATCCAACCCTTTCCACGGTCGCCATGGGCCTCCTTTTATAGATTAAGGGGTCACCACAGTGGCAAATCAGCCTTTGTGTACTGATTAGATAGCTAACAGTGCTATCATATCTAACTCTGCAGGCTGACAGAGTGCATTAAATGCGCTACTCTATGTCACATCACAGCTCACCCGGCAGGCCCTGCCGGGCTGTTTTGCCAGCTTTGCGCCTGCTTGCTTGACACGTCTCAGGACGGGTGTCATGTGGAGGTGTTTGCTATAGGAAGTGGCTGCCATGTGGCAGAAAGCAGCCACTTAGTCACCTTGGAGCTTGACACCGCTTCGATTACTGACTTGCGTCGCTTGTGAGGTGGAGCGGTGGAGTGGCTTGCCTCCGCCAACCCCGGCAGGCCTGCCGGGATGATCTGGGAGCTTGCTTCCGGGGCAAAACCCAACCCTGCCAGGCTCGCCTGCCCGGCAAGGTAGGCCCTTCCCTTAGTGATGCCTCGTTCCTCTGGCTCGCCTTGGCCTTCTTGACTTGCACTTGGATCCTTCAAAGGAATTGATCCTCCTTGCTTGGTCTGATCTTGGTCTTGCAATCTTGTCTCTGGCCTGTGCACAGTCCGTGCAATGGACCCAGGGTCTGTTGCACCGATAACACCGCATTGATAAGTGACTTGCATCACTATGCGGTGGAGCGGTGGTGCCTTGGTGGGGACTCCCGCCCCTGGCGGACCCGACAAGCTTGCCGAGGAAATCTTGGACTTGCTCCTAGGGTGGCCTTGACCCGGCCAGGCTCTCCTGCCCAGCAAGGGAGGCTTCCAAAGGTGGTATCTTGCTTGTCTTGGCCTTTTTGATCCGCTCATTGATCTCATGAATAGCGGTTCTTCTAGCTTGGTCTTGTTTCTGTATCTTGGTGCAGGACATGCAATGCCAGCACGACTGTGTATAAGTCCGGGCAACGAACGTGAATGTTTGTTGCACCGACAGGAGCCCCCGGGCCTGGCCCACACGTGCTGCTGAGCATCATTGGGTAGGCCCCAACAATTACACAGGCGAGCACTAAAGCCATGCTACTACGGGTTTTAAGTCTCTCCTGACGTTCTCTTTGCTTCTTCATTAACCTGTGATTGAGTCAGTTCCTAGTTTTTCCGTGAGTCTAGCGGAACGGCGTGGGTAATACACATCGTGGCTCGTGGATCGCCCACGTTCATGGGGAGGTAACTGCCATTTTACTTGTCCCACCACCCCTGTCGTTTCCGCCATGTATGCTACATGCATTGCACAGGGTTGGTGGCGGATGTGTAGGGCACGGGAATGAGTGCCATGGCAGAAAGCTAGGTGTCGTGGATAGGCGCAGGAGGGCAGTCTTGATTTTGTTCGTCATCAGTGACGCAGAGGAGGCGGAGTGGTGGAGTGGGGCGGTTGCCCTCTGGGTGGTCAGGAGCCAGCCCCCGGCCATGCCTCCCTATAAAAGGGGGCACGGATGGAGGGCTCACCCACACACATCTCCTCCTTCTTCTTCTTCTTCTCGCATCCCTCTTCCACTATGGTGAGGGGAAGAGGTCATGGTCGAACCCTAGCGGTGGCGATGAGGGTCGCTTCTCGGCAGTGCCACCCGCCTCCTGTGGAGGATGCAGGGGCGGAGTCCAACACGCAAGATGGCGCTAGAGGACATGGGCGCAGTCGCCATGGTGCCTGGGGCCGAGGAGGACGCGGCGGCGCTCAGGTTGCCCCTCCTCCGGTTGCCTTGGCTCCGATGGAGGGCCATGTTGGAGACCAGCCGCTGGAGCTCATCCTCAAGCTGCGCGGATCTCCGCGCAGCCGTCTTTGGCTCCCTACCCCTTTTGCAAGGGTGATGGAGGTAGAACAGCCGCCAGGATTGAGGCTGCACATGAGGGACTGCTATAATGGCAGCATGCAGGCGGACATAGAGTTACCCGCGCCTCATGTCATGCTTCTCCGGCGTGGCTGGAAAACATTTGCTCGTGCCCACAGCTTGGCGGCGGGGCACGATCTCCATTTAAAGTTAATGGACGCCACCCTGCTCTCTATCAAGGTCTTCGGGCGTTTGGGTGCTCGCTTAGGGTGCTGCGCGGAGAGCTCGACCGATGACGAAAGCTCCTCCTTGTGCGACAACGACGAAGAGGACAGTGACGACGATGACGATGACAGTGATCGGGAGGATGATGGCTCGGACTCGAGCTGAACGCCGGACGCACCGTCACCATCAGCAAGGCGCTAGTGGCACCATCATCTGCAGCTGGGTCATCTTCCCCCGGCAAAGCGATTTGTCGGGGAGTTGGGTGTGGACGCCTCCGCCTTCTCCAGCTGGACCCGGCAGGCTTCTCTGTGGACTCCAGCTTCATCTTCCCTGCCAGGGGCCTTTCTGCCGCGTTCCGCTGGTCTTGGCAGTGGTGACTAGGGCATCGCCTAGCTGCTCTCTCCGTCCGTCGTCTTCGCCCACACCCCTCTCAATCTTGTCAGATTGCGCCCCGCGGGCCCTGGCGGGGTCAGGGTAGGCTTCTGCCCAGGCACTCTTTTTGCCCTCTTCGCCCCCCCCCCCCGCTGTAGCCCCTAGGAGGAGAGGGACAGGAAAGGCATTACAGGGCACTTATCTTTTTTTAGTCTAAAATATGTAGGCACTTGCCAAACTTTTTACTAAGAAATGCAATCTTTTCAGCTATATTTGTACTCTATAAGGCTTGTACTTGTTTATCCACTTATTAGTGCAAAAAGGCATGCTTGCCGGGCGCTCGTGCATGTATCATACTCATGCAGAGGAGTGGTTCCTCCATACTTTTGAGTAAACAAAGTTTCTGGCAAGGTATCTTGCCGGTCCCTTTCCTTGTCTCTGTGAGGCTCGGCTCGACGAGCCTGGGAACGTGGAAGGGATCCAGCCCCTTGCCAACCTTTTTCACAAATGCCACTACAACCAAATTTGACTGAAGTAATCCTCAAATCAAAAGATGGGAGCACAAATGTTTGAGGGTGGCAAGGTTTTTCTACATAGATGTACAATATGGATCCCTTAAAGGAAACTTATCTGTTTTGGGCTCTCGGTGGACGATATGCAAACTTGTTCTTTCTTCTCTTCCCTAGGATTATATCCACGGCAGGGACCCTGTGGTTAGTACAGGGAAAGAAAAACAGTAGCATATGACCCTCTCTAAATGATCATGGCAAGATCATGCTAAAATAAACATGAATGCAAGTTTTAGGCGTCGACGCTTCATTTTATTATCTTTGCATAGGGTCTGCGCCTGGCTTTGTACAAAGGGTTACATGCGCATCGGCAAGGCGTGTACAAAAGGTGGATGCCGGGGCTGAGCCCGGCAGCCGCACCTTACGGGTAGAACTTGCGAAGATGCTCAATATTCCATGAGTTTTGCACCTTAATGCCATCTTCGGTCTCCAGACGGACTGCGCCAGGTCTGGTGACTCGCACTACCCGGTAAGGGCCTTCCAACTTCGGCGTCAACTTGTTGAAACCCTTGGCAGATTGAACGTGCCTAAGGACAAGGTCGCCTTCCTCAAGGCTCTGGGCATGAATCTTGCGGCTATGATAGCGGCGCAAGGCTTACTGGTAGCATGCAGCATGCACAGCAGCCCGGAGACGATCTTCCTCGAGGAGCATGACATCTTCATGCCGGTGCTGCTCCTGCTTTACTTCATCATAGGCAAGTACTCGAGGTGACCCATATATGAGTTCCGTGGGGAGCACTGCTTCTGCCCCATAAACTAGCGAGAAGGGAGTCTGTCCGGTGGCTCGATTCGGTGTCGTACGGAGGGACCAAAGAACCACCGACAGCTCGTCGATCTAGCGTCTGCTGCATTTCTTCAACTTATCAAAAGTTCTTGTCTTGAGCCCATGCAGCGCTTCAGCATTCATCCTTTCGGCTTGACCGTTGCTCCGAGGATGAGCAACAGAAGCAAAAGAGACCTTGCTCCCAAGGTTTTGGACTTGTTGCATGAAGGCGTGGCTCGTGAATTGGGTGCCGTTGTCAGTGATCACTCTGGTGGGTACTCCAAAATGGCACACCAATCATTTCAAGAACTTGATAGCTGATTGCGCGGTAACCTTCCTCACTGGCTCCACTTCTGGCCAGTTTGTAAACTTGTCGATTGCAACGAACAAGAATTCAAAGCCCCCGGTAGCACGGGGGAAGAGGCCCAGGATATCGAGCCCCCAGACCAAAAATGGCCAGGATAAAGGGATCATCTCGAGAGCTTGAGCTGGTTGATGAATGTTCTTGGAGTGGTACTGGCAGGCTTCACATCTGGTGACTAGCTCAGTCGCATCTTCGAGGGCCGTGGGCCAGTAGAAACCTTGTCGGAAAGCTTTCCCAACCAAGGCCCTTGATCCAATATGGGAGCCACACACACCCTTGTGTATCTCTGCTAGTAGTTCCCGCCCCTCTTCCCGGCAAATGCACTTCAATTTCACACCGTTTGGCCTCCTTGTGTACATAAAGTGTCATCGATGAACTGGCACATACTGGACCGTCGGGCTACTCTTTCAGCTTCTTCTTGCTCTTCGGGAAATTCTCCTGTTTGAAGGTAGTGGACTATGTGTCGTGCCCAAGTTGGAGCCTAAGGCTCAACAACAAGGACTAACGGCACCTCCTCATTCATTGGAGTGCTCACCTCGACAGCAAGAACCTATGGTTCCGTGGGAGAGTGCTGCTCACCAACCAAAGTGGAGTGGTTCCCGGTAGCTTCTCTACCAGCGGCTTCGGGAAGCTCTGCCGGGAGATACTTGCCGGAGTCCAACTTCCTCCTTTTTCTGGCCATCGTTTATGGAGATACTGAAGGCTGAGTCAGGTGGAGGACAAAAGTTTCTGGTTCCACATGGAGCTTTTGTGGAGCGCATTTTGACAAATGATCAGCAATGCTGTTTTCCGCACGTGGCACATGCTCTGTTTGCAATCCATCAAAATGCTCCTCCAGTTTTCTCACTTCCTTTACGTATGCCTCCATCAATGGGCTTTGGTAATCCTTATTAACTTGTCTCACCACAAGCAGTGAGTCTCCATGGATGATCAACTTCTTGATTCCCAATTCCACTGCAATTCTGAGCCCGGCAAGGAGCCCCTCATACTCAGCAGTGTTGTTGGTGGCCTTCTCCCGGGGAAGTGCATTTGGACCAAGTACTTGTGGTGCTCTCCGGTGGGTGCAACAAGAAGCACGCCATCTCCAGCACCCTGCAACGAGAAAGCACCATCAAATTACATGGTCCACTCCAGAGGCGCCTCCCTTGCCGGGGATAACTGTCTCTTGTATCTCTTCATCTGGAGTGGGCGTCCATTCTGCAATGAATTCTGCCAGCACTCTGCTCTGAATGGTTGAGGTACTTTCATACTTTAGGCCAAAGCTTGACAGCTCTAGTGCCCACTCAACCAACCTGCCGGTAGCCTCAGGGTTCCTTAGTTTGCGCTGGAGTGGGAAACAAGTGACAACTGTGATCTCGTGGGCTTGGAAGTAGTGATGTAGCTTCCTCGAGGCCATGATAAGGCCGAAGATTAGCTTTTGCACTCCAGAGTACCTTGACCTAGCCCCCTGTAACAGGGAGCTGACAAAGTACACTGGCCGCTGCACCACTTTTTTCTTTGCTGTGGCTTCAGAACTGACCTTGCCAGCTTGCTCTTCTCCTCCTTGATCTGTGCCCAATCTTGCCGTGACCGGTTCAGTTTCATCTCCGGAGAGGACATTAGGTGCAGCTGCTTCTTTGTCTACCTCCCATTGCGCCACCAGTGCTGCACTAACCACTTGATTAGTTGCCACTAAGTATATCAGCAACGACTCTTGTGGTTTAGGAGAGACCAGGGTGGGAGCAGAGGAAAGGTAGGTTTTCAGGTCTCGCAACGTTGCTTCTGCCTCTGGGTCCACTTCATCGGCCCAGCCTTCTTCAAAATTTTGAAAAACGGCAAGGCACGCCCGGCAGACTTGGAAATGAACCTACTCAGCGAGGCAACACATCCAGTTAAACGTCTCACATCTTTGACCGTCTTGGGTGCTTGTATCTGCTCGATTGCTCTGATCTTGTCAGGATTGGCCTCTATCCCTTGGTGAGACACAAAGAAGCCAAGTTGCTTGCCGGAGGGAACACCAAACACGCACTTCTCAGGGTTCAACTTTAAATTGATCTTGCGCAAGTTGGCAAACGTCTCTTCCAAATCTTGAATGAGTGTTAATTTGTCCTTGGTCTTGACCACTATATCATCCATGTAAGCTTCTACATTCTTGTGTAGCTGAGGCTCAAACCTAATTTGTACTGCCCTTGCAAAGGTGGATCCAGTGCTCTTTAACCCGAAAGGCATTCGTACGAAGCAGTACGTGCCACATGGAGTTATGAACGTGGTCTTCTCTTCGTCTTCCTTGGACATGAATATTTGATGGTATCCAGAGTATGCATCCAACAAGGAGAGTATGTCACACCCGGAAGTGGAATCCACAATTTGATCAATGCACGACAGGGGAAAAGGGTCCGTCGGGCAGGCCTTGTTCAGGTCTGTGAAGTCTATGCAAAGCCTCCATTTCCCGTCTGCCTTGCGCACTACCACTGGGTTCGCCAACCATGTTGGATGCAGTACTCCTCTGACCAAACCAGCTGCTTCAAGTTTCTTAATCTCTTTGGCAATGAATTGCTGCCGCTCCAAAGCTTGCTTTCTGACCTTCTGCTTGACGGGCCGAGCATGAGGGCAGACAGCAAGGAGGTGCTCGATTACCTCCCTGGGAACACCAGGGATGTCAGATGGTTGCAAATAAAACACATCGACATTCGCCCGCAGGAAGGCAACGAGCGCGCTTTCCTATTTGTCATCAAGGGTGGCGCTGATGGTGAACGTACCGTCATTGCCATCCTGCCTTGCCGGGACCTTCTTCACAGCAGGTGAAGCAACCTTGGACCTCTTACTAGTGGAACTCTCCGGCCAGTCATCAACAGGTGCAGCGCGCTTCTCGGATTACTTTCCAGCATCTCTGCTAGCCTTCTTTTCCTTCTTTGTTTCCTTGGCGGGAGGTTTGGCTTCTACAGCCTCAGCTGCTACCGTGTCTCGATATATCTTATCGATGCATATGATTGCATCTTTCTTGTCTGACGGGATTGAGATGACGCCTATCGGCCCTGGCATCTTCAAGGTATTGTAGGCATAGTGGGACACCGCCATGAACTTTGCCAGAGCCGGACGCCCAAGGATCCCATAGTACAACAAAGGAAGCTCAACAACGTCAAACACAACCTTTTTAGTCCGGTAGTTCAGTTCTCCGCCAAACGTTACCGGTAGTGTAATCTTCCCCTTAAGATGACTCCTGCCGGGGTTGATTCCTTGGAATGTGCCAGTAACCTTGAGTTCTTCGTTAGGGATCTGTAGCTTGCTGACCACTTTGGGAGAGATCAGATTCAATCCAGCCCCGCTGTCAACTAGCATCTTGTGACTTTGAGGTTGCGGATTGTTGGGGAGACCAACAACGGCAAGCACCTACCGCAGTAGTACGATCAGGGTGATCCTCTTCATCAAAGATGATAGGCGTGCGGGACCATTTGAGTGGCTTCCGGGAATCTGTAGCTGGTTCCACGGCATTGAGCTCTCATGCCCACTGCTTGAGCTAGCAGTGAGAGGAGTGCAAGGATGCACCTCCGTCAATGCATAGGGCTTCAATTGCTTTCTGGAATTCTAGCTCACTAGTCTCTTCTTCATCCCCATTATCACTTTCATCATCTCCCTCTTTCTTCTCACGGCCTCTAGTCGGTTCCTCTTTTTGCCGAGGGGTCTTGCCGCGGCGGCCTTCTCTGTCGCCATGGCCCTTCCTGCCAACACCCTCTTGGTCTCTCTCTCTATCACGCTTCTCATACTCCGCCTTCTGCCTCTTAACAAGCTGCTCGACTTGGTGGCATTCTTGGAGATCGTGACCTTTGGTGCAGTGGATTTTGCAGTACGGCCCATCGGACTTCCCGACTTTCTCTGCTGCCTCAGCCTCCCGACAATCAGCGCACGCGGCAGCTTCCTTGCCGGGGGCCTCGGTTTTGGCTTTCTTGCCAGCGCTGAGATTGCCAGGGCTCTCAACGGCCAATAATGATTTATACTTGCGCTTCTTATCGCGCTTCTAGCTTCTCCTCTTTGGGTTGGCGGCCTCGTCATCTTCCTCTGAATCGACCTCAATGCCATCCTCTTCTCTGGGGAGTCGCCTTCCCTCTTCAGCTCAGGCACATTTATCCGCCAATGTGTACAACTCATTGACAATCTTGGGGAGCCGGACGTTCATCTTGGACTGTATCCTTCTGTTGCGCATGTTCGAATGGAACGTGGCAATCACAACTGCTGGGTGTATCTCTGGAATGTTGCGGTGTACACGACTGAACCTTTGCACGTACTTCAACAAGCTTTCCCCTTCCTTCTGTGGAAGGACTTGCAGATCGCCGGGCCAGCCTGGCTCTTGGTGGCCACCCGTGAAGGCGCCAACAAATTCGTTGCACAGGTCAGCCCATGATGAAATGGAATTCTCTGGTAGGTGCATCAGCCACGACCTCATGTTCGGCTTGAGCGCCAAAGGGAAGTAGTTGGCAAACACCTTTTCATCCCTGGCTCCGGCAGCCTGAATGGCAATAGTGTAAATGCTCAAGAACTCTGCCAGTTTCAGCTTTCCATCATACTTTCCTGGTAATTCAAGCTTGAAGACGTGGGTAGATGGCCAGCGGACTTGCCACAGGTCACGAGTGAAGGCGGGGCAACCAACCTCGTAAGGTAGGTATCCGCCATCATTGGGCGCGGGTTTGTCAACGTCTGGATCATTTCGGCTATCGGATTGACGATGAGTTTCCCGGCGTCGCTCTATGGTGAAGCGCACATCTTCCCTCCGTCGATCTTCCAGGACCTGCCGCTGGTCCTGATTGGCTCGCGGATCAGAGGAGGCCATCGATGCTCCGTCAGGCTCGCGAGCATGCTGTTCTTGCTGCCGCCGCCCGTGGGTCTACTATCGCGGAGGAGACTGCATCGTTGTCACGGCCTCCTCTACACGACCGTCAGCCCAGGCTGCTGCTGCTGTTCGCGGATGCCGCAATGGCTCTGCCTACTGTGACTTTGCAGCTTCAGCGAAACCGATCAAGCCCTGGATAGTGGCCCTCCATTCATCCATTTGATCAGCCGCCGGCGGGAATCTCAGTAAGAGTTGGGCTCATGCCATGGCTTTCATAGCTGAGCTTGGTGCAGCTCTCGAGGCCGATCGCGATGTCGCTCTACTCCTGGTAGTACCAGCAGGAGCGTCGCTGCGTTCATGCTGTCACGAACCGGCCGCCAAGGCAGTCTGGTGCTGAGCGGGCCGCACTCGGGGATCGACACCCCCGTTCGACGCTCCGTCTTGCCTTCCCTGCTCCGGGCCAGGTGCGCGTCCAGTAGCCGCACCGGTGGCAGGCATGGCTAGAGGGTCGCGGCTCGCACCGGAGCGGGTGTCGTCGCTGCGGCTGCGCCCGCCAGTTCGGTGAGGTGGAGGAGGTTGAACGTCCACTCCATCCGCAGCTTGAGGGTTACGCCTGTCGGGGTGTTGTTGATGCTGCCCTCCCCCGGCGCCTCCCTCCTCATCCACGAGGGACATAACGACGGCGCCACCTGCACCGGACGTGTCTCCCGCGGCACCCACCTCGCCCAACGCCGCCGTGGCACCAATCGCGTCCGTGCCCGCGTGCGAGGGGCCCTTAGAAGTGGAAGGGTACACGGTAACGCCGGGTTTCTTCTTGGGCGCCATGGATGAAGACGATGATGATGATGGACGCGCTGTTCACAACCTCAGGTTCGCGCAAATGATTCCCCCTACCTGGCGCGCCAAAGATGTCGTGGTGGAACACGATCACTTATGGGGCCATCAACCCCTTTGTGGTTCGGCAAGGGGGAAGGTCACATTACGCAAAGATCAGAGGCCATGGAACAACACGACGGTGGTGACACTGGTGGTTTTTACCTAGGTTTGGGCCACTAGATAGGGTAAAACCCTACTCCTACTTTGGTGGATTGAATGGAAGGACACAAAAAGCACGCAATGCCCAAGCCCAACAAGGTAGCCTTGGGGAGAGCAGCTACGCGCGTACAAGTGTGCGAGGGTCCGAATCCTTTGCTAGGTCATGTTGGACCTCCTTTTATAGCTTAAGTGGTAACCACAATGGCAAAACAGTCTTTATCTACTGATTAGATAGCTAACAGTGCTATCATACCTAACTTTGGCTGTTAGGACAAAGTGCATTAAATGCACTGCTAGGTGCCATGCTGAGGGCGAAACCCGGCAGGCCTGCCGAGCCGCTTAATCATCTCTTGCTTATCATCTTGACACGCCTCCGGACGGGTGTCACTTGGATAAATCTTGACTTCCAATGGGCCGCCACGTGCTTAGCAGAGGCCACTTAATCACTTGGGGGCTCGACACCGCACTGATAGGTGACTTGCGTCACTGTGCGGTGGAGCGGTGGTGCCTTGACGGGGACCCCCGCCCCTGGCGGACCCGGCAAGCTTGCTGGGGAAATCTTGGACTTGCTCCTGGGGTGGCCTCGACCCGGGCAGGCTCTCCTGCCCGGCAAGGGAGGCCTTCCCAAGGTGGTATCTTGCTGTCTTGCTTGTCTTGGCCTTTTTGATCTGCTCCTTGATCTCACGAAGAGCGGTTCTTCTGGCTTGGTCTTGTTTCTGTATCTTGGTGTAGGACATGCAACGCCAGCACGCCTGTGTATAAGTCCAGCCAACGATCGTGAGTGTTTGTTGCACCGACACGGTGGTTTTCGGTTAGGGTGGCTTGGCAATTACGCTTAGAATTTACCCTGCAACCACATGTCAAACAATTTACGCTGGGTCACGCATAGCACCATCGACACAATGGCACACAAGTAATTACAAACTACTACACTCATACTATTACACTTCATAGATACGAAAATACTGGATTATAGGGCAACAGGGTCACTAGGGGCATCGACAACTGCTCTTGTGGACTCACTCCACTTTCGTTGGCATCTCGTCGGGCGCGTCCTGCAGATTTTGAGGTTTCTCCGTGTGCTTCGGTGTCGGAGTTGGTATGGGTAGGATGGGGAGTCATGGGCTGTGGTAACGACGGTGACTCCCATGGGGTGTCGTGGCCACAGTCTCATTGGAGTAAGTCTGCGAGAGGCGGCGGAGTTCCTCCGGGGGAACGAATGCATTGCCCGGGAGGACAACAGGGGCAAAACTCAGGGGCTCGATTGGCCTCCTGGATAGCACTATCAGGGTGTTGATGGCGGTTGCAGCTTCACCTCTCACTGGGTCAGGAGAGTAAGCGTCCTATGGGTCACAATCAGATCAATGGTGACCTGATTGAAGAGTGCTTCTTGTGCTCTTAGGTAGTGCACTAGATGCACTAGAGCAGGATCTGACTCGTGGTATGCGTTGGCGACTTGGGTCGGGTTACCATAGCCATCACAACTAGGATAGTAGAAGAAACGACGGATGTTAACTCTCGGCGAAATATGCCAGAGTTGAACTACAGCCTCTCGGGATGCAAGCTGGATGGCTTGGGGCTCATCGGAAGTTGTCCTTCAAGTGAACTGGTAGGGGCGTTCTGATGTGGTACCTCTCCCGTAGATGTGCACCATGACCCAGAAGTGATGGATGCTATCACTCGTGTGCTCCTGGTACACAACGTACTCTGGGGGTTCTTTTATGCCAAAAGCACGGCGTGTGAGGTTAGCGAGGATGGCTACGAAATTTCCAAGTTCGGATGCGGTGGTCTCGTTGCGAACGATATGACGAGACATATTGGTGGTTTGGATACCGGGTTGAGAATGAAGGCTGTGGTGTGCTAAGTTGAGGCAAGGCTTCCTTTATAAGCCAGCGGAGTCTTCCATCATAGGCTTATGGATGGGACAACTCAGGTGTCTGCCATAGGCACACGACCTATGGGCCAGGTTAATAGGTTGGGCACCAACTGTCAAAAGATGTCGGCTGGCCACCGTGCAGACTATGGGCTTGACTGTGGACAGGGAAGGATGTGGATGGTGCGGAAACCTAGGGATAGCAACCAGGCTAAGATAGGATTAGACAATGGTCAGACTGGCTCTGATACCAAGGTTGTCAGGGCCGGTTCTCTGGGACATAAAATCCCAGCAAATGACCCTTGTGTCATCACCAACCCCAGGATTACTGTTTGCTAGTGGACACTTCATGATACAGAATTCCAAGCAATTACAAGAATTTGAGTACAAGATCATAAAGGTCCATTGAGTACAACAATGATCCCTAGTGGTTGATGATAGAAGCGACTCGTAGATCTCCAACGTTGATGGAACTCCATTCCCCATAGGAACAACTGACCTGGCTAACTTCTATCTCGCGTGGCTGCTATCACCAATTCCTAGGTTGCAGGGTGTCTTCATAGTGCACCTCTCCGAATCATGATCTGGCCAAGACAATAGCTAGGGACAAGCCTGTGAGTATGTTTGAACGACTCGCAAACATCATGAACAAAAGATAAAATAAAAGCTGGCAGAATGCATGCAATTAATCTTTAAGTATATTCTACGATGCCATGGCAAGAATTTAAATGCAATAATGTGGAGTATTATATTTGCATAGTTAATAAAGGTTAGCCAGCCAATATCAGCAAGGTATGAGTAAATCATATTGTCTCATAAAAATTTAAAGTCGGGTTTCAGGACGTAGCACCGTCCCAAAAGAACCCAAGAGAAAAATATAAAAGAATGCCACAGTTGGGCGTCTACGCGACACCATGCAAAGGGCTTTAGTCCAAATAAAATCAGAGGCAAAGATGGATTCTAGGGGGTAGAACCGTGATGTGAATTCCGAAAGAAAATAATATATGAGCCAGTCAGGTGTCTGAAGCGACGTCTCAAAAGGTCTTGAAAATAAATGCCATAGTCAGGTGTCTAAAGCGACACCACATAAAGGGTTTTTAAAGGAAATTAAATTAAAACATACATGTATCAGACAAGGACATGGTTAGTCCATAACAACATTAGTGAAAATAATCATCCATCATAAATTGTAATGAATTTCTGATTTAGGTATTTTCCTCCGAAGACCGACACTAAGACCGACACTTGACCCATCCCAGACTGTAGCCCTTAACCGAGGACACGGCTATTCATCCATCCCAGACTGTAGCTCTTTATCCACAAGTAAAGGATTTCTTTAGTCAACTCACCAATTACAATTACGGCCTTTGGGTTGTAAACACACCTGACTAGCACACACCAACTTAATCTTGATGCCAGGAATCATCCAAGGCATCGCTTAAGAAAAACTATAAGGCGGGGAGACTCCAATCTTGAATATCATGGGATCACAATTTATACCGTACGCAAAAACAAGTAGTGCCCCCCTCTCGGCCTCAGCTGGACACACCCATTCCCCCTGACCAAGTGGCATGCCTACCAGAGGCCTTTGGTATCTTCCACTATGGCCTCTCTATATGGTGTGTGCAGGAAAGGGGTTAACAACTTACTGAACCGTACCCTACATGTGGCAGGGACAAGTGGTAGAACGAATCAAGTATGGGGGTTACCGTAACAAGACTCGATCTACGATCGACTCAGGCGGTTTATTTTTTCTGAAGTGGCTAGCACACTATATTTCCTTGGTAGTACCCAATAGGGTCACCACCTAGCATCTCCCAACATGGCATCACTAATCATTCTCGTCACAACGAGATTTCCATTTTACTATCACATTTACTCGTGACAAATCTTTCCTGCATATTAGTCTGAACAAGCATGTACATGTGTGGCATGGATAATAACCACATCCATATATATATGTATATCTCATGTTTGAGTGTAGGCAAAATATGATCAATGGACATCCATGCAATAAATAGTACTATGCAAATTTCACTTGAATTAGCATAATCATGATTCAAAAATGCAAACAACCAAGCATTCATCATATCAAGTGTCCAAGATGCTTGCCTTAGGCATGTAGAAAGGTTGATTCACTTCACAACTTTGCAAAAATCATCTCCCCTCCATTTTTCCTATTTGCAAAATAATGCAATTACCACATAATTTGAAAATAGTACAAAAAAGTTGTTTGTATTTTTTCTAAATAAATACTAATGTAAACTAGATGAAAAATAAAGAATGACACAGAAATAATCAATTCATTTGGAGTTGTTGTTTAAAACCTAGTGATGGTCAAAGTTTGGGTCAAAATCTGATTTCAATTGAAGTCTATAAAAGAAAATGGTTCAGAAATAATATGCTATTGGAAGGGAAAGACGTACTCTGAGTAAAACGCCTCCACTTCGGTCGAGCTGGCGCGACACTTGGTCACTAACAGTGGGCCCTAGGGCCCACTAGTCAGATTTGTCTAGTCGCCCATGCGGAAACAGGGGAGCGGACCTCCTGCCGGCGGTGATTCCCGGTGAACGGCGGCGCCCCACAGGAATCCGAGCACATGGGCATGCTCAGGAGGTCAAGGAAATCATGCGAAGGTGCGTCAAGGTCGCCGGAGCGGGCGGAGTCGCTGGCAGAGAGCTCTCCCAAGAAGCTCCGACGGAACTCGAAGAGGGCTTTTGCCCACGATGCCTCTTCGGTGAAATTGACAAGTGGCTGGGGTTCCCTGGACCACAAGGGGGCTAGTGGTGAAGAGGACGGAGTGGGGGACGCTCTGGCTGCATCAGATTTGACTTGAGGGTGGCGGCGACTGAAGCTGCCGGAGATGGGGAGACGGCCATCTCCGTTCGTTCTTCTGCCCATGGGGCTCACTTAGGGGGAGACAGGTGCGATGGTGCAGACAGAGTGCCCAGTGGTGGCTTTTATAGCCTCATGACGTCGGTTTGGCAGGGAGCTATGCCAATCGACTCTGGCAATGGCGATTGTTTGCGAAGGAGGGCGGTTTGTACACTGGAGACATGGCTAATCACACTACAAGAAATATGTCAACTTGTGACCTTCTGTCAGTGATCCTGGAAGAATTGGTCATAAATCTACGACAATTTGAGACCAATTGGTCATAAGCTGTTCGGGGGGCTCCAAACCCAAAACCATAACGACCATTTTGGTCAGAAAGGTCGTAATTTCCTTACACAAAATGGTCGTAAAGCAAACAGCACCGGTGCGCTGCCTTATTTCTAGCTGATCACGACCAATATAGATGGTCAAAGCCTTGTAAATTGTGGTGCATTGCTATGACTAGGCACCACCTCATCAGTTTTGCCTATGTGTCAATTTTTGCCCTAGGTTGTGAAGCAGCCTATATTTCTGTCATTCCCAAAATTCCCAAAAAAAATGGGCATTCTTTACTACCCAAATCATTGCCTCATGACAATATTCAACTCCATTTGCCTGGTAAATCTTCCTCGGCAAATTTCCAAAGTTTCTGCTCAACTAGAACCATTGTGAAGGAAGTACTAGCTAGGCATATCGTAATGAGCTGAATTTTTGCCACATCTTCTATATTCCCAAATCATAGCTCTCCACAAAATTTGAGCCCCATCTAACAATCCATGTGAGCTCACCATCCAATCTTTGTTTCTGGAATATTTTCAGTTTGTGAAGAAACTATATTTTATGTTAATTTATAATTGCTGAAAATTTACCAGGACATGACCCTGCCCATAGAACCTCCCTCCACCAAATTTTAGCTCATTTATTCTAGCCAATTTCCCTCAACATTTTTCCCAATTTTTTGTTCAGTGGAGAGCACTGTGAAGGAAGTACCATTTTTATTTATCCAAATGGTATGAAAATTTTAAAGTTCCTTCTTATTCCCAAATTATCATCCTCCTCCAAATTTCAGATCAATCCATTCATTCATTTGAGTCTAGCTGCAACATTCATATTTCTGTCCAGTGTGGTACTTTGCAAAGCAAGTGACACCTAGGCTCCTCCATTAGAGCTGCAAATTTTCCAACACAGTGCCCTTAGTAGATGATCATCCACGGCCAAAACTCAGGCCCATTGGCCATGTGCATTTTCCCCACCACTAATCAAACACTTGGCTGCTAATTCATGTTTGAGCTCAGTTCAGTCTCCTCGTGAGATTATTCTATTGCCTTCTTCTTCCTGACACCTACCGGGGGAGTGCCCAACCCACTAGACATGCCTAGGCCGCCCAGAACGCGTGGCAACGCCACGGTCATGCGGTGACCACGCGGCGGGCATGCGAGTTTGTGCGCTCTGGAGTTGAGGCCCTCGGCCACCATCCAAACCTCGACATATCGCCACCAAACCATGTATTTATGATTAAATATATACTTATGTACCTATAAATGATTTTTGGAAAAAAATAAAGAGCAAACTATAAGGCAGCTGCAGTTCAAATTTGACCCGCTTCCAAGTGAATCGGCGAAAATTTGTCTTTTTCATGAGAGGTGGATCAAAGATTTTGATACCCAACCATTTGGTCAATTGTGCATTAAATATGGCCTAGTATTTTAGAAAATTGATTTGGTACAATTTTGCAACAAATATATGGTAGGTCCTTCACAAAAAAACTCATTTTGGGCACTCGAAAAATGGAAAATTGATTTTTCGTCCAAAGAAAATGAAAACACCCTTAGGCAACATTGTTTGCCATTCTAAGATGCACCCTTGTGCACAATATGATATCATTTGAACAAACTATGCCATGAATGTGGCCATAACATTGATCATTTGGCTTGAAAGCCATGAATCTTCACACATGATAGCTCATTTCTGAGAACACTTTTTTAAAAGAATTTCCATATTACAAGTTTATTATTTTTCCTGGCAACTTCATTACATATAATGACACAATGCGAAGGTTTTCTAATTTTTTGATTTTTTTGAATTTTTCATGCCCATTTCAAAAATGCCGTCAAAACGGTGGGCATGACCGTTCCTAGCTAGTGGTTGAATCTTGGAAAACTTTTGGTGTTTCTCTGATTAAATAGATAATTATGTACCTAGAAATGATTTTTGTAAAAAATAAGGAGCAAACTATGAGGTAGCTGTAGTTCAAATTTCACCTGTTTCCTACTAAATCGGCGGAAATTTGTCTTTTTCACCAAAGGTGGATCAAAGCTTTTGACACCCAACCATTTGGTCAATTGTGCATTAAATATGTCCTAGTATTTTAGAAAATTGATTTGGTACAATTTTGCAACAAATATATGGTAGGTCCTTCACAAAAAAACTCATTTTGGGCACTCAAAAAATGGAAAATTGACTTTTCGTCCAAAGAAAATGAAAACTCCCTTAGGAAACATTATTTCCCATTACAAGATGCACCCTTGTGCACAATATGATATCATTTGACCAAACTATGCCATGAATGTCGCCATAAAGTTGATCACTAGGCTTGAAAGCCATGAATCTTCACACATGATAGCTCATTTCTGAGAACACTTTTTAAAAAGAATTGTCGTATTACAAGTTTATTATTTTTCCTTGTAACTTGGTTACATATAATGACACAATGCGAAGGTTTTCCAATTTTTTGTTTTTTTTTTGAATTGTTCATGCCCATTTCAAAAATGCGATCAAAACGGCGGGCATGACCGTTCCTAGCTAGTGGTTGAATCTTGGAAAACTTTTGGTGTTTCTCTGATTAAATAGATACTTGTGTACCTAGAAATGATTTTTTGAAAAAACAAAGAGCAAACTATGAGGCACCTGTAGTTCAAATTTGACCCGCTTCCAACTAAATCGGCGGAAATTTGTCTTTTTCACGAGAGGTGGATCAAAGCTTTTGACACCCAACCATGTTGTCAATTGTACATTAAATATGGCGTAGTATTTTATAAAATTGATTTGGTCCAATTTTGCAACAAATATATGGTAGGTCCTTCACAAAAAAAACTCATTTTGGGCATTCGAAAAATGGAAAATGATTTTTTCGTCCAAAGAAAATGAAAACTTCCTTAGGCAACATTGTTTGCCATTCCAATATGCACCCTTGTGCACAATATTAGATCATTTGAACAAACTATGCCATGCATGCGGCCATAAGATTGATCATTTGGCTTGAAAGCCATGAATCTTCACACATGATAGCTCATTTCTGAGAACACTTTTTTTAACTAATTCCTGTATTACAAGTTTATTATTTTTCCTGGTAACTGGGTCACATATAATTAAACAATGCGAAGGTTTTCCAATTTTTTATTAGTTTTTACACTTTGCAGAGGTTTGCGCACTTTTTCCCACAAGACTCGACCACCTCCTTGATCGGTAAATCGAGACAAAGTCTTTCAGAAGTATTACCCCTTAACCATCGGTAGGCCAGTACACCTACATTCCCTACATCTGCTATCCTACCCAGAAAGGTTCACCAACTTACTCAACTAAGCCAGAGCCCATAATAGCTTGTGGTTGCACACGGAAGCTTGTAGTCAGTAAATATCGTTTGATCCCTTTCAGCCTGGGTGGCTTTCCATAGGGTGATCTCCTGGTACGTCGGGATCCCATGGGCAAGTCCTGGTTTCACCAGGTGCACGGGCAAGTCCACTGGTTTCTCCAGGGTGCCCCAACCATTCCACCCAGAGGTGTGTTGAAATTGTTGCCACTTAAGGTTAACCCAAAATTATTATTTCTCTCACAACTTTCACGAAGATTACTCCTGCCAACACCGTCTACTGAAGCATGGAAGCAATCTAACTTAACAATCAATGATTCTCGGGGTGATTAAGGGTCATAGGTTCCTACCTCAATGAACTACAAAGCATTTCCACAATTCCCAATCGTACTCATGCAAGTATAACAGTGGAGTTAATGCATAGGAAAAACATGGGTATATAAAGAATGATCAAAGTGTGAACTTGGCTTGCTGATGATCATTGAACTCAAAAGACTGATAATACTCAGCCTCACACTCCGGACAATCTAGCGTAACCAAAGAATAGCATATACATAAGCAATCACTCAAATCCAAAAACAATGCAAATAAAAGTCTTATGAAAACTCCAAAAGATCCAAATAAAGTTTCTAGACAGAAACCAATTTTTAACATTAGGAAAATTATGTGATTATGGTTTCTATGGAAAGTACACGTCAAGAGCTTTAACTAGCAAAAAGAATCAACTAAATCAATGTTATAGATTAACAGTTATGGCCTAACAAAGTCTAAAATTGAATCTGATCCAAATCAACATTAATTTTTCAAAAATATTTTTAGTTGGCTCCACTGGATACATGGGATCAATATGAATCAATAGGAAAAAGAATTACTAAATTTGGCGTTATAGATCTAAATATATGCTAAAAGAAAATTTGAAACAAATCTGAAACTGAAAATGCTAAGTTCCGGCCGTGTGCCATGTGGCGAACTACGATTGGCTGTGGAGCGTTTGCTACGGAGCTAAGCGACGGAGGGTTGGCGTCTAAAGAAAAATGGTTCAGTGAATAAAAAATGCAATCTAATTTGGGATGCTAGATTGAGATCGGACGGAGAGAAAAGTCCGGCGGCTTACCGCGTGGGCGGGCGTCGGGTTCGGTGGTCGATGATGACGGCGTTCTTGCGGTTGGCAGCGTCGGCGAAGGGGTCGGTCGGGTGCGGCTCATCTCGTCGAGTCTGGTGGTGGTGGAGGAGGGTGTTGGGGATGTCGGGGACGAGCGGGGCATCGACAGCGATGGTCATGTAAACTCGCGAACTCCAGTGGCTCGGGTGAGTGCGGGGTGGCGTCTCCTGTGGATCCTGGGTGGCGAAAAGATGTCAGGAGGGTGCGCTGCAGCGGGAAACGATGATTGACATGGCGAGGACACTAGAGGAAGCTCACCAGCGACATATTTCTCCGGCGAAGTCGATACGGCCGGCGGATCTCTATGGCCGCATGCGTGTAGTATAGTTGGTCTCGGGCGAAGGTTTGTGGGGGGTTATAGAGAGGAGGGTGTGGGGTTTTATAGAGACAAATTCTTCGGGCAGGGGATGAAGTAGAGGTAGGATTTCCCAAGGATTTGAACATGGCTGAAGGCGTCGCATGTGAGCTGGACTTCGGTCGTTCTGCGCAAAGGATGAAGGAAGGCGGGGCCCGCCTGACAGTGGTAGCGAGGGAGATGGATGTGGTGTGGGCGGCCATCCCGTAGGGATTTCGATGCAGGACAGGCTTTGTGTCGTGTTAGCTTGCTGGGCTGGAGGCTAGCGCTGGCCTGGCGCGGTTGATTTTCTTAAAAAAAACAGAAGTCTTTTTCCTATTTTTAATTACAGAAAAGGAAAGTACTTAAAATAAAATATCAAATTATATCAAAAAATCCAGAAATTTTACATATTTATATGGTCATATATAGGACCCTGTGAACTTTTTATTCTGGCCTAAATGCAAGTTTGAAAATAATTTCTTTTTAATAGATCAATTTGAGCATTGTAAATAATTCAAAAATAATTTTAAAAACTCCCAAAAAATTTCAAATAATTTTCCAACTCAATTGTTTTTTAAGAAGTCATTTTATCTTCTCTCATGATATCTTTCTTGAGTGAGACGGTATTTGAATAAATCCAAAACATTTTTTTGAACATTTCAACTCTATTTATTTTGAAGGAGCCATATTTCCTTCTCTTAATTATAATTTGAGTTGGATCTGTTATAAATACTAAAATCCAAATAAGATTCAAATAAATACTGTAGGTAAGTTATTTTTTTCTCTCTCACTTAGTACTTCATAACTCCAAAATTTTCAAGTATGCAAAAAATCATGATATGCCTAAATGCTATAGTAACATTCCAAATTTAAAATTTTGGAATGATAAACATTATCTCATAAGCATGTGGACCAAAGAAGCTCGCAAAATTTCAGATTACAACGGGGACATCTACTATTACTGAATTGTTTGGGGTTTTTGAAAGACATAATTTTTTAACTAGAATAGTGGACCTAATTATGTTGTCCATATAAGCTCAAATTTTTTCAGAGTACAACAGAGCACATGTAATATATATTAAAAACTTTAGGTTTGTTTAAAAAAAATCCAGTTCATGCAGGCAAGAAGACCCATTAAGAACACGTAGTAACCAGAAATACAAATACTTTCTCCCATATAACAAGCAGTAAGGTAGTAGGCAAGTTAGCTATCCGTGTTGGACTCTCTCTGAAGCGATCATTTTTATTTCTGTGTGTTGGAGTTGTGCATGTGTAGATGGGCCGGGGAGTTGAGCTAGTTGGCTGGGTCCAAAATAGTTGTAGTACAAAAACATTTTTCGAGGGCAGGCTTCAGCATGTTGAAGACTGCCTACTTGAATCACCATTGGTTCAAAGAAAAAGTGAAGGAATCATAGGAATTGGAAAGTTTCCTATGGTACTACTATTCATGCATTTGGTTTGAAGGAATGGAGCAAAGCAAAACTTGAGGATTTTTGTTTCCTTCGGTGTCTCTTTCAAAGAAAAAACATAGGAATTTTATTATTCACTTGGACGTCCTTTTCGAATTCCTATGCATGAAGCACAAGACTAAGTGCATTAGTTGCATAATAAGATTCTAACTTTACATTTTCATGTGGTTTGACTTCAATTTGACCATGTTTCTATGCACTCCTGTGTTCTTCCAATTCCTGTGAACCAAACACCCAGGATGACAAAAATCATGTGTCTACAAATGCTCTATTTGGCACGTGCATTCCTATCCTATTCCTGTGTTTTTCCTATCCCTGCATTTTTAGAATCGTCCAATTCAAAGGAGCCCTTACAGATTTACTTCATTTACGGATATGTGTGAAAGAAAACTCTGTGTGGTTTTTCCCGCTCTTGTTGTGCAGTCGTCCACCCCACCTGAGCTGCTCCATCGACGGAAGCACCCCCGCAGCAGAAATCCACCCTCCAGACCGTCTTTTGCCGCCTCATATGTTCTTTCGTGCTGCCAACAGCCACCCCAACTGCATTACCATCATCGGTTGAGCAGATGAACCTAAGGACTACACAGTTCCAGAAGAGAGGTCAAACTCTTTTGTGTGTGCTTACATTATGCATCGATTAATATTCCATGCTACTTTATCATCATGTTCACCTCTTGGACTCCAAGTCAGGTCCAAACTAATGTACAAACTTGAGTTTTAAAATGCTTGTGGGGCACATATTGAGGCAGAAATGAATAGTATCTCTATCTACCATCTGGTTCATCTCGGGTCTTCTATGTGGTTCATGTTGGGTGGGTAACAAATAGTAGAGGAGCCATCATCTGTCTTTTTAACTGAAGGTATCATCTGCCTGCTACCATTAGTTTTGGATCTATCCACTGGTTGCTACCATTTGTCTGGATTTCTGCATGCACCCCTTAGGCCTTACATAATCTGACTATTTTTTGATTATGCATGTCAGTTATTGTACATAATCGTACTGAACATGTAAAGAAAAAGAGAAGAGTGTTGCGTGGGAATATACATGGTGGGAGTAGTGTGCTACTTGTGAGCTGCGTTGGGATTTCCTCTAAGAGGAGAGGATGATGCAGTACAGTAGAGAGAAGTATTTCCCTTAGTTATGAAACCAAGTTTATCAATCCCATAGGAGAACCAAGCAACACTATGTAAACAACACCTACACACAAACAACAAATACTTGCAACCCAACGCGTAGAGGGGTTGTCAATCCCTCAACGTTTATGAGCAAGATTAAAAGATAGAGTTTTTGATAGATAGATCTGAAAAAAATACAAAATAAAATAAATAAAAGAAAATTGCACCAAGGTATTTTTGGTTTTAATATATGATAGAAAATATACCTGAGCGCCATAGTTTTTACTGGAGGCTTGTCTCGACAAAATAGCATACGGTGGGTAAACAAATTACTGTTGGGCAATTGACAGAAAAGCAAATAATTATGACAATATCCAAGGCAATGATCATGTATATAGGCATCACGTCCGAGACAAGTAGACCGAAACGATTCTTTATCTACTACTATTACTCCACACATCGACCGCTATCCAGCATGCATCTAGTGTATTAAGTTCATGAAAGAACGAAGTAACACCTTAAGCAAGATGACATGATGTAGATGTGACGCCCCCGGCTCAATCGTGCACTATTCATACACGCAAATGCACACGATCAAGCCTAAGGCCTCACGGGAAGATATCACAACACAACTCTAAAACATAAATAAAGTCTTACAAGCTTTATGTTACAAGCCAGGGGCCTCGAGGGCTCGAATACACAAGCTCGCATACAAGCGTCAGCGGAAGCATCAGATATCTGAGTACAGATATGAAAGAAAACACAGATAGGCCCTTAAAAGGCAGGGCAAAAGAAAACACTACGATCGAAAGGCGCATGCCTCCTGCCTGGGACCCTCCGAACCTACTCCTGGTCGTCGGCTAACTCGTAGTAGTATCCACCCTCGGGGTAGTAGTAGTGATCGTCGGCGGGGGCACCTGTATCCGGGGCTCCGTCATCTGGTTGCACCAAAAGGATATGGGGGAAAAAGAAAGCAAAGCAACCGTGAGTACTCATCCGAAGTACTCAGCAAGCAAGGATCTACACTACATATGCAACATTATCAAAGGGAGGCTGTATATGTGGACTGGGGTGTAGAAATGCCAGAATAGAGAGAAGGCCTTGTCCTATCAAAGACTAGCATCTTCAGTGGTCTTGCAGCATTAGAAGAGTGTAGATTAGCATAGTATAAAGTAGTAGTAGTGTTATCAACCTTGCCCAGAGATCCTTCCTCGACTCCCTGCGAGAAAGTAATCCCAGAGCCATACAGTCATCAACCTTGCCCAGAGATCCTTTCTCGACTCCCTGTGAGAAAGCAATCCCAGAGCCATACTATCCATTTCTCATCACAAGTATCTAGTTCTAGTTGTATCGATCGGGATAAAACTCCGAGCGTCCGTTACCGAGGATCCGGCTATGCATAGATTAGTTCTTCCCTGCAGGGGTGCATCAACTTACCCACCATGCTCGATTAACTCCGGCCGGACACACTTTTCTGGGTCATGCCCGGCCTTGGCTAAACGACACACCGCAGCCCTACCTAGAGCTCAGCAAAGAGGTCCACGCCAGTCTACATCCTAAGCACTCCGGGGTCTTGGGCCCATTTCCCGTTGCAGTCCGGGTCGTTGTATGCAGGGTGGATACCAGCACCGCCTCGGATGGCCGGCATGATCCGACCGTGCCACAATGCTGAACTGGACGTCTGACAGAGCTTTCGACTGATGCCACGAAGCAGAGTGCCCATAACTTTTCCCGCGTGATGGTTAGTGCTATCGGGCCAGAGGCCCACTCGAATCAAATATCCAAATCGTAGTGTGTTGGTAGTGCGGTAACGAGCAGAGACTCACGATCGATGTGACCCCGTCGCCCCGTCTCGAGGACTTGCGGCAAGGGCCAAGAATGCCCGGCCATGCCTCGTATTCATCACTCGGGCACCGTCCAGGTCAACCCGTCTCGTAAAAGACTGTCGGGAACTCAGGTCCACCTCTACTGGGTGGTACCGCCTGTCCCTCTAGTCTTGTAGTAAAAGTAACTCCCTCGGGTCCCCCTTGGGGCCGACCCGTTTCTAACAAGGTTCAGGGGTAAAGTCACAGTAACCGTGTGTCCATAACATCACGGGAATCCAAGGTATCACCCTCGACGGATGCCCACTAGATGTAACCGTCAAGGTGAACTTAGGAGGAATTACCCTCGAGGTTCACACTTGAAGTGTTGCGCGACAGGGTCGTATCGGAAGTGGAGAAGGAGGAATCACCATTGATGACCACGACCAAATAGCTACTCTACAGAGTTAACATCAGGAGTGCTATACGAGGTATCACCCTCGGCACTCGATGGTAATGTTGTAGTGTTGTACAGGGTTAATTATCTGGTGAACAATTCAGGGAAAGTGGCAGAAGTACCTCTCGAGTTGAAACTTAGGAAACATCGAGATCAAAGTATGAAGGTACAATAGGAAGTTTCAAGCAAATGGACAAACGATCGATACATGAACAGAGTGGGAGAAGGGGGTTCAGAGCATCGGGAATAGATCAGCTCTCGGAGGATGGCTCATGATATCACACAAAGCCAAGATCATATGATACTTCGGAATCAAAGATATACAGGAGAGTCAGGTTCCGATCCTGTGGAACTGTGATGAGGGTCGTTCAAGAGTAGGGAGAACGGTGACATCTTATCGGTCACGACAACAAGGTATGTCAGAGGATAGTCTGTTAGATATGTCGGTAACAACATCGTTACCGAGGGCGAGGGACAAAGAGAACCATTTTCCTGCTCGTTGAACGAGGTGGACCAATAGGCAAAGTTCTCATCCATCGGTGGTTACCGGTATGTCATCCACAATAGTAATGGGGTCTCCTGACAGGGTTGTATGCCGAGGTGTTTACATAAGAAGGGAATTATTTTTGCTTATATCATATAAAACACAAGGAAGGTTAAACAAACCAATGGAAAGAAAATGTGATAATACATAAGTATCAAGAGCATATCTCTCCCAAGGAAGGCAGAGCATGATATCCATGATAGGATAGCAAGTGGATCACCATTTAGGTAAAAGGAAGTATTACGAATTAAATTCATAACTTGGGATAAGTCAAAGATGTTGACAATTATCACAACACGATTTATCGAAAGGTTTCAGAAAGATCTAATTGAACCATAACATGATCAAGCGGAAGAAGTAGGGAAGCAGAAGGTCAATGTGTTATAGGGTGGATTTGATTCGCTTATTGGTGTTCTCGGTGGACAAACCACCCAGAACCCGTGGAAGGGCTAAATCGGTGAGGAGTATTACTCCGATAAGATCTCATAAGAGGTAGTGCAATGACACGATATCCTCGAGATAACAGGGGGCAATACTCGAAGGTTGATCAGAATAGAGGTTGGACAGGTGAAATGATCTGCAGAGGACAAATATTTTAACCTATCCGAGGGATGGAATCAAGGAGAAGATATGGTCGGAACCACGAGCGCAAAGGATCAATTCACATATACGAGATGAATTAGTACCAAGGAAATAATTATTTTTACGAGCAGCTTCCATGATAAGTTCTACATCGGGTCCATGGGCATGAACACAAAGGTTCAAGGTCGACTCCCACTTCTTTAATGCATAACCTTTCATTCACTTCTCGTCTTTGAAGAAGTTGTAGAGTTGAAAATTTATCCGACGGAACGCGAGTAGATATATTTCGTATAACTTTCGATTCACACAGATTAGGGAAGGCATATGTTCAACCCATCGGGGCATCTTAGGAACATATACCTCAAACTGCAGGAGTAATGAACTCAAGCTCAGAAGCAGAGCAAGGTTGACAAAGCAGAGGATACCATTTACCAAAGGCGTTATGTATCCGAGAAAAGGACTCACAAGATTATTGAATATGAAAGACTTTGTCCGATAATAACCCAACAAAAGATCAGTTGGTCGGCAAAGGATCTGATGTGAGTATCGGTACTCAATAGAAGAAGAAGAATGCAAAGGCGTCGGATTGTAGAAGCAATTGTATAATTCGGCGTTCAATTATAAAGGATTTATGATTTCCAAAGCAAGGGATCAAAAGGACACGCTCGGATAAAAAGATGGGTAAGTAGAATGGAACTAGATGGACAATCATTTGCAACTTGATTGCCCGAGAACCCGCTCAGGTCCAAATGACGTCTGAGCAGGAAGAACAAATTTGAGGGTTCGACTGATTATTGCAAGAATTCCCAACACAATGAATCAAGGAGCTCAAAATGATAGAGGCAAAGGAGGTTAACGAATTTTGCTAGACATATGGAATTAACCATAATGTACGCATGCAAGACTTTCCAAAGCAATTGGTTGCAGAGGGTTCTCGAAAGAACAGATAGCATTAGGAAGTATTTTGAGGAACACATTAACAACTGGGGATGAATGAATCCCCGGTAAGTATGAAGATTTACTCATAGTTGTTTTCACGCGGAAAGGAACTGCAAGGCAGTAGGTTCAAATAATTCTCGAATTAACGAAGAGTATTTCGGGGTATCTTGTACCTACAGAAGTAACTGGGAATGAAGATTCAAACAGCAAGGATGTGTAGCCGTTCACGGGGATCATCGGTAGTAGGGAACGGGCAAAAGCAGTGGGAAAAATGGTCTCGGGAAACTTCGAGGAGTATCTACAGAGTCTTCTGATGAAGCAGATGATCATCTGTGGTGAAGGGGTTCTCCGGGATGAAGTGGTTACGAGAACCTAATGTCAGAGTTAGCAAAATCATTTAACCCGAATAGAAGGGAGATCAGAGTCCCAGAGTATAGACAAGGAATAAAAGATCCTAATACCACCCAGTTGGCGACGTGGGCGAGTAAGCCACACAGCCATGTTAGTAAAACAATTTTCAAATACCAGACTCGACTTCGGACAAGGAGATGGAAAGGGGGTTCCTACAGGCAGTCGGCTCTGATAGCAACTTGTGACGCCCCCGGCTCAATCATGCACTATTCATACACGCAAATGCACACGATCAAGCCTAAGGACTAACGGGAAGATATCACAACACAACTCTAAAACATAAATAAAGTCTTACAAGCTTTATGTTACAATCCAGGGGCCTCGAGGGCTCGAATACATAAGCTCGCATACAAGCGTCAGCGGAGGCATCAGATATCTAAGTACAGATATAAAAGAAAACACAGATAGGCCCTTAAAAGGCGGGGCAAAAGAAAACACTACGATCGAAAGGCATAGGCCTCCTGCCTGGGACCCTCCGAACCTACTCCTGGTTGTCGGCCAACTCGTAGTAGTATCCACCCTCGGGGTAGTAGTAGCGATCGTCGGTGGGGGCAGCTGTATCCGGGGCTCCTTCATCTGGTTGCACCAAAAGGATATGAGGGGAAAAGAAAGCAAAGCAATCGTGAGTACTCATCCGAAGTACTCAACAAGCAAGGATCTACACTACATATGAAACATTATCAAAGGGAGGCTGTATATGTGGACTGGGCTGCAGAAATGCCCGAATAGAGAGAAGGCCTAGTCCTATCGAAGACTAGCATCTTTAGCGGTCTTGCAGCATTAGAAGAGTGTAGATTAGCACAGTATAAAGTAATAGTAGTGTTATCAACCTTGCCCAGAGATCCTTCCTCGACTCCCTGCGAGAAAGTAATCCCAGAGCCATACAATCATCAACCTCGCCCAGAGATCCTTTCTCGACTCCCTGCGAGAAAGCAATCCCAGAGCCATACTATCCATTTCTCATCACAAGTATCCAGTTCTTGTTATATCGATCGGGATACAACTCTGAGCGTACGTTACCGAGGATCCAGCTATGCATAGATTAGTTCTTCCCTGCAGGGGTGCACCAACTTACCCACCACGCTCGATTAACTCTGGCCGGACACACTTTTCTGGGTCAAGCCCGGCCTCAGCCAAACGACACACCGCAGCCCTACCTAGAGCTCAGCAGAGAGGTCCCCGCCGGTCTACATCCTAAGCACTTCGGGGTCTTGGGCCCATCGCCCATTGCACTCCGGGTCATTGTGTGCAGGGTGGATACCAGCACCGCCTCGGATGGCTGACACGATCCGACCATGCCACAATGCTGAACTGGACGTCTGACAGAGCTTTCAGCTGATGCGACGATGCAGAGTGCCCATAACTTTTCCCGCATGATGGTTAGTGCTATCGGGCCAGAGGCCCACTCGAATCAAATATCCAAATCATAGTGTGTTGGTAGTGCGGTAACGAGCAGAGACTCACGATCGATGTGACCCCGTCTCCCCGTCTCGAGGACTTGTGGCAAGGGCCAAGAATGCCCGGCCATGCCTCGTATTCATCACTCGGGCACCGTCCAGGTCAACCCGTCTCGCAAAAGACTGTCGGGAACTCAGGTCCACCTCTACTGGGTGGTACCGCCTGTCCCTCCAGTCCTGCAGTAAAAGTAACTCCCTCGGGTCCCCCTCGGGGCCGGCCCGTTTCTAACTAGGTTCAGGGGTAAAGTCACAGTAACCGTGTGTCCATAACATCAGGGGAATCCGAGGTATCACCCTCGACGGATGCGCACTAGATGTAACCGTCAAGGTGAACTTAGGCGGAATCACCCTCAAGGTTCACACTTGAAGTGTTGCGCGACAGGGTCGTATCGGAAGTGGAGAAGTAGGAATCACCCTCGATGACCACAACCAAATAGCTACTCTACAGAGTTGACATCAGGAGTGCTATACGAGGTATCACCCTCGGCACTCAATGGTAACACTGCAGTGTCGTACAACTAAGGGGGGTGTTGTGCAGTGCCGGGGTCTGGCTATCGATCCCGTTGATCGAGTTATCTGATAATCCAGCGGGGCAACTGGGGACAAAGTGGGGTCTCTGGTAGGTCTCTACCTAGCCTATACTAAACAGTTTAGGATAAGCAGGTAAGGTTTCTATAGCAGGTTACAATAGACAGGCTATGCATTAGAATAGGTAAAGCAGTAGCAGCAGCAATTCTAATGCAAGCACAAGAGAGAAGAGAATCGGCGATATAGGCATGCTCAAAAGGGGGGGTGCTTGCCTGGTTGCTCAGCGGCAAAGGCAGGGTCGTCAGAGGCGTAGTCAATCTCCGGAGCTGCGCCGGTCTCGGAGGCTACGTCGGTACCGGGCTCTATCGAGAGAGAAGAGGGGGAGGAAACAGATAAATACATGCCAAACATAAGCAACACTCAGCATGCTATGCTAACATGTAGTGCAAGGTTGCCTAAAGACATATCTAAATCATTCTAGTTATTTTAGGATTTAAGTTGGAATTATTAACCGGTATATATGTATTATTCATCTACCGGAAATGGGCGGAAAGTTACAGGTTCACCTACGTAGAGGGTTCTGACATTGAAACAAATGACACGATCGGATTCGTCTCGTCGTTCTGATCAAATTTCATGTATAAAGTTTTTTGATCTGAGCTACGATTTATTTTATATGATTTTCTAAAGTTTTAATCATTTACTGGAATTTATTTTTATATAATAAAATCAACATTATCCAGAACAGTGAAAGGTGATGTCAGCATGACGCATTGCTGGCGTCAGCAGTCAACAGGGGCTGACCGGAGTCAAACCTGACAGGTGGGTCCCACTGGGACACACATATCAGCCTCTGTAATTAATTAACAGGCTTAACTTAAACTAATTAAATTAATTAGATGGTGGGCCCTACTGGTCAGTGTCTAACTAACTAACTAATTAACATAATTAGCATTAAGAGGTTAATTAACTTTTATCTATTTATTTTAAAACAACTAAAATGGCAGGGCCCCACATGTCAGTGACTCGGGCAGCCCAGTCAGCGGCCTGACCCAGTCAACGGGGCCAACTGGGGCCCATGGGGCCCGCGGTCAGTGACTTTGAGGTGGGGCCCGAGGTGCCATGTCGGCCGGCCGGCGTTTAAACGCTGGTGAGTACGTTTTCATGGTGGCGCGGCTCGGGCGGCGATTGGATTTCGTCTACGGTGGTCCATTCGACGCGGGGTCGGGCGCATCCGATCGGCCGTTCAACGACGCGTCTAACCATGGCGGTGCCGTGGCCGGAGACGCGGTGTGGCGTCGACGGCGAGCTCGCGGGCGGCGCCGGAGTTCGGTGGTTTGCGGAACCAGCGAAGCGTGGTGCCAGTGCTCGAGCTAGCTAGCTAGGCAACGGCAGCAGCACTCCAGAAGCTCGCCAAAGCCACTGGCTCGAGCCATAGGGGCTCGGGAGCGTGCTAATGGCAGCGACGGCGGCAATCAGAGCACGGCACCGCGGCGGCACGTCTACGGGCTACGGGAGACGGCGCAAATCGAGGGGAGAGGAGGGCGAGCTCACCGTGCGGCGCAAGGTGGCCCGTGGAAGATTAGAAGCACAGAGGGGCCAGCGTCGACGGAACTTGCCGAAGATGCTGAAGGGGAGCGGCGGCTTGATTCCAACGAAAGAGACTTCCTTGGCTCGGGCTCGTTGGCGTAGTCGAAGCAGCAGTCACCGGCGAGCCTCCTGGACAGGGTCCTAGGCGATGAGGAGCACGGTGGTCGCGAGCTTCACGGTGTCGCGGTCATGGCGGCGCTCGGCGAAGTTGGGGATCGAGGGAGAGAGGGAGCGAGCGAGGCGAGGGAGGAGTCAGGGGGGTCCATGGGGTTACTCTTATCCACGGCGAGCGCGGCGACGCGCTGTCGAGCAGCGAGTAGGGGTGGCCGGGTGCGTGCGCGTGCCCAGTGCTTTACAGCGGCCGCGTGTGAGCAGTGCGGGAGGTGGGAGGAGGTGCGGGGTGGGCTGGGCCGGCGCTATAGCCACTTAGGCCCAGCCGCAGTGGGCCTTTTTCTTTTTCTTCCGTTTCCTTTTCTGTTTTCTTTTCAGTTCCTGTTTTACAAATAGTTAGGCCCCCAATTGACTTTTGAAAAATATGTGACTTAGCTTATTAAATATGGTGCATTATTTGCCATTGCCAGAAAATGGTTTGAAGCCACAGTGATTTCATTTGGATTTTAATTAAATGAATATGGATTAAATATCTCTGTTCTGCTTTTGTTTTAGGCTGTTAGAGTCAATTAACTAATTCCATTAATGTTGGTTATTATTTTATAAATGCCCCTGGATTACTTGCAATATTATGGACATTTTAGTTTTCAAATTTGAACAACTTTTATTTTTACTTTGTATTTGAATTTCAGTTTAAATTGGAATTTGAAAAGAGATATGATCCCAATGATGATTAAGCATTGTTAATCATGGTTACTTGGTACTAACATGTGGAATCATTGTAACTAACCACTGGGGGTGTTACAGTAGACAAGCTAAACTCATGTATGAAATAAATCCCATCTTGTTACCCTTAATAACAATGATACATGCATGTCATGTATCTTTCTGTCACTGAGATTGAGCACCAGAAGATCGAACGCATCACAAAGCACCACTTCCCATGGCAAGATAAATCAATCTAGTTGGCCAAACCAAACCAATAAATCGGAGAAGAAATACGAGGCTATAATAATCATGCATAATAGAATTGATAGAAAACCCAAATAATATTCATGGATAGATCTGATCATAAACTCACAATTCATCGGATCCCAACAAACACACCACAAAAAGTCATTACATCAAATAGATCTCCAAGAACACCGAGGAGAACATTGTATTGAAGATCAAAAAGAGAGTAGAAGCCATCTAGCTACTAACTATGGACCCATAGGTCCGTGGTAAACTAGTCAAGCATCATCGGAGGGGCAGCAAGGATGATGAAGAACCCCTCCGTGATTGTTCCCCCTCCGGCAAAGTGCTGGAAAAGGCTTCTAGATGGGATCTCGTGGTTCTGGAACTTGCGGCGGTGGAAAAAGTATTTCATTGACTCCCTGGTAGGTTTTGTGATTTTAGGGTATTTATAGAGGCGGAGGTAGGTCAGAGGAGGCTTGTGGGCCCCACTAGCCGCCAGGGCGCGCTAGAGGCCCCCGGCGAGTCCTGGTGCCTAGTGGGCCACTACTTCGTCTTCTCGTTCCTTCCCAAAGCTTCCAGGGTCTCTTATCAGTAGAAAAAATCTCCAAAAAGTTTCGTGGCATTTGGACTTCGTTTGGTATTGATATTCTGCAAAGTAAAAAAACAAGCAAAAAGCATCGACTAGCACTGGGCACTAAGTTAATAGGTTACTCCCAAAAAATGATATAAAGTTTCTTGTAAATGTATACAAAACATCGAATATTGATAATATAACAACATGGAACAATAAAAAATTATAGATATGTTGGAGACATATCAAGCATCCCCAAGCTTAATTCCTGCTTGTCCTCGAGTAGGTAAATGATAAAAACAGAATTTTTGATGTGGAATGCTACCTAACATATTCATCATATATTCTTTTCTTTGTAGCATGGACATTTGGACTTGAATAATTCAAAGCAATAGTCTATAATTTGACATGAACACATCAATACTCAAGCATATCCATAAGCAACTATGTGTTTCAAACTATCAATGCAAAAGAAAGTTATCCCTAGCCCATTATGCTCAATCATTGATCCATTCATGAAACACACACAAATATTAGCTACATCCAATGCACAAGTATGACAATAGTGTTCCCTAGTTGGTGCTTTATAAGAGAAGATGGATACTCAATAAAAATAAAAATTGCATTAAAGTAAATAGATAGGCCCTTCGCAGAGGGATGCAGAGATTTGTAGAGGTGCCAGAGCTCATAGGTTAAATTGAGAGATAAAATTGTTTTGAGAGGCATGCTTTTCCTGTCAACGAAAACGACCGAGAATTCCCAATATCTTCCATGCTAGAAAAATTATAGGCGGCTCCCAAACAAAAACTAAAGTTTATTTCCTTTCCACCATTCTTTCACAATCCATGGCTAGCCGTATCCACGGGTGCCTTCCATACCAACACTTTCCAAGTAATTTATTATCATAGTATTTTTTTCATTTCGGGACGGGGCATCCCTATTACCTGCCACACTCTCGTGCAACGACAAGTGAATAAACACTCATCGTGAGAATAAAATACATAGCATGGAATATTGGCCACCCCCTGCCGCTTCATGAGCGGTACAGGCACACAAAACATAAATTCATTTTGAAAATTAGAGTTGTCACATACAAATTTACTTGGAACGACATGGAAATACCGCATATAGGTAGGTAGGTGGACTCATTTGGCACAACTTTGGGTTTAAGGAGTTGGATGCACAAGCAGTATTCCCGCTTAGTACAAGTAAAGGCTAGCAAATAGATTGAGAAGCGACCAACCAAAAAATGAAAAATGATCATAAACATGCATTGAACATAACTAACACTGAATAATTCAGCACAAGTAGGATGTAACTTTGTTGCATAACTATTGACTTTACGTGCATGCATAGGGAAGCACAAACCTTAACACCGATATTCTTACTAAAGCATAATTACTCACCAACATGACTCACATATCACTATCTCCATATCACAAAACTATTGCAAGAAATCAAGTTTATAATATCCGATGATCTTCATGAAAGTTTTTATTATATCCCCCTTGGATATCTATCACTTTGGGACCAAATTCATATCTCGTGCAAATTACCATTACTATTCTTAACTCTCAAAAAAATCTAAGTGAAGCACGAGAGCATAAATATTTCTTCAAAAATTTCAACTCTCAAAATAATATAAGTAAAGCATGAGAGCATATTTATTTAAAAAAATTCAACTGTCAAAATTATATAAGTGAAGCAAGAGAGTTTATTTATTTAAAATGTAACCACCGCCATGCTGAAAAAGATATAAGTGAAGTACTAGAGCAACTGCCTATCTCAAAAGATTTAAGTGACGCACATAGAGTATTCTAGCAAATCATGATATGCGTGTGGCTCTCTCAAAAAAGTGTGTTAAGCAGGGATGATTGTGATAAACTAAATAGAAAACAAAGCAAAGACTCATATAATACAAGAAGTTCCAAGCAAAACTCATGATATGTGACGATTAAAAATATAGCTCCAAGTAAAATTACCGATGGTCGTTAGAAGAAAGAGGGGATCTCTTCCAGGGCATCCCCAAACTTAGTTGCCTGGGAGTCCTTGAATGTTACCTTGGGGTGCCTCGGGCATCTCCAAGATTAGGATCTTGCCACTCCTTATTCCTTCATCCATCAAGATCTCACCCAAAACATGAAAACTTCAATCACACAAAACTTAACAAAACCTTCGTGAGATCCGTTAGTATAACAAAGCAAATCACCACTTTAAGTACTGTTGCAAACTCATTTATATTTTTTATTGAATTATACCTACTGTATTCTAACTTTACCATGGCTTATACCCCCCGATAAAATCCATAGGTTCACCAAAATAAGCACACAATGCAACGAAAACAGAATCTGTAAAAAACAGAACAGTCTGTAGTAATCTGAACTTTGACCATACTTCTGTAACTCCAAAAATTCTGAAAAATTAGGACGACGTGGGAAATTTTTATATCAATTATGTGTAAAAAATTCAGAGCAAAAGAATATTGTTGATTAACATCATTGAAAACTTGTTGGATCATACTCAAAGGAGGAACTTCCTTTTTAAGGTTCTCATCGAAGATGTGATCATTGTGAAGCAAAATAACTTAATAAATAATCACTATTAAAAAGGATCTCATCTATTACCGGTTTTTCATGGTTCATACCATAAAAATCAAAGATCTCCCTAGCTTCCCGCACTATGTGATCAAACTCATTCATAAGGACAAGGGTAGCTATCTTTTTAGCTCTAGGATCTTTTACAATAGGCAGCTCATAAAACAATCTTTGAAAGGTAGGATGAGTGTGAATATATCTTTTATCAAGTTTAAGAACAAGTGTGGAAATAGCTTTTGCATAAGTTTTAGTTCTTTTTAGTATAGGAGCATCATCACAAGTCAAAGTTCCAACGCAATTAAAGAATTCTTGGATGACACTTTTTCCTATAACATTCCCTTGTCCCAAAACAAAAGTTTTAGCATCAAGATTTGTGGAACTTCCAATTTTAGGAGTTCTACCGTCATCCATTTTTGCCATACCCAAATCACATACGCAAAAAGGCAAACGGAAAATATTTTTGTATTTTTGTAGAAACTATTTAGAAGTGGGGGTGATGAAAACGAGAGGCAAATGGAAAATAAGGTAAATACAAGGTGATGAAAGTTTATGAGTAGGTACTTGATAGATGTTGATGATGTCTCCCCGGCAACGGCGCCTGAAATTCTTCCTGCTACTTGTGAGCTGTGTTGGGATTTCCTCGAAGAGGAGAAGATGACGAAGTACAGTTGAGATAAGTATTTCCCTCGGTTATGAAACCAAGGTTATCAATCCATTAGGAGAACCAAGCAACACTATGTAAACAACACCTGCTCACAAACAACAAATACTTGCAACCCAACGCGTAGAGGGGTTGGCAATCCCTCAACGGTTATGAGCAAGATTAAAAGATAGAGTTTTTGATAGATAGATCTGACCAAAATACAAAATAAAATAAATAAAAGAAAATTGCAGCAAGGTATTTTTGGTTTTAATATATGATAGAAAATAGACCCGGGGGCCATAGTTTTCACTAGAGACTTCTCTCGAGAAAATAGCATATGGTGGGTAAACAAATTACTGTTGGTCAATTGACAGAAAATCAAATAATTATGACGATAACCAAGGCAATGATCATGTATATGGGCATCACATCTGAGACAAGTAGACCAAAACGATTCTGCATCTACTACTATTACTCCACACATCAATCGCTATCGAGCATGCATCTAGTGTATTAAGTTCATGAAAGAACGGTGTAACGCCTTAAGCAAGATGACATGATGTAGACAAGATAAACTCATGTATGAAATAAATTCCATCTTGTTACCCTTAGTAGCAATGATACATGTGTGTCATGTCTCTTTCTGTCACTGAGATTGAGCACCGCAAGATCGAACCCATCACAAAGCACCCCTTCCCATGGCAAGATAAATCAATCTAGTTGGCCAAACCAAACCAATAAATCGAAGAAGAAATACGGGGCTATAATAATCATGTATAAAGAGTTTAGAGAAAACCCAAATATTATTCATGGAAAGATCTGATCATAAACTCACAATTCATCGGATCCCAACAAACACACCGCAAAAAGTCATTACATCAAATAGATCTCCAAGAACACCAAGGAGAACATTGTATTGAAGATCAAAAAGAGAGAAGAAGCCATCTAGCTACTAACTATGGACCCATAGGCCCATGGTAAACTACTCGCGCATCACCGGAGGGGCAGCAAGGATGATGAAGAACCCCTCCGTGATCGTTTCCCCCTCCGGTAGAGTGCCGGAAAAAGACTCTAGATGGGATCTCGTGGTTTTGGAACTTGCGGCGGCGGAAAAAGTATTTCGTGGACTCCCTGGTAGGTTTTGTGATTTCAGGGTATTTATAGAGGCAGAGGTAGGTCAAACGAAGGCTTGTGGGCCCCACTATCTACCAGGGCACGGCAGAGGCCCCTGGCGCGCCCTAGTGCCTTGTAGGCCACTGCTTTGTCTTCTCATTCCTTCCCGAAGCTTCCAGGGTCTCTTATCGCCAGAAAAAAATCACCAAAAAGTTTCGTGGCATTTGGACTTCGTTTGGTATTGATATTCTGCAAAGTAAAGAACAAGCAAAAAATAGCAACTGGCACTAGGCACTAGGTTAATAGGTTAGTCCCAAAAAATGATATAAAGTTGCGTGTAAATGTATATAAAAGATCCAAGATTGATAATATAATAGCATGGAACAATAAAATATGATAGATATGTTGGAGACGTATCATAGTGGCAGCCCCCTCCCCCCCCCTTTCGGAATTGTATCCTAGAGGAAGATTACTATTCAAAGGGAGCAGACCACTCCTATTTTCCCCATGAGGTGTTTGCTCTAACCTGGCATGCTGATGTTGGTCATATCATGCGTATGGCCCTTGCATTGCTTACTTTATACATCATATATGTCATTAGCTTAGTTTAGACATGCTTTATGTGAATGCCACCTGTTTGGTTTCTATATCATATATGTGATTATGCAATGCCATCTTGTTTAGCCAGGCATCATATATGTGAATCATGCAATGCCATCCTGTTTAGCCAGTCATCGTATATGTGACTTATATCATGCCATACTATTATTTCATCATGTATTCCATTTGTCGACAATGTTTGTACATTCATCTACTCTTCTTATGCATCAGCCATTTGAGTAAGTGGTGAAAAAATCTGGAGTGAAAACAAGGTCTTTAGAGCAGTCAGTGCTACCTATCAAATTAGATATCTTGCTGGTTACAGATAGGTCCTGAGAGGAGGATTCAGAGACAGATGACCAGTCCTATCCCCCCGAGGTGTATGCTCTAAGATGGCAGAGTTATGTTGATCATATCATGCATATGGTGTCTTGCATTGCTATATCATCTACTTAGATTAGACATGCTTTGTGTGATTGCCACCTGTTTAATTTCTATATCATATATGTGAATTATGAAATGCCGTCTTTTTTAGCTAGGCATCATATATGTGAAATATGCAATGTCATCCTGTTTAGCCAGGCATCATATATGTAAATTATGTCATGCCATCCTTTTGTTCATTACGTATTCCATTTGTCGACAATGTTTGTATATTGAACTACTCTTCCTGTGCATCAGCCATTTGAGTCGGTGACAGAAAAATCTAGAGTGAAAAGAAGGTCTTTAGAGCAGACAATCCGACATGTTGAAGAAGATATCTTACTGGTTATAGATAACTCCTCAGAGGAGGATTCAGAGACAGATGACCAGTCCTATATCCCCCCTGAGCTGTATGCTCTAACTTGCAACAATTATATTTCTCATATCATGCATATGGTGTCTTGCATTGCTTAGTTTAAACATCATATACTCAATATTCAATGCCATCTGCTTAGTTTAGATATCATATATGCGAGTGCCAGCTGCTAAGTATATCAATCATATATGTGAATTATATCATACAATCCTGTATACTTAGACAACATGTATGTGGATTATTTCATGCCAGCCTATTTAATAAATACATCATATGCATGATAAGAGCAATATAACCCTGCCATTCTATCATGTTTAGTTAGTCATCAAATATGTGAAATTGTGTCATGTTGTCCTGTTTGGTTAGAAAACATATAGGTGAATTACTGCATCTGTTTATCATATACAATGTCTGTACATTCAATTTCTTTTCTTGTTTATCAGCCATTTGAATTGGAGGGGGTGATGGCAATATCTAAGGGAGTAAAAACACATTCTTCACAAAAGAGGGTGCTACCCATCGATGTGGATAGAACCACGGTAGTACTTGCCCAAGAACCAGCCTGGCCACACATAACCCAGACCCTTGCAGATTGTACCCCTACCCCGTTGGACAAAGAACTGACTACACCCCATATAACCCCAACCGCAGCAGATAGTAACCCACTTCTAGTTGACACATCACCATCTCCACCACAGAGCACCCACATACGAGCTGTTAGTAATGCAACTGCAGTGCCCAAAGCACGAGGACCACCATAGCGAACCCAAACTCCACGCTTGAAGCAAAAGAACAACCATTCTCAGGTCAGATTTCTGTAGCTATGGTGTATTCTCCTTTGCTCTTGCGTCATTGTATTTACTCATAGCAACTAATTTCAAATTTGAAGGTTCCAATCGAAACTCCAATGGCACAACAGGTATGTTTTAAACCTGTTTCTTTAACTGGCTTGCTGTTGTAACTTCTTGCTCTATGTTGATTTCAATTTCAATTGTATAAATAATTATCTTCTCATATCATGCACATTACAAGTGTTGTGTCATTTCCCACACTTATATTATGTCTATCCGGCTTTGTCTTAAATAGATATGATTTCAACTGTGCTGTCGGAATCGGGGCTCCGGGGACCCAAGAGGTTCAAACACTGGGGTGTGCTCGCCGCTACCACCCTACTCTGCCTCACGATCTCACGGCAACGCTCTAGCATGCTTGCGCTAGGGAAGAAGAACAGTGGACACGACAGTTTACCAAAGTTTGGGCCACCTTGCGGTGTAAAACCCCACTCCTTCTTGGTTGGGATTGCTTGGGGAGATGGAATACAAGCGCTCAGCTCTAATCGCCAAAATGAGTCGATCCTTTCTACGGTGGCACCTTGCCCTCTTCTTATACTACCTCTGGTCCTCTTCCCCCAAAAACACATGGCAGGAAGGGTTGCCACAACGGTCAGTTTGAAGGGGGACAATGTTGTAGCTTATCCTGACTAAAGACGGTCTTCTCCTGCAAAAGCCTTCTGATGTGAGGCGCCGGTGCACTCGGTGATGACCTTCGTCCTGGCGTGCCCGTTGCCATGGTCTTCTTGCACCGTTCTGGCAACCTTTGGGGGTTGCTTTGGGAATCAACATGTTGGCCTTCCCCCTTAGCACGAATGTGGAAATCCTCCACATTCACGCCAGCTGGCATGGCCTCTCGCGCCGCTCATCATCACACGCATCACCCACGTGAAGACACAGGACCACGCGACCCACCGAGCCGCTCCTGACTAGTTCACCTCCGCGAGGGGCCTCGAGAGACCGCCTCGCGAGAGGGACTCATGAGGCTCCTGACGGTGCTTGCTGACGTGCGCCTCGCGAGGCGAGGGCCTCGTGAGGGTCTTGCTCGTGAAGTCCTGTAGTGGGCCAACTGCTGGGCCCTTGGGCATGCGCCTCGTCTTGGGCCACAGGCAAACAGGCCAGGGTACCCCTAGTCCCATGGGCCCGATAGTACCCCCGGGCCCGTGGCGCACATGACTTCGCCTGCAAGCGGGGGTGAAACGGCATGGGCCCCAACCTCCTACGGGCCAGGCTCGACGCGTGGCACATGGTGGAACATGGGGTGCCCCCACTGCTCCCACGACGCCTCGGCAACCACCCGGCTGACATAAAGCCTGCTAGCACGAAGCGCGAGGCCATCATTGCATCCACCTCCCTGCGCCTTCCTTCTTCATGCATGACTCCTCGCGATCCAATCTCAGGCGCGGCATCTTCCCAATATCACATGGAATCGCGATGCACAAATGGCGCCCGCCGGCAAGAAAGCAAAATCCACAGCTCTGGCCATGAGCCCGCCTGTCCTCGGGCCGGCGCTCCTATGCTCCTCCGTTGCTGAGGAGGAGGACCTGGGCCCGGTACTCCCGTTGGTAGCCGACGACGAGAACGAAGGGCGGGCGACCAAGATCTGGCCGGGCTCGCAGGCGCGGGCTAGACTGGGGGCGTCCGCCTACCCCTTCTTCCTCCACAGCGTCTACGTTGGGTTAGTCCCGCCGTTCTCTGATTTCTTCTTTGCCATCCTTTCTCACTATCGGATCCACGCCCTTCATCTCCAACCAAATTCCATCCTTCTTCTAGCCATATTCACCTTCTACTGCGAGGCTTTTGTGGGCATGAGGCCTTCGGTGGTGCTCTTTCGCCACTTCTTCAGCTTGCGGTTCATAGCCCCGGACCAGTGCTTCGTGTGCGTCTCCTTTGTCGGCGTCAAGGGTGAGAACGTCCGCCTGAAAGTCGGGAAGAAGGTGGAAGGCTATCGGCAGTGTTGGGTCTTCATGGACGCTCGCCGGATCAGCCCGCTCCTAATGATTCCAACGGTCCGGCCTGAGCAGAACCCCGGATGGGGGCACGAGAATCTCACCAACCTGAGGGCGGAGTCAGTCCTGGAGCGGATGGTTGCGCACGGGGCCGCAGGATTAACAGGGCCGATGATCGACAAGGAGTTCCTAGGGCAACGCATCGCGCTGCCCCAAGCGCGCTCGTGGCCCGTATGGGAATATACCGGCGCGAGGGACGCGATGAGGTTGCACGTCTCCGGCCTGACGCTCGATGAGCTGGATGGGCGGTGGGGGTTATGCTCGGCAACATCCCCGAAGATCTTCCTGAGGATGCGCTCCCGCTGTACTGCTACCGGGAGCGGCAGGATCTAGTCACGGTGATGCCCGCCTTCAACCAGTGGGGGCTCGTGCCGGGCGGCCACGTCGAGCCCCACGGAAACCCCTCCACGGTGGTCCTAGACCCCAGCGAGAGTGGCAGTGGCGGGCACTCGGAGGAAACCATGGAGGAGGAAGATGCTGGCCGGGTGCCGCCGCGCTCCCACCGCAAGCTCCTTCGCGACTTCGGAGATGACGACAATCCCATCGAGCAGCCTCCGGTGGCGTCCCCCGCCCCGCCGAGGCTAGAGCCATCCTCGGAGAGGGGGCGAGGGGGCCCCCATCCTCCGAGACCCTCTAGGAGGCTTCTCAGGTCCTCGGGGGTGGCGGCAGCGCGGCCGAGCTCGCCAGGAGTCGCCTTGAGTGCCTAGGATGACAGTGGGGCTGTGTTCGAAGACAGTGGTGACGTGCTAGCCTCCGCGGAGAAGAAAAGGAAATGGGCTGCACGGGATGAGTAAGTACACTGGTCTGCATGTGATCCGTCTAACCAAGCTGACCCCTTGCTTGCGCAGGAGCCAAGGTGGCAACCTGAAGAAGAAGAAGTCAATGGACGAGGTGAAAGTGGCCTCCGGCCTGAAGGAGGCGTTGACAGACGACCAAAGTCCCGGCAGGCGCGGGGGAACCTCGCGTTGTCCTGACGCCATGCCCGGGTGCTCGGGCGCTGGAGTAGCGCCCATTGCCCCTCCGGAGCCACAAGAGGGCTCAAACGCCAAGGCTGCGACAGGCCAGCCCCAGGTGTCGCTTTCCGGGGCCAGGGGCGTGCCTCCCGTGGGGTCTGCTGCGAAGGAGGATGCGGTGACGGAAAAAGAGGGGGCGCCCAAGACGCCGCCAGCTACCCTCATCCCCGCAACTGAGAGCGACGCGAGGCGCGCCACGGGGCATCCTCAAGCCGCGCCCACTCACGCAGCTCCGGAGGCCAATGCGGCAGATCCCCCAGGCATGCCATAGCCTCCGAACGCAGGGGAGGACCCGGAGCCCCCTGCGCCTCAAGCGGACATTGTCGTGGTCTCCTCGACCGTGGCGGCCAAGAGCATCGGGGTGCCGAACCCTGGCTGGACCCTCGCACTCGTGAACTGCAATGCCCGCTCATGCGCGGGCCCCTGACTGACGCTCAGTCCACGCTCGATCAGCTTGGGGCAGAATTCCAGGACGCAGAGGCGCGCCTCACCAAGGAGCGCTTCAGGCTTTTGGCCGGGTGGCATCAGCTTGACACTGCCATGAAGGTGGTCCAGAGTCAGTCCGAGGCTGCCAACATGGGGAGCAGGAAGGAAGCCACCAAGGCGAAGGCAGCTCGCGAGAGCGCGCTTGCTGAGGCCGATGCAGCCACGAAGCACCGCGCGGAGGCGGAAGCCAGCCTGAAGGCGCTCCAGGACGAGCGGGTTGCACGTACACAGCGGCTCCAGCTGCGGGAGGATGAGCTTAAAGCCCGCATGGTGAGGTTTGTGACCCAGGAATCAGAACTGGCAACGGTGGTGACTGAGTAGGCCGTAGAGTGCGAGCGCCTGGAGACATTGAAGCGCCAAGTGGCCAATGCTCAGGAGGCCCATGCGAAGCACATCTCCAAAGAAACGCCCAGCTAGACGCCAAGGAGAAGAAGATCTAGACGGATGCCGACGCGAAGGCGGCGGCGGGCCACACCGCGTTCTCGTCTCTTGAGCTCAGGGCCCGTGGTGCCCTAAGTTCCATATGCGGGGAGAGGCTTGGGACTCCTCTTGTAGCCTGTGATGCCGACTATGGCGAGTTCTCCTCCAAGCTCGTGGAGCGGCTCGAGGATGGGGCCCGGAAGGTGGACGGCATCTTGGAGGAGGAGTTCCGCGACTTCTTCTCCATGGCGGAGACCTGCGTCTTTAGTCACTTTCTCCACCACGACCCTAACTTCGACTTCGGCAAGGTGATAGGCCCCGTTCCTGAAGAATTCTCCAACGGCCTTGCGGAGGCAATGTAAGGCCACGTGAGCGCGCTGATTGGGGAATTCTTCTGCAGTGGCGGCGAGGAGCCTGGCGAGGCCGAGGCGGGCGATGACAATGGAGGCGGCGACCCTTCTTCTTAAGGCTCCCTTTTATCATCCTACAATAGAATGAACCTTCCTCCCGGAGGCGTCAAACACTTGTTTTATTTATTCGAACACTTAGTGCTTGTAATGAATGCTTGCGATCTCGTGAGGTTTCCTTTCCATGCTTGCTTTTCCTTTTGCTTGCCTTCATGCTCTACGTCGGTAGGGCCCAACCCCCATGCGGGCCTCGGCCATCACTGGTATGTCAGGTCATGGTACCTTGACAAGGCCAGGAGGTGAGGGGCCCCGGGAGCTAGTGAAGGCTCCTAAGTCGCGATGCTTAGGAGTCCCCCCTTGACGCACAAGCGGCCCGCGTGAGGGAGAAATGTTAGCATTGACGAGGCCATCCCATGAGGTGTTGAGACTTAGCTTTTTGCAGCGCCGGTCGGTTCACCGTTTGTAGGGTGCACCTCGCGAGGCCTCCCGGGTGATCCGCCTCTGAGGGAAAACCTGCGCACAAAAATTCCATCTCGGGTGGACGAAGCACGCTCGCTAGCTTGCACATGGGCCTTATGCGAGGAGACCACAGACCAAGGGCCTTGGTGGGGTGATGTGCACGGGGGCAGGCCTGCCAGCCAGAGCCCGTCTCGTTGAATTTTTCAGCACTGCTGGGACTGGTCGGAGCATAGGCAACCATGTCCAGCCTCCACTCGCGTGAGGCACAGGGGGAAGCTGCGAGCACGTGCTGCCATGGAAGATAGCGACCGCCGTGTCTGGCACGGGTTAGCCTGAGGTCGGTGCGGCCCGTGGGGCGCTCTCAATTGATTATGCCACCAGCACAGAGCATGGGGCTTCCACTTGGGCGTGGGCATGATCGTTGTTTGATTGTTCCGCCTGCGTGGAGCATGGGGCTTCCACTGGGGCATGGGCGGGAGCTCTATCAACAGTCTCTATGGCGTGTATAACCCCATTTCGTTCGTACGCGTGACGGGCATGGGAAGAACTCGCGAAGGTGTCGGACGTTCCAGGCACTGGGCTCAGGAACTCCTTCCTCGGTCTCCAAGCGGTCTGCGCCTGGCTCTTGATGTAGCTACATGTTCATGAATCCTGCGACATGGGGGCGAGGCGCGCCCAGTGGCTGTTTCGGGGCCATTGTGTGAGGATGTCGGTCACCAAGGACCCGAAGGAGGTGACGTGCATGGGTCTAGCCCGCCAGCCAGAGCTCGATCACTTGGGTTTAGCGACGCTGCAGGGATGAACCCAAGCACAGAAGTGGTGTCAAACCCTTCCCCATGGAATGGTCAGGAAATGAGCCATGGTGGCGCGGCGCCCAAGGTGGTAAAGCATCGGACATAATAGTTAGAGAAACATGGGCGCGCCTTCGGCCACTTACTCATGATCGTTCCATGAGAAGGTGAAGCACCAAGGATCTTTGTGAGGTGACGTGCACGGGAGCCAGCCCGCCAACCACAGCTTGATCGCTTGGATTTAGCAATGCGACATGGATGGATCCGAGCACAGATGCCGTGCCTAGCCCCCGGTCATGGGACGATCAGGAGTAGAGTTGCGAGGGCTCGGCGATCTCAGTGGTGGCGAGGCACCGAACACAAGGTTAAGCAAGCAAGATAAGCTCATTAAAGGATAACTAGATTCACTTACACGACAAAAGGTGATGCGGCTGCAGGGACGGACCCTGGCCAGCTTGAGGATAATGCAGCCCGTGGGGCGCCCTCGATTTCGAAGAAACCAAAAAGTCACTTAGCAAGATGCAACTTTGGGAGCGTCGGGCTGCTTGACGAAACATACTGCGGAGGCTCGCCTCTCAGGGGCCGGTTGGCTCCTGAGGCCTTGGGGGCTCAAAAGGGGCTGAAGTCCCGCGAGGCGCCATCATGAGCCGCGCCAACCTTTGGAAGGTAGCGGCGGCGTTCTCCAGGCCAAAAGGCTTGCGGGTGTAGATAGTGGCGAGGCCCCTGCTCAGGCTGACGCGCGAGGGCCAAAAGAGGTCCTGGGAACTAGCCCTTGCTTCCCTCCTCGGGGGCGGCAGCTGGGTTGACGGAACGTGCAGGGCGACACTCGCCACGGATGGCCCGAGCCTCTCGCAGCTTGTGAATCTCCTGGGCGATGATGTCTCGTGCCTCCGGCGCTTGGCGCTGTACTCCTTGATTGTGGGGGCACGCATCGAGGCACGCCTCCAAGTGGTGCCCGAGCACCTCCCTTGGCACACTGGTAAGGTGGGACGCCTTCCAGGTGGAAGCCCCCGAGCTTGCCCGAAGGGTGGCGCCGGGCGCACCTTCCTATGCTGGAGGAAGGCAAGCACCGGTGATGAGCGTGGGGCCCGCGGCGCTGGCATCAACTGCTGCCTTCTTTGCCTTGGTGGTGCCTTGGGAGGGCAATAGTTTCTTCTTCCTTGGGGGTGCGGCCTCGAGAGGAGCGGCACCATCTTTGCCGTAAGAGTGCTCGGCCGCTGCAGCTTTGTAGGCATGCTCGAAAGAGCAGACTGTGTCCTTCTCATCGCAGGCGATGGTGATGATACCGCTGCAGCCAGACATCTTGAGGACATTGTAGCCATGGTGAGTTGCTGCCATGAACTTGGCGAGTGTCGGATACCCTAGGATGGCATTGTACGGTAGGCCGATGTGCGCCACATCGAAGTCGATGAGCTCAGTGTGGTAGTTGTCGCGCGTGCCAAAGGTGACGGGGAGGCGCACTTGCACCAGGGGGACGGTAGAGACCTCGTTCACCCCAGAGAAGGGCATGGTCGGCATCAGCTGGTTGTAGGGCACTTGGAGCGTCTCGAAGGTCTTGATGGAGATCACGTTGAGGCCAACACCTCCATCGATGAGGGTGTTGGTCACCGTGACGTTGCTCATGCTGGGGGTGCACAGCATGGGGAGCATGCCTGCAGCAGCCGTGGACTTGAGGTAGTCCTTGGAGTCGAAGGTGATGGCGTATTTCGACCACTTGAGGGGCCGCACGGCCTCCAGTCTCGGGAGGCCAGCGTTCGCCTCACGAGAGAACTGCTTGAAGACGCGATTGGACGCAGGGGCTTGGGCTCCCCCGAGGATGCAAGCTATCACGCGAGGCTCCTAATAGCCCCCAGCCCCCTTGTCATGCTGGTTGGTGTCGTTCCTCCAGGGCGGCGGCAGCAACGGTGGAAGGGTGGCATTGTCCTGAGGGCGCCTCGCGAGGCTGATCACGCCAGGCGCCCTCATGAGGTTGGTCACACCAGCCGCCCTCACGAGGCTGGTCGTGCCAGCCCTGGCGGGGGTTGCCTTTGCGAGTGTCCCATCAGCCACCTCCACGGCCGGCGCCTCGGTAGTTGCGGTCTCCCCGGTGGCCCAAGCGCTCATCACGGAGCAACTTGAGCTCTTGGTAGTCTTCGCGACGTTGTGGTAGATGAAGAACAGGCAGTGGTCCTTATCGGGCGCGTCATGGTCGCGGACACGCTTCTTCTTGGGCCCTTGCGCTTGATCTCGTTGCCATTGGCCTTGCTGTCGTCGGGCACGGCGTCGGGGTCATTGTGGATGAAAAGGCGGCCCTCTTAAGCCTTGGCGCACTTGTCGGCGATGTTGAACAGCTCTAGCAGCGAGCTGTAATTGTCATTGTGTGACGCCCCCGATTCAATCGTACACTAATCATACGCGCAAACGTGTATGATCAAGATCAGGGACTCACGGGAAGATATCACAACACAACTCTAAAAGTAAAATAAGTCATACAAGCATCATAATACAAGCTAGGGGCCTCGAGGGCTCGAATACAAGTGCTCGATCATAGACGAGTCAGCGGAAGCAACAATATCTGAGTACAGACATAAGTTAAACAAGTTGCCATATGATGGCTAGCACAAACTGGGGTACATATCGAAAGAGGCGCAGGCCTCCTGCCTGGGATCCTCCTAAACTACTCCTGGTCGTCGTCGGCAGCCTGCACGTAGTAGTAGGCGCCTCCAGAGTAGGGGTCGTCGTCGACGGTGGCGTCTGGCTCCTGAACTCCAGCATCTGGTTGTGACAACCAGAAAGAAAAGAAAGGGGGGAAAAGGGGGAAGCAAAGCAACCGTGAGTACTCATCCAAAGTACTCGCAAGCAAGGAGCTACACTACATATGCATGGGTATATGTGTAAAGGGCCATATCAGTGGACTGAACTGCAGAAAGCCAGAATAAGAGGGGGGATATCTAATCCTGTCGAAGACTACGCTTCTGGCAGCCTCCATCTTGCAGCATGTAGGAGAGAGTAGATGGTAAGTTCACCAAGTAGCATCGTATAGCATAAACCTACCCGATGATCCTCTCCTCATCGCCCTGTGAGAGAGCGATCACCGGGTTGTATCTGGCACTTGAAAGGGTGTGTTTTATTAAGTATCCGGTTCTAGTTGTCATAAGGTCAAGGTACAACTCCGGGTCATCCTTTTACCGAGGGACACGGCTATTCGAATAGATAAACTTCCCTGCAGGGGTGCACCACATTACCCAACACGCTCGATCCCTCTGGCCGGGCACACTTTCCTGGGTCATACCCGGCCTCGGAAGATCAACACGTCGCAGCCCTACCTAGGCCTAACAGAGAGGTCAGCACGCCGGTCTAAATCCTATGCGCGCAGGGGTCTGGGCCCATCGCCCATTGCACACCTGCACGTTGCGTGGGCGGCCGGAGAGCAGACCTAGCAACCTCCATTACAAAGGAAGTTGCGTTACGCGGTCCAACCCGGTGAGCGCCGCTCAGTCGCTGACGTCTAGGAGGCTTCGGCTGATACCACGACGTCGAGTACCCATAACTGTTCCCGCGTAGTTGGTTAGTGCGTATAGGCCAGTGGCCAGACTCAGATCAAATACCAAGATCTCGTTAATCGTGTTATTATGAAGTAAACGCGAAGGCCGACCAGGGCCAGGCCCACCTGTCTCCTAGGTGGTCTCAACCTGCCCTGTCGCTCCGCCACAAAGATCCACACAGAGGGCCGTTGGGACAAAGGTCCTTTCAGCCCCCAATCCATGAATCACTCGCGGGTACTCTTCGAGCCGACCCGACTTTAGTCACCATATGTATAGTATGTATACATGTATAGTATATACCCGTGATCACCTCCCGAGTGATCACGGCCCGATAGTATAGCAAGGCAGACTGACAAGAATGTAGGGCCAATGATGATAAACTAGCATCCTATACTAAGTATTTAGGATTGCAGGTAAGGTATCAACAGATGTAGCAACAATGTCAGGCTATGCATCAGAATAGGATTAACGGAAAGCAGTAACATGCTACACTACTCTAATGCAAGCAGTATAGAGGAGAATAGGCGATAATTGGTGATCAAGGGGGGGCTTGCCTGGTTGCTCTGGCAAGAAGTAAGGGTCATCAACACCGTAGTCGAACTGGGGGTCGCCGGCAGTCTCGGGGTCTACCGGAAAGAAGTAATTGGGGGAACACAATAAATAATAGAGCAATCAAAGCAACACAAAGCATAACATGGCAATACGCGGTGCTAGGGAGATCTAACGCAGGGATAGGTGATACCGACGAAGGGAGGAAACATCCGGAAAATATTCCCGGTGTTCAGCGTTTTCGGACAGAAGGACCGAAGGGGGAAAGTTCCATGTTCGCTATGCTAGGGATGTGTGGCGGACGAACGAGCCATGTATCCGGATTCGTCTCGTCGTTCTGAGCAACTTTCATGTACAAAGTATTTTCATCCGAGTTACGGATTATTTTATATGATTTTTCTAAGTTTAAAAGATTTTCTGAATTTCTGGGATTTATTTTTAATTCGAAAATAAAAGAGAAATTGCTATTGGTACACATAAGTGTACCCAGAAGTGGTGCGCATGAGACTGACATGTGGGCCCAGTCAACTGCCCAGTCAGCAGTTGACTATGTCAACATTGACTGGTCAAGGGGGCGCTGGGGTCCCACCTGTCACTGACTGGGACTGCCCAGTCAGCAGTTTTACTGGTCAAAAGACCAGTGGGACCCATGTGTCAGTGAGACATTTCAATTAACAAATTTCTATTATGTTAATTAGTGTTATTAGCTGTGGGGCCCAGCAGTCTGTACCACAGTGTTTAAAAGCTTAGTTAATTTAACAGATTAGATGGGGGGGGCACATGTCATTGACTTCAATACTTTTAAACATGCTTTTAAATGAAATGGGTCCACATGTCATTTTTAGTTATTCAAATAAACGGTTTTATTAGGTTCTAATTAGGTGGTTAGGGGAATGGTTAAACCGGGTAGGCCCAAACGTCAGTGGGTCAACCCACTGTTAGAACGTGCGTGCGCGCGTGCGTGCCCGTCGGTGAGTTCAGAGAACGGCGGCGCGCGCGGAGCCGGCGGCTCCGGCAACCAAAAGGGGCAGCCCCGGGTGCCAAACGGATAAGCGCAAGGCGCCGCGTCAAGACGTGCCTTCATCTGGAGCTAGGAGCGGCTGAAACAACTCCGCGGCGAGGTGGCGACTACAGCGGAGCTAGCGGCAAACGGCGCTGGAGGGCACGGGGAGGAGGGGAAAAGGCCGTCGAGGGCCGGAGGCTCACAGCGGGAGCGGCAGAGTGCTCGATGGAGCCAGAGGAGGTCGGGGCCGAGCGGATCGACGACGAGGTTAGCGGCGGCGGCCGACGGTGTCGGGGAAGGGGGGCGCCGGTCGACGAGGGGACTCCGGCGAGGGGAGCAACGCGAGGAAGGCCGGATCCGTGACAGGGCCTCCGGGATCCATCCCTCTCCGGCGACGAGCGGCTTGGCGCGATATGGACGCGAAGAACCAGGCGACGGCGGCCATGGCAGGAGCTCCAGCGCGACGGTGTTGCGAGGACAGTGGGGCAGAGGAGGTGATTAGGGCTTGCCGGCGGCGCGACCGGAGCGGCTCGAGGTGGCGGCGAAGGGCAAGGAAGAGCTCGGGGCGCGAGGCACGGTGGGGGCGTGCGGGAGGTCTCCCTCCTGTGGGTGGCAGCGCGCGTGGGAGACAGGGGGCGAGTGGGGTGTGGGTAGGTTAGGTCACGGGGGGGAGGGGGTTAACTGGGGAGGTGAGGGTGCTATCTGGGCCGGTCTGGTTAGCCCAGAGGCCAGCTAGGCCGTGGCCCAGTGGTGGGGGGGGGGGGGGTTCTCCTTTTAGTTATTTTTTATTTTGTTTGTTTTAATTTTGCATTTATGTTTTCTTTTTAGTACTAATAGCTTTCAGTTTTGTAAAATTATAAGACCAGTACCTAAATTGAGTTTGCAAATTAGCCCACTGCCACAATATATTTTAGTATTTAAAATATTCAATTCGCATTTTTATAAATTTTAAAAATGGCATTTATAATAGGTTTAGCTGCTGTTTTATTTGTTTTAGTGCATTTGAATACTTTACAGAAGTGTGGTTTCTTCACCAATATTTAGTATGGATTCTTTGTCACAAACTGAACATTTTAGTCTTAATGTTTCCAAACTTTTGTTGTTTGCCTTTACTTTGAATTCGAATTTCGAATCGGTTTTGATCTAACTCGAGATTAACAACAGTAACCGAGGGGACGTGGCATCATTAGTAGAGTGTTACTGTAGCTTAATTATCCGGGCGTCACAATTCTCCTCCACTACAAGAAATCTCGTCCCGAGATTTAAGCGGTGGAGCGGGGGGGAAGGTCGGGTTATGAAATTCTAATGGATCTTCTCGGTCTTCGTTGCTCTTCTCGAAGAGGTCGATCCATCACATTGTCTTCATTCCTCTGCATCAATGCACCATGATGAAGTTGTCGTTCTTCCTTTAGTATCTTCACCGTACTTACGAAGGGAAAAGGGGCAGCTCGTCAACGGTAGATTGCTATACGGGGTAATCGTCTGGAGTTATCCCATGAATGAACACATGAGTATCTCTCAAGTTAAACAAATGAAACACATCGAGAGCACGGTAAGAAGTTACAATAAGGAGTTTCAAGCGGATAGGCAATCGTTCGTTGCCTGAAACAGAGTGTGAAAGGGTTTCACAGCAACGGGAATAAGTTTTGTGTCTGGTACCAAAACATAATACCTGACGGAAGGTAGCTCGCGGAATTACATACGAGGTAAGATCCAAAGGATAAACTTTGGAACCAGGGGGGTAAAAGAGAGTCAGGTTTCGATCCTGTGGAACTGTGGGTTATGGGCCCACCATGTGGGTTAAAAGTAGGAGTAGTGACATCTTGTACGGTCATGATAGCAAGGTAGGTCAGAGGATAGCCTGTCAGTTATGTTGGCAACAACGTTGGTACCAAGGGCGAGGGATGAAGAGAACCATTTTCCTGCTCGTTGAACGAGGCAGAACAGTAGGCAAAGTTCTCGTCCATCGGTGGTTACCGGATGGTCATCAACAATAGTAACAGGGTCTTACTGACAGAGTGGTACAACGAGGTGCTTACCTAAGCAGGGAATTATCACTGCTCGGTTAAGTCTGATTACTGGAAATGTTAAACAAAACAATGGAAAGGATAGTATAATTATCAGATTAAACAGAATAATGGAAAGGAGAATGTGTCTAAACACATATTTTAGGAGTATATCCTTCCCAAGGACAAACAGAGCATGATAACCATGACATGATATTAAGTAGAAAAGCCTCTAGGCGAGGGGAGAGAAATTTCATGACATTATCCATACATCGGTGGTTGGATAATTGAGCAAGAAACATTTAGCATTGGGCTTCATATGTTCTTATTGAAAATCAGAATACCATAGACATGCTTCAAGATAGCATTGACATAGTCTTCAAGCAAAGGTCAGACTTTGGATACACAAAGGATCCATCGGAAACAACTTATGAAATAAGTCATATAATTTCCTCATGGAAGAATGGTTAACCTTGCTAATAAGGAAACTATAACAATAGGTCCTCCAGACAGGTGTGCAAGGCATGACAACACCTTACTGGGTTAAACAAAGGCCAATGTTATGACCCTTGGAAATATGTTCCAGCCATCATATCTATCCGAGGTTCAGATCTGATTAGTGTCGGGATACCTCAGACCCAGGATGCCTGAGAAGGAAGGGGTGCAACACAATTTGACGAGATGGCGTTGCAAGATTCTCGGGTAATGAACTATAGGAGCGGGTTCCCAAAACAATAGTTCATCATTAAACCAAGGAGAGGATGAGGAGGTGGCTGATGGACTCAGCGACAATTCATCGAGAATTCCACACGGATGGATTTCCACAATTATGTGAACAAGGAGATGACATATGACAATTCAAATGATATAATGCTGTATGCCCGAGGAAAACATACACCATTAATCATTAGTTGAAAGGTGTGACCGAAATACGACCTTGGGCAGCAAGATCAATATTAGAGTGACGATTCAATAATCAACAGTCTAAGAACGAACTGTCGATCGTTAACATTCAAAGCAATAGGGTTGCCAGAAGTACAGAATCCAAGCAGCACCGCTTGTTAGATGGTATCCCGGTTAGAATCAACACGGGGACCAAGAAAGAAGGGTGACGGTGAGAAGTATCACTATACCAAGAATTCTTATGAGGTGGAGCAATCCTCACAACATTCTTGACATCAAAGATGGTAATACTCCACTGTAGAACATAACATAAGTCAGATATCAATGAACTCAAGGTACGACATGAAACAAGAACAAGTTTTGTGTTGGAAGGAATGAAATAATGTTGTCGATGATAACACGAATCATCGAGGGGTAAGGATGTTATTTCTCATCATGAATTCAATAGATGTCTTGGAAGAGCTCAGAATGTTGATGATGAGCACGACACATTTGTCGAGAAATTTCATGAAGATGTAATCGATCGGCGATGACATCAAGTCAAAGGAATGATGAAGCGAAAGGTATCGAAATCATGGGTACGACACAAACTCGGAATCAAGCTTGTTGTTCAAAGCAAAAGGTATGACGATGAAGATCGTTGTAAGATTATCTCATCGTCGAAACTGTGCTCCGAGAATAAGGCGCAGGTAGCCCAGTTAAAATCAGCACGATAATGATACAGCCGAGCAGGCTAGGGATGACGTGATCGAGTACAAACTCGTAAGTTAAGATGATTACTAAGAGTTGTTTAATCGTGGTGCGGACCCAATTTAGTTATCGGTGTTCTTGAGTGACTAACCACTCAGAATCCAGGAAAAATTGGAATCAGTGGGAATTGGTACTTGAGGAAGGCCCATAATTAAGCAACATGATGTTGAAAGCTTGACGTAAGTCGTGCTCTCACTCTGAAGATTTCGTGCACCGAAGAGGGATGAGGTAGCACGGTCAAAGGTAGTATGATGAGGGTGTAGCCGATAGTCTAGGAATGGCCAGATTGAGCTTAAAATTTCCCAGTAACATTTACTAGGGATATCGAATTTTAGAGCGGATTTGATTTACTAAACGGTGTTCCCGGTTGACAGCAACCCAGAACCCGTAGAGTGACTAAGACAAGAAAAGGCATTCCTTCATCAAAGTTAATAAGCTGTAGTGCCAAGGCATGATATCCTCGAGATACCAGGGGTAATACTCGAAGGTAGAATATAACAGAAGCAGAACTGGGTCATTGACCTGCGACAGCAGATACTTTAACCTTGTCAAAAATTGACGAGGCCTGGAATGGATTCCTTTCAGGTACGTTGGATAAGGACAGCCTGGTCGGAACCATAACTGCAAGGGATCCAATTTATTGACACCGAAAGAATTATTCAATTGATTAAATATTCTTGCAAGAAGCTCTTATGACAAGTTCCACATCGGTTCCATGGGCATGAACACAAAGGTTCAGGGTCGACTCCCACTTCCTCAATGCATATCACTTCATTCACCTCCCGCTTAGACAAAGCTGTAGTGCTGGAAATTTATCTGGCAAAACACCAGAAGAGTATGACTCGTGAACACTTTCGGGTTCACACGAATTAGTGAAATCATAGGTTCAACCCATCGGGGTATCTTAGGAACATATACTACAAACTTCAAGAGTAATTAACACATGCTCGAAGGTAGAGCATGGTTGGCAAAACAGAGGATACAATTTACCAAGGGCATCATGTATCAGGGGAAGAACTCACAAGGTGATTGAATATGAAAGACACTGTCGGATAACAATCCAACAATGGATCGGGCGATCCACAATGGAGCTGATGTGAGTAACGGTACTCAATCAGAGGAAGAAGAAGTATGCAGAGGCATCAGATTATAGAAACAACTGACTAACTCAAAGTTCAATGCAAGGGAATTTATGATTTCCAAATCAAGAGATCAGGAGCAAGGGCTCTGATTAAGGATGGATAAGTCGAGTAGGCTTAGGGGCACAATCGATGACAATTTGATTGGTCGAGAACCAGCTCATGTTCAAAAGGACGTCTGAGCCGGAAGATAATTAGAAAGGATCAACTGATGAACGCGTGCATTCACACTCATGTTGAATCAATAAGATCAAAATGATGGTGTCAAAGGATACTAATGAATATTGCCAGTCATATGGAAAGCATCCATAATGCAAGCAGACAAGTATTTGCAGAGCAATTAGCTGCTAAGGATTTTCAGAAGATCAAATAGTATTTCAATGTATCTTATGGATCATATGAACAAAAAGGGGGAAGAACGGATACTCGGCAAGTGTGAGGAATTATCCATAGGGGTATTCATGCGGTAAGAACTGCAAGGCAGTAAACTCAAAGGATTGTCGGAACAACGAAGAGCAGTTCGGGGCATCTTGTAATAACAAGACCAGTGGGATTGAATGTAAGAGTGGCAAGTGTATGTAGTTATCCATAAGGATATAACAGCGGTAGGGAATTTGCAAAGGCAGTGGACATAGGTGTCTCGGGGAAACATCGAATAGCATCTTCGAAACCTTCTGGTGAAGCAGTCAATCACCTGGAATGAAGGGGCTCTCCGGTAGGAAGTAATTACGAGAACATAGAGTTATAATTAGTAAAATCATTTAATCCGAATAGGAGAGAGATCAGAATCCCAGAGTATAGACGAGGAATAAAAGATCCTAATACCACCCCATTGGCGACGTGGGCCCGTAAGCCACACAGCCATGTTAGTAAAACGGTTTTCTTTGTCTAGACTCAACTTCGGCCAAGGAGTTGGAAAGGGGGATTCCTACAGGCAGTCGGCTCTGATACCAACTTGTGACGCCCCCGATTCAATCGTACACTAATCATACACGCAAACTTGTACGATCAAGATCAGGGACTCACGGGAAGATATCACAACACAACTCTAAAAGTAAAATAAGTCATACAAGCATCATAATACAAGCCAGGGGCCTCGAGGGCTCGAATACAAGTGCTCGATCATAGACGAGTCAGCGGAAGCAACAATATCTGAGTACAGACATAAGTTAAACAAGTTGCCATATGATGGCTAGCACAAACTGGGGTACATATCGAAAGAGGCGCAGGCCTCCTGCCTGGGATCCTCCTAAACTACTCCTGGTCGTCGTCGGCAGCCTGCACGTAGTAGTAGGCGCCTCCAGAGTAGGGGTCGTCATCGACGGTGGCGTCTGGCTCCTCAACTCCAGCATCTGGTTGTGACAACCAGAAAGAAAAGAAAGGGGGGAAAAGGGGGAAGCAAAGCAACCGTGAGTACTCATCCAAAGTACTCGCAAGCAAGGAGCTACACTACATATGCATGGGTATATGTGTAAAGGGCCATATCAGTGGACTGAACTGCAGAAGGCCAGAATAAGAGGGGGGATATCTAATCCTGTCGAAGACTACCCTTCTGGCAGCCTCCATCTTGCAGCATGTAGGAGAGAGTAGATGGTAAGTTCACCAAGTAGCATCGTATAGCATAAACCTACCCGATGATCCTCTCCTCGTCGCCCTGTGAGAGAGCGATCACTGGGTTGTATCTGGCACTTGAAAGGGTGTGTTTTATTAAGTATCCGGTTCTAGTTGTCATAAGGTCGAGGTACAACTCCGGGTCGTCCTTTTACCGAGGGACACGGCTATTCGAATAGATAAACTTCCCTGCAGGGGTGCACCACATTACCCAACACGCTCGATCCCTCTGGCCGGGCACACTTTCCTGGGTCATACCCGGCCTCGGAAGATCAACATGTCGCAGCCCTACCTAGGCCTAACAGAGAGGTCAGCACGCCGGTCTAAATCCTATGCGCGCAGGGGTCTGGGCCCATCGCCCATTGCACACCTGCACATTGCGTGGGCGGCCGGAGAGCAGACCTAGCAACCTCCATTACAAAGGAAGTTGCGTTACGCGGTCCAACCCGGCGCGCGCCGCTTAGTCGCTGACGTCTAGGAGGCTTCGGCTGATACCACGACCTCGAGTACCCATAACTGTTCCCGCGTAGTTGGTTAGTGCGTATAGGCCAGTGGCCAGACTCAGATCAAATACCAAGATCTCGTTAAGCGTGTTATTATGAAGTAAACGCGAACGCCGGCCAGGGCCAGGCCCACCTGTCTCCTAGGTGGTCTCAACCTGCCCTGTCGCTCCGCCACAAAGATCCACACAGAGGGCCGTTGGGACAAAGGTCCTTTCAGCCCCCAATCCGTGAATCACTCGCGGGTACTCTTCGAGACGACCCGACTTTAGTCACCATATGTATAGTATGTATACATGTATAGTATATACCCATGATCACCTCCCGAGTGATCACGGCCCGATAGTATAGCAAGGCAGACTGACAAGAATGTAGGGCCAATGATGATAAACTAGCATCCTATACTAAGTATTTAGGATTGCAGGTAAGGTATCAACAGATGTAGCAACAATGTCAGGCTATGCATCAGAATAGGATTAACGAAAAGCAGTAACATGCTACACTACTCTAATGCAAGCAGTATAGAGGAGAATAGGCGATATCTGGTGATCAAGGGGGGGCTTGCCTGGTTGCTATGGCAAGAAGTAAGGGTCATCAACACCGTAGTCGAACTGGGGGTCGCCGGCAGTCTCGAGGTCTACCGGAAAGAGGTAATGGGGGGAACACAATAAATAATAGAGCAATCAAAGCAACACAAAGCATAACATGGCAATACGCGGTGCTAGGGAGATCTAACGCAGGGATAGGTGATACAGACGAAGGGGGGAAACATCCGGAAAATATTCCCGGTGTTCCGCGTTTTCAGACAGAAGGACCGAAGGGGGAAAGTTCCATGTTCGCTATGCTAGGGATGTGTGGCGGACGAACGGGCCACGTATCCGGATTCGTCTCGTCGTTCTGAGCAACTTTCATGTACAAAGTATTTTCATCCGAGTTACGGATTATTTTATATGATTTTTCTAAGTTTAAAAGATTTTCTGAATTTCTAGGATTTATTTTTAATTCGAAAATAAAAGAGAAATTGCTATTGGTACACATAAGTGTACCCAGAAGTGGTGCGCATGAGACTGACATGTGGGCCCAGTCAACTGCCCAGTCAGCAGTTGACTAGGTCAACATTGACTGGTCAAGGGGGCGCTGGGGTCCCACCTGTCACTGACTGGGACTGCCCAGTCAGCAGTTTTACTGGTCAAAAGACCAGTGGGACCCATGTGTCAGTGAGACATTTCAATTAACAAATTTCTATTATGTTAATTAGTGTTATTAGCTGTGGGGCCCAGCAGTCTGTACCACAGTGTTTAAAAGCTTAGTTAATTTAACAGATTAGATGGGGGGGCACATGTCATTGACTTCAATACTTTTAAACATGCTTTTAAATGAAATGGGTCCACATGTCATTTTTAGTTATTCAAATAAACGGTTTTATTAGGTTCTAATTAGGTGGTTAGGGGAATGGTTAAACCGGGCAGGCCCACACGTCAGTGGGTCAACCCACTGTTAGAACGTGCGTGCGCGCGTGCGTGCCCGACGGTGAGTTCAGAGAACGGCGGCGCGCGCGGAGCCGGCGGCTCCGACAACCAAAAGGGGCAGCCCCGGGTGCCAAACGGATAAGCGCAAGGCGCCGCGTCAATACGTGCCTTCATCTGGAGCTAGGAGCGGCTGAAACAACTCCGGGGCGAGGTGGCGACTACAGCGGAGCTAGCGGCAAACGGCGCTGGAGGGCACGGGGAGGAGGGGAAAAGGCCGTCGAGGGCCGGAGGCTCACAGCGGGAGCGGCAGAGTGCTCGATGGAGCCAGAGGAGGTCGGGGCCGAGCGGATCGACGACGAGGTTAGCGGCGGCGGCCGACGGTGTCGGGGAAGGGGGGCGCCGGTCGACGAGGGGACTCCGGCGAGGGGAGCAACGCGAGGGAGGTCGGATCCGCGACTGGGCCTCCGGGATCCATCCCTCTCCGGTGACGAGCGGCTTGGCGCAATATGGACGCGAAGAACCAGGCGACGGCGGCCATGGCAGGAGCTCCAGCGCGGCGGTGTCGCGAGGACAGTGGGGCAGAGGAGGTGATTAGGGCTTGCCGGCGGCGCGACCGGAGCGGCTCGAGGTCGCGGCGAAGGGAAAGGAAGAGCTCGGGCGCGAGGCACGGTGGGGGCGTCGGGAGGTCTCCTCTTGTGGGTGGCGGCGCGCGTGGGAGACGAGGGGCGAGTGGGGGTGTGGGTAGGTTAGGTCACGGGGGGGAGTGGGTTAAGCTGGGAGGTGAGGGAGCTTTCTGGGCCGTTTGTAGCACAGAGGCCAGCTGGGCCGTGGCCCAGTGGTGTGGGGGGGGGGGGGGTTTCCCCTTTTAGTTATTTTTTATTTTGTTTTGTTTTAATTTTGCATTTATGTTTTCTTTTTAGTACTAATAGCTTTCAGTTTTGTAAAATTATAGACCAGTACCTAAATTGAGTTTGCAAATTAGCCCACTGCCACAATATATTTAGTATTTAAAATATTCAATTCGCATTTTTATAAATTTTAAAAATGGCATTTATAATAGGTTTAGCTGCTGTTTTATTTGTTTTGTGCATTTGAATACTTTACAGAAGTGTGGTTTCTTCACCAATATTTAGTATGGATTCTTTGTCACAAACTGAACATTTTGATCTTAATGTTTCCAAACTTTTGTTGTTAGCCTTTACTTTGAATTCGAATTTCGAATCAGTTTTGATCTAACTCGAGATTAACAACAGTAACTGAGGGGACATGGCATCATTGGTAGAGGGTTACTATAGCTTAATTACCGGGCGTCACACGTTGATGGCGACTTCTCGTGCATTCTGACGTCCGTGACGCCCATTGGAAAACGCCAAGATGATGGCTTCGTCCGAGGTGCGGGGGATCTTGTCGTGCACCTGGCTGAAGTGCTGGATGTATTTGCGGAGGGTCTCGCCAGGGCGCTGCTCACGCGCCACAGGTCATTGACGGTGAGGGCCGGTCATCGTGCCCTTGAAGTTGGTGACAAACTGCTCGCAGAGATCGCTCCATGAAGAGATTGACTCCTCGGGCAGATTCATGAGCCATGAGTGCGTGCCTTCCTTGAGCCAAAGGGATCCAGTTCGCCATGACCTTGTCGTCGCCGTTCACCGCCTCATGCTTAGCGCATAGAGCGGGAGGAACTCCGTGGGGTCGAGGATGCCATCATAGCGTGAGGGCAGCTCCTGCTTAAAATTGACTGGCCAAACCACCCGGCGCAACTCGCGATTGAAAGCTGGCAGCCCACACTGCCCGAGGGGACATGGCACGCGAGGGTGGCCCTGTTCTGGCATCCAGCCATCGCAACCTCTTGGCCGTCCGGTCCTGGTGCTGGCGCTGCTCTCGAGGAGCAGGAGCTGTCAGCGGCGCACGATGGACGATCTGGCAGCTGGCTTCATCTCAGGCCGGCGGCGGCGCCCCGCGGGGCTGGTCGCGGGGGGCTGGTCATGCCGAGGCTCGCCGACTTCGTTGCGCAAGGGGGGGTGGCGGAGTTGCACCATGCCCCATGTCCCCGACGCGAGGCGGCGGAGGACAGAGCAAGTGGGAAGGCGCTGGAGCTTCCCCGGCGGCTTTGACGAGCTCGGTAATGCGGCAAACCCACGCGTCATAGCCCATGTCGGAGGGGCGGTAGCAGAGTAGCTCGCACGCCATGAGCACACAGCCTGTGCGTTCGGCGGCCCACGGCGGCCGTGGGAGGAGGAGGTCGTATAGGTGCGACCGTCCCCTGCACAGAGGGGTGCAGGGAAGAGTTTTGCTGCTCATGGGTGGCAGGCTCGGGGTGGTGGCAGCCGCGACTACTGCGGAGTGGCAGAAACCGTCGCGGCCCGTAGGTGCTGTTGAGCAACGTGGGCTGCCCCGCTCTGCGCGGTGTGGCGAGCATCAGCCATGGGTCGGGGAAGCGAAGTGTTGAAGCTGAGGAAGGAATTGCGGTGCACCCCTACCTGGCGCGCCAAATGTCGGAATAGGGGCTCCAAGGACCCAGGAGGTTCAAACCTGGGGGGCCTCCCTCTACCACCCTACTCAGCCTCACGACCTCATGGCGATGCTCCGGCATGCTCGAGTAGGAAGAAGAATAGTGGACATGGCAGTTTACCCAGGTTCGGGCCACCTGCGGTTTAAAACCCTCACTCTGCTTGGTTGGGATAGCTTGGGGATATGGAATACAAGCGCTCACTGTAATCGCCAAAATGAGTCGATGTTTTCTATGGTGGCACCTTGCCCACTTTTTATACTTCCTCTGGTCCTCTTCCCCTGAAAACACACGGCCAGAAGGATTGCCACAACGGCCAGTTTGAAGGGGAACACATTGCAGCTTACCTTGACTAAAGGCGTTCTTCGCCTGCAAAAGCCTTTACCTGACACTACGGTGGGCTCGGTGGTGACCTCCGTCCTGGTGCGCCCATCGCCTTGGTCTTCTTGCACCATTCTGGCAACCTTTTGGGGTTGCTTTGGGAACCAACTTGCTAGCCTTGCCCCCTTAGCACGAAAGGGGAAAGCCTCCACATTCGTGCCTGCTGGTGCACAGCAGGTCGTTGATGGTGAGGGCGACGTGCGTGCCCTGAAGTTGGCGATGAACTCTCGCAGTGCTCGCTCCATGAAGAGATTGACTCCTCGGGCAAATTCATGAGCTAGGAGCGCGCCGTCCTTGAGGGCCATGGGGAACCAGTTCGCCATGACCTTGTCGTCACCTTTCACCGCCTCAATGCTCAGCCCAGAGCTGGAGGAACTCCGTGGGGTCGAGGATGCCGTCGTAGCGCGGGGGCAGCTCCGGCTAAACTTGACTGGCCAAACCACCCGCGCAACTCGCGAGTGAAGCCCTGCAGCCCACACTGCTCGAGGGGACACCGCGCGCGAGGATGGCCCTATTCTGGCATCCAGCCGCCGTGACCACTTGGACAATCCGGTCCTGCGCTAGCGCTGCTGCTGCTGCGAGGAGCACGCACATGTCAGAGGCGCATGATGACGATCTGGCAGCTGGCTTCATCTCAGGCCGGTGGCGGCCCCCGGGGCTGGTCGACGGGGGCTGGTCACACGAGGCTCGCCGACGTCGTTGCGCAAGGGGGTGCGGTGATGCACACCGTGCCCCATGTCCCCGACGTGAGCGCGCGGAGGACAGAGCAAGTGGAAGGCGCTAGACTTCCCGACGGTGTTGACGAGCTCGGTGATGTGGCCAAGCCAGGCGTCGTAGCCCATGACGGCGGGGCGGTAGCGGAGCAGCTCGCACGCCATGAGCAGTGCGCCTGCGTGTTCGGTGGCCCGCGGCAGCCAAGGGAGGGAGAGGCCTTAGAGGTGTGACCGTCTGCCTCACAGAGGGGTGCAAGGAAGAGTCTTGCTGCACCTGGGTGGCGCTCGGTGGGTGGCGGCAGCCGCAACTCCTGCGGAGTGACGGAAACCGTCGCGGCCCCAGTTGCTGTCTGAGCAACGCGGGCTGCCCGCGCTCTGCGCCGCGGCGAGCCTTAGCCATGGAGTCGGTGAAGTGAAAGCTGAAGCCGACGAAGGAATGCGGGGTAACCCTACCTGGCATGATAAATGTCGGAATCGGGGCTCGCGGACCCAGGAGGTTCAAACACCTGGCTGAAGTGCTGGATGTATTTGGGGTTGCTTTGGGAACCAACGTGCTGGCCTTGCCCCCTTAGCACGAAAGGGGAAAGCCTCCACATCTGCGCCTGCTGGGTGCACAACATGGGGAGCGCGTCCGCAGCGGCCGTGACTTGAGGTAGTCCTTGGAGTCGAAGGTGATGGCGTATTGCGACCACTTGAGGGGCCGCGCGTTGATAACCCACATATAGGGATCGCAATAGTTTTCGAGGGTAGAGTATTCAACCCAAATTTATTGATTCGACCCAAGGGGAGCCAAAGAATATTCTCAAGTATTAGCAGCTGAGTTGTCAATTCAACCACACCTGAAAGCCTTAATATCTGCAGCAAAGTATTTAGTAGAAAAGTAGTATGGAAGTAACAGTAACGATGGCAAAAGTAACAGTAGCAGTTTTGTAGCAATTGTAACAGTGGCAACAAAAAGTAACTTAGCAAAGATCATATGTGAAAAGCTCGTAGGCAATGGATCAATGATGGATATTATGTTGGATGGCATTCATCATGCAACAGTTATAACATAGGGTGACACAGACTACGCTCCAATTCATCAATATAATGTAGGCATGTATTCTGAATATAGTCATACTTGCTTATGGAAAAGAACTTGCATGACATCTTTTGTCCTACCCTCCCGTGGCAGCGGGGTCCTAATGGAAACTAAGTGATATTAGGCCTCCTTTTAATAGAGAACTGGAGCAAAGCATTAGCACTTAGTGAATACATGAACTCCTCAAACTACGGTCATTACCGGAAGTGTCCCGACTATTGTCACTCCGGGTTGCCGGATCATAACACGTAGTAGTTGACTATAACTTGCAAGATAGGATCAAGATCACATATATATTCATGAAAACATAATAGGTTCAGATCTGAAATCATGGCACTCGGCCCTAGTGACAAGCTAGGCTATCAAAGTCATAGCAACATCAATCTTAGAACAGTGGATACTAGGGATTAAACCCTACCAAAACTAACTACTCGATTACATGGTAATCTCATCCAACCCATCACCGTCCAGCAAGCCTACGATGGAATTACTCATGCACCGTGGTGAGCATCATGAAATTGGTGATAGAGGATGGTTGATGATGACAACGATGATGATTTCCCCTCTCTGGAGCCCTGAACGACTCCAGATCTGCCCTCCCGAGGAAGAACAGGAGGTGGCGCGGCGGCTCCATATCGTAAAACGCGATGAATCCTTCTCTACGATTTTTTCCTCCCCGAACGTGAATATATGGAGTTGGGTTGAGGTCGGTGGAGGTCCAGGGGGCCACAAGAGGGATGGCGCGCCCTGGGGGGGTGGCCGCACCCTCCACCCTTGTGGACAGGATGTGGGCCCCCTTCAGTTGATTCTTTCGCCAATATTTTTTATTAATTCCAAAAAGATCTCCGTGAAGTTTCAGGTCATTCCGAGAACTTTGATTTCTGCACAAAAATAACACCATGGCTTCTGCTGAAAACAGCGTCAGTCCGGGTTAGTTCCATTCAAATCATGCAATTAAGAGTCCAAAACAGGGCAAAAGAGTTTGGATAAGTAGATCGATGGAGATGTATCAACTCCCCCAAGCTTAACCCATTGCTTGTCCTCAAGCAATTCAGTTGACAAACTGAAAGTGATAAAGAAAACTTTTAAACTCTCTTTGATCTTGTTGTTGCAAATATGTAAGCCATTATTCAAGTTTTCAGCAAAGATTATGAACTAACCATATTCACAATAACATTAGGTTCACATTTACTCTTATCAATGGCATAATCAACTAGCGAGCAATAATAATAAATCTCGGATGACAACACTTTTCCAAAACAATCACGATATTTTATAACAAGATGGTATCTCGCTAGCCCTTTCTGAGACCGCAAAACATAATGCAGAGCACCCCTGAAGATCAAGACTGACTAGACATTGTAATTCATGATAAAGAGATCCAGTCACAGTCATACTCAATTCAATTAATAACAAAGCTGCAAATGACAGTGGTGCTCTCTAACTGGTGCTTTTTATAAGAGAATGATAACTCAACATAAAAGTAAATAGATAGGCCCTTCGCAGAGGGAAGCAGAGATTTGCAGAGGTGCCAGAGCTCGAGTTTTTAAACAGAGATGATTATAATTTTTGAGCGGTATGCTTTCATTGTCAACATAACGACCAAGAGATCTCAATATCTTCCATGCTACATACATTATAGGCGGTTCCCAAACAGAATGGTAAGTTTTTACTCCCCCTCCACCAACAATCACACTCCACGGCTGGTCCGAAACAATGGGTACCGTTCATACAAGCAACAATCCTGGGGGAGTTTTGTTTAACTATTTGAAATTTTGTTTCTGCTCTTTTGATCATAGGACTAGGCATCCCAATTACCAGCCATTTTCTCGTGAATGATGAGTGGAGTCCACTCATCATGAGAATAACCCACCTAGCGTGGAAGATACTGAAGCCCCCACTCGCTACATGAGCGATTCGGGCATTAAAAACAGATATCATTTGAGGGTTTAGAGTTTGGCACATGCAAATTTACTTGGAACGCAGGTAAATACCGCATAGGAAGGTATGGTGGACTCTATGGAATACTTTGGTTTTATGGAAGTGGATGCCCAAGCAGTATTCCCGCTTAGTAAAGGTGAAGGCTAGCAAAGACTGGGAAGCGACCAACTAGAGAGCGACAACTGTCATAAACTTGCATTGTGAGTAACCAACATTGAGTGCAAGCATGAGTAGGATATAAATAACCATGACATAAATATAGTGAGGCTGTGTTGATTTTGTTTTCAACTACATGTGTGAACATGTGCCAAGTCAAGCCACTCGAATCATTCAAGGGAGGATACCATCCTATCATACTACATCACAACAATTTTAAAGTATGTTGGCACGCAAGGTAAACCCTTATAAGCTCCGAGCTATTAAGCATAGCATGAATAACTATAATCTCTAATGGTCATTGCAAACATGTTTCATTCATAATAGGCTGAATCAAGAACGATGAACTAATCATATTTACAAAACAAGATAGGTCGAGTTCATACCAGCTTTTCCTCATCTCAATCATTTCATCATATATCATCATTATTGCCTTTCACTTGCACGACCGAACGATGTGAAATTTTAGTGCACCGTGCATTGGACTAAGCTGAATCTGCAAACATTTATTCGAAGGAGAAGACAAGTAAATTGGCTCTTTGTTAGATCAACAATAATCATATGAGAGCCACTCAATATTTTCATCGTGGTCTTCTCTCCTCGACCCCCAAGAAAAGAAAATATTTCAAAGAAACATACTGAAATGTTTTTGGAGTTTTTTTTTTCTAAAGAATGTAACAAGAACGAGAAAAACTATCTACACCGGAAAGCTCCCAACAAGTAAAAGAAGAACGAGAAATCTTTTTGGGTTTTCTTTAATACTACAACTACGCATGGAAAGTAACTAAGCTCACACTAATTTTCTTTGTTTTTCTCAAAGGTTTTCAAACATACAAAAAGAAAGCGAGAAAAGAAATAAAATAACATGGATAATACAATGAAAAGTATGAACACCGACAAACTAGAATGAGTGTGTGAACATGAATGTAATGTCGGTGAGAAATACGTACTCCCCCAAGCTTAGGCTTTTGGCCTAAGTTGATCTAAGCCCATGGGTTAAAGTAGCCCTCTCCGGTGTACTGAGGTGGATCCTGGGGTTCCACTGGTTGCGAGCTCCTGTGGCTCCCACTGATAAATAGACTCATTATATGGATCAAGTGATGGCTCTGGCTCAGGAGCTGGGGATCGCGTCCCCTCCAGTATGCACGAATGTTCTCGGGCATAACGAAGTACCTCCGTGAATAAATATCGAACATCGGGGGGGTTCTCCTTTTAGTTATTTTTTTATTTTTGTTTGTTTTAATTTTGCATTTATGTTTTCTTTTTAGTACTAATAGCTTGCAGGTTTGTAAAATTATAAGACCAGTACCTAAATTGAGTTTGCAAATTAGCCCACTGCCACAATATATTTTAGTATTTAAAATATTCAATTCGCATTTTTATAAATTTTAAAAATGGCATTTATAATAGGTTTAGCTGCTGTTTTATTTGTTTTAGTGCATTTGAATACTTTACAGAAGTGTGGTTTCTTCACCAATATTTAGTATGGATTCTTTGTCACAAACTGAACATTTTAGTCTTAATGTTTCCAAACTTTTGTTGTTAGCCTTTACTTTGAATTCGAATTTCGAATCAGTTTTGATCTAACTCGAGATTAACAACAGTAACTGAGGGGACATGGCATCATTGGTAGAGGGTTACTATAGCTTAATTATCCGGGCGTCACACGTTGATGGCGAGCTTCTCGTGCATTCTGACGTCCGTGACGCCATTGGAAAACGCCAAGATGATGGCTTCGTCCGAGGTGCGGGGGATCTTGTCGTGCACCTGGCTGAAGTGCTGGATGTATTTGCGGAGGGTCTCGCCAGGGCGCTGCTTCACGCGCCACAGGTCATTGACGGTGAGGGCGCGGTCATGCGTGCCCTTGAAGTTGGTGACAAACTGCTCGCAGAGATCGCTCCATGAAGAGATTGACTCCTCGGGCAGATTCATGAGCCATGAGTGCGTGCCTTCCTTGAGGGCCAAAGGGATCCAGTTCGCCATGACCTTGTCGTCGCCGTTCACCGCCTCAATGCTTAGCGCATAGAGCTGGAGGAACTCCGTGGGGTCGAGGATGCCATCATAGCGTGAGGGCAGCTCCTGCTTAAAATTGACTGGCCAAACCACCCGGCGCAACTCGCGATTGAAAGCTCGGCAGCCCACACTGCCCGAGGGGACATGGCACGCGAGGGTGGCCCTGTTCTGGCATCCAGCCATCGCAACCTCTTGGCCGATCCGGTCCTGGTGCTGGCGCTGCTGCTCGAGGAGCATGAGCGTGTCAGGCGGCGCACGATGGACGATCTGGCAGCTGGCTTCATCTCAGGCCGGCGGCGGCGCCCCGCGGGGCTGGTCGCAGGGGGGCTGGTCATGCCGAGGCTCGCCGACGTCGTTGCGCAAGGGGGGGTGGCGGAGGTGCACCATGCCCCATGTCCCCGACGCGAGGCGGCGGAGGACAGAGCAAGTGGGAAGGCGCTGGAGCTTCCCCGGCGGCGTTGACGAGCTCGGTAATGCGGCAAACCCACGCGTCATAGCCCATGTCGGAGGGGCGGTAGCAGAGTAGCTCGCACGCCATGAGCAGCACAGCCTGTGCGTTCGGCGGCCCACGGCGGCCGTGGGAGGAGGAGGTCGTATAGGTGCGACCGTCCGCCTGCACAGAGGGGTGCAGGGAAGAGTTTTGCTGCTCATGGGTGGCAGGCTCGGGGGTGGTGGCAGCCGCGACTACTGCGGAGTGGCAGAAACCGTCGCGGCCCGTAGGTGCTGTCTGAGCAACGTGGGCTGCCCGGCGCTCTGCGCGTGTGGCGAGCATCAGCCATGGGGTCGGTGAAGCGAAAGTTGAAGCTGAGGGAAGGAATTGCGGTGCACCCCTACCTGGCGCGCCAAATGTCGGAATAGGGGCTCCAAGGACCCAGGAGGTTCAAACACTGGGGGGCGCTCGCCTCTACCACCCTACTCAGCCTCACGACCTCATGGCGATGCTCCGGCATGCTCGAGCTAGGGAAGAAGAATAGTGGACATGGCAGTTTACCCAGGTTCGGGCCACCTTGCGGTTTAAAACCCTACTCCTGCTTGGTTGGGATAGCTTGGGGATATGGAATACAAGCGCTCAGCTGTAATCGCCAAAATGAGTCGATGTTTTCTATGGTGGCACCTTGCCCACTTTTTATACTTCCTCTGGTCCTCTTCCCCTGAAAACACACGGCCAGAAGGATTGCCACAACGGCCAGTTTGAAGGGGGACAACATTGCAGCTTACCTTGACTAAAGGCGTTCTTCGCCTGCAAAAGCCTTCTACCATGACACTACGGTGGGCTCGGTGGTGACCTCCGTCCTGGTGCGCCCATCGCCTTGGTCTTCTTGCACCATTCTGGCAACCTTTTGGGGTTGCTTTGGGAACCAACTTGCTAGCCTTGCCCCCTTAGCACGAAAGGGGAAAGCCTCCACATTCGTGCCTGCTGGGTGCACAGCAGGTCGTTGATGGTGAGGGCGAGTCGTGCGTGCCCTTGAAGTTGGCGATGAACTGCTCGCAGTGCTCGCTCCATGAAGAGATTGACTCCTCGGGCAAATTCATGAGCTAGGAGCGCGCCGTCCTTGAGGGCCATGGGGAACCAGTTCGCCATGACCTTGTCGTCACCGTTCACCGCCTCAATGCTCAGCGCGCAGAGCTGGAGGAACTCCGTGGGGTCGAGGATGCCGTCGTAGCGCGGGGGCAGCTCCGGCTTAAACTTGACTGGCCAAACCACCCGGCGCAACTCGCGAGTGAAAGCCCTGCAGCCCACACTGCTCGAGGGGACACCGCGCGCGAGGATGGCCCTATTCTGGCATCCAGCCGCCGTGACCACTTGGACAATCCGGTCCTGGCGCTAGCGCTGCTGCTCGAGGAGCACGCACATGTCAGGAGGCGCATGATGGACGATCTGGCAGCTGGCTTCATCTCAGGCCGGTGGCGGCGCCCCGGGGCTGGTCGAGCGGGGGCTGGTCACACCGAGGCTCGCCGACGTCGTTGCGCAAGGGGGTGGCGGTGATGCACCGTGCCCCATGTCCCCGACGTGAGGCGGCGGAGGACAGAGCAAGTGGGAAGGCGCTAGAGCTTCCCCGACGGTGTTGACGAGCTCGGTGATGTGGCCAAGCCAGGCGTCGTAGCCCATGACGGCGGGGCGGTAGCGGAGCAGCTCGCACGCCATGAGCAGTGCAGCCTGCGTGTTCGGTGGCCCGCGGCAGCCAAGGGAGGAGGAGGCCTTAGAGGTGTGACCGTCTGCCTGCACAGAGGGGTGCAAGGAAGAGTCTTGCTGCACCTGGGTGGCAGGCTCGGGGGTGGCGGCAGCCGCAACTCCTGCGGAGTGACGGAAACCGTCGCGGCCCGCAGTTGCTGTCTGAGCAACGCGGGCTGCCCGGCGCTCTGCGCGCGCGGCGAGCCTTAGCCATGGAGTCGGTGAAGTGAAAGCTGAAGCCGAGCGAAGGAATGGCGGGGTAACCCTACCTGGCATGATAAATGTCGGAATCGGGGCTCCGAGGACCCAGGAGGTTCAAACACCTGGCTGAAGTGCTGGATGTATTTGGGGTTGCTTTGGGAACCAACGTGCTGGCCTTGCCCCCTTAGCACGAAAGGGGAAAGCCTCCACATCTGCGCCTGCTGGGTGCACAACATGGGGAGCGCGTCCGCAGCGGCCGTGGACTTGAGGTAGTCCTTGGAGTCGAAGGTGATGGCGTATTGCGACCACTTGAGGGGCCGCGCGGTGATAACCCACAAGTATAGGGGATCGCAATAGTTTTCGAGGGTAGAGTATTCAACCCAAATTTATTGATTCGACCCAAGGGGAGCCAAAGAATATTCTCAAGTATTAGCAGCTGAGTTGTCAATTCAACCACACCTGAAAGCCTTAATATCTGCAGCAAAGTATTTAGTAGAAAAGTAGTATGGAAGTAACAGTAACGATGGCAAAAGTAACAGTAGCAGTTTTGTAGCAATTGTAACAGTGGCAACAGAAAAGTAACTTAGCAAAGATCAATATGTGAAAAGCTCGTAGGCAATGGATCAATGATGGATAATTATGTTGGATGGCATTCATCATGCAACAGTTATAACATAGGGTGACACAGAACTAGCTCCAATTCATCAATATAATGTAGGCATGTATTCTGAATATAGTCATACGTGCTTATGGAAAAGAACTTGCATGACATCTTTTGTCCTACCCTCCCGTGGCAGCGGGGTCCTAATGGAAACTAAGTGATATTAAGGCCTCCTTTTAATAGAGAACTGGAGCAAAGCATTAGCACTTAGTGAATACATGAACTCCTCAAACTACGGTCATTACCGGGAAGTGTCCCGACTATTGTCACTCCGGGGTTGCCGGATCATAACACGTAGTAGTTGACTATAACTTGCAAGATAGGATCAAGATCACATATATATTCATGAAAACATAATAGGTTCAGATCTGAAATCATGGCACTCGGGCCCTAGTGACAAGCATTAGGCATAGCAAAGTCATAGCAACATCAATCTTAGAACATAGTGGATACTAGGGATTAAACCCTACCAAAACTAACTCGATTACATGGTAAATCTCATCCAACCCATCACCGTCCAGCAAGCCTACGATGGAATTACTCATGCACCGTGGTGAGCATCATGAAATTGGTGATAGAGGATGGTTGATGATGACAACGATGATGATTTCCCCTCTCTGGAGCCCTGAACGGACTCCAGATCTGCCCTCCCGAGGAAGAACAGGAGGTGGCGGCGGCTCCATATCGTAAAACGCGATGAATCCTTCTCTACGATTTTTTTCTCCCCGAACGTGAATATATGGAGTTGGAGTTGAGGTCGGTGGAGGTCCAGGGGGGCCACAAGGATGGATGGCGCGCCCTGGGGGGGTGGCCGCACCCTCCACCCTTGTGGACAGGATGTGGGCCCCCTTCAGTTGATTCTTTCGCCAATATTTTTTATTAATTCCAAAAAAGATCTCCGTGAAGTTTCAGGTCATTCCGAGAACTTTGATTTCTGCACAAAAATAACACCATGGCAATTCTGCTGAAAACAGCGTCAGTCCGGGTTAGTTCCATTCAAATCATGCAAATTAGAGTCCAAAACAAGGGCAAAAGAGTTTGGATAAGTAGATACGATGGAGATGTATCAACTCCCCCAAGCTTAACCCATTGCTTGTCCTCAAGCAATTCAGTTGACAAACTGAAAGTGATAAAGAAAAACTTTTACAAACTCTCTTTGATCTTGTTGTTGCAAATATGTAAAGCCAGTATTCAAGTTTTCAGCAAAGATTATGAACTAACCATATTCACAATAACATTTAGGTCTCACATTTACTCTTATCAATGGCATAATCAACTAGCGAGCAATAATAATAAATCTCGGATGACAACACTTTTCCAAAACAATCACGATATTTTATAACAAGATGGTATCTCGCTAGCCCTTTCTGAGACCGCAAAACATAAATGCAGAGCACCCCTGAAGATCAAGGACTGACTAGACATTGTAATTCATGATAAAAGAGATCCAGTCACAGTCATACTCAATATCAATTAATAACAAAGCATGCAAATGACAGTGGTGCTCTCTAACTGGTGCTTTTTATAAGAGAATGATAACTCAACATAAAAGTAAATAGATAGGCCCTTCGCAGAGGGAAGCAGAGATTTGCAGAGGTGCCAGAGCTCGAGTTTTTAAAACAGAGATGATTATAATTTTGAGCGGTATGCTTTCATTGTCAACATAACGACCAAGAGATCTCAATATCTTCCATGCTACATACATTATAGGCGGTTCCCAAACAGAATGGTAAAGTTTTTACTCCCCCTCCACCAACAATCACACTCCACGGCTGGTCCGAAACAATGGGTACCGTTCATACAAGCAACAATCCTGGGGGAGTTTTGTTTAACTATTTGAAATTTTGTTTCTGCTCTTTTGATCATAGGACTAGGCATCCCAATTACCAGCCATTTTCTCGTGAATGATGAGTGGAGTCCACTCATCATGAGAATAACCCACCTAGCGTGGAAGATACTGATAGCCCCCACTCGCTACATGAGCGATTCGGGCATTAAAAACAGATTATCATTTGAGGGTTTAGAGTTTGGCACATGCAAATTTACTTGGAACGGCAGGTAAATACCGCATATAGGAAGGTATGGTGGACTCATATGGAATAACTTTGGTTTTATGGAAGTGGATGCACAAGCAGTATTCCCGCTTAGTAAAGGTGAAGGCTAGCAAAAGACTGGGAAGCGACCAACTAGAGAGCGACAACTGTCATAAACATGCATTGTGAGTAACCAACATTGAGTGCAAGCATGAGTAGGATATAAATCACCATGAACATAAATATAGTGGAGGCTGTGTTGATTTTGTTTTCAACTACATGTGTGAACATGTGCCAAGTCAAGCCACTCGAATCATTCAAGGGAGGATACCATCCTATCATACTACATCACAACAATTTTAAAAGTATGTTGGCACGCAAGGTAAACCCTTATAAGCTCCGAGCTAATTAAGCATAGCATGAATAACTATAATCTCTAATTGTCATTGCAAACATGTTTCATTCATAATAGGCTGAATCAAGAACGATGAACTAATCATATTTACAAAAACAAGATAGGTCGAGTTCATACCAGCTTTTCCTCATCTCAATCATTTCATCATATATCATCATTATTGCCTTTCACTTGCACGACCGAACGATGTGAATAATATTAATAGTGCACGTGCATTGGACTAAGCTGGAATCTGCAAACATTTATTCGAAGGAGAAGACAAGGTAATATGGGCTCTTTGTTAGATCAACAATAATGCATATGAGAGCCACTCAATATTTTCATCGTGGTCTTCTCTCCTCGACCCCCAAAGAAAAGAAAATAATTTCAAAGAAACATACTGAAATGTTTTTGGAGTTTTTTTTTTCTAAAGAATGTAAAACAAGAACGAGAAAAACTATCTACACGGGAAAGCTCCCAACAAGTAAAAGAAGAACGAGAAATCTTTTTGGGTTTTCTTTAATACTACAACTACGCATGGAAAGTAAACTAAGCTACAACTAATTTTCTTTGTTTTTCTCAAAGGTTTTCAAACATACAAGAAGAAAGCGAGAAAAAGAAATAAAATAACATGGATAATACAATGAAAAGTATGAACACCGACAACTAGAATGAGTGTGTGAACATGAATGTAATGTCGGTGAGAAATACGTACTCCCCCAAGCTTAGGCTTTTGGCCTAAGTTGATCTAAGCCCATGGGTTAAAGTAGCCCTCTCCGGTGTACTGAGGTGGATCCTGGGGGTTCCACTGGTTAGCGAGCTCCTGTGGCTCCCACTGATAAATAGACTCATTATATGGATCAAGTGATGGCTCTGGCTCAGGAGCTGGGGATCGCGTCCCCTCCCAGTATGCACGAATGTTCTCGGGCATAACGAAGTACCTGCCTGAATAAATATCGAACAAACTAGGTGCAGGCAAGGTAATAATCTGAAAAGTATCCTCGCTAAATATCAAGTTATAAATGAGTCTCTTTTCCTCATCATAGAGAATAAACTTATGTGCTACCATGCTGTCATAATCTAAGTATATAGTGGGTAGCAATTTCTCCTCTTTCTCATTATGCCTAATGGGTATCTCAAAGCGTCTAGCAAGGCGAGAGGCATAGATACCTCCAAAGATGGGACCCTTAGTATGGTTGAGACTCAACCGTCTAGCAACCATAGCGCCTAAACTGAAAGTTTTATCGCGAAGTAAAGCATGGCGTAAAATGGCAAGGTCAGGAGCACTAAGGCCTCCACTCTCCCCGCGACCAATTAAACATCTCCCAGCAAATAATGAGTAGTAGCGCAAAACAGAAAAATGTAAACTAGCTACTCTTGCTTCCGACACCTTTCCCCTTTCCCCTACGGTAACTTCATTAATAAAATCTTCCACATCACTAGGACGTGGTTCCTCGACGCTACCCTCATAAGGTAATTTACAAACCTCACAAAAGTCATAAAGCGTCATCTCCTTATGCTCATCATATAAGTGAAACTCTACCGTGGGTGGTGATCTCCTAGCATGAAAATGAAAATTTTGCACGAAAGTATTAGTGAGTAGGAGGTACTGATCACACTGGTCGTGGAGGAAGTCGGTGATGCCTGCATTCTCAACCAAATAATTGAAATCCTCATAAATTCCGGCTTCTTCCAAGAATGCATCACATGGCCATTCACACGGCCGAATCTCCGCGGCACGAGGAAGATTGTACTTGGGCTTTTCCTTCTCCTGATTTTCTTTTTCCATCGAACCCCGGCTCGAAGAGCCTCTCAACAATCTCCTCATCATTTTCTTCCTCTAAAAAATTTATGAAATTTTTAGTGATTCAAAATAAAAGTGAACCAAACTCAATAAAATTGATAGCAACTACTCCTACAAGTGCCTAGAGGCTAAATCATGTATCAGAACTACTTTGGACCATATAAATTTGACATGCAAGCTCAAGAACAGGGTCACTACAGCAGCAAAAATTTGCAACATATAAAGCACTAGAACAAAAACTAATTGGACCATTGGAGGAGCCACATACCGAAGAACAATCCCCCAAAACAGTTTTGCAAATGGAGCTTTACACAAGGAGATAAAAAATGGCAGCAAAATGAGCAAGAACACGAGGTTGAGCTATGGGATGATTTTTTCTGGAGGAAGACGAAGTGGATGGGTGCTGGAATAAGTGAAGGGGGGCCACGTGGGATCCACAAGGGTGGGGGGCATGCCCAGGGAGGTAGGGCGCGCCCTCCGTCCTTGTGGACAGGTGGTGGGTCCCCCTGGTGTATTTTCAGTGCCAAAAATTCTCAAATATTCCATAAAAAATCATACTAAATTTTTAGGGCATTTGGAGAACTTTTATTTTCGGGACATTTTTTATTTCACGGATAATTCAGAAAACAGACAGAAAATACTATTTTTGCTTTATTCATTCTAAATAATAGAAAGTAAAAAGTAGGTACAGAAAGTTGTGCCTTCTAAATTCATCGATCTCATGCTCATCAAAAGGAATCCGTTAACAAGGTTGATCAAGTCTTATTAACAAACTTCTTCCGAACGACATGAAACCGGAGAATTTTTGAATAACACTAGGTTACCTCAACAGGGATATGCATGCCCCCAACAATAAGAATATCATATTTCTTTTTGAGAGTAGGAAGAGGGAATTCAAAACCTCCGATAGTAATAGTTGAAAATTTTCCAATATAATTGATACTATGAACTTGAGGTTGTTTCTTCGGAAAGTGTACCGTATGCTCATTACCATTAACATGAAAAGTGACATTGCCTTTGTTGCAATCAATAACAGCCCCTGCAGTATTCAAAAAGGGTCTACCAAGGATGATTGACACACTGTCGTCCTCGGGAATATCAAGAATAACAAAGTCCGTTAACATAGTAACGTTTGCAACCACAACAGGCACATCCTCAGAAATACTGATGGGTATAGCAGTTGATTTATCAGCCATTTGCAAAGAGATTTCAATAGGTGCCAACTTATTCAATTCAAGTCTACAATATAAAGAGAAAGGCAAAACACTAACACCGGCTCCAAGATCACATAAAGCAGTTTTAACATAGTTTCTTTTAATGGAGCATGGTATAGTTGGTACTCCTGGATCTCCAAGTTTCTTTGGTATTCCACCCTTAAAAGTATAATTAGCAAGCATGGTGGAAATTTCAGCCTCCGGTATCTTTCTTTTATTTGTAACAATATCTTTCATATACTTAGCATAAGGAGGCATTTTAAGCATATCAGTTAAACACATACGCAAAAAGATAGGTCTAATCATTTCAGCAAAGCGCTCAAAATCCTCATCATCCTTTTTCTTGGATGGCTTAGGAGGAAAGGGCATGGTTTCTGAACCCATGGTTCTCTTTCTCTACCATGTTTCCTAGCAACAAAGTCTCTCCTATCATAACGTTGATTCTTTGATTGTGGGTTATCAGGATCAACAGCAGGTTCAATCTCTACATCATTATCATTACTAGGTTGAGCATCAACATGAACATCATTATTAACATTATCACTAGGTTCATGTTCATCACCAGATTGTGTCTCAGCATCAGAAATAGAAATATCATTTGGATTCTCAGGTGTGTCTATGACAGGTTCACTAGAAGTATGCAAAGTCCTATCAGTTTTCTTTTTCTTTTTATTACTAGGACTACATGCATCAGTATTAATTCTCTGAGAATCTTGCTCAACTCTCTTAGGATGGCCCTCAGGATACAAAGGTTCCTGGGTCATTTTACCACCTCTAGTCATAACCCTAACAGCATTATCATCCTGTGCTTTAAGTACTTGTTATACTTGAGTTGTGACCATGGAAGCATGTTTACTAATAAGCTTAAGATCACTCATATAATTACTCAAGTGGTCAAGCATGTAAGCATTATGTTTCAATTGTCTACTGACATAAGCATTGAAATTTTCTTGTTTAACAATAAAATTATCAAACTCATCCAAGCATTGACTAGCAGACTTATTATGAGGAATATCACCTTCATCAAATCTATAAAGAGAATTTACCTCTACTACCTGTGCCGGGTTATCAAGACCATGTATTTCTTCAATAGGTAGTAAATTCTTAACATCTTCAGCTTTAATACCTTTTTCTTTCATAGATTTCTTTGCCTCTTGCATATCTTCAGGACTGAGAAATAGGATACCTCTTTTCTTCGGAGTTGGCTTAGGAGTTGGTTCAGGAAGTGTCCAATCATTATCATTACTCAATATATTATTCAATAGCAATTCAGCTTGCTCAACAGTTCATTCCCTGAAAATACAACCAGCACAACTATCTAGGTGGTCCCTAGAAGCATCGGTTAGTCCATTATAAAAGATATCAAGTATTTCATTTTTCTTGAGAGGATGATCAGGAAAAGCATTAAGTAACTGGAGAAGCCTCCCCCAAGCTTGTGGGAGACTCTCTTCTTCAATTTGCACAAAGTTAAATATTTCCTGTAAGGCAACTTGTTTCTTATGAGCAGGGAAATATTTTTGAGAGAAATAATATATCATATCCTGGGGACTACGCACACAACCAGGAGCAAGAGAATTAAACCATATCTTAGCATCACCCTTTAATGAGAAAGGAAACAACTTAAGAATATAGTAATAGCAAATTTTTTTCTCATGAGCAAATAGGGTGGCTATATCATTCAATTTAGTAAGATGTGCCACAACTGTTTCAGATTCATAACCATAGAAAGGATCAGATTCAACCAAAGTAATTAACTCAGGATCGACAGAGAATTCATAGTCCTTATCAGTAACAAAGATAGGTGAAGTAGCAAAATTGGGATCATATTTCATTCTAGCATTCAAGGATTTTTCTTTTAGCTTAGCTAACAGTTTATTAAGATCTTCTCTATCATTGCAAGCAAGAAAGTCTCTAGCAACTTCTTCATCCATAATATAACCCTCAGGTACAACAGGAAATTCATATCTAGGGGGAGAATCATAATCTTCAGTTTCAATAATATTTTCTCTAACCCTAGCAAGTTGTTCATCAAGAAATTCACCTAGTGGCACAGTATTATCACGCAAAGTGGTAGTATCATCATTAGCATCATGCATAGTAGAAGTGGCATCATCAATTACTTGTGACATATCAGAATTACTAGCAGGTGTAGTTGTCACAAGTTTACTCAAAACAGAAGGTGAATCAAGTGCAGAGCTAGATGGCAGTTCCTTACCTCCCCTCGTAGTTGAGGGAAAAATCTTGGTTCTAGTATCTTTCAAATTCCTCATGGTGATCAACAGATATAAATCCCAAGTGACTTAGAGAATAGAGCTATGCTCCCCAGCAACGGCGCCATAAAAAGGTCTTGATAACCCACAAGTATAGGGGATCGCAACAGTTTTCGAGGGTAGAGTATTCAACCCAAATTTATTGATTCGACACAAGGGGAGCCAAAGAATATTCTCAAGTATTAGCAGCTGAGTTGTCAATTCAACCACACCTGAAAGACTTAATATCTGCAGCAAAGTATTTAGTAGCAAAGTAGTATGGAAGTAACAGTAATGATGGTAAAAGTAACAGTAGCAGTTTTGTAGCAATTGTAAAAGTGGTAATGGAAAAGTAACTTAGCAAAGATCAATATGTGAAAAGCTCGTAGGAAATGGATCAATGATGGATAATTATGTCGGATGGCATTCATCATGCAATAGTTATAACATAGGGTGACATAGAACTAGCTCCAATTCATCAATATAATGTAGGCATGTATTCCGAATATAGTCATACGTGCTTATGGAAAAGAACTTGCATGACATCTTTTGTCCTACCCTCCCGTGGCAGCGGGGTCCTAATGGAAACTAAGGGATATTAAGGCCTCCTTTTAATAGAGAACCGGACCAAATCATTAGCATTTAGTGAATACATGAACTCCTCAAACTATATTCATCACCGAGAAGTGTCCCGACTATTGTCACTCCGGGGTTGCCGGATCATAACACGTAGTAGGTGACTATAACTTGCAAGATAGGATCGAGAACACATATATATTCGTGAAAACATAATAGGTTCAGATCTGAAATCATGGCACTCGGGCCCTAGTGACAAGCATTAGGCATAGCAAAGTCATAAAAACATCAATCTTAGAACATAGTGGATACTAGGGATCAAACCCTAACAAAACTAACTCGATTACATGGTAAATCTCATCCAGCCCATCACCGTCTAGCAAGCCTATGATGGAATTACTCACGCACGGCGGTGAGCATCATGAAATTGGTGATGGAGGATGGTTGATGATGATGACGACGATGATTTCCCCTCTCCGGAACCCTGAACGGACTCCAGATCTGCCCTCCCATGGAAGAACAGGAGGTGGCGGCGGCTCCTTATAGTAAAATGCAATGAATCCTTCTCTCCGATTTTTTTCTCCCCGAACGTGAATATATGGAGTTGGAGATGAGGTCGGTGGAGGTCCAGGGGGCCCACAAGGACGGATGGCGCGCCCTGGGGGGGTGGCCGCGCCCTCCACCCTTGTGGACAGGGTGTGGGCCCCCTTCAGTTGATTCTTTCGCCAATATTTTTTGTTAATTCCAAAAGTGCTCTCCGTGAAGTTTCAGGTCATTCCGAGAACTTTTATTTCTGCACAAAAATAACACCATGGCAATTCTGCTGAAAACAGGGTCAGTTCGGGTTTGTTCCATTCAAATCATGCAAATTAGAGTCCAAAACATGGGCAAAAGAGTTTGGAAAAGTAGATACGATGGAGACGTATCACGCGGCCTCCGGCCTCGGGAGGGTAGCGTTCGCCTCACGAGAGAACTACTTGAAGACGCGGTTGTACGCAGGGGCTTAGGCTCCCCCGAGCATGTAGGCTATCGCGCGAGGCTCCTAATAGCCCCCAGCCCCCTTGTCATGCTGGTTGGTGTTGTTCCTCCATGGCGGCGGCGGCGGCGGTGGAAGGGTGGCATTGTCCTGAGGGCGCACCTCGCGAGGCTGATCATGACAGGCGCCCTCACGAGGCTGGTTGCGCCAGCCACCCTCGCGAGGCTGGTCGCGCCAGCCCTGGCGGGGGTTGCCTTTGCGGGTGTCCCATCGGCCGCCGCCACGGCCGCCTCCACGGTCGGCAGCGCGGTCGTTGCGGTCTCCCCGGTGGCCCAAGCACTCAGCATAGAGCGACCTGAGCTCTTGGCAGTCTTCGATGTTGTGAGTGCGCATGTTGTGGTGGATGCAGAACGGGCAGTGGTCCTTCTCGGGCACGTCACGGTCGCGGACAGTCTTCTTCTTGGGCCCTTGCGCTTGACCTCCTTGCCATTGGCCTTGCTGTCGTCGGGCACGGCGTCGGGGTCATTGTGGATGAAAAGGCTGCCCTCTTCAGCCTTGGCGCACTTGTCGGCGATGTTGAACAGCTCCAGCACCGAGCTCGAATTGTCATTGATGGCGAGCTTCTCGTGCATTCTGACGTATGTGACGCCATTGGAGAACGCCAAGATGATGGCCTCGTCCGAGGCGCGGGGGATCTTGTGGGGCCCGGCTGAACTGCTGGATGTATTTGTGGAGGGTCTCGCCAGGGCGCTGCTTCACGCGGCGGAGGTCGTTGACGGTGAGGGCATGGTCATGCGTGCCCTTGAAGTTGGCGACGAACTGCTCCCAGAGCTCGCTCCATGAAGAGATTGACTTCTCGGGCAGATTCATGAGCCAGGAGCGCGCGCCGTCCTTGAGGTCCATGGGGAACCAGTTCGCCATGACCTTGTCATCGCTGTTCACCACCTCAATGCTCAGCGCGTAGAGCTGGAGGAACTCCGTGGGCTCGAGGATGCCGTCGTAGCGCGGGGGCAGCTCCGGCTTAAACTAGACTGGCCAAACCACCCGGCTCAACTCACGAGTGAAAGCCCGGCAGCCCACACTGCTCGAGGGGACACCGCGTGCGAGGATGGCCCTGTTCTGGCATCCAACCGCCATGACCTTTTGGATGATCTGATCCTGGCGCTGGCACTGCTGCTCGAGGAGCACGCGCGTGTCAGGCGGCGCACGATGGACAATCTGGCAGCTGGCTTCATCTCAGGCCGGTGGCGGCGCCCCGCAGGGCTGGTCGCGCGGGGGCTGGTCACACCGAGGCTAGCCGATGTTTTTGCGCAAGGGGGGTGGCGGAGGTGCACCGTGCCCCATGTCCCCGGCGCAAGGCGGCGGAGGACAGAGCAAGTGGGAAGGCGCCGGAGCTTCCCCGGCGGTGTTGACGAGCTCGGTTATGTGGCCAAGCCAAGCGTTGTAGCCCACGTCGGCTGGGCGGTAGCGGAGCAGCTCGCATGCCATGAGCAGCGCAGCCTGCGCATTCAGTGGCCCATGGCGGCCAAGGGAGGAGGAGGCCGTAGAGGTGCAATCGTCCGCCTGCACAGAGGGGTGCAGGGAAGAGTCTTACTGCTCATGGGTGGCAGGCTCGGGGGTGGCGGCAGCCGTGACTCCTGCGGAAGGACAGAAACCGTAGCGGCCCGCATGTGCTGTCTGAGCAACGCTGGCTGCCCGGCGCTCTACGTGCGCGGCGAGCGTCAGCCATGGAGTCTGTGAAGCGAAAGCTGAAGCCGAGCGAAGGAATGGCAGCGCAGCCCTACCTGGCGTGCCAAATGTCAGAATCGTGGCTCCGAGGACCCAGGAGGTTCAAACACTGGGGTGCGCTCGCCTCTACCGCCCTACTCGGCCTCACGACCTCATGGCGACGCTCCGGCGTGCTCGAGCTATGGAAGAAGAACAATGGACACGGCAGTTTAGCCAGGTTCGGGCCACCTTGTAGTGTAAAACCCTACTCCTGCTTGGTTGGGATTGCTTGGGGAGATGGAATACAAGGGCTCAGCTCTAATCGCCAAAATGAGTAGATGGTTTCTATGGTGGCAGCTTGCCCACTTTTTATACTGCCTGTGGTCCTCTTCCCGTGAAAACACACGGCCAGAAGGGTTGCCACAACGGCCAGTTTGAAGGGGGACAACATTGCTGCTTATCTTGACTAAAGGTGGTCTTCGCCTACAAAAGCCTTCTGTCGTGACGCGTCTGTGGGCTCAGTGATGACCTCCGTCTTGGCGCGCCCATCGCCCTGGTCTTGTTGCACCGTTCTGGCAACCTTTTGGGGTTGCTTTGGGAACCAACGTGCTGGACTTGCCCCCTTAGCACAAAAGGGGAAAGCCTCCACATCCGTGCCTGCTGGCACAGCCTCTGGCACGGCTCATCGTCGCACGCGTCACCCATGTGAAGACGCAGGATCGCGTGACCTGCCGAGCCACTCCTAACTAGTTCACCTCCGCGAGGGGCCTCGGGAGACCGCATCGCGAGGCTCATGATGGCGCTTGCTGACGTTCGCCTCGTGGGCCAAGCACCTCGCAAGGGTCTTGCTCGTGAAGTCCGGTAGTGGGCCAACCATTGGGCCCTTGGGCATGCGCCACGGCTTGGGCTGCAGGTAGACCGGCCGAGGTACCCCCAGCCCCACGGGCCCTACATGTGTCTCTCTCTTGATTTGGTAACATATAATAGGATGATATAGACAATATGTGACCATGGTACATGCATATATGTTTGTTTCATGTTGTCATTATGTAATACCTTGCAATAGAAGACATGTTAGTATAATCACTACAAAAAAAGACACATCCGTGACATTATGGGCCGAACAATTTTTTTTGTCATGGTTATGACACTTCTATGATGATAATTGTGACAAAATGACGTATCATCATAGATGTGGTGGGCTCCTACTTCTATGACAAAAAATCATGACAGAAAATGGGCTTTTCGTCTTGGGCGGGCCGGAGACGCACCTGCATGACATTCTTTGGGCCGTCCATGACGGAAAAAATTGTGGTAGAAGCGAGGGTGAGGAAAATATCGGGGAGTTCCCGGTTATGGTGGGTGGTCGAGGCCGAGCAATGCACTGTGGTTTGCGTGTTTCTCTTGTGTATGCGCGTGTGTGGTACGCGTTGGCTAACTGAACCCGAGTGATTGCACTAGCTACATTATTGAACCCGAGTGATCGATCCCTTGGCTGTTAACTGAACCCGAGCGATTCCTTTGCTGCTGACTGAACCCGAGCGATTCCTTCACTTCTGCTGCTAACTGAACCCGAGCGATCGATCACTGTTGCTACTTACTGAAGCCGATCAAGCCCACATGCGAGACGTAGCCAGCTGGTGTTGGGTTGCCTCTCTTGATGAACAGTGACCGTTGCTACCATGTGCGCAATACGTAGAACGAGTCGAGACGTGGTGAGTTGAGCCGGTTGGGTGGCTTTGGATGAACAGTTCCCTATGGGGGTTGGATGAACAGGACCCTGTGGTAGTAGGCCGTTACCGCTAGATGAACTGGACTACCACACCTCAGCCAGTTGGGGGTGGATGAACTGGACCCCGTGGAGGCAGGATGAACAGTAGCTGGTGAAGGCAGGAGGAGGTCTAGCAGGTGGAGGCTAGAGGAGGTCGACGGTGGATGAACAGTAGCCAGTGGAGTCCCGTTCTGTGGTACGCCACACCCCTCCCGATGAACAGGACCCGTTTCGATCGTAGGCGCTCCAACAGAAGTCCGTTTCCTCCGTTCTGTGGTACGCCAGGCCCCTCCCGATGGACAGGACACTGTTTCGACTGTACGCGGTCAAACAGAAGGCCATTTTCCTTCCTTTTGTGGTACGCCAGACCCCGTTCTGGCTGTTTCGTCCAAGTCGGTTGGCTCCCAATGAACAGGACGGGTTCCGACCCAGTGGCTTCGCTCCCAATGAATATGACGTGTTTCGACCCAGTCACTTGGCTTCCGGTGAACACGGTGCTATTTTCTCTATTCCGACTGAGCCGGTTAGCTGCCGATGAAAAGGACAACGTTGCTACCATCCGTTGCCTCTCCATGTACATGAGCCCTGGCCGGCCGAATGCGCGAGTACGCGTTTCGAGACCCCGCCCGTATGTACGTACGTGGCCATATTTTTTGGCATGTGGCTGTATCTACATGTACACAGTTTAGACGGGACAACCTAAACTGCTACGTCGGGGGCTCTACTATGACATGTGCCGCTACTTACTTGGCCATGGTTCATCGTTGCAGAGAGACCGATCGACTAGTATGTACATACACGTTCGCGACCAGACAGACAACGCTAGGTACGCTTCGACCAGGTGGGTCCCACCTGTTAGGGAGGATAAGGACGCACTTCCTTGTGTGTGAAGATATAGCTGGTGGGTCCCAACTATCAGGGGGAGGAATCATTTTTATTTTGCGAGTAATAAGGAGGCACTTCCTTGTGTTCGAAGATGTAGCTGGTGGGTCCAGCTGTCAGCCTCACCGCCTAAAGTCATCTTCCGATGGCTGTCAGTCGTTGACCACGTCGACCACGCCGTGCCAAGAGCACCAAGGCGGTGGACGTCGGCGAGGCCTAGGAAGGGAATGACACGGAGCCGGGGAAGACACGGCAGTGGATGCCCATGCGGAGGGGAGTATGAGGGTTGACTGCTTCGGCTGTGGTGTGAGGCTGCCGTCGCCGGAGAATAACAGGAGGTGTGGGTGAGTAGAGGGATAGCTTGGCCAGTGGTGGCAGCACAGCATGCCACGGGAGGCAGGAGCAGGCGGTACGACAGGCGCTGGTTTGGGCGGCTGGAATAAGAAGACTAGAGGTTGAAGACGCAGCACAGCGGTTGGATTAACATCCAACGGTCACTGCACCTAGAGTTGTTTGTTGACTAAGTTGACAAAGCCCTCCATAAGCGTCAACTTAGTAGGCCCACAAGTCGTCATCCAAATCTGGTGGGTACCAGCTAGTAGGGGGAATCATTTTTTCCGCGTAATAAGGTGGCACTTCCTTGCGTGCGAATATGTAGCTTGTGGGTCCCAGCTATCAGGGAGAGGAAACTTATTTCTCGCATAATAAGGAGGCACTTGCATGTGTGCGAATATGTAGTTGGTGGGTCAAACCTGTCAGGGGGAGAAATCATTTGTTTTCGCATAATTAGGAGGCACTTGCTTGCATGCGGCCATGGACCATGTGGGTCCCTACTGTCAGCCACACCATGTACGTTCCTCTTCCAATGGCTGTCATTTGTTGACAAAGTTGACCACGCCACCCCGAGAAAACCAACGCGGTGGATGACGGCGAGGTCTAGGAAGGGAATGACCCAGAGCCGGCAAAGACACATCAGTGGATGCCCACGCGGAGGAGTGTACGAGGGTTCACTGGTTCGTCTACGGCGTGAGGCTGCCGTCGCCGGAGAATAACAGGAGGTGTTGGTGAGTAGAGGAATGGCTTGGACAACGATGGGAGTAGGGTGGGCCGGTGAGGCCTGTGCGGCAGGCGGTACCGCCCGCGGTGGTTTGGGTGGCTGAAGCAAGAATATCCGAGATTGAAGAATCACGACAGCCGTTGGATAAACATCCAACAGCCACTGCTGCTAGAATCGTGTGTTGACTATAAGGTGAAAAAGCCTTGCGTACACGTCAACTTTTTTTTAGCGTTGCGTATGAGTCAACTTAGTAGGCCCAGAAGTGGGCATCACATCTATGTGGCAGAGAGCATATAGCCCATTTGCGATTTGTAATAATTTACAGCCCATTTCTTAATTCTAATGGAATTTACTGCAGCCCATTTACTGTTTGTTAACATTACTGCCCATTTCTCTAGCCAGGACAACGATTTGTAATTTCAACCATATTTCCCACATTTTTATGGGATCTGATATATTATTTATCCCGAAATTTCGAGCCATATTAAATCTAATTTAAAAATAAATTGATATTAGGTAAAAATTCAATGAAATTTTGCACGCAACAATTAATGAAATTAAAATTTTAAAAATCCAAAAAATGCAATGCAGGAGCTCCCCGCCCTCTGACGAGGTTCCGTGAAGAAAATCCAAAATAATTAATTCTGAAACTAATTACCTGTTCTTAGCTTTTTTTACATTTAGAGCAAATTTTTTATAATTATAGCCAATTTATTATTTTTAAAGCCCATTTTGATGGCAAGCCTAACGCATCCCTCGTAGGAAAGATTTGCAACCCAGTGGGACGGAGAATAACAAGTTGGCCTGGGTTGGGTATTCCTCAGAAAAAGTATAGCTGGGCAAGCCATTTTCATCTTGAAAATTTTATATCTGGGCTGGATATTTGGTCGACATAAAATAATAGCCTGGGCTAGATGGGCCATAGCCCGCCTAGTTGTTACCCTGCCTCTCTGAACAACAACAGAAACATCGGTCAAACAAAATATGGTGGTGACCCATCAAAAACAAAATTCTGCTCACCCCTCAAAAAACAAATACTACTCGAGCTGCTGGGTCCCAACTGTCGGCCGCTCCTTATGAAATTCTCTCGTTTATTGACAATATACATTGACAATGGTGTGGGACCGTGATGTCAGGAAACCAGGAGGAAGCAATTTTTTTATATAGTTGTAATAAGGAGGCACTTGCGTACATACGGTGATGGCCCTGGTGTGTCCATACTGTCATCCTCTCCACGTAAAGTCATCTCCCGATGCCTCATGTTCGTTGACCATGTTGACAGCCTGAGACGGCGGCGCCACGGCGAGAGCAACAACTTGAAGGTTGAAGGAGAGGGCCTCGCGGTCCCTACGGATGTTCTGATACAACGCCCACTGCTCATTCAGGAAGCCAGGATCAACGGGCCACATGTCCACGACGGCATTGACGTCCGCTTGTTCGCCGTCGATTCGTCCCTCCGCGAGCCGATGCTCGATGAGGAGACGGAGGTTGTAGCACTGGTCCTCCTACACTTGTCGGAATGCCGATTCTGGCGGCACTGGTAGCTCTTCCGCCATTAGGGCATCGAAGTCTGGCTGCACCTGCTCTATGGTGAACAAGGCATGAACCGGCTTGGGCGGTGGTGCCGGCTCCTGGTCAGAATCCTCGTCCATTGTCTAGTTATCGTCGCTGAGATCGGCGAGCTCGCTGGCGAGCCAGCATGTCTGGCTGCTGGACTGGACCGCTGCCAAGCACAAGTCTCACCGCTGTGGCCCCCCCAGACCACCTCCCTCGCCCGCGCGCGCTCCCTGCCTGAAACGGTCAGTGGCGCCCGCGCCGCTTCCCAGTGCAGGCGACTACTCCATGTTCAAACGACACAACTGCCATCCGTCCTTCCATCTGTTGCCCACATTAATGATACACGGTTGCCGAGGTGGCTACTCTGGCGCCACCCGTCCGTCCCTCTGCCACCCAACATTGCTATATAAACTGCTGCCCCGGCCATAGCCGCAGTCATCCGCGTCCGTTCCCTTTCTCCTCTCCACACCACTCCCACCATGGTTTCCTCGCTCTCCACCACTCTCCGGGATGGGCGGACGACGGACCAGAAGAACGACGATGTCGCAATGGAGAACGTGGTGGTCGAGGAGGCCGCCGTCAACCTCCTCCTCCGTGCTATCCTCTCCGGTGCATTGCACCATGACCATCAGCGAGGCTCGTGCCCAATACATGGACATGGTGAGGAAGCAGCGAGAGGTGAAGTTCCGGGAGGCTAATGCCGACTCTGCCTACAACCACCAGGTCCTCCAGGAGCACCTGCAGGCGGAGGAGCAGACCGCCACGGAGTGGGCCGAGCAGGAGGCGCTGCTCGACTCGTACCGCTCCACCCACGAGACCTGCCGACTCGTACCGCTCCACCCGCGAGACCTGCCTCGAGCGCTGGCGGTGCCGCATGCGGGTGGCTGAGGTTGCGGCCACCTACAAGGAGGATGATGAAGCGGGCGAGGCACTGTTTGGCAACACCGACGATGAGGCGGAGGACTTCGCTAGCTTCGCCGACGCAACGCCCCGCTGACAACAAGCCAGAGGACTTCGTTGGCTCCGCCGAGGCTCTGCCCCGCCGAGGCCCCGCCTCATCGAGAACGAGGTATAGAACATCACCGGCTCGGCCAAGGCCCCTCCCCGGTGGCAACAAGCTGGAGGACTTCGCCAGCTCTGTCGAGGCCCCGCCCCGCCAAGGCCCTGCCCCACAGGTAACGTTGGAGAGGACATCGCCGGCTCCGTCGAGGCCCAGCTCCACCTTCAATGAGGTGGAGGATTTCCCCCACTCTGCCGAGGCGCCGCCCTACCGGCAACATGGCAGGAGACATCGGTGGCTCTGTCAAGGCCCCGCCCCGCCGGCAACAAGGCCGCGCCACACAGAAAACAAGGAAGAGTAGAAGACGGTATGTCGCCGCCGCTCGGGTCCAAGTAAGGCCACCGCTCCTACCCTCCGGTTGAAGCCAAGCTTGGCGGGTTGAACATCGACGGCCGATTAGCTGCTTGGCGGCAATGTGGAGTCGGACAGCTTCACTTCCTGTGGCTCCGGAAGCAGAGCTGGAGAAGAAGCTTCAGTTCTTGGGTCGGACACGGGGAATGGGCGCCGGAGATCATAAATTAGGTTAATTTATTAAACCTCCAGAGCCAGACGAGCACCGCTTTGTAGTTGAAGAATGTATGAAATGTAATGAAATCCGGCATGTTTATATGAAATCAGGCCGTGTATGAATGAATTTTGACCAGTTAGTTTGAATTCTTGTATCAGTTGCATTACATGAACATTCAATACAATACTGAAACAATACGTACTACTCCCTCCGTCTAGGTGTTCACCTGATGAAAACCAAATAATCCCAAAACACTTAGGCGTGGTGCATTAACTCTCACCTTGTTTATAGTTTTTTGACATTAATAAAGGAATCAACCAATAAGATATGTGGGGCGTGTACGCTATCGATGACTTGAGACTACCAAACACGACAGGCAGTGGTCAGTACATTGCATGCAATGCTATTAAGCAAATAAACATTAAGTTCTCTTGTTTTTCCCTCTGCCTTGGTCATGCACAACCTAAGATGACTTAGGAACCTAGACAGAGGGAGTAGCATTATTCTCAGGAAGCACAGTGATCACGTCGTTTGCTGGAGTTTCACACTTCCCAAAAGTTTGAGCAACTTTTTAGCATGCCTGTAGATTGCAATCAAACTCACAGGCCTGGCAATTCATTGAACAACAATCGATCAACGATTATGCATCTCAATTATTCACACATCAAAGCAAATATTTACTTCGCAACTAAAGACACAAATAAAGAAAAATCGATTGAGAATCTCAATTATTCACACGTCAGAGCCAATATTTACTTCACAACTGAAGACACAAATAAAGAAAAATCAATCGATGCTGCTGACAGCAAAGGGCATCCTCTTCCAAAATTCAAATGCATGTCTTCTTGCTAACATCAATGAGCAAATTTTGAAAAAGTTGCCCCATCCCAAAATATCGAAAGCATGTCTTCTTGCGAACATCAATGAGCAAACTTTGAGAAGGTTTTCCCATTCCAAAATATCAAATGCCTATGATTTTGGACCGGGTGGGGTTTGCCATTAGTTTGCACATTGGCATGTCACCTCGTGCTAAATAAACCAGCTATTCTTTTTGTGCAGTTCCACTAAAATCAACCAACTTCGTGCGTAGCTTGTAGGATCGTCTTTATATGTTGCAAAACCTTCAACATATCGACACCATCAGAATATTTTGTGCAGTTCCCACTGAAATCAAGCTGAGCATCCCTATTTGCATAAATACAAAAAAAGTGATTAGTATGAAGCAAACTGAATTATGAATTTATAGTTTAAACAGGCACCTACATGATCCATGCAGAGCACACATTTAAAAAATGGAACTCACCAGAAAGAATCTTAAAACAACATTGCACTTGCCCATCACAGCAAAAAAGATGGAAATCTATGAGTCCTTCTGAGCTGAAGTTAGTTTGGTCTTGTGGGCAGTAATGTAATCATCCTTCAACTGCTCCTTCTGATGAGAAGATAGACTGGGCTTCTTCATCCTGGCATAATCAGAACTAGGCACTTAACGTACTCCATATTCTTCTTCAGAGGAGGATGATCCTGTTACGCGAAGACAAGAGAACAACTAAATGCTAGCATCCCTTTTTGCTCAAAAAAAGTAAAGAAAATATTTAAAACATCCATTACATTAACAGGGAGTAACTGATGAAATATATAGTCACAAAGAGATGCATCCTCATTATCCTCATAGGAAATGATATGATACCAAATAAAGTAGCTTAACTTGAATTGTATTATTACTTAATTTTATCAGCTTAACAGTGGCAAACCAGCGCCTCAGTTTATTAGCAGCCTTAGATTAACATGCGAAACAATACCACTTTCTCATGACAGTAGCTAAACAATAGCACAACACCAATAGAGATGACAAAGCTCAATCATATGGATGAAATCCTTGGGCACCAACCTTTGTCAGGAGGCTTATTGGGTAGAGCATACAGTTGAAGCACTTCTCTGGAACCATCCGTTATTATCTATTGCGATTGCCATGCTTACTATATACTCCTCGATTAGTTTAATGTTTCCAATATCTTCTTGTGCAGTTCCACTAAAATATATGTTTTCTTCAAACAAGATCCCTGTTTGCACAAGTAGAGATAATTACATATCACATGAAGAGTGGTATCAAATTTGAGTGGCACAACATATGAAAGCACGCTGCACAATCATGTGGAAGAAGGCCAGTACTGACCTCTCATGACGCAGAATTCAAACAACTCACAAGAAGAAGAGCTGAAACAAATTTGCCAACACAGATGGGAAGTGAGATCTCCTCTTGTGCAGTTCCACTAAGATCAAGCAATCAAGCAACGTTGTCGGTGTGACATTTTGGTTGAACTGCATTGCGACCTTTTGTTGCACTACACAAAACACTTTTGTTTTAAGAGTGTTTTGTGCAGTGCAACAAAAGGTCGCAATAGGAATGAGGTGAAGTAGATAACCCTATTTACACAGAGGTACAAAGGAAACAATTACTGGTCAATAATGACGGATGACACAGAAGCCCACAAAAAGAAGCATCTAACTTATCTAAATGGGAAAGAAAGCAAGATAGTAGCATTTCATAAATAGTGGCATTGATTCATATTAACAAAGAGATTATATTAATAATAAAATCTGTTAAACATGTAATTTTCTTTTAACTATGGCATTGCTTCATTTTTCCTGCGGCATTATTAGATTAACAACAGCTAAAGAGTTGTATGGGACAATGGACGCACCAGCACCATGTGTATCTACCGATGTATAAAGGGTGATGCATAGTCTGTTGCAACAAATAACCAAGGAGCATATTTGTGTTTGTCCCATTTTTGTTCTCTTTGGACACCTTTCCCTATGTGAGGGCAGCAAATCTAGTCCTGCTCAAACTCTACAGCCTTGTCCCCCACCCACAGAAAGATCAGTTCCTTACAGATGTCTGTACTATGTTTGTCATTGTTTTCCCTTTTCGACCAACATAGGTGTTGGATAGCCAGTCTTACTACTTTCCCCCCTTCCTTTCCTCTTTGAACCACGTCCTAGATTCATGCTATACAACTTTCCCCACTACTTTCCTGTTTGATCCAACACCTAGATTCGATTGCAGAAGTGTAAAAAAATCAAAATGCAGCTAGAGCAATGCCTTTGGATTAAGTAAATTTTACCTTAAGGTTCTCGGGGTGTGGCTTGGTGGGCCGCCGGAGGTCGATCTGCCAATAATATGGTAGGCAATGAGGAAGAAGGGGTCGGAGGCCCTCCCGCGCCGCCGCTGGGTGAAAGGGAATAGCGGCGTCGGCAGTGGATTCCCTCACTCGCCGACGGCGACAGCGTTAAGCCTCCTTCCCTTCCCCGACGGACGAGATGCTGCCGGCTCTTTGACCAGCAGTGAGGGGAGAATGAGAGAGCGAGAGGCCAATGCAGTCTTGTTTAGATCTGGAGAGGGTGAGAGTGTGTGAAGAGAGCAACTACAAGCGCTGAGGCTCCAGCGTGTATATATATATAGTGGAGAGAGAGTGTGATGAGAGCAAACCCTAGAAAAGAAGCGCTGAGGCTGTACCGTATATAGTTGTAGTGGTTTTCTTTTTCTCTCCATAAAATATGTTTTAAATTGTGCACGAAACGGAACTCTTTATTTAACGTACTAGTGAAGAAAAATACTACTAGGGCAATGCTAATACGTGAAGAAAATTTAACGCTCAAAGGATTCAACTCGCAATTAACGCTCCACGCCTCCCCGTCGCACTTACTATCATTCACGTGTGGTACACAACCCTCCGAAGTGAGAAACAACTAAACCACACACAGTGAAAATATCAGAAAGATGGGCTGCACCATCCTCCAATTTTAAATATTTTGGGCACTTGTATTCGGCCTAAGTCAGTGTGCCACCGTATGTACTAAGGGTTACAGCGGGTGCTAAGAAACTAGGTCGTATTGTTGTACGAGAGTAATTGCCATGCCGTTTATTTGTAGGGTCACTTGCAAACTTTCAAACTCTATTCTCCTCTTATTTAATGGATGAGGCAAATCTTTTTCCTCCGTTTAAAAAAAATCGAGAAATTCAATTTTAATTATTTTGTATGTACACTTTGCTCTCTTCCAATAATTTTGGGCACTTATATTTGGCCTAAGTCAGTGTGCCACCGTATCTTGTACTACTACCTCCGTCTAGGTTTTTACGCCATGTCATATATTTTTTGTCCAAGTTTGACAAAAAAATTTAACTACTCCCTCCTTTCCGGTTTATAGGGCTTAAATTCGAAATCTCATCAACCAAGGCAGATGATGAGTGGAGAAATGTACTACATCTCGTAGTTTACAAAATTAATCAAAGTTTAATCTGCATTAATTACAATATATTCATGGATGATCACTAAATGAGTAGGAATGGTTACATGCACTGGTTGGTTTCTTTTAATCCTTGCATGCATCAATTTAATGCACCTTGGAAACGTGAACATGTGGTGGAAAGAAGTGAAAATAAGACTGTATAATATGGTAAAATGAAGAAAATGAGATGAGCCCAATAAACGAAGAACCTGTGTGTGCGTGTGTGCGCATGCGCGCGCGCGCATGTGTGTGTTTTAACAGTGTGTGTGTGTTAGAGAGAGCGACACATCGACCTACAGAGAGATGGTGTGTAGTACTACGATTTAGCCATGAGAGTCGGTGCATCCTCTCGTTTCTGAGCGTCCGGTCGAGACAGCTGCCACGCCCTCTCTTAATGAGCCTGGCCCATCCAAAGCCCCTCCATTGCCCGCGCGCGCTTCCCGCCTGAAACGGTCAGCGCCGCTCCAGAGAATCGGTGCCGCATTCATGCCCGGGCAGAGCAGACGCGACCTCTCACTGGTGCATGCATTGAAGGGAGAAGTGGATTCAACGAAAGAGTGATGGTTGCTTTGTCCGTCCAACTTACTTCCGGGACTATGTGATTTGACGGCTCATTGGTCATTATTACTGAGGTGGTACGACCGTGCTGAGTCTCAGTTGTACTGTACACTTTACTTTGGTGCATGACACATGCACCGGATGCTGGATGTCCCATGTTTCGGCGAAAGGAGGTAGAGCATCTCCACTCTTTATAATTTTCTCCACTCTTACAGTGGAGGAGTGCGAAATCAGCGAAAACACGGCAGCTCGGTGACTACATGGCCCACCTCACACTATCACCATATTTTTTGGACACTGTGGAACACCTAACTCTTTAGTACACAGTACTGCAATTTCTCAGCGAGATAAAATTGTACAATGCTATGAAGCTTTCAGCTTCTGTTTCATGTATCTTGCATCCAAGGTTGCCCCGTTGCAACATTCCATCAAATACAAAGGAGACTAACATGCTTGGTATTGCATCTCAATGATTCACAGATCATATCCAATATGTACTCCCTCCATTCCAAAATTAGTGTCTCAACTTTATGCCAACTTTAGTACAAAGTTGTACTAAAGTTGACACTTATTTCGAAACAAAGACAGCTAAAGGAAAAAAATGATCCATGCAGTCCCTAGGCCTTGAACCCTAAACCCTAACCAGGCTTTAATTTGCTGGCGATGTCGAACCTTTCAAAGAAATGAAGTTTGCAACCCTTTGACCATCGGATCATTTTGTGCAGTTTCACTAAAATCGAGCTGAGCATCCCTGTGGCAAAGAAATTGGAGAAGTGTGATTAGAATAAGACTAGTGGGACTAGTTGATGAGACATAAACTCATCAAAAATATAGTAGAAGCCAGTAGAGGTACGTGCGAGGCAAAGAAGTAGAGAAATATCCACATGGAGCGATGTGGGCAGCTGGGACAGTGGTGCAAGCCAGCTATAAATGAAGTTGTACCTGAGGGGTGTCGGGATGTAGCTAGAGGAGGGCGGCAATTGCCCACGTCGCGGCAGTGAGCAAGGGACGAAGTCAACATCACCGGCTTTCTGAGAGAGAACGACGGGGACCCATGATCGGGACGCGCCGACAGTGGGTTTTCATCGTCGGCGACCGCATCTACACAAAGCATCCACCCCTTTCCGGCCGACGTGATCCACCCGGATGTGTGACTAGTGATGTGGCCATAGTCATTTTCTGCGAGAGAGTGTGAAGAGAGCAACCCCAGCAAGCAACCGTGTAGGCTCCTGGCTATGTATATAGTGGAGTGGTTTCTTTTTCTCTCCATATGAACCTATTTATATATTGCGTACGTGCCACTGAAGAAAAAAACATTATTTATAAATAACATGGTACCATTCTTGCGTGGTTCCCGACCCTCCATTAAGTGAGTAACTACTGCTAGACACGTTAAATTATCACGTGGGCTGCATCATCATACAAAAATGAGCTCCACTGTGTCACGTGTGTGGTTGGGGAAGACGCAAAGAGTGCTATGTGCGTGGGTGCGTGCACATCTTCTCTTCGAGCATGGTTATTAAAAGTATAGAAAACTACTCTACCACACGGTTATTATATGGGCAAAGAGTATAGGCAGTAATAATGACTAATGAGCCATCAAATCATGAGGCCCACCTTTTTCTATGTTTGACCAAGGAAGCAGCCATCATTTCACTCCCTGTTGAATATCCATCCGCTGCTACCTTCACAAATAAATCAAAATCCGCTGCTACCTCCGCAGCATGGTTAATAATATAGCCATGTCAATCACGACCTAGAAATATCATTCACTGATACAATAGGGCTGTCTCTAAGGCTGGTGATTTTTTTTTACTTTGTCTCTTTGTCTTTTTCTCTCATTTACTCATTTTACATAGGAGCACGTGTTGATGATGGCTATTCCTTTCAATGGGACTTCTTCATGGGGTTTAAGACTAAGCAGCTCCGAATATTATTCCCGCTGCCCACCACTCTGAATCGTGCCATCTATGATACTCGCATTGCAACAATGAGGTCCACTAGGTCTAGCACGTCCTGTAAGAAGAGCCTGTCATGCAAAACATACATTCTTGTTGCCTTCTTCCTCATACAGTACGTACTACTAGTAGTACTACTACTTGTTCTCCTATAAACCTTGCGCTTGGCATCTCAAAAATGTTATCCTTGCGCTTGGCTCTTGGCCTCTTCGGGAAGTCGAGCAATGATGGTACTACAATATATGGTGCTGGCTATCTCACACCGAATGAATTGATGCACGTCCACCACGTGGGCGAGGGGCGAGGGGCAAGGGAGAGTGCATACTACTATGTCCGTTTCAATATGGACTACATACGGAGCAAAATGAGTGGATCTACAACCTAAAATACGTCTATATACATCAGTATTTGGAGTATGTACTAGTAGTTCATATTGAAATCTGCTACAAGACATATATTTCAAACAATATGATAATCTCTCTAACCAAGGTAGGGACGAGGAGTATACGTCTAACAGAGGGAGTAGTAAAATTTTCTCCTCGTCCTGCGAGCCATCGAGCGCGTGGGCGAGGAAGCGGGCATAGGCGTAGTAAGCAAGCTTATCCTCGTCCTGCGAGCCACCGCGTGCGTGGGCGAGGGAGCGGGCATAGGCATAGCAAGCAAGCTTCTCCTCGTCCTGTGAGCCACCGTCGCATGGGAGAGGGAGCGGGCGTAGGCGTAGCAAGCAAGCTTCTCCTCGTCCTACGACTCTGCGAGCCACCGCGCCCGTGGGCGGGGGAGAGGGCGTACTAAGCAAGCTTATCCTCGTTCTACGAGTTGACGGGAAACATCAAAAGTAGTACAGAGCATCTCCGGTGTATAGAGACTTGCCTCTAAGGTAGGCCCCACATGGTTTGCCTCTTATCAAATGAAAAAACCACAATGTATAGAGACTCTAACCAGCCTCTAAGGTGGGCCCTAGCAGAAATTTAAAAAGTAGTGATTAGCACCACATTTGTCCAATCAGTAATATTTCTCTTGTACTTTCTTATGCTTCCTAAGGCTGACAAGTGAGACCAGATGGATTGTTAAATTGTTAGAGGCAACCTCTAAGGTTAGACACGATGCTAGCCAATTTTTTGTTAGAGGCAGTTCATGGAATGTATAGAGGCTGCCTCTAAGAGGAGAGAGAGGGCTTAGAGGCAACAAAAAGCATACATTGTGGATGCCCTAAGTGCCTACTTTCCGGTCTATATGACTCAATTGAAATCTCCCTAACCATAATAGATGTTGATTGGTGGAATAAATTTAATACTTCCATAGTTCGCAAAAGTACTGAGCATGTGAGATGGTGAACAGAGGGAGTACAATACCATTAGCACTACATTTCTTTTGGAAGGGTTGTAGTAGTCCCTCCCATTCACATGTTCACATTTCAAGCTTCAATAAAAACATTGCATGCAAGGATTAAGAGAAAACTCAGCAATGCATGTACTCCCTCAATCCATATAGGGTCTAAAATGCGTTTTTGAGGCTAACTTTGACCACATGTTAGAGCAATAGTATGACATGCAACTTACACAAATCATACCATCAAATTCGTATGTGGTCATTGTACTGCTAACACATGCATGCGTTGCAATTAGTACGTACATGATACAGTAGTAAACACTCACTATCTAGTAGTACTAGTTCATTCATTGGTTTATATTTGGAATTAAGGCCCATAAACCAGAATGGAGGGAATATTATTTTCTGGAACCATCCCATACGACCATACTTGATGTTTCGGAGAAGGGTTATATGCCTTGCTGCAACAGTACCATCCAATCTTCATGTGTGGTGTTTTTCTGGGAAAATTATTACGAGAGGATTCTACTATGTGTGAAATGATGTGTTGTTCGTGCGTCCAGCTTACAATTGGAAAGGTGTGATTTTGAGATGTGACTGCTCATTAGTAGTATTCCTTGCAGTTGTGCACTCATAATTTGGTGCATGGCACATGGACCCGGATGCTGGATGTCCCACATGTCGAGGAAAGGAAGTTCTGTGCTCCTAGAATGGTTTCTCGCAATGCTATTGACCTTTCAGCATTTGTTTATATATATTGTGCTAGTAAATGTAATTTCTCAGCGAGTTAAAATTATACTACTACAATGCTACAAAGCTTTTAGCTTTTCTTTCATGTGTCTTGCCTTGAAGGTTTTCTTGTTACAACATTCCAACAAATACAAAGGAAACTAACATGCATGCTAATGCATATCAATGATTCACATATCAGACCCAATATTTACTTCACAACTTAAGACAATGTTGTGAGAAGGTGTACAAATAAAGAAAAAAATGATCGATCAGATCCCTAAGCATGCTTTCATTTCCTGGCCACGGTGGACATGTTGGTAGCCATTTTCACTTGGCTCGTTGATGCCCGCCAAGACATGTAGCCGTTGGATGCATGCACCATCCCATCATTTTGTGCAGTTGCACAAAAATGGAGCTGAACATCCCTGTTGACAAGGATATTGAATAAGTGTGGTTGCAATAATTGTGGCACTGTTGATGAAACATGGAAAGTACGCCGGCCGAGCTACAGTACGTTTTAGGCAAATAACTAGATAAGACCAACATGCAGCGACGTGGGAAGATGGGCGGTGGAGCAAGGCCAGTTCCAGAGGAAGCTGTACCTAAGGGTCGTCGGGATGTAACCAGGAGGGTGGCGGGCGGGCGGGATCTGCCCATACTACGACAACGAGTAAGGGGCAAAGGCACTACCACGTCGGTGCTTGCTTAGAGAGAACGGCGGGTATCGCAGATCAGGACGCGCCGGTAGTGTGTTTCATGCGTCGACGCCGGCGACCGAAGCAACGTTGCACATCATCCCTTTCCGCCGGCGGACTAGATCTGGCTGGATCAGGGACCAGCGGTGAGAGAGAGAGAGAGAGAGGCCACCACCATCTTGTGTGAGAGAGTAGAAGAGACCGACCCTAGAAAGCAAGCATTGAGGATCCTGCCTATATTATATAGTATAGTTAGTGGAGCGATTTTCTTTTTTCTCTCCATAACAATTGGTTTATATTCTGTACGTGCGCCATCGAGGAATAAAATCTTTTTTAAATAACGCGTCAAGTCACAATTTGTTTGTTCACCCATGGTACACGATCCTCCATCAAGTGGACAACCAGTACACATGTCAAATTACCACGTGCGTTGCCTTTTCGTACAGAAATGAGCTCCACCGTGTACCCACGCGGTTGTGGTTGGGAAAGAGACGGGAGTACGTGCGTCGTGCGTGCACCTCTTCTCTTCGTGCACGTTCCCCACCTACATGGGTGTGTGTGAGAGAGATACAAACTTAGAGAGATAGCGTGTGCGTTCGTGAGTGTGTTTTTTTATTGGGGGTGATTTCGTGAGTGTATTTGCGGGAATATGTGTCGATGATATCTCAAACAAAAATGTGACATGTGCAATGTGTGTGAAATAGAGGCCTAGCTATATCATATATAGAGGGGGTGATCCACGAGAAGAGAGGGAGGGGTCATAGATATCGATAGACTCGAAGAGAGGATCAAGTGTGTGGGTGCAAGATCGATGAAGACAGTCATCGAAATTGTTTGTGTGCACGTCAAAGATACAGGGCGACTGACCTACCGGAACGTCAGAGGGGAGAGGGCAAGTTTGTGTGTTGCAGGGAGACATGACTAGAGCGCTCGATGTATCGGTGTGTGTGGGGGGGAGGGGGGTGGGGGGAGGCAGAGACCTAACTAGAGAGGTAGATCGACTCGTATATGTGTTGAGAAGGAGAGACCTAGCTATGTCTTGATGGAGATCGGTCGACATCCATACATAAGTGAAGGACGGGTAACAGGTTGAGAGAGAGAGATAGATAGATATATAGATAGATAGAGAGAGAGAGAGAGAGAGAGAGAGAGCTATAGAGTGCCGGAGGGGTGGTGGAGTTGCTTCTCGGAAATGGTGGGAGAGGCCTACTAGACAAACTGAGGGTACAACTGCAATATCATGAAGAGAGGGGATGTGTTTCTGTGTGTGCGTGTGCATGTGCATGATAGATGTGTCGGGAGGCATGCATGGATGATGAAGGGGGACTATATGTGTTTGGTAAGCAGACCTAAGTAGATCGGTAGATCAATTGTTATGTGTCAGATTAAGGGAGAGACATAACTAATGAGGTAGATCGATCGACGCGTGGGGAAAATGAGTTATAAACGACCTAGCTAGCTATATGTATAGTGGGACATCGGTCGGTGTACATCAATTTGTTAGAGGCAAATAAGGCCTAGAGAGACGGATAGAGAGAGAGGGATGAAGCTAGGAGGTGGTGCAAGAGGCCTACTAGATAGGGGGGGTGTGCGATTGTGAGATCGATGAAAAGAGGGGCGAGAGTTTACACGTGTGTGGGACCGTATGAGAGACATGAGGCATGGACAGAGAAAGGACGAGATGGAAAGTGTGTGTGTGTATGTGGTAGGCAGACATCGCTATAGAGGTTTATCAATCGGTGTGTGCCGGAAAGAAGGATTTGTGGAGACGGTGGGAGAACGACCTAAATAAAATAAATGAATGTCCGTGATGGATAGAGTGCTGAGGGAGGGGGGCAAGGAGGGCATGTGCATGCACGAGAGAAAGTTAGTGCTAGGTACAAAGGTTAAAAGACTGTGTGGGTGTAAGAGACTAACAAAGATCATAATTCGTTTTGAAAGTGGATTCATATATTGGAATAAGAGATCATAGTGTTATAAACCTATGCATGCATGAATATAGCGGTGATATGTGTGGTGTGGTTTTGGACATGTATACTATAATGTGATAATGTGTGGCGTTTGCAACTCACAGCTAAATATCGAACAATCTAAACCATACTATATATCGAACAATCTCACATTTTATTTTAATTTGTGATAATGTGTGGCGTTTGCAGCTCACAACTAAATATCGAACAATCTAAACCATACTATATATCGAACAATCTCATATTTTATTTGAATTTGTGATAATGTGTGGTGTTTGCAGCTCACAGCTAAATACTTGTAGGCGTAGGGGGCGAGGCACCATACATTATGTGATAAACACATTATACACAGGAGACATGGTTTAGATTATGAAGATCTAGCTAGAGCTTGAAATGTACTATGATTTGAAATCAACATAAAGTGGATCCAAAAATTTGAGTTCAAGTTCATATAGTACACATAGTTCATATCTAACTCGACAGTAATCATGTGGTGTGTTGTGAAGATAATATACAAACGATGGTTTAACTTGACAACAATGATGATTGTAGATCTTATTAAAATTGAGAAACGAATTCAAATGAATTAACTTGACAACAATCATTACTATAGATCTTATTCAAATAGAGAAATGAATTCAAATTTAGTTCATATTGAAGCGGTAGTATATACGTTTGGAATGCACTAAAATGTTCATTTGAGTAGTAGGTTACATGCATTATACATGTAGCGAAATATTTTAATTGAACATAACATGGATTCAAAGTTTTGAATGGCATTTGTAGTAACTCCTACAGTAATACAGGACAAGACTCTCTTGTGTGGTGCGAATTGATTTTTTTTTGTTTTTTTCGTTGAGGGAAGTGCGAATTGATTTGGTACAGTACATGTTAGGCTTGTCTGGAAATTTCAACCCGCGCATTGTTATCCCGAAATTTTAAGATATCTCTTTTGTCTCGTTGTGCTCTGAAAACTCCCTCCGTCTCAACCCGTGCCTTGCTATCCCAAAATTACAACGCGCGGGAAAACTCCCACCTCCTGCGAAATCCCGACACGCGAAGTTCCTGTGATACCCCTGAATCGAAAGAACTGCCTAGTTCAAATCGGTGGGGGTACTTTCATAACTTACCCCACATTTCGGACAAGCGCGTCCGTAAGCCATGGTTCCCCCCTCCCATCCCCTCTGCCCCCCATTCGTACACCGAGGCCGCGCATATCCGCGAAGCCTCACACCCTCCTCCGTTCGCCACCCAGCCGGAGCCTCTTCCCCGACGACATCGTCCATCGCAACAGCTCGACGTCCCTCATCCACCAGACCGGATGAGGATCCGCCGTCAATCTCATTGTCCCGTCAGTTTAGCCACCCTGTCCTCCACCTCCAAGGAGCTGCCCCGATGTTCGCCTCATCTATCGCGCCACCTCCATTCCCACAGTACCATCTTCACCTGCACCACCGGAAGAGCAGCACCATCACCGATTCCTCGGATGAAGCTGAGGCCTAATAGGTGCCACCAAAGAGGGTCTGCACTAATCGCTGCATTTTCTTCTTGATTCGATCTCACGGTGCTGCCGGCGCTCGGTCCCGAGCTGCCATGGCGCGGCTCCATCTACGGCGGCGTCGCTGGCCACTTCCTCCACGGCGTTGCTCCCTCGGCAGCGACGTCCACATCAGTAGGAGCTGCTGCTGCTACTCCGGCTCTCGCTGGCCCTGCTGCTATTGCTTCGGCTCTTGCTCGCGCTACTGCTCTGCTCTTGCTCTTTCTTGCACTACTGCTGCACGAGCAGCAGCTCCGGCTCTCGCTCGAGCTCCTGCTGCTACCCAAGATGCTGCTACACGACCAGCTGCCCCGGCTCTCGCACGCGTTGCTGCCCTGGGTGCTGCTGCTACTGCACGACCAGCTACCCCGCTGCTCTCTGGTAGTACATTCCTTGCTAGAGCGGCTACCGATTTAGATCACTCCTACTCTGGCACTAGTGCACTGCTTTTCTGCTACTAGTGCGTTCAGTTTTTTTTAATGTGAACTGTAGGGAAAAACCCCCACAACATTTAGACTTTATTAATAACAAAAGTTACAATGTACATGGATTACAAGTGGTAACCAGTAAAACTAAAAAGAGAAAAGAAAGAAAAGGAAGAAACTAGCTAACCAGTAAAGAAGACCTCAAGGAGGCAGAAAAGAAATCCATCTCAGCAACTCATCTCTAAATCTATGTTTGACCCTATGTTGCATTAGAGTGATATCATGGATGAAAGAACTTCTCCATTTATTAAAACTAGGCCTTTCATGCCTAAAACACCTTTGCATTCCTGATTATCCAAATGTTCCAGCATGCAACAAAGACCACCTCAGTGAAAAAAGGTTTTGCAAAGTCTTGTCTAGCCTGCATGACAATGGTGGTCATACCATCTCCCTAAGACCATGATATTTGAAGATAATTCCATACTCTCACACTGAAATTACAGTGGAAAAATAAGTGATCCCTGGTTTCTCTTGTCAATAGTGGACAAAGAGCACAATTCACTCCATCATCCAGATGCCAATGCCTTCTTTCAACCATATCCTTAGTGTTAAACCTATCCATGATTAACATCTAGGCAAACACTTTAATTTTCATTGTGCAGGATGATTTCTAGATCCATAACAGCAGAGGGTTGAATGACAAGTTCGAATGCATGAAGGAATAGAACAACTTGGGTTTAAAAGCATTGCATGTCCCTTGCCAAAACTAGATATCTTTTGCAGCCACATCTCTGTTGTAGTTGGTCATCCAAGTCTGGATTGTCATATATTCCTGATATGCCAGTTCAGACAAAGGTAGGTGAAACATCTGAGCAATATCCTGTGATTGGAAGGCTTCAGACACTATTATCCAAGGATCTCTCACATAGGAAAATAACCTTGGAAACCTTGATTGCAGAGGGGCCACAGAATCACCAATCTTCCATTTATCAGACCAAAACAGAGCTGAATCCCTCGAGTTGATTTGTACCCATGTTGTATTCCCGAAATGATCAAGCAATTTGCATATATCCTTCCACCAGAAAGAACCACAGCTGGCTGTACCCTGTGGCACTCTTGCATGATAGTATGTATCCCAAATAAGAGACACCCATGGCAGATCCATCCTATTCAAGAATTTGTGCATATGCTTGAGCAATAGAGCAATATTCTGGACACCCAGATTCAGAATGACCAATCCCCCTTTGCTTTTGGGTCTACAAATTAGGTCCCAGGCTGCCAAAGATGGGGAGGGCTCATCCCTATGCTTCCTCCATAAACATTGCCTTTGGATTCTCTCCAAATGCTTTAAAATGCTAGGAGGAACTAGCAGACTGCCAAGATAAAAAATGGGCATGGATGACAGAGCAGAATTCAAAAACTGAAGTCTTTCACCTTGGTTGAGGAAGGAGGAAGTTGCTATCATTCTTCTCTCCATGCAATCAACATGAGGCATGAAGTCAACCATTTTGGGCCTAGTAGTACCCACAGGCAGCCCTAGATATGTGAAGGGCATTTTGCCAACTTGACATCCAAAAGCAGCAGCCAAACTAGTGGTTGTATCCTCATCAACATTAATGGGCACCATGGAAGATTTGTGATAGTTAACCACTAAACCAGTTGAGGTGGAGACAACATGAAGCATATCTTTTAAAGCAAGCAACTGGGTTCTGTCTGCTGGCAGGATTATGAGAGTATCATCTGCATATTGCACTATTGGATTATCTTGGTCATGACATGGTATAGGCAACTGAAGAATGCCCTTTTTGAACATATCATTAACTACTGATTGAAGTAAGTCAGCAGCAATAACAAAGAGCAAGGGTGAAAGGCAATCTCCCTATCTAACACCCTTTTTACAAAGGAATTGTCTACCTGGTACTCCATTCAAGAGAACTGAAGATGTTCCAGTGGAGAGCAACTGCTTGGCCCAAGAAATCCATTTCTCATTAAATCCTTTATACTTCAAGATCTGCAAAATAGCTTCATGCTCAATGGAATCAAAGGCCTTCTCAAAATCCAACTTAAGAATAACAATTGGCCTCTTTGATTGGTGACATTGATGCAAGTACTCAAGGGACCAACCAATACAATTTTGAATTGTTCTGCTTTTTATGAAACCATACTGGTTCTTATGAATACATTTCATAATTATCCTTTGGAACCTATTAGCAGCCATCTTGGAGAGAAACTTGAGTCCCATCCCAGTCAAAGAAATTGGTCTATAATCACCAACCTCCTCAGGAACCAACTTCTTTGGTATGAGAGTGATATAGGCTCCATTGATGTTTTCTAAGGCTGCAGTACCATTATGAAAAGCTTCAGCCAGGTCATAGAAATCCTGATAGAAAATTGACCAGCATTTCTTGAAGAATAATCCATTGAAACCATCTGGCCCAGGAGCTTTGTCAATTGGCATGTGTTTCACAGTATCATCCATTTCCTCTTTACTAAAAGGTTTTGTGAGAAACTCTAAACCATCAATTGGTGTGAGCAAAACACTTAGGTCAAAACCCATTACAATTCTAGCAGAGACCTCCATTCTATTCTTGAAACAATTCCATATGATACCTTCCATCTGTGAATGTTGGGAAACCACAGACCCATCCATAGCTTTCAAACTAGCAATTGAGTTTCTCCTGTGCCTCTCAGTAGCCATAGCATGAAAAAAATTAGTGTTCTCCCCACCAACTTTTATGTATCTAATTGTGCACCTCTTCTTCCAATATACAAATTAAAGATGCAGCAATTTTTCCACATGCAATTTAACAACCTTCCTAAAATTAAATCCAGGCCTATATAATGGCCTGAGTTCCTCTAAACCATCAAGATACAAAACCACCTTATTACATTTTGAGATCAATGCATTCAGTTTGGAGATATTGAGCTGCCATTTATTAAGGGCCCCCCCTCAGAGCTTTGAACTTATCTGCAATTTGAGCAGTAATGTGAGACTTTTTAGATGGTTTCTGCCATGACTGCTTAACACAATCCATAAACCCTTCAAGCTCTACCCAATAATTCTCAAATCTGAAAATATTTGACTTAGGGATTGAAGTTTTAATGGTCACCACACAGGGCACATGATCAGAGGTTGTTCTTGCTAAAGGTAGGACTTCAGTCATAGGATAGGAGGAGATCCAATCAGCAGATGTAAAAAACCAGTCCAGTTGTTCTAGGATAGGGGAATCTTGCATGTTAGACCATGTATATGCCCTTCCCTTGAGAGGCAATTCCAACAGGCCAATGTGTGCAATGATTTCATTGAAAATAAAGATATCATTCAAATCTCCCCCAGGAAGATTTCTGTTTTCAATTGATCTGATGAAATTAAAATGCCCAACAACAAGCCAGTTCTCTCCCACAGGTATTTGCAATTATATAACCAACTGACAAATGTGTCTCTGGCTTCACCTTGACAGGGTCCATAAACAGAAATTAAAGTCCATTGCTCATTATTTTGCTTGGAGATAAACTGCACCACAACAGCATGCTGCTGAACTTCAATTAAGGTAGCCCAGAAAATAGAAGAATTCCAAACAATTAGGATGCCCCCAGAAGCACCCACAGAAGGAGAAAAAGCAAAGCTATCAAATCTTTTAGGACAAAAAGATCTGATAGATCTGAAATCAAAAGAGGAGCATTTTGTTTCTTGGAAGCAAGCTACAGCACACTGACTCTCATCCAGTTTCTGCCTGACAGCCCTTTGCCTAACATCAGAATTTAGGCCCCTTACATTCCAACAAAGCACATTCCAGTTCTTACAGGCATTACTCATTAAAACAAATATGAGTAAAGACATAGCATGATGACACATAGTGCCACCAAAAACATAAAGACCACATGTTCACCAGGATTACAGCCAAATTATTACAGGGTACAAAAAAAGACATATCAAATGACCCTGCCATGAGTAAAGCAAAAGAGAAATCATGCCACCCCTAATAAACCAGTTGGCTACTAAACATCAGAACCAGTGTTTGTAGGAGTAGATGGATCAGCCATAAGCTTCTCCACAGAAATCAAATCCTCAACAATGCCTAGCTCTTGGCCAATCTTCTAAAGCTTGTTGATGGGAGTTGGAGGTGGAAGGTCAACAGCTGGTGCATCCTGCACGTTCTCAGACAAGATAGCAAGAAAAAGGTTTTTCTTTTGGTTTCCTCCTCTTGGATTGCATGGGTAATTCCTAAAAGGTTGGTTTGAAACCATCCCTCTGCAAAGAGCCACGAGTACACCTTCTAACTAATGTTTCCACTACAGGTGTTGGTGCCAATGTCTTCCTGGGCTTTCTGGCCTTTCTGTTTCCTTGTGCAGAAAATGAGAAATTTTCATTAGTTACATCTGGAGGCTAATGTGTCTCAATGACAGGATTAACAGTGCTTTGCAATGCATGAAAAGGGCTCTAGCCACAGGGCGCTGCACAGGTTGATCTATGACCTCACTCCAAGTCAATCTTGGAACATCATTGAAAGCTAAGTCCCAGCTCCTTTTTGAAAGCATCACCGACTGAAAGGGCATCACCTGCAGTGGTTTAGGTACTTCATAAATAATGCCAGAGTCAAGTATTGCCTCAAAAGACCTCCTGAAAGCTAGTTCTGGGGGCAATTCTGGCCCAAACATCACTTTACTAGAGCTACTATCTGAAACATGAACCATTGGATGTTCCTCTTCCACAACAATCATTGTTGGTTGATAAACAACCATAGCCCACTCATCAGGGTTATAAACTGGAACATTTCCCAACTGGCCCACTTGGTGCTGAATGTGATTTTGCTGCTCCTCAGCAGCTGGATGTCCCTCATTAGGCAAAACTGGTTGCCCCACTTCAGGAAAAGTTGGCTGTTCCTCATCATGAACAAGCATGAAGTTGGGCCGGTGGTTCTGTCGCTCCACAGATACAGACTGATCATCAGAGTGATCAAGGACCATAGATTCTTGCTCTGCTACCTGTTCTTCCTGAAGGTCTTCAGCATCTTCCCAGACAGCATTGCCCCAATTGTTGTCACCAATGTCTGGCTGATCAGTAGGTGGAGGCGGTGGAGGAATATCATTCCAACCTAAGGCAGGGTATGGAGGCAATATGAACTGAGGGAGCTCAGGAAAAGGCACACCAGGCAAAGGGTGAGGATTTCCATTGATCGGCATCCAGTCCTCATCCTGCGGCATTTGTTCAGCGAAATTTGCTCCAAGTATGTAAATAGGAGCAGTCCATGAAACTCTTGCCCCTCCCCAAGCAGCATAATCATTGAAAACAACATCCCTAGGGACCAAAACATCCTCAGGAAAAGATGCAAAAACCAGAGACCTGACTAGATACGGATCTTCACTATTCCAATGATGAAATTTGCCAAAAGTGTACACTGCAGCCCTTATATTTTCAGTGTTACGTAGGTCCAAGTGAATACCCAGAAACATTAGCAGCCCTTGGCGGAAACCATTAGCCCCACGAAAACCCTCACCCTTATCATGCTTCATAAAACGGACGAACCGATTATTACCAAGAGCTTGAGGGGGGAGTTGGAGCAGGGAGAACGAGCTGCCGGATCTCTAACTTAGAACAAACCAACTGCATTAATCCATGGTTTCATAGAACGAACCTGATATCCATGGGCTTCAAGCCAATCAGACACTTCCTCTCTAGCAGCTCCTATCTGATCCGCAGGTGGCACCGGCATCACCTCAGCGAGCATGTAATCCTCATGGTGACGCACTATGGGGACGGGCGGCATCACAAAAGTACGTGGCCACCTTGCATTCCCTCCATCGATGATGTGATGCCCCGCGAGGACATATTGCATTGGGTCAAGGGGGGAATTTGCCATGGCCGACGAGGAGGGCTCAGAAGGCGGTGGCGGAGTCGCCGGTGGGGTGTTGGTAGGAGTTCTGGGGCCAAGGTGGATGGAACTGGGCGAGGTGATCGGTGCAAGCAAAATCGAGGAGTCCAAGTTTGGTAAAGAACCTGTCAGAGAGATATTCTTGCTCCCTCTAGCTTGAACCTCGGAAGTTGCAACGTTAGCGGGTTTTGGTTTCCAAACCAAGCCCGGTCTTTTAGCAAAACGGGCACAATCTCTCCTTCTATGGCCAACATGAGAACACCCCAAGCACTTTAAAGTTGATGTGCACGAGGAAGAAAAATGACCCTTCTTGAAGCATAACTGGCACGTAACAATTTCATCAACCATATCATCCACCATTTTTTCAAAAGAAGTTACGGCCTCAGATGGGCTGGGCACCGTAATTGGAAGCCCCGACGCAGTTGGGCCGTTATCAGCCAGGCCCAAAGGAGATGGATTTGAAGATCCAGAAATCCCGCCCGAATGTGATGGCGCATGATCTGAGGAAGGACCACCCGAATCAAGGCGTTGTTGGATCACCGACGAGCTCACCGTGCCAAAAACAATCGGCGGCGAGGTCACAGTCCATTGAAGATCAGTGGGCGGAGGCAGATGAATGACAACACATTCCCAATCTGGGATATCATATCCAGCACTCTCTGTGGTAGCAATACATTCAGCCGAAGCATAATATCTATACCCTTTGCAAACATCATAATTTTGAAATGTAGCAAAAGATAACTTCTTTTGAAGATTGGATCTAGACTTAAGAGTCGATTTGACAGGTGGGTTATGCACTGCTAGAAGACCCAAAGCTGCTCTACGCTTGGAAGGGCTGACCAAAATCCATTCTGCATCACATTCTTTCTTCCAAATTTTGAACTCCCGATACCAATTCGGTCCCCCATTACCCCACAAATGGAAGTAACATTTGAATTGAGGACAAGAAAAAGATCTAGTATCAACAATGTAAAAACCAACATCCTTGCATGAGACATTAAAGCTGAATACCTTATCACCATTGTATGAAACCAAGAGATCAATGGTAGAGCCTCCCAACGCAGATTCAAGCGCTGCGACCACAGAATCCTCTGTGAGCCTAAAATCATGCCTGCTGAACGAGACTACCAGAGTGAAGGCTCCCATATTTTCCATAGGATGAACGGTGAGGCCCGAAGCCTTGTAGATCTCATCAGCAAAAACTCTACCCATGGAGAAATCCAAGCCAAGAGTAGATCCAGAAGAAGACCCCATCACAAAGGGTATGAGGATGGAGATCGTAGGACGCCGAAGAAGGTGATCGGAGCAGATCACCAATTTACTGGAGAAATGTGGAGATTGCCGGAGGACTAGGGTTTAGGGGTGAGTGCGTTCAGTTTCGATAGTAAAATTCAGTTTCAATAGCAAAATTCAGTTTCGACAGTAAAATTCAGTTTCGACAGTAAAATTCAGAGATGAGTGGCTGATGTATTTTACATCTAGCACTTTGTGGTTATGTATTTTACATCACCTATTGGTGATGCTATTAGAATTCCACTCAGGTTAATGTTGTCTCTCTTGTCCTGCTTCTGCCTCGCCGTCGTACAACTCACCGGAGCTGCTCCAACGATGAAACCCTCCATCACAGCAGAGCAATACCCTCGGCTCCATCTCCAGATGCCTAAGATCTTCTTCCCCTCCTCCGACAGCCACATCAGCTGCAGCATCCTCAGTGACCAACCCAATGATGCTGAGATCGACATGACTTTGCCAAAGAGGTTGTACAATTGTTGCATCGCTTTTTTACTCTACATGTTATATATATTGTCCACTGAGCACGCGTAGTAACGTGAAATACGATTAGTGTCTCCTACTATATGACAAGCAGTGAGGTGCCAGGCAACTTACCTAGCTGTGATGGACTCTCTCAAAAGCCTTCATTATTTATTTCTGCATGTTTGAGCTGTGCATTTGTAGATGGGCCTGGGAGTTTAGCTAGTAGGGCAGTGGCCTGGATCCAAAGTAGTAGAAGTAGCACAAAAATATTTTTTGGAGTGTAGGCTTTTGCCTGTTCAAGCCTACCTACTTGAATTGCCAGTGGTTAAAAGGAAAAGTGAAGAAAAAACATAGGAATTGGAAAGTTTCCTATGGCACTACTATTCATGCATTGGTTCAAAGGAATGGAGCAAAGGAAAAGTATAGGATTTGTTTCTTTAGTGTCTCTTTCAAAGAAAAACCGTAGGAATTTTAATATCCACTTGGCTCTCCTTTTCAAATCCCTATTCGTGAAGAAGAAGACTAAGTGATAGTAGCATAATAGCTTTATAACTGTACATTTTCTTGTGGTTTGACTTAATTTGACCATGCTTCTTTGCATTCCTGTGACCTTCTAATTCCTGTGAACCAAACACCCAGATTGACAGAAATTCAGTGATTTTAAATTCTCTGTTTTGCACATGCATTCCTATCCTATTACTGTGTATTTCCTATCCCTGGGTTGTTAGAATCCTCCAATTCAAACGAGCCCTTACAGAATTACTTCTCTTACAAATAGTTGTCAAAGAAAACCTTGTGTGGTTTGTCCCGCTCCTACCGTGCCGTCGTCCACCCCAGCTCAGCTGCTTCAACGACGGAAGGGTCCACCACAGCAGGGATCTGCCATCCAGACTGTCTTTCACCACCTCAGATCTTCTTCCCCGCTACCGGCAACCATGACAACTGCATTATCATCATCAACTGAGCAGATGACCTTGAGGACTACACGGGTCCACAAGAGAGGTCGCACTCTTTCGTGTCTGCTTATGTTATGCATCGCTTAATATTACATGCTACTTTATCGTCCTGTTCACCGATTAGACTCTAAGTCAGCTCCAAACTAATGCTCAAACATGAGTTTTTAAATGGTTGTGGGGTACATATTAGGGCTGCAATCAATAGTATCTGTCTACTATCTGGTTAATCTCTCGTGTCTACTATGAGTTTCATGTTGGGTGGGAAACAAACAGTAAAGAAGCCATTATCTGTATTTTTTAACTGAAGTTATTATCTGCCTGCTATCATTGGTTTTGGGTCTATCCACAGGTTGCTGCCATCACTCTAGATTTCTGCATGCACTCCTTACATAATCTCACTATGTTTTATTCCTATGCATGTCAGTTATTGTACACAATGGAACTGAACATGTAGAGCAAAAGAGACGAGCCTTGCATGGCTAGCAAATTTCACGCAGACGTTGCTCCATGGTGGGCGCAAAGGCAGCCCCCTCCCCCATTTCAGATTGTAATCAAGAGGAAGATAACTGTTCTGAGGGGGATTCAGAAGGATCAGACCACTCCTATTTACCCCCTGAGGTCTTTGCTCTAACTTGGCATGCTAATGTTGGTCATATCATGCATATGGTGCCTTGCATTGCTTACTTTATACATCGAATATGTCATCTTCTTAGTTTAGACATGCTTTGTGTGAATGCCATCTGTTTAGTTTCTATATCATATATGTGAACCATGCAGTACCAGAGGGGGGCTCCGTGGGGAGAACAACCCACCTAGGCGTGCCTGGGGTCCCAGGCATGCCCTGGTGGGTTGTGCCCACCTTGGCCGCCTCCCGCACCGCCTCTTTGCTCTATAAATACCCCAATATGCCAAAAACCCTAGAGGAAGCTACGAAACACAATTCCAGCTGCCGCAAGTTCCAGAAACCACAGATCCAATCTAGACACCATCACGGAGGGGTTCATCATCCTCATTGGTGCCTCTCTGATGATGCGTGAGTAGTTCATTGTAGACCTACGGGTCCGTAGTTAGTAGCTAGATGGCTTCCTCTCTCTCTTTTGATTCTCAATACAATGGTCTCTTGGAGATCTATTTGATGTAACTTTTTTTGCGGTGTGTTTGTTGGGATCCGATGAACTTTGAGTTTATGATCAGATCTATTTTATCCATGAAAGTTATTTGAGTTTTGATCTCTTATATGCATGATTACTTATAGCCTCGTATTTCTTCTTCGAATCTTTGGTTTAGTTAGGCCGACTAGATCAATTTTTCTTGCCATGGGAAGAGGTGCTTTATGATGGGTTCGATCTTACGGTGCTCAATCCCAGTGATAGAAGGGGAAATGACATGTATGTATCATTGCTATTAAGGATAACAAGATGGGGTCTATTCCTACATGAATAGATCTTGTCTACATCATGTCATCATTCTTATTGCGTTACTCTGTTTATCCATGAACTTAATACACTAGATGCATGCTGGATAGCGGTCCATGTGTGGAGTATTAGTAGTAGATGCAGGCAGGAGTCGGTCTACTAATCTTGGACATGATGCCTATGTAATGATCATTGCCTGGATATCGTCATAATTATTAAAAGTTCTATCAATTTCCCAACAGTAATTTGTTTACCCGCCGTATGCTATTTAATATGTCCATTTTGCATCATGTTTTCCTACTGTTATTTATGATGTTTTTATGCATAATAATGCTTTTTGGAGTAATTCTAATGCCTTTTCTCTCATAATATGCAAGGTTCACACAAAGAGGGAGAATTCCGGCAGCTGGAAATCTGGACCTGAAAAAGCTACGTCAGGCTACCTATTCTGCACAACTCCAAATGAGCTGAAATTTCACGAGGAATTTTTATGGAATAAATAAGAATTATTGGAGCAAATAACTACCAAAGGGGCCCACCAGGTGGGCACAACCCACCTGGGCGCGCCAGGGAGCCCAGGCGCGCCCTGGTGGGTTGTGCCCTCCTCGGCCCACCTCCGGTGCCCCTCTTCTGGTATATAAGTCATTTTGACCTAGAAAAAATAAGGAGAGGACTTTTGGGACGAAGCGCTGCCGTCTCGAGGCGGAACTTGTGCAGGAGCACTTTTGCCCTTCGGCGGAGCGATTCCGCCGGGGGAACTTCCCTCCCGGAGGGGGAAATCATCGTTATCATCATCACCAACAACTCTCCCATCTTGGGGAGTGCAATCTCCATCAACATCTTCAATAGCACCATCTCCTCTCAAACCCTAGTTCATCTCTTGTGTTCATTCTTTGTACCGGAACTATAGATTGGTACTTGTGGGTGACTAGTAGTGTTGACTACATCTTGTAGTTGATTACTATATGGTTTATTTGGTGGAAGATTATATGTTCATATCCATTATGCTATTTAATACCCCTCTGATCTTGAGCATGATTATCATTAGTGAGTAGTTACTTTTGTTCTTGAGGTCACGGGAGAAATCTTGTTGCAAGTAATCATGTGAACTTGATATGTGTTTGATATTTTGATGATATTTATGTTGTGATTCCCTTAGTGGTGTCATGTGAATGTCGACTACATGGCACTTCACCTTATTAGGGCCTAAGGGAATGCATTGTGTAGTAGTTATTAGATGAAGGGTTGCGAGAGTGACAGAAGCTTAAACTCTAGTTTATGCGCTATTCCGTAAGGGACTGATTTGGATCCAAAAGTTTAATGCTATGGTTAGATTTATTCTTAATACTTTTCTCGTAGTTGCGGATGCTTGCGAGGGGGTTAATCATAAGTAGGAGGTTTGTTCAAGTAAGAACAGCACCTAAGCACCGGTCCACCCACATATCAAATTATCAAAGTAGCGAACACAAATCAAACCAACATGATGAAAGTGACTAGATGAAATTCCCGTGTACCCTCAAGAACGCTTTGCTTATCATAAGAGATCATTTTGGCCTGTCTTTTACCTCAAAAGGATTGGGCTACCTTGCTGCACTTTTGTTACCATTATTTTTACTTGCTCGTTACAAATTATCTTGCTACCAAACTACTCATTACTTATAATTTCAGTACTTGCAGACATTACCTTGCTGAAAACTGCTTGTCATTTCCTTCTGCTCCTCATTGGGTTTGACACTCTTACTTATCAAAAGGACTAGGATTGATCCCCTATACTTGTGGGTCATCAAGGCTCTTTTCTAGCGTCGTTGCCGGGGAGTGAAGCGCTCTTGATAAGTGGAAATCGGTAAGGAAAAATTATTACTACGTGCTGAAATTTATTGTCACTTGTTACTATGGAGAACAATCCTTTGAGGGGTTTGTTCGGGGTATCTTCACCTCGACCGGAACCACAATTAGTTACCCCTCAACCTAATGCACCTACTGAAAATATTGGTTATGAAATTCCTTCGGGTATGATAGAACAACTGCTAGCTAATCCTTATGCAGGAGATGGAACCGAACATCCTAATATGCACTTGATATATGTGGATGAAATTTGTGGATTATTTAAGCTTGCAGGTTTACCCGGAGATGAAGCTAAGAAGAAGGTTTTAAAACCTTTATCTTAGAAGGGAAAATCATTGGCATGGTATAGGCTATGCGATGATATTGGATCTTGGAATTGGAATCGATTGAAATTAGAATTTCAGCAAAAAAATTATCCTATGCATCTAGTTCATCGTGATCAGAATTACATATATAATTTTTGGCCTCGTGAAGGAGAAAGTATCGCTCTAGCTTGGGGTAGGATTAAGTCAATGTTATATTCATGCCCCAATCATGAGCTCTCAAGAGAAATTATTATTCAGAATTTTTATGCTCGGCTTTCTCATGATGATCGATCCATGCTTGATACTTCCTTTACTGGTTCCTTTATGAAGAAAACTTTTGACTTCCGATGGGATCTTTTAGAAAGAATTAAATGCAACTCTGAAGATTGGGAACTCGACGAAGGTAAAGAGTCAGGTATTAAGCTCAAGTATGATTGTGTTAAATCTTTTATGAATACCGATGCTTTTCAAAAGTTTAGCACTAAATATGGACTTGACTCTGAGATAGTAGCTTCCTTTTGTGAATCATTTGCTACTCATGTTGACCTCCCTAAGGAGAAGTGGTTTAAATATCACCCACCTATCAAAGAAGAAATTAAAGAACCAGTAGTAGCTAAAGATGAAACTATTATTTACAATATTGATCCAGTTGTGCCTACTGCTTATATTGAAAAACCACCTTTCCCTGTTAGGATAAAGGAACATGCTAAAGTCTCAACTGTGGTCAACAAAAGTTATATTAGAACTTCTAAACCTGCTGAACAAATCAAAGTAGAACCTAATGTTGCTATGGTTAAAGATCGTTGAAAATATAGATGGGCATGTTATTTACTTCTGTGATGAAGCTGCTAGAATTGCCAAACCCGATGAAAAAGATAAACATAGACCTGTTGTTGGCATGCCTGTTGTCTCAGTTAAAATAGGAGATCACTGTTATCATGGTTTATGCAACATAGGTGCTAGCGTGAGTGCCATTCCTTTTACCTTATATCAAGAAATTATGAATGATATAGCACCCGCTGAAATAGAAGACATAGATGTTACTATTAAACTTGCTAATAGGGACACCATCACACCACTTAGGATTGTTAGAGATGTTGAAGTCTTGTGTGGGAAAATAAAATACCCTACTGATTTCCTTGTTCTTGGTTCCCCACAAGATGACTTTTGTCCCATTATCTTTGGTAGACCTTTCTTGAACACCGTCAATGCTAAAATAGATTGTGAGAAACAAACTGTCGGTGTTAGTTTTGGTGATGAGTCTCATGAGTTTAATTTTTCTAAGTTTAGTATGAAACATCATAATAAAGAGTTGTCTAGTAAGGATGAAATAATTGGTCTTGCTTCTATTGTTGTGCCTCCTACTGATCCACTAGAACAATATTTGCTAGACCACGAAAATGATATGCATCTGCATGAAAGAAATGAAATTGATAAGATTTTCTTTGAACAACGTCCTCTGCTTAAACACAATTTGCCTATTGAAACTCTAGGGGGTCCTTCTCCACCTAAAAGTGATCCTGTGTTTGAATTAAAGCAATTGCCAGACACTTTTAAATATGCTTATCTTGATGAGAAAAAGATTTATCATGTTATTATTAGTGCTAACCTTTCAGAACATGAAGAAGAAAGATAATTGAAGGTTCTGAAGAAGCACCGAGCCGCCATTGGATATACTCCTGATGATTTAAAGGGCATTAGTCCCACTCTCTGTCAGCATAAAATTAATATGGAGCCTGATGCTAAACCCGTTGTTGATCACCAATGACGTTTAAATCCTAAAATGAAAGAAGTGGTAAGAACGGAAATACTGAAGCTTCTGGAAGCAGGTATAATCTATCCCATAGCTGATAGTACATGGGTAAGTTCCGTCCATTGTGTCCCTAAAAAAGGAGGTATTACCATTGTTCCTAATGATAAGAATGAACTTATTCCACAAAGAATTGTCACTGGCTACAGAATGGTAATCGATTTTAGAAAACTAAATAAAGCTACTAGAAAAGATCATTACCCTGTGCCTTTTATTGATCAAATGTTGGAAAGACTATCAAAGCACACACATTTTTGCTTTCTTGATGGATATTCCGGTTTTTCTCAAATACCTGTCTCACAACCTGATCACGAGAAAACCACCTTTACTTGCCCTTTTGGAACTTATGCTTATAGATGTATGCCTTTTGGTTTATGCAATGCACCTGCTACCTTTCAAAGATGTATGACTGCTATATTCTCTGACTTTTGTGAAAAGATTGTTGAGGTTTTCATGGATGATTTTTCCATTTACGGAACTTCTTTTGATGATTGCTTGAGCAATCTTGATCGAGTTTTGCAGAGATGTTAGCAAACTAATCTCGTCTTGAATTGGGAGAAGTGCCACTTTATGGTTAATGAAGGTATTGTCTTGGGACATAAAATTTTTGAACGAGGTATTGAGGTGGATAAAGCTAAAGTTGATGCAATTGAGAAAATGCCATGCCCTAAAGATATCAAAGGTATTTGTAGTTTCCTCGGTCATGCTGGTTTCTATAGGAGGTTTATTAAAGACTTCTCTAAAATTTCTAGGCCTCTTACAAATCTCTTACAAAAGGATGTTCCATTTGTTTTTGATGATGATTGTGTAGAAGCCTTTGAAACAACTAAGAAAGCCTTGATTTCTGCACAACTTGCCTTTTGAAATTATGTGTGATGCTAGTGATTGTGCTGTTGGTGCTGTTCTAGGACAAAGAGTCGATAAGAAATTAAATGTTATTCATTACACTAGTAAAACTCTAGACAGTGCTCAATGAAATTATGCTACTACTGAAAAAGAATTTTTAGCAGTTGTGTTTGCTTGTGATAAATTTAGATCTTACATTGTTGATTCTAAGGTGACCGTTCACACCGATCATGCTGCTATAAAATATGTTATGGAAAAGAAGGATGCTAAACCTAGACTTATTAGGTGGGTTATTTTGCTACAAGAATTTGATTTACATATCACTGATAGAAAGGGAGCTGAGAACCCCGTGGCTAATAACTTGTCTAGGTTAGAAAATATTCTTGATGACCCACAACCTGTTAATGATAATTTTCCTGATGAACAATTAGCTGCAATAAATGTTTCTCATAGCACTCCTTGGTATGCTGACTATGCCAATTATATTGTTGCTAAATATATACCACCTAGCTTCACATACCAACAAAAGAAAAAATTCTTCTATAATTTAAGACATTACTTTTGGGATGACCCACATCTTTATAAAGAAGGAGTAGTTGGTATTATTAGACGTTGTGTACCTGAGCATGAACAGGGACAAATCCTACGAAAATGTCACTCCGAAGCTTATGGAGGACATCATGCGGGAGATAGAACTGCTCACAAGGTATTGCAATCTGGTTTTTATTGGCCTACTCTCTTCAAGGATGCCCGTAAGTTTGTTTTATCTTGTGATGAATGTCAAAGAATTGGTAATATTGGTAAGCGTTAGGAAATGCCTATGAATTATTCTCTTGTTGTTGAACCATTTGATGTTTGAGGATTTGATTACATGGGACCTTTTCCTTCCTCTAATGGGTATACACATATTTTGGTTGCTGTTGATTATGTTACTAAGTGGGTAGAAGCTATTCCAACTAGTAGTGCTGATCACAACACCTCTATTAAAATGCTTAAGGAAGTCATTTTTCCAAGGTTTGGAGTCCCTAGATATTTAATGACTGATGGTGGTTCACATTTTATTCATGGTGCTTTCCGTAAAATGCTTGCTAAATATGATGTTAACCATAGAATTGCATCACCTTATCATCCTCAGTCTAGTGGTCAAGTTGAACTTAGCAATAGAGAAATAAAATTAATATTACAAAAAACTATCAATAGGTCCCGAAAGAATTGGTCTAAGAAGTTAGATGATGCACTTTGGGCTTATAGAACAGCATATAAAAATCCTATGGGTATGTCTCCTTATAAAATGGTTTATGGAAAAGCTTGTCATTTGCCTCTTGAGTTAGAACATAAGGCATATTGGGCAATTAAAGAACTCAACTGTGATTTCAAACTTGCCGGTGAAAAGAGGTTATTTGATATTAGCTCACTAGATGAATGGAGAACCCAAGCCTATGAAAATGCCAAGTTATTTAAAGAAAAAGTTAAAAGATGGCATGACAAAAGAATCCAAAAGCATGAGTTCAAAGTTGGATAATATGTTCTTTTGTACAACTCTCGTTTCAGATTCTTTGCAGGAAAACTCCTCTCCAAATGGGAAAGACCCTATGTTATCGAGGAGGTTTATCGATCCGGAGCCATCAAGATAAATAATGCTAAAGGTACTAACCCGAAGGTTGTTAATGGGCAACGAATAAAACATTATATCTCAGGTACGCCCATTAATGTTGAAAGCAATATTATCCAAACTATGACACCGGAATAACACATAAAGGAAACCTTCCGAAACACTCCAGAATAACTGAAAAAGAGGAGGTACGTGATACGGTAAGTAAACGGACTTCAAAAAATCCGCAAAAATATTTTCTGTCCGTTTTGGAATATAACAAAAATTAGGAAAATAAGAAACAACTAGGAAGGCACCCCTGGTGGGCACAAGACACCAGGGCACGCCTGGCTTGCCAGGCACACCCAGGTGGGTTGTGCCCGCCTCGGGTACCTTCCGGACTCCGTTTTTCTTCCGTTTGCTTGTTTCCCAAGATAAAAAATCTTTATATACCCCCCGAACCTATTGACCACGAAATCTTCTGTTCTTCTTTTCTTGTTGTTTTCCTGACAGATCTGAAAATATGTTGTCTCAAGATTCTGAGGAGGAGTGCCCAAATTCTTATCAGCCTTTAGATAAAAATATCTTCAAGGATACCTATCCCTATAAATGGTTCTCCGATGAAGAAGATGAAGATGAACCAGTCTCTCCTCGTTTCAAGCATGAAAGCATGGAGGCGTTATGCAAGAGGATAATAAAGGTTGAGATGGAGAATAAGGAGTTATGGATAGATAATTTTTACCTTCGAAATAAGTTGGTGAAAAAGGCAGGCAAACCCTCTACTTCATCACCACCACCTCCTTCTTCTTCACCAAAGGAAAATTGAGTAATCAGGTATGGGCACTCACCTTGGCTTGTGCCAAGCTTGGGGGAGGTGCCCCGGTATCGTATCACCTCCACTATCTTTTGCCTTTACTTATCTTAGTTCGATCCATAGTTATCTTTTGCTTTAGATGAATAAAAGTTTAGTTCGATCCTTTCTTTTCGAGTGTTTGCTTAGTGATCTATCTTTGTAATTATGTGCAAGATATATATAATAAAGTTTAGTTTGAGTTTTGTTTTCCTTACTTTCATGTTCAATAAAAAGAGAGGAAATAAATGAAAAAGATCATATGCTAATTTTATGGTAAGTAATGGCATCACATAAGAAAGAGTATAAGTAGAAAATTTTATTGGAGATTGACAAACATAGCATTGGTCAATGATGCAATTCATGAAAGAATTAATAAGGGAAGAGAAGATTCACATGCAAATATACTATCTTTGACATCTTTTGTGATTGTGAACCCCCATCAAAATATTATATGCCAAAATTGTTGACGTTGGACAAGGAAGACAACGTAATGATTTATGTTTGTTCATATTCACATAGAAGTTATATTGTCATAGATCCTTTAACATGTGGTGCTTGCCCCCCATCTTTGCTAGCCAAAAAATTCCGCACTAAGTAGAGATACTACTTGTGCATCCAAAAACCTTTAAACCCAAATCTTATTTTGAGAGTCCAGCTTACCTACCTATGGATTGAGTAAGATCTTTCAAGTAAGTTGTCATCGGTGCAAATAGGGCAATAAAAATTGCTTCTAAAAGTGTTGGATCATTTAGTGTAAGAGAAAATTGAGCGTTGTACGAACTTGTGATGGCAAAGAATAAAAGGAATAGACTGCATAATAAAAGTTGCTATCACAAGGGGAAATATAACGTGACGTTCTTTTGCACTAAGAGATTGAGCATACAAATAAATACGTGCATGGAAACCTCTGCTTCCCTCTGCGAAGGGCCTATCTTTTACATTTATGTATTTACTTTTATGCAAGAGTCAAAGTTCTTCTCTCTATTACTTTTTATTTTCTCTTTTGGCAAGCATCATGTGGTGAGGAAAGATCTAGGCACATATATCCAGTTGGATATGAGTAGCATGAGTTATTATTGTTGACATCACCCTCGAGGTGAGTATGTTGGGAGGCGAAACTTTAAGCCCCTATCTTTCTATGTGTCCGGTTGAAACGTTTTGCTCATGTGTATGCGGTGAGTGTTAGCAATCATAGAAGACTATATGATGGTTGAGTATGTGGACTTGCCAAAAAGGCTCCGATACGTGATCCTTCCTGAAAAGATGATGAATTGTAGTTGCAAAGTTAACTGAGAACATAGTTTGTTGGTTTTCAATAGAGTTTATTCTTTATACTTCGATGTTGTGATGAATTGTTACTTGTTCATGAGAAGTTATATGATAAAAAAAGTCTATGATAAAGCTCTATGTTAAAGTTCGTTGCTGTTATAATAATATACATGATGCTTCTATGTCCGTATTTTGTTTTTATCGACACCTCTCTCTCTAAGCATGTGGACATGTTTTTCGATTTCGGTTTTTGCTTGAGGACAAGCGAGGTCTAAGCTTGGGGGAGTTGATACGTCCATTTTGCATCATGTTTTCCTACTGTTATTTATAATGTTTTATGCATAATAATGCTTTTTGGAGTAATTCTAATGCCTTTTCTCTCATAATATGCAAGGTTCACACAAAGAGGGAGAATTTCGGCAGCTGGAAATCTGGACCTGAAAAAGCTACGTCAGGCTACCTATTCTGCACAACTCCAAATGAGCTAAAATTTCACGAGGAATTTTTATGGGATAAATAAGAATTATTGGAGCAAATAACTACCAGAGGGGGCCCACCAGGTGGGCACAACCCACCTGAGCGCACCAGGGAGCCCAAGCGTGCCCTGGTGGGTTGTGCCCTCCTCGGCCCACCTCCGGTGCCCCTCTTCTGGTATATAAGTCATTTTGACCTAGAAAAAATAAGGAGAGGACTTTCGGGACGAAGCGCCGCCGTCTCGAGGCGGAACTTGGGCAGGAGCACTTTTGCCCTCCGGCAGAGCGATTCCGCCGGGGGAACTTCCCTCCCGGAGGGGGAAATCATCGTCATCATCATCACCAAAAACTCTCCCATCTTGGGGAGGGTAATCTCCATCAACATCTTCAACATCACCATCTCCTCTCAAACCCTAGTTCATCTCTTGTGTTCAATCTTTGTACCAGAACTATAGGTTGGTACTTGTGGGTGACTAGTAGTGTTGATTACATCTTGTAGTTGATTACTATATGGTTTATTTGGTGGAATATTATATGTTCAGATCCATTATGCTATTTAATACCCCTCTGATCTTGAGCATGATTATCATTAGTGAGTAGTTACTTTTGTTCTTGAGGTCACGGTAGAAATCTTGTTGCAAGTAATCATGTGAACTTGATATGTGTTTGATATTTTGATGATATGTATGTTGTGATTCCCTTAGTGGTGTCATGTGAACGTCGACTACATGACACTTCACCTTATTAGGGCCTAAGGGAATGCATTGTGGAGTAGTTATTAGATGATGGGTTGCGAGAGTGACAGAAGCTTAAACCCTAGTTTATGCGCTATTCCGTAAGGGACTAATTTGGATCCAAAAGTTTAATGCTATGGTTAGATTTATTCTTAATACTTTTCTCGTAGTTGCGGATGCTTGCGAGGGGGTTAATCATAAGTAGGAGGTTTGTTCAAGTAAGAACAGCACCTAAGCACTGGTCCACCCACATATCAAATTATCAAAGTAGCGAATACAAATCAAACCAACATAATGAAAGTGACTTGATGAAATTCCTGTGTACCCTCAAGAACGCTTTGCTTATCATAAGAGATCATTTTGGCCTGTCCTTTACCTCAAAAGGATTGGGCTACCTTGCTGCACTTTTTTTACCATTATCGTTACTTGCTCGTTACAAATTATATTGCTACCAAACTACTCGTTACTTATAATTTTAGTGCTTGCAGACATTACCTTGCTGAAAACCGCTTGTCATTTCCTTCTGCTCCTCGTTGGGTTCGACACTCTTACTTATCGAAAGGACTACGATTGGTCCCCCATACTTGTGGGTCATCACTATTTTTCTCGAGAGAAGCCACTAGTGAAATCTACGGCCCCGAGTCTCTTCTTTATCATATTTGCCTTCGAGATCTATTTTTATTTGCATTTATTTTCAGATCTATTAATCCAAAAACCCAAAAATACCTTGCTGCAATTTTTTGTTATTTATTTTATCTCGCGTTCCCACGAGATCTATTTAACTAATCTACTATAATTTTATCTATCTTTTTACCCGGGATGGATTGACAACCCCTCTTTTACATTGGGTTGCAAGTATTTGTTCTTTGTGTGCAGGTACTGTTCATGTAGTGTTGCGTGGTTCTCCTACTGGTTCAATAACCTTGGTCTCATCACTGAGGGAAATACCTACCGTAGCTGTGCTGCATCATCCCTTCCTCTTTGGGGAAATACCGAGGTAGTTCAAGCCGCATAAAAAGGAATTTCTGGCGTCGTTGCCGGGGAGGATCAAGTCAAGATAGTCTCCCGATAACTCGCCAATTTCTGGCGCCGTTGCCGGGGAGACATCATCAACATATATCAGGTTCCTAATCAAAAATCTCATCTCCTTGCAATTTACATTATTTGCCATTTGCCTCTCATTTTTATCTCCCCCACTTCACAAAAAATTGCCTTTTTATTCGCCTTCTTTTTCGTTCACCTTTTTCTTGTCAGATCTCTTGTTTGCTTGTGTTCTTGTTTGCTATCCTTGCTTGTGTTGCCATGAGCCTCTATTTGCTTGCATCTTCGCTTGCTAAAAATCTATTGATATGGATCCACTTAAAGTTTTCGACTTGGGTCATCTTCGATCCATTTGTGCTCGTGCTGAAACCCCAAGTAGTTTAGTTGAGGGAAAATCATTAGATGAGCAAGCTCATTTTGTGCGTTATTGTTTGTCTGAAAAGGGGAAGCTCTTATGGAATAAAATAAATTGTTTGCTATGCTATGCTTGGAATCTTTATGAAATTTGTGATTTTACTTGTTGCTCTAAGAACCCTAGAAAACACCTTCCCTATCTATGTGAGTTTAATGACAATGAAATCTTATCTTCTTATTCCAAGGAAATTTATAGTAACTATGATATCGAACAAATTGAAGAATTTGTTGCTTTTAAGGGTGCTTATGAAGTTGCTTCTTTGATTGAAAAGTACGATATTACTCTCTACAAATATGAAAATGTTGACATACTTAAATATTATTATGAAAATTTTGCTCATAATACCGATGTTAAAGAATTTATTGAGAGAATGTCCTCTGCTTTGGAAGAAAATAATGATATGCATGAAGCTATGGATAATTATGATTACGTTGATTTGATTGAATTATCCCCTCTTGATGAACATGATGCTTGCGATTCTTGTGGCCTTGATGCCAATATTAATGATGCTTATGGAGATGAACTTGCTATAGTTCCTTATGTTAAACATGAAATTATTGCTATTGCACCCACACTTGATAGCCCCTAGAATGAAAAGCATGATTGCAATGATGTTATTATAAATTCTATTAATGACAATTGTGCTAACGATATGCAAAGCTACAAGCTTGGGGATGATAATTTTGTTATGTCTACTACTTATTGCAATGATCATGATTGGGGTGATAATGATTCTTATTATCTTGAAAATTTATTTAAGCCTCAAGATGAATATGTTTGCGATAATATTGAAAGTGGGTTTGGAAGAGTGTCAACTTTAGGTAATAATGATCCCACTACTTTGGAGAATGATCAATCTTATGAAATATTTGATAAAAATGGGCTTGGAGAGGTCATGACTTTATTTGATGATAATCCCACTATTTTGGAAGAGTGTGAACTTTGCATGCATATGGATCATGTAGAGAATATGTTATGTGATAGATATATTGTTGAATTTGATTATGATCCTACATGTAATTAATATGAGAGAGGAAAATATGGTTGTGGAAATTTTCATGTTACTAAATTACCTCTCATTATGTTGAGATCGTCAATGTTTTATTCCTCTTCCTTGCATATGTTAGATGTTTCTTGTATTGATAATTTGTTTGCTTATAAAATTCCTATGCATAGGAAGTATGTTAGACTTAAATGTGTTTGCCATATGTTTGATGATGCTCTCTTTGTGTTTCAATTCTTATCTTTCGTGTGAGCATCGTTGAAATCTTAACCCTATCTTAATGGCCATAAAATGATAGCGCTTGTTGGGAGGCAGCCCAATGAATAAAATTTATTTTCATTTTTTTTCTGTTCTTGAGTTTTTGCACAATTATGCTACTGTTATGATTGTGTTTTTTGTGTTTTAATTAGTGTTTGTGCCAAGTAAAGCCTTTGGGATAGCTTTGGTGATAGTTGATTTGATCTTGTTGGAAAACAGAAACTTTTGCGTCAGTAAAATAATTGTTTAAAATCACAGAAGCGACGGAAAATTCTGAATTTTTTTACAAAAGTTGATATATAAATTGCCTCTGTTTTCCTAATATTTCTGAAATTTTCGAGTTACAGAAGTATGAGAACAATTTGCATGTTTACAGACTATTCTGTTTTTGACAGATTCTGTTTTCTTTGCATCGTGTGCTTATTTTGATGAATCTATGGTTTGTATCGGGGGGGGGGGGTATAAACCATGGTAAAGTTAGAATACAGTAGATATAATGCAATAACAAAATTTGAATGGGTTTTCTACAGTACTTAAATTTAAGATTGGTATTCTTATACTAACGGATCTCACGAAGGTTTTGTTGAGTTTTGTGTGATTTAAGTTTTCAAGTTTTGGGTGAGATCATGATGGATGAAGGAATAAGGAGTAAGAAGAGCTTAAGCTTGGGGATGCTACCGCACCCCAAGATAATATTCAAATATGAATGTCAGTGCAACAAACCCTGGGTCTGTTGCCCTGACTGTGCACAAGCACGAGAACAAGATTACAACACCAAGGCCGTGTCAAGATACAAGAGACCAAGATCGTCGAAGAACCAGCATGCTGATTAAGATGGCCAAGACCAAGACAGAGAACCGAGACACCACCAGGAGAAAAGCCTCACTTGCCGGGTAGACGGACCTGGCAAGGACAAGGGCTCCCCCGGAAGAAAGCATTCAAGACGTCCCGGTAGGGCCTGCCGGGACTCACGAGGGCAAAGACACCTCACCAAGCCATCTCACCACGACCCACGTCGTTGATCAATGCGGTGTCAAGCCGCAAAGTGACTAAGTGGCAGCCATTCGCCACATGGTGGCCTCTTTCTACAGGAAATACCTACAGATGACACCCGTCCTGTGACATGCCAAGCAAGAAGGCATGGAGCTGGCGAGACGAGCCCGGCAAGGCTTGCCGGGCGAGCAACGATGTGATGTTCAGCGGTGCATTTAATGCACTCTGTCAGCCTGCAGAATTAGGTATGATAGCACTGTTTGCTATCTTATCAGTGCATAATGACTGTTTTGTCAATGTGGTGACCCCTTAACCTATAAAAGGAGGCCCATGGCATCCGTCGCAAGGGTTGGAAAGTGGAACACCCCCACGCTCGTACGCGCGTAGTCACTACCTCCCCAGGGCGAGCCTGCCGGGCAAGTGTACTACGCTCCACCACCACTTTTCCACCATCAATCCACCAAAGCAGGAGTACGGTTTTACGCCTCGCGGCGGCCCGAACCTGTGTAAAATTGACCGTGTGATCTCTGCCGCGCTGCCCCATGTTCTTTTGCTCTTTGTGCAACGCGACATCCCCCCTACCGAACCAGCAAGGGGCCCCTTGGCCCCATAGGTGGCCGTGGTTTCCCACGACATCTTTGGCGCGCCAGGTAGGGGGATCGCTTGCGCGAACCTGAAAGCGTGTGCAGTGCGTCATCTTCATCACCATCTTCGTCTTCGACGGTGCCATCGGCAATGGCACCCAAGAAGAAGCCCGGTGCTGCTGCTCACCCATCCACCTCGAAGGCGCCGCCACCCGCAGCACCAATGCTGCACGAGAGTGTGGACACTGCTGGGGGTGTGGTCGGGGCAGGCGGCACCACCACCACTTCCCCTGCGGTCGAAGCAGGAGCAGGAGACGCCGGAGGAGAGCAACATCAGCAACACCCCGATGGCCACGCTCCGCGAGGTACGGGTGAAGGGGCTACTCCATCCACACTCTTTCCCCTCGCTGACAGGCACAGCCGCAGCGATGCGCTCGGACCGGGGCGAATCGCCGCCCTCCGGCCGCCCCTACCACAGGGGCGGCCGCAGCGCGTACACCTCCCCCGGGATGAGTCGACCAGACTGCTGCGCCTAGTGGAGCAGCTGACCCTCAAGCGCCATCACCGCGCCACCATGCCATCCAGGTGGCCGCCCCGCAACAGCGGGGACGTGATATGGTCGCTGCTGGCCCCGTCTGGAGCCGAGCGATGGCGCGATCTGCGTCATCATCGCCCATACCAAGTACCACTACGGAGGCCATGGCCCGGGCACAACTGCTGCTGAGGTTTCCGCCAGCGGCCGAGCAGATGGATGAATGGCGTGCCACCATCTAGAGCCTGCTCGGCTTCGCCAAGGCTGGGGGCTCACAGCGAGCTGGCCCACCATGGCCTCCCCAAGCGACAACAATGGCCCGTGCTGCTGGTCGTACGGAAGGGGCCATCCCCACGGTACAATCCTCGCCACGGCAGCCAGTGTGGGCGCAGCGGAATCAAGAGCCTGATGGCGTCTCGACGGCCTCTTCTGACCCTCGAGCGCGTCCAGGCTGGCAGCGTGCCCCGGAGGACAGGCAGAGGGGAGGCGCGCGCGTTGTCGTTGAGCAACGCCGCGACGCCCACCGCCGGGCCAATGGGTGTGACGGTCCCGACGTCGACGAGCCTGCACTCAATACTGGCGGGTACCTACCTTTCGAGGTTGGGTGCCCTGCCTTTACTCATGAGCTGTGGCAAGTCCGTTGGCCATCCGTCCGCACGTTCAAGCCAGAGATACCCGAGAAGTACGATGGGAGGCTGAACCCGGTAGAGTTTTTGAGCATCTACACCATTGCTGTTCAAGCTGCCGGGGGAAGAGATGAGAAGGTATTCGCCAACTACTTCCCTTTGGCTCTGAAGTCCAATGTGAGGTCTTGGCTGATGCACCTGCCAGAGAACTCCATTTTGTCATAGGCTGATTTGTGCCATGAGTTCATTGGTGCCTTCACTAGCGGCCATCAAGAACCAGGTCGGCCTAGCGATCTGCAGCTTCTTCAGCAGAAAGAGGGAGAGACTCTCTGGAAGTATTTGCAGAGATTTAGCAGAGTCCATAGAAACATCCCAAATATCCATCCAGCAGCTGTGATAGCTGCCTTCCAGTCCAATGTGCGCAACCGGAAGATTCGTTCCAAGATGAATGTACGGTTGCCCAAGACTGTGAAGGAACTTTACACCTTGGTGGATAAGTGTGCTCGGATGGAGGAGGGAAGAAAACTGCCCGGAGAGGAGGATTGCATTAATGTTGATTCAGAGGATGATGACGAGTCCACCAGTCAAAAGAAGAGCAAGAAGTGTAATAAGAAGCGCAAGGATAAGACGGTAATGTCTGTTGAAGGGTCGGGTATCCCTAGTACCGGCAAGAAGGTTAAGGCCAAAATCCCCGGCAAAGAAGCTGCTGTGTGCTCTGACTGCCGGGAGGCCGCGGCCGCCAAAAAGGCTGGGAAAGGTGATGGGCCGTACTGCAAGATCCATCGGACCAAGGGCCACAACCTTCAAGAGTGTTATCAGGTTGAGCAACTTGTCAAGAGACAGAAAGCAGAATATGAGAAGCGTGACAAGGAAAAGGGACAGAATGTTGCTGGCGGTAAGGGTCGTGGTGGTGAAGTAAATCGCCTCGCCAGACCTCTTCGGAACAAAGGAAAACCCGCCAGGGATCGAGAGAAGGAAGCCTGAAGTGATGAGAGTGATGAAGGGGATGAGGAGGAAACCAGTGAGCAGGAGTTCCAGAAGGCCACTGACGCCCTATGCATTTATGGGGGTGCGTCCCTACACGCCTCTCACCGCCAACTCAAGCGGTGGGCGTGTGAGGTTAATGCTGTGGAACCAGCGCCAGGGGCCCGGGAACCACTTAGATGGTCACGCACGCCCATCATTTTTGACGAAGAGGATCATCCTGACCGCAACACCACGGTAGGATGTTTGCCGTTGTTGGTCTCCCCAACAATCCGCAACCTCAAGGTCACGAAGATGTTGGTGGACGGCGGGGCCGGGTTGAATCTGATTTCCCCAAAGGTTATCAGCAAGCTTCAGATAGCAGAGGATGAGTTAAAAGTCACCGGCACGTTTCAAGGGGTTAATCCCGGCAGGAGTCATCCTAAGGGAAAGATCACGTTGCCTGTGACAGTTGGGGGAGAGCTGAACTACCGGACTGAAAAGATTGTGTTTGATGTGGTTGACCTCCCCTTGCCGTACAATGGAATCCTTGGACGCCCAGCCCTGGCTAAGTTCATGGCGGCATCCCACTATGCCTACAACGTCTTGAACATGCCAGGGCTAGTTGGAGTCATTTTCGTCCCATCAGATGAGAAAGACGCAATCATTTGTGTGGACAAGATGTACCGGGACGCAGTCACGGCAGAGGTAGTTCTTTCCAAGGAGAACAGAGGGAAGAAGAAGGATAGTAAGGGCTCCGGCAAGGAATTCGGGAAGCGCGCCTCTTTGGAGTGTGCTGCGCCTGTTGATGACTTGCCAGAGAGTTCCAACAGCAAGGGATCCAAGGTTGCTGCTCCACAAGTGAAGAAGGTCCTGGCAGGGCTGGCTGGCGTTGATGGTACTTTCACCATCAGCGCCACCATCGATGACAAATAGGAAAGCGCGCTCGTTGCCTTCCTGCGGGAGAATATCGATGTGTTTGCCTGGCAACCATCTGATATCCCCGGTGTTCCCAGGGAGGTAATCGAGCACCAACTTGCTGTCTGCCCACATGCCCGACCTATCAAGCAGAAAGTCTGGAAGTAGGCCTTGGAGAGGCAGCAGTTCATTACAGAGGAGATCAAGAAACTTGAGGCAGCTGGTTTGGTCAGAGGAGTGCTGCATCCAACGTGGTTAGAAAATCCAGTGGTTGTCCGGAAGGCCAATGGGAAATGGAGACTTTGCATAGACTTCACAGATCTCAACAAGGCTTGCCCGAAAGACCCATTTCCCTTGCCGCGCATCGACCAAATCGTGGACTCCACTTCAGGCTGTGATTTGCTCTCCTTTTTGGATACATACTCTGGGTATCATCAAATCTTCATGTCCAAGGAAGACGAAGAGAAGACCTCGTTCATCACCCCGTGTGGTACGTACTGTTTTATCCGCATGCCTTTCGGATTAAAGAGTGCCGGGTCTACTTTTGCAAGGGCAGTCCAGATTGGTTTTGGGCCACAACTGTACAGAAACATTGAGGCTTATATGGATGATATTGTGGTCAATACCAAGGACAGATCAACCCTTATCCAGGATTTGGAGGAGACATTTGCCAATTTGCGCAAGATCAACTTGAAGCTCAACCCGGAGAAGTTTGTATTTGGTGTTCCCTCCGGCAAGCTGCTCGGGTACTTTGTATCCCATCGGGGGATCAAAGCCAACCATGATAAGATCCAAGCCATCGAATAGATCCAAGCACCAAAGACGGTCAAAGATGTAAGGTGCCTGACAGGGTGCGTTGCCGCGCTAAGCAGATTCATTTCCATGTCTGCCGAGCGCGCCTTGCCGTTCTTCAAAATCTTGAAGAAGGCAGGGCCCATGAAGTGGACTCCAAAAGCAGATGCGGCTTTGCAAGAGTTGAAGGCCTACCTATCTTCTGTGCCCACCTTGGTTGCTCCCAAACCGCAAGAGCCATTGCTGTTATACTTGGCGGCAACCAATCAAGTGGTTAGTGCAGCCTTGGTGGCGCAGCGGGAAGTGGATGAAACAGAGAGTGAGCAAAGACCGGCAGAGTCAGATAGGGATCAGGACAGAGATAAGCACGACAGCAAAGACAACCACAAGGATACGGCAAGGAAGAAAGTGGTGCAACGCCCAGTGTACTTCGTCAGTTCCCTGCTACAGGGGGCTAGATCGAGGTACTCTGGCGTGCAAAAGTTAATCTTTGGCCTCATCATGGCCTCAAGGAAACTACGCCACTACTTCCAAGCCCATGAGATCACGGTTGTCACTCGCTTCCCATTGCAAAGGATACTCCAGAACCCTGAGGCTACTGACAGAATAGTGGAGTGGGCTTTGGAGTTATCCAGTTTTGGTTTGAAGTTTGAGAGCACATCAACAATCCAGAGCAGGGCATTGGCAGAGTTTATTGCAGAATGGACGCCAACCCCTGACGAGGAAGTGCCAGAAACAGTTATCCCCGGCAAGGAGGCGCCCCAAGAATGGATCATGTATTTTGATGGTGCTTTTTCCCTACAAGGTGCAGGGGCTGGCGTGCTTCTCGTTGCTCCCTCCGGGGAACACTTGAAGTATGTCATCCAGATGCATTTTGCCCGGGAAGAGGCAACCAACAATACAACAGAGTATGAAGGGCTCCTTGCCGGGCTCAGGACTGCCGCAGAATTGGGAATCAAGAAGCTGATCATTCAAGGAGACTCATAGCTTGTGGTGAGACAAGTCAACAAGGATTACCAAAGTCCATTGATGGAGGCATACGTTGAGGAAGTGAGAAGATTGGAGGAGTGCTTTGACGGGTTGCAAACAGAGCACATACCTCGTGCGGAAAACAGCATAGCTGATCACCTGTCAAAGTGTGCTGCCCAAAAGCTTCATGTGGAACCAGGAACTTTTGTTCTCCATCTTACTCAGCCCTCCATATCCCCAGCAACAATGGCCCGGAAAAGGAGAAAGCTGGACTCCGTTAAGCCTCTCCCGGTAGAGCCATCCGCTCCTGGCAGGGACCCTGCCGGAAACAACTCCTCACAACCTACCGAACCGCACCCTCCAGCCGGACCCATGGTCCCTGCGAATGAGGAATGTGCCCCCGCAGTTGAGGAGGTGCCGCTAGTCCTTGTTGCCGAGCGCCAGGCTCCAACTTGGGCAAGGCACATAGTCCACTTTCTCCAAACCAGAGAACTCCCCAATGACCAAGATGAGGCTGAAAGAGTAGCCCGAAGGGCCAGTATGTACCAGTTTGTCGATGACACTCTGTACAGAAGGAGGCCCAACGGTGTGAAATTGTAGTGCATCTGCCGGGAAGAAGGGAAGGAACTGCTGGCTGAGATACACAAAGGCATGTGCGGCTCCCACATTGGATCAAGGGCGCTGGATGGGAAAGCATTCCGGCAAGGATTCTATTGGCCCACAGCCCTCCAAGATGCGGTTGAGCTAGTCACCAAATGTGAAGCCTGTCAGTTCCATTCCAAGAAAATCCACCTGCCTGCCCAAGCTCTTCAGACAATCCCTTTATCATGGCCATTTTCGGTCTGGGGGCTTGATATCCTAGGCCCTTTTCCCCGAGCGATCGGGGGCTTTGAATTCTTGTTCGTTGCTATCGACAAGTTTACAAAGTGGCCGGAAGTTGCTGCCGTGAGAAAGGTGACTGCTCAATCAGCTATCAAGTTCTTGAAAGATTTGGTGTTTCGTTTTGGAATCCCGGCAAGGATCATTACTGACAACGACACCCAATTCACGAGCCGCGCCTTCATGCAATATGTTCATGCCCTCGGAAGCAAGATCTCGTTTGCTTCTGTTGCACATCCCAGAAGCAACGGGCAAGCTGAGAGGGCGAACGCTGAAGTGCTGCGAGGACTCAAAACAAGAACATTTGATATGCTGCAGAAGCACGGCAGGCGGTGCATCGATGAGCTGCCGGTAGTTCTATGGTCCCTCAGAATGACACCAAATCGAGCTACCGGGCAGACTCCTTTTTCCTTGGCCTATGGGGTGGAAGCAGTTATCCCCATGGAACTCATTTACGGGTCGCCTCGAGTGCTTGCCTACGACGAAGTAGCACAAGATCAGCACTGGCATGACGACGCTGTGCTACTCGAGGAGAACCGTCTCCGGGCTGCTACGCGTGCTGCACGCTATCAGCAAGCCCCATGTCGCTATCACAGCCGCAGGGTTCATGCCCGGTGTTTTGAGGAAGGCGACCTTGTCCTTAGGCGCGTTCAGTCTGCCAAGGGTACAAACAAGTTGACGCCGAAGTGGGAAGGCCCTTACCGGGTAGTACGAGTCACCAGACCTGGCGCAGTCCGTCTGGAGACCGGAGATGGCATTCAATTGCAAAACTCATGGAATATTGAGCATCTCCGCAAGTTCTACCCGTAAGGCGCGGCTGTCGGGCCCTGCCCAGCAGCCACCCTTTTGTACATGCCTTGCCTCAGTTGCATGTAACCCCTTGTACAAAGCCAGGCGATGACCCTGAGCACCAGAGAAATAAACGAAGCATTGGGGGCCCCCAACCAAGTTGCATGCATGCATAAGCATTTCATGAGCATTTGCATATGCTTATAGATAGGATCACATCCATTTGCATATGCATATAGATAGGATAGCATCCTGCATCATTCTCATCTGCATAAAGCTGCAGGTTCCTGCCGGGAATTCGGTTTCTGCAAGAAGATGGGGAGATGAACCAACGCTGCGATCCCCAGCGAACCAAACAGATAAGTTCTACCTCTTGTCCATAAGTGTTCTGTAAGCTAAAACTTGTGCATAAGAAAACCCCGCCACTCTTCGAAACTTAGGTGCTCCCGTCCCTGGCTAGAACGTTGCTTCGGCCTGGAATGGTCGTAGTGGCCTTTGATGAAAAGAAGTTGGTGGGGGGCTGGTCCCTCTATTTCTTGCCGGTAGGCTCATTTCCCCGGCAACGAAGAAAGGGTACCGGCAGGATAGCCTGCCGGGGAAAACTCATTTATTTAAAATAAAGAGGCATTTCACCTCTGCGTGGACATATACATGCATGAGTTCCCGGCAAGGTTCATCTTTTTCATTAATATGTTGGTCATACAAGTACAAACCTTACAGAACACAGACATGGACTCGAGAGGTTACATTATTTGAACTAAAATTTGGCAAATGCCTACGAGTTTAAGATTGAAAAAAGATAAGTGCCCCGTGATGCCCTTTCTTGTCCCTCTCCTCCTAGGCACTGCAGCTGAAGACGGGAAGGGCAAAAAGATTGCCTGAGCAGAAGCCCGGCCTGTTCCCATCGGGCTCCAGGAGAGGTAGCCTGACGGGGATGGGGGAGCACCGGGGAACGCGTCGATGGAGAGCACGACGGAGGCAACCCGCCGACCACCACCACCAAGGCCAGCAGGACACGGCAGGGCTAACGGAGCTGCAGTCCGAGAGGAAGCCTGCCGGGGTCCAGTTGGAAGACCGCTGGAGGAAGTCGGGCGGCACCATCCCCACCCCTGCATCCAACTCCCCGGCAAATCACCTTGCCGGGAAGTAGAGGCAGATGCAGATGATGGTGCCGCCGCCTGATGAAGATGGTGCGGGCGACGCTCAGCCGGAGCCAGAGTTGTCGCCCTCCCGCGCGCTGCCGTCATCATCGCCGTCACTGTCCTCCTCGTCGCTTTCACTCGAGGAGGAGCTTTCGTCATTGATCGAGCTCTCCGCGCAGCACCCTAAGCGAGCTCCTGAGTGCCCGAAGATCTTGACGGAGAGCAGGCCGCTCTCCATTAATTTTGAAATGGAGAACGTTCCCTTCCGAGAAACCATGGGCACGAGCAAAGGTCTTCCAACCACGATGGAGGTACATCACATGAGGAGCAGGGAAGTCGACATCAACCCACATGCCACCGTTCCCATAGCCCCTCATGTGCAACCTCAGAGCGCGTGGCTGTTCAAGCTCCATTTCCCATGCAAATGGAGTAGGGAGGAGAAGATGGCCGCATGGGGGTTTGTACAGCCTGATGATGAACTCTCGAGGCTGATCCCCGACATGGCCGTCCATTGGAGGGAGGACCGCCGGCGGGGGCGCGGCTAAGGCATCGCCCCGTCCCCCTCTTCCTCGAGCACCACGGCGACCTCGGCCTCTCCCCCTCCCTCCTCCTCTCGTGGTGGGCTCCTCTATCACGAGATCAGGAGGAGGAGGGATGCGCTATCAAGAAGAAGCCCTCGTCGCCGCCGCTGGAGTGCCGCTGCGCCCTCGTCCTCTCACCATGGCGAGTGGAGGAAGATTGCAAGAAGGGAGAAGAGGTGTGAGTGAAAATGCACTACTCTTCCCCCCTTTTTATAGAAGGACGGAGCGGGAGGCTAGCCTTTTGCGCAGGAAATGGCCGCCCCATTCCCCCAACGCGGCCTCCCTGCACCTTCTGCGGCCCAAAGAATCAAGGCCGACCCTCTGCCCCAACCATCGACGCCTAGTTCTCAACCCTGGCACTCGTCCCCGCGCTCTCCGCATCCACCACCTACCACGACCAAAGCATGCGGAACACGTGGCAGGTGCGTGCGACGCGGGGAGCAAGTGGGGTGGCAGTTTTCGCCCTGTGATCATGGGGCGTGAGCAATCCATGGGCCACAGTCCAAGTTTTCTGCAGCATTACGCATGACGAGCGGGAAAACTGGAAACTGGCCCAGAGTCGAGATTAATGAAGAAGCAAAGAAGACTCCAAGAGATCAGCCTCTTCAGCGCCCTTGCCTGTGCACTTATTAGGACCTACCCCGACGACGCCCGGCAGCGTGATCGGGGCAGGCCCGGGGGCTTATGTCGGTGCAACAAACCCTGGGTCTGTTACCCTGACTGTGCACAGGCACGAGAACAAGATTACAACACCAAGGCCGTGTCAAGATACAAGAGACCAAGATCTTCAAAGAACCAGCATGCTGATTAAGAAGGCCAAGACCAAGACAGAGAAGCGAGACACCACCAGGAGAAAAGCCTCCCTTGCCGGGCAGACGGACCTAGCAAGGACAAGGGCTCCCCTGGAAGAAAGCATTCAAGACGTCCCGGCAGGGCCTGCCGGGACTCACGAGGGCAAAGACACCTCACCAAGCCATCTCACCACGACCCACGTCGTTGATCAATGCGGTGTCAAGCCGCAAAGTGACTAAGTGGCAGCATTCGCCACATGGTGGCCTCTTTCTACAGGAAATACCTACAGATGACACCCGTCCTGCGACGTGCCAAGCAAGCAGGCATGGAGCTGGCGAGACGAGCCCGGCAAGGCTTGCCGGGCGAGCAATTATGTGACGTTGAGCGGTGCATTTAATGCACTCTGTCAGCCTGCAGAATTAGGTATGATAGCACTGTTTGCTATCTTATCAGTGCATAATGACTGTTTTGCCACTGTGGTGACCCCTTAACCTATAAAAGGAGGCCCATGGCATCCGTAGCAAGGGTTGGAAAGTGGAACACCCACACGCTCGTACGCGCGTAGTCACTGCCTCCCCATGGCGAGCCTGCCGGGCAAGTGTACTACGCTCCACCATCAATCCACCAAAGCAGGAGTAGGGTTTTATGCCTCGCGGTGGCCCGAACCTGGGTAAAATTTCCCGTGTGATCTCTACCGCGCTGCCCCACGTTGTTCTGCTCTTTGTGCAACGCGACATCCCCCCTGCCGAACTAGCAAGGGGCCCCTTGGCCCCATAGATGATTGTGGTTTCCCTCGACAATGAACAAGCAACTAAGCTTGGGCATGCCCCCGAGTGGCATCCCCTCTTTCTTCTAACGACCATCGGTATTTTACTTGGAACTATATTTTTATTCGTCACATATCATGAATTTTGCTTGGAGCGTCTTGTATGATATGAGTCTTTGCTTGTTTTAATTTTTATTTTGTGTCATCTATCCTTGCTGGACACACCTATTTGAGAGAGCCAAAATTATCCTATGATTTTCTAGAATTGCTCTATATGCTTCACTTAAATTTTTTGAGCTATGGAATTGCTCTAGTGCTTCACTTATATCTTTTTGAGCACGGTGTGCTTTTTATTTTTGAAGAAATGCTCTCAGGCTTCACTTAGATTTATTTGAGAGTTAGTAATTTTTTTAGAAAGTCTCTCATGCTTCACTTATATTATTTTGTGAGAAGAAGAATTTTATGCTCATGTTCTTCACTTACATTTGTTTGAGCTATGAAAAGCAACATATGAAACTAGTCCCAAAGTGATAGATATTCAAGAGGGATATAATAAAAACTTTCATGAAGATCATTGGACAAAATAAACTTGATTCTTCGTAATAGTTTTGCGATATGATGATAGTGATATGTGAGTTATGTTGGTGAGTAATTATGGTTTAGTAAGAATATTGATGTTAAGGTTTGTGATTCCCTATGCAAGCATGAAAGTCAATAGTTATGCAATGAAATTACATCCTACTTATGGTGCATTATTCGGTGTTAGTTATGTTTAATGCTCGCTTATGAGATTTTTCGTTTCTTGGTTGGATGCTTCTCAATCTTTTGCTAGCCTTCACTTGCACTAAGTATGATCACTACTTGTGCATCCAAAATCCTTAAACCAGTTTTGCCATATGAGTCCACTATACCTACCTATATGTGGTATTCTTTTGCCATTCTAAGCAAATTTGTATGTGCCATCTCTAATTTTGAAAATAAATTTCTTTTTTGTGTGCTCGTACCGCTCATGAAACGGTAGGGGGTGGATGATATTTTTCCATGCTAGATGTGTTATTCTCAAGATGAGTGTTCATTCACTTGTCATTGCATGAGAGTACGGCAAAGGTATTAGGGATGCCCAATCCCGAAATGAAAAATGAATTTACTTTATGTTGTCAAATTATAAATTCCTTGGAAAGTGTTGGTATGGACGGCACCCGTGGATTTGGTTAGCCGTGGAATGTGAAAGTATGGTGGAAAAAGGAATAAACTTTAGTTTCTATTTGGGAACCGCCTATGATATATCTAGCATGGAAAGTATTGGGAACTACTCGATCGTTTTCATTGATAGAAAAAGCATGCCACCCAAATGTTTTTATCTCTAACTTCTTTGCTTTGAGCTCTGGCACCTCTACAAATCCCTACTTCCCTCTGCGAAGGGCCTTTCTTTTTTTACTTTATGCAATTTTTATTTTGAGTCTCCATCTTCTCTTATAAAGCACCAACTAAGGGGCACTATGATCGTACTTGAGCATTGGGTGTAGCTAATATGCGAGTGTGTTTCATGAATGGATCAATGATTGAGCATAATGGGCTAGGGATAACTTGCTTTAGTGTTGATATTTTGAAAGACATGGTTGCTTGTTGATATGCTTGAGTATTGAAATCTTCATCTCAAAACTAGACTATTGCTTTGAATCATATAAAAGTCCAAATGTCCATGCTACAAAAGAAAAGAATATGTGATGAACATGTTAGGCAGCATTCCACATCAAAAATTCCATTTTTATCATTTACCTACTCGAGGATGAGCAGGAATTAAGCTTGGGGGTGCTGATACATCTCCAACGTATCTATAATTTTTTATTGTTCCATGCTATTATATTATCATTCTTCGATGTTTTACAATCATTTTATAGCAACTTTATATCATTTTTTGGGACTAACATATTGACATAGTGCCCAGTGCCCAGTGCCAGTTCTATTTTTTGCTTGTTTTTTACTTCGCAGAAAATCAATACCAAACGGAGTCCAAACGCAGCGAAACTTTTTGGTGATTTTTTCTGGACCAGAAGACACAAGTTGGGCCAAGGAAGTACCAGAGGGGGGCTCCGAGGGGAGCACAACCCACCTGGGCGCGCCTGGTGGGCCAGGCATGCCCTGGTGGGTCGTGCCCACCTCGACCGCCTCCCGCACCGCCTCTTTGCTCTATAAATACCCCTATATTCCAAAAACCCTAGGGGAGGCGACGAAACACAATTCCAGCCGCCGCAAGTTCCAGAAACCACAGATCCAATCTAGACATCATCACGGAGGGGTTCATCATCCTCATTGGTGCCTCTCCGATGATGTGTGAGTAGTTCATTGTAGACCTACGGGTCCGTGGTTAGTAGCTAGATGGCTTCCTCTCTCTCTTTTGATTCTCAATACAATGGTCTCTTGGAGATCTATTTGATGTAACTCATTTTGCGGTGTGTTTATTGGGATCCGATGAACTTTGAGTTTATGATCAGATCTATTTTATCCATGAAAGTTATTTTAGTTTTGATCTCTTATATGCATGATTACTTATAGCCTCGTATTTCTTCTTCGAATCTTTGGTTTAGTTAGGCCGACTAGATCGCTTTTTCTTGCCATGGGAAGAGGTGCTTTGTGATGGGTTCGATCTTACGGTGCTCAATCCCAGTGACAGAAGGGGTAATGACACGTATGTATCGTTGCTATTAAGGATAACAAGATGGGGTCTATTCCTACATGAATAGATCCTATCTACATCATGTCATCGTTCTTATTGCATTACTCCATTTCTCCAAGAACTTAATACACTAGATGCATGCTGGATAGCAGTCGATGTGTGGAGTAATAGTAGTAGATGTAGGCAGGAGTCGGTCTACTAATCTTGGACGTGATGCCTATGTAATGATCATTGCCTGGATATCGTCATAATTATTTGATGTTCTATCAATTGCCCAACAGTAAATTTTTTACCCGCCGTATGCTATTTTTCTCGAGAGAAGCCACTAGTGAAATCTACGGCCCCCGGGTCTCTTCTTTATCATATTTGCCTTTGAGATCTATTTTTATTTGCTTTTATTTTCAGATCTATTAATCAAAAAGCCCAAAAATACCTTGCTGCAATTTTTTGTTATTTATTTTATCTCGCGTTCCCTCGAGATCTATTTATCCAATCTACTACAATTTTATCTATCTTTTTACTCGGGAGGTATTGACAACCCCTCTTTTACGTCGGGTTGCAAGTATTTGTTCTTTGTGTGCAGGTACCATTCACGTAGTGTTGTGTGGTTCTCCTACTGGTTCGATAACCTTGGTCTCATCACTGAGGGAAATACCTACCGTAGCTGTGCTTCATCATCCCTTCCTCTTTGGGGAAATACCGACGTAGTTCAAGCCGCATCACCAGGCAATCCGGACATTTGGTGTGAACAGACAAAAGCGCGTGCGGAGAGTTATGTTATATTACTTTTTAACGTAAGAAATATCTTCCGAAGAAAATAGTTCCTCCAAGGGTTCCTTTCTTTGGGTTTGTCATGTTGACCATAAACATTGTGTCTGGACACATATAGTATGCGGGTGTTAGTCATGTTGGGAACCGACCCCAGGATTTTGGTGGTGAGCACCTGATTATTTTCACTTCCCTCGTGGCCGACCCATTATTTTCTTAAGAATGCTAGCTTTCGGCTTCACCCGTCTGAGGTACGTACACGGCTGATCCGGTTGTAGCAATCAAAGAGGTGCTCCCTTTACCCCCTAGCTGAACAATCGGGAACGTAGGGGGTAAGAATAGGAGCCACTCAACCCAGCTTGGCAAAAACTTAAGTTAAATAGGTGCATATAATGGCTTGAAAGGTACGGGAAGGCTGTAAGCTATAACACCTTGGTTTTTGGCCCTTTTCTTTTTCTTTTTGATTTATTTGGTTTTGGCTCTGATTTTCTTTTTGGAGTGGTTCTGCGGACTTGCAACCTGCGAGATCATCATCATTTCTTCTCTCAAGTGGGATATCATTCTCAAATCTCTCCCCAAGGTCATGCCATTTTCCATTCTAGCCCAACTTCCAAATTCTTTTTCTAAGGAATATTCCTTTTTCTATTAAATGAATAGACATGTTTGCCCTAGGTTGTGAAGCAAGCTATATTTCTGTCTTCCACGAAATTCCCAAATAATTCTCATAATTTGTTTGGATCATATATGCCCCAAATATGTCCAAACTTTCCTTTCCTAGCCCAAAAATAATTTATCAATATTTATTCTTCAATTTCTGTCCAGAGTGGTCTTCTGTGAAGGAACTGCCACCTATCTTTACTTGGTTGTTCCCAAAACTTTTGGGCATGCTTTTACATCCAAATAATTGCCTCATGCCAAAATTCAGCTGCATTTGCCTAGTGAATCTTCCTCAGCAATTTTTCAAAGTTTCTGTCAAATGGAAGCCTTGTTGAAGGAAGTACTAGCTAGGAGTATCCAAATGAGTTGAAATTTTGCATGCCCCTTCATGTGCTCATATTATGACTCTCCACCAGTTTTCAACCTCATCCAATGATCTATGTGAGCATAGGATCCAATCTTTGCTTTTGTCAATATTTTCATATTGTGACGCAAGTATATTTTATATTGCTTCATTATTGCTGAAAATTTACCAGAGCATTCTCCTAGCCATATAACTTCTCTCCACCAAATTTTGGATCATTTCATCTAGCCAATATTCCTCTATTATTTTCTCAAGTTTCTAGACATAGAGGATCATTGTGAAGCAAGTACCATTTTGGCAAGCCCAAATGGTATGAAACTTTTACAGCATCTTCATTTGTCCAAAACATTCTGCCTTGTCAAATTTCATCACAATCCAATGATCTATGTGAGTGCCCCATCCACATCTTGATTCTGGACCATATCTGCAGTTGCGAAGCAACCATGTTTTATATTGGTCCATTTCTTCTCTAATTGCGATGGATCATAGTCCTTCTTAACCTAAACCTCCCAGACATCATATTTGGCCTTTCGCCCCTCTCTGTTGAGCACAACATTGCATCCAAGTTTGCTACATCAAACTTTCATCGAGGCCTCACCTCTCTACAATGCTTCTTTTCTTGATCTTTCACTTCTGGGATACCTTGGGGAGCAAGGACTAGACACCATACAAGGTTTTCCAGCCCCTCCTGTCCTCTCCATGCCATGTCGCATGGTGACCGCGTTGGACTTTGCATGTGCGCGCACTCTTCTCGCAGTGGTCGCGTCCAGAGCATCGTTTTTGCTTTGGGCCCCTCTCCTCTACCCGTTCCCTCGCACCCTCCATGTCTTCTAGCTCCCTTCTTCTCCCATGTAGCTCGCTGGACCCCTCCCTCTCTCCAGAAGCATCCACGCCGGTGCTAGCCGCCGCGCACATGGGAGCACAGTGCCAGGCAGCCTCTGTTGCCACCCCGTCCTCTTCCTCCTCATGTCTTTGGCCTTGCTCTGCTCGTGAACCTCCTCTCTGCCCTCACCCGTCCCCTCCCTTGCCATGTGACGCAACCATCCATCGCCGAAGCTGGCCCGTGCGCCCTTGGCGGCACCCAAGCTCGGCCTCTGTCCCCCTCGCCTATATAAGCTACCCCGAGGCTTCCTGACCGTACTAGCGGCCTCCCCGCTCTCCACTACCCCTCCCTAGCCACTCACCCGAGCCTCAGAGCTCCTCCTCGCTGGCCATTGCCGCCTCGGCCGCCGGACTCTTTCGCTTAAATTCGGTCGCTGCCGAGCTCTCCCTCCGTCTCTTCAGCACCCGGAGCACTCCCTCTGTCCGGCGACTCTTCCCCGCCCGTCATCTCCGTCTCCGGCGACCCGTGGCACTGCACCCAACTTCGGCCGAAGCCGTCGTCCGCCACGGCCGGTGCTAGATGCTCCGTGGCCCTCCACTGCCGTCCTTGGTGGGCCTGCCCGATGAGGCACTCCATGGCGAGCACTCCGGCGGTCCAAGCTACGCCGGAGGTGGCCGGAGCTGCCGGGGCGAGCACCGGCGCCACGCCCCTCCCTCTGCTCCATCGGGCGCTGATGGAGGAAGAAGAAGACGAAGGCCAGGTGGGCCCCACCTCCCGCGTGACCCCACCTGCCAGCGGCACAAGGCCCGGCCCCGCCCTGCCAGCGTGGATAAATGGCGGCGTATTCGCCTGAATACGTCTCCCCTTCCCGAAAGCGCACTCCACTTCTTCTTCGGCCATAAATACGTTTTCTCTGCGGGAAAGCATATTCACTGAAAGGCGCATTCTGTTTTTCCATCTGAGGGCATGTTTGTAAGGATTTTATTACAGATGGGTCCCTGGCAGAAAAACAATCATATCTTTTCACTCTCTACTCCAAATGAGGTGATTCCAAAGCCCACTTCTTCATCTCGTCGAGCCCGTTCTGTTGGTACCATTTTCATGATGTTGTAACATTCCAAAAATGACCATTATGCCCTTGCCCTTATTCAGCCCCCTTCGAGAGAGAAAGTTTTCCGCCGATTCTTTCCGCGAGCTTCTCGCACTTCCTCCCGGTGAATCCATCCCTCCCAGGCAAGCCACACCCTCCATTTGTATGATTGCAATGCAATTCCATGGTTTGATTATTTTAACTTGCTTAAAATGTTGCTTTAGTAATGTATGACTTGTTCATGGCATTTTCTTGGAGTGATATTTTGATCCTGCTATTGCCATGATATTGCTTGGATTTCTAGGACTAATATTCTGCAGATGATGGATGGCATGTTGCCATTGGATTAATAGTGGCTATGGTTATTATTTTCATCATGATAGTTTTGGATATTATGCTTTGGAGTATTGTTTTGGATATGATGGTATCATGTGGATCTTAGATTAATATGTTGATATTGCTATTGGGTTAGTAGCATCATAATATTTGGATTCATGATTTAGTTGATATGTTACCCTCGGAGTATTTTGGTATGACGATATTATGCTTTGGATTATTTGTTGGATATTGCTATGACTTGGATTTCAGGTGGATAGATGATATCGGAGTGTCAGTTATCACTGTTATACCTTGGGGATAAATTCCGTCATTTTGTTGGTCAAGTGCCACCGAACCGGGCTTTTCCAGTGGAACCACCTTTGCCTTTATGGGAAGGCCCTAATGTGGTCTATTGTCATGCCTCTCGCCGGTACCTCCAACGAGGGAAGGCTATGTGAGTGCGCTACCCTGATTAGGTAGGCAGCCATAAGCCTTGTGTGCCCGTAGTTTGTAGGGACCTTTGTCCCCGTTTGGGACTGTTTTTGTTTTGCCACGACGGTGGCCGTTGGATGGCCAGAGTGGCATCAGGCCACCCATGACTGAGCCCAAAGGGGAGTTAGTCGGAGTGGCCGGGAGAGTGTCATTGCAGTAGATTGGTTTTGTCGGAATGCCATTGGTCCACCCAAATGGGAGCACGAGGCCATGGGTTCTGTGATGTGGGTACAATCTGCTAACCTCTGCAGAGTGTATTTGATCTATCGATAGCCGTGTCCTTGGTCATGGGCACAGTTCGTACTAGGTCACACCATTCGATCAACACTCACATGACGGAATGACTTATTAGTTGACTTATATGTTGATTATGTGAGCAGTAACAGTTTGGCAAGATGCTGATGATGATCTTGAGATGATCATTCAGTTTGTGATGTGGTCACGCGATGATCACGTGGAGGTATTGATCACGAGGTGATCTATTGCTTGGCCGGATAGCCAAGAGTGAGATGGTTCATGTGATCCGAGATGTTGGTTCATCAGTATTCTAGTAGTTTCATATCATGCTTAGTTATTGTTTCCACATCATAGTAGTTGTTGATAACTTAACCTGTTAATGCTATGCTTTTGTCTTGCCTTGATGCTTTTGGTTGTTGTGAGCTTGCAATTACATTCAATGTACTGACCTGGCGTGTCATGCCAGATTGCAGGTGATGCCGTGATTGATAGTTTGTCGAGGTTTTCGTTCCTGCGAGCTATATCTTGTCCTAGACAGAGTCCCTGCGGAGTGGAGTTCACCACAGTTGTCGTTGTTCCGCTGCTAGAAGTTATTCCACTGCTACGAGTTGTTCCTCTGCTAGCATAGAGCTACCTTAGCAGGCGTAGTGTCTCCGTGCTGATGTGATCCTTTGTAATATCAGGCCATTGAACTATTATCCTTTGTAATAAGAGCTGATTTGTTCTATGTCAAGCAGTGCCGTATTCCAGAAGACTTGATCTCTGGGCTGCATTGCGGGGTGTTCCAGTTCCTCTGAGCTGGGGTGCCACATAAGCACAGTCAAGACGAATACGTGCACGAAAAGTATATTAATTGGCTTCTTTAAAAGGACCCCCAAGGTAGATTTGGGTAGTACATTTGAAGATGTATACTTGAGGAACTTAACGCAGTTCGGTTTATCCGAACATAGCCCGAGAGGTGACAGCTCCCTAAAGGTAAAAAGGAAAAAACTAAAACAAAGAAAAAGGGTAGTTAAAGTGACGACACCGAACTAGCCGTAGAAGCGTCGGAGCCAAGCTGCGTTCCACGGGTTTGGTTCGAGGCGATTGTCTGCTGGATTGCAAAGACGATACGCTCCTCCTTCTAGTACTTCATCTATTATGAAAGGGCCCTACCATTTGGGCGAGAGCTTGTTCTTTTGCTTCTCAAGGAGGCGGAGGACGAGTTTGCCTACATTGTATGCCTTCGCCCTAACTTCCCTACTCTGATAGCGCCAGGCTTGCTGTTGATAGAATGTAGAGCGTGCCCGAGCTATGTTGCACTCTCCTTCTAGGGCGTCCAGGTCGTCCTACCGATCTAGCTCGACTTCCTTTTCTTCGTACATGCATAGTCTAGGCGTTTCATGGATGAGATCGCATGGGACAACTTCTTCTGCGCCGTACACCATAAAAAAGGTGTCTATCCCATTGGCCGGTTGGGTGTGGTGCGCAGTCGCCATAATACGGAGTTGAGCTCCTCTACCAAGTGGCAATCGCATTCTTTTAGGGAACGGACTAGACAAGGCTTTATGCCACTAATGATTAGTCCATTGGCCTGTTCTACCTGTCCATTAGTTTGTGGATGATACACCGAAGCATAGTCGACCTTGATGCCCATGTTAGCACACCTGTGGGAATCGAGGCTCCGCAGAACCAAACAAGGTTCAAACTCTGGGGTGTGCGTGAAGAACTCTGCTAAGCTACAACTTGCTGCTCACCACCTCACGGCCTGGCTCCGGCGTGCTCGAGCGAGAGGGAAGAAGAGATGGACATGAGATTTACCCAGGTTTGGGCCACGTTGCGGTGTAAGACCCTACTCCTGCTTTGTGGTGGATTGCCTCGCGAGGAGGATGAGTATGAACTAGTACAAGGATGACCTGTCTCCGAAGGCTTCAGGAGCAGCTCCGGGCTTGAGGGGTGGATGTACTCGAACCTTTCTAATGTGGTGGCCTAGCTATACTTATAGTGGCCCGGTCCTCTTCCCCCAAAAACTCTAGGCGGGAAGGGATACCACAACGGCCAGATTCGAAGTGGGACAGGAGTACACCATATCCTGAGTAAAGGTGGTCTTCGTCTGCAAAGCTTTTGGTCGTGACGCACTGGTGGGCTCGGTGCTGACCTCCGTCCTGGCGAGTCCGTGGTCTTGGTCTTGGTCTTGTTGCATCGGAATGGCAACCTTTGGGCGATTCCTCGGGAACCCGCGTACGTCCTTGTCCCTCCAGCACCAAAGAGTAAACTGTCCTGGACTACGCCCGCTAGCGCATTTCTGTCTCTGGTCGTCATGGCTCATGTCACCACGCGCCTCGTGAGGCAGGGTGTGAGCCTAGAGATGTCCGCTCCTCGGGAGGCAGCCTCGGGAGACCGCTCCTCGGGAGGCCTTGATGTAGTTTGCCTCACGAGGTGGGGCCCTCGTGAGGGTCTTGCTCGTCTCAGATGGGCCGCACCGGGCCTTTGGCGATGCCACGCGATGGGCTGCAGGCAGACGGGCCTGGGTACCTCCGGTCCCAGAACCCCGATAGTAGCCCTCGGGCCCGCGGCGTGCACGACCCTGTTCAGAGGCGGAGACGAAGAGGAGAGGCAAAGTAGCGTGTGCCCTAACCGCCTGCAGGCCAGGCTCGATGTGTGGAACAAGGCGGGGCGTGGACACCTCCACTTCCCCATGTTGCCTCGGTAACTACCCGGGCTGACAAAAATCCTGGCGCACGCCGCGGGGCCATCATTGCTCCAAAGGTGAAGGGGCGCCGGTTGGCCTTCTCCGATTGCTTATAAGAGGGCGATGGGATGGAACCCTCGGCCCATCCCTGTCTTCTTGCCTCTCCGTCCTCATCCCTTGCCACTGCTGCCATGGCGCCCATGAGGAGGTGCTCTGCCATCGAGAAGGGCAAGGCGATGCAGGAGGGGTCGGAGCTGTCGCATCCCAAGAGGGGGCGCGGCCGCCCCCGCAAGTCTGCCGCTACAACCGCGACGCCCCCTCGGGGATGCGGGCGCCCTCCATTGGCGCTCCGCACCGGCTCTGGCAGCCGCGGGAAGAACCCAACTCACGGATGCAGCCATGGGGGTCGAGGCGGCCATGGCCGAGGGGGGAGGAATTGGGTGGCCGCCCGGCCACCTCGACCATGGGCCCAATCTGCCGACACGGCCCGTGAGTTCATTGTGTGGATGGAGAGTCCGCCCCGCACCTGGCTTCAGCTCTTGAACTCCTTCACGGAGGATCTGGCAGCGGACAGGCCCGTCGGTCTATGGCTGCAGCCAGACGGCTGCTGCAACATGTCCTCCTGGGTGGAGGCTGAGGTCACTCCTTCCGGCTTCGTGTACCTGACTCGAGGGTGGAAGTCGTTCGCCCGCGCCCGCGGCCTGAAGGGGAGGCACACCCTCCACTTCAAGTTTGACGGGGCGGCGACGTTCTTCGTGAAGATCTTCGGGGAGGCCCGCGGACACCTGGGATGCTGCCCAAGGAGCGACATCAGTGGCATCGGCCACACTTCCTCCGGCGACGACGACCACATCAGCGGCGGCGACGTCCTCGATGGTGAACTAGCCCTTGGCAACGGCCACGACACTTCCAGCGGCGATGGCACCTCCTCCGGGGGAAGTGGAAGCGACGACGACTACGACGAGCAGCCACGCCGCTGCGTCAAGGTGGAGGATGACTCCGACTAGGCGCCCGCAGCGCCGGGGTCGGAGCCTCAGGAGCGGCAGCCTTCAGGAGAGAGTTTCTTTTGTTCTTTCCTGCACTTGGATGACATGGGCCCCATGGGGGCATGTAAGAAACTATGGCGCTTGCGCCTTTATCTTATAACTTCTAGCTTGCGTTTAAGTCATTGCAACGTTTCTCGTTCGGGTCGAGCCCCTTTTCCTTTACGTTCGCTTAGTGCTCTACGTCGTTGGGACCCAATCCCCAAGCAAGCCTCAGCCATTGCTAGTATGCTTGGTCGTGATGCCTTGGGCAAGGCCAGGAGGTGAGGCGCTCGAGGTCCGGTAAGAGCTCCTATGGCGCGATGCTGAAGAGGTCCCCCTTGGCGCGCAAGTAGCTCTCGAGAGAGCAAGGGTCCTCGCCCAGACGAGATCACGAAATTAGTGCGGAGCGTTATAAAAAGACTCGCGCTTGACGTGAAGAGGATGACTTAGCTTATGGGGCAGCTCGAGGCATTCGCGGCATGCGGGTGATCTTCGCAGCGCGAGGGCGCGCTTCCTTGGAGCCATGGTTCCCTGTGCACCACTTCCCTGCAATGGGTCGACACAAGTCCCACAAAGGGCATGTAAAGCATCGACGTTCTTTGCATTTCAAATGATGTAAGTTCACCCGAACTGTAGCCCTCTCGCCCGTATCTCCTCGCGAGGTCTACCTCTCTTTTCCTCGCTCGTCAAGGTGCTCTATGTCATCGGGACCCTGCCCTCGAGCGAGAAGATGAGGCACTAAGGACCTGATGAGGTGACATGCACGGGGCCGGCCCGTGAGCTTGATGTCGATCGCTTAGATTTATCAGCGCTGCAAGGATGGACCCGAGAACAGGCGCCGTGCCGATAGCCCCCTCTCATGGGACGTTCAGGAGGAGAACTGCTAACGCGTGAAGCCCGTGGGGCGATGCCTCCGGAGGCGATGAGGTGTCAAGTGTAGGGTCAAGAAGCATAGGAACTCATAGAAGCATAGCTGCAACTGATACATGAATAGAAGCAACACAGCTGTAGGGGCGAACCCTTCTCAGCCTGAGGATAATGCAGCCTGAGGGGCGCCCTCAATTGAACAGCCAAAAAGTCACCTGGCAATGATGCTGCAGAAGCGTCGAGGAAGCCGATGAAGCGCGGCACGGAGGTTCGCTCCTCACGAGCCGGGCGGCTCCTGAGGCTCGGGAGGCTTGCGAGGGGTCGGCACCTCGTGAGGCGCCAGCACTGAGCATCTGGACTCGTGAGACACCAACGTGAGCTACGCGAGCCGCTGGTACATGGCGCCCGTGTTCACCAGGCTGAAGGGCATGCAGACGTAGTTGCAGGGGAAGCCTCTGCTCTGGCCGACAGGCGACGGCCAAAAGAGGCCTTCAGATGCAGCTCTGTTGAGGCCTGGGATGTTGACGCAGAGGCGCACCTCGCCGCCCGCGTCGGGAGTGGCAACTGCACTGGCCGGACATGCGAGGCAGCACTCGCCGCACATGGGTTGTGCTTCCTGAAGTTCCTTGAACACCTTGGTGATGAATTCTCGTGCTCCTGTGGCCTCGCATCGCGTTCCTTGCTTGCGTTGACGTGCATCGAAGCACACCTCCAGGTGGTGCCCGAGCACCTCCCTCGTCACAGCGGCTAGGTTAGAGGCTATCCAAGTAGAAGCCCCCGAGCCTGCCGTGAGGGGGATGCCGGGCGCGTGTTCCTATGCGGGAGGAAAACGCGCCCCAACGGCAGGCGTGGCACCTGAGGCGTCGCCGGCTGGAGCCTTCTTTGCCTCGGGACGGTCCTTTGGGAGGGGCTGCATCTTATTTGCGGGGACGGCCTCAGGGAGCGCGACGTCTCCCTCACCGTAGGAGTTCTAGGCTGTCGCAGCCCTGTAGGGGTGCTCGAGGGAGCAGACCACGTCTTTCTCCTTGCAGGCGATGGTGATGATGCCGCTGAACCCTGGCATCTTGAGGATGTTGTAGCCATGGTGGGTAGCCGCCATGAACTTGGCAAGGGCACGCTACCCCAGGATGGCGTTGTACGGGAGACTAATGTGGGCCACGTCAAAGTCGATGAGCTCGGTGTGGTAGTTGTTGCGGGTGCCGAAGGTGATAGGGAGGCGCACCTGCCCCAGGGGTGTGGTGGAGCCGTCGGTCACCCCCGAGAACGGCCTGGTGGGCATGAGCTGGTCATAAGGCACTTGAAGCGTCTCGAAGGTCTCCATAGAGAGCACATTGAGGCCGGCGCCATCGTCGATGAGGGTCTTGGTGACTGAAACATTGCTGATGGTAGGCGTGCACGGCATGGGGAGCGTGCCGGCAGCGATTGCAGACTTGGGGTGGTCCCTGGAGTCGAAGGTGATGATGACCTTGGGTTGCGTGTAGTTCTGCGAAGCCTCAGGCCGAGGAAGAGCTACTTGGCATGGCAACCAGATGCAGGCGCTTGGGATCCACCGAGGATGCACGCGACCGCGTGGGGCCCCTGAATGACGAAACGCGCGACGAACCGATCGCGGAGCTCTCCCCAAGAGGAGACCAATGCCTCAGGGAGGCTGAGGAGCCAAGCGCACGGGATGCCCGTGAGGGCCAGAGGGAACTAGTTGGCCATAGCGTTGTCGTCACCGCCCGCCGCCAGGATGCCCTGGGTGTACAGCCGAAGTAACTCTTTGGGGTCAGCCGCGCCATCGTAGCGCGGGGGCAGCACCGGCATAAATCTCACTGGCCACTGCATTCGGTGCAAGCCGGGAGTGAAGGCCGGGCAACCCACGGCATTCAAGAGAACGGCAGGGAAAATGGCGGAGCGAACGACGTCGACCATGGGGATAGTGAAGCAAAGACGGAGTGAGGTAGAAAAAGACGAAGAACTTTGGCACACCCCTACCTCGCGCGCCAAATGTTAGAATCGGGGCTCCGCAGACCCAAACAAGGTTCAAACTCTGGGGTGTGCATGAAGAACTCTGCTAAGCTACAACTTGCTGCTAACCACCTCAAGGCCTGGCTCCGGCGTGCTCGAGCGAGAGGGGAGAAGAGATGGACACGAGCTTTACCCAGGTTCGAGCCACCTTGCGGTGTAAGACCCTACTCCTGCTTTGTGGTGGATTGCCTCGCTAGGAGGATGAGTATGAACTAGTACAAGGATGAACTGCCTCCAGAGGCTTCAGTAGTGGCTCCGGGCTTGAGGGGTGGATGAACTCGACCCTTTCTAAGGTGGTGGCCTAGCTATACTTATATTGGCCTGGTCCTCTTCCCCTGAAAATTGTGGGCGGGAAGGGATACCACAACGGCCAGATTTGAAGGGGGATAGGAGTACACCCTATCCTGACTAAAGGTGTTCTTCATCTGCAAAGCATCTGGTCATGACGCACTGGTGGGCTCGGTGACAACCTCCGTCCTGGCGAATCCGTGGTCTTGGTCTTGTTGCACCGGAATGGCAACCTTTGGGGGATAACTTGGGAACTCGCATATGTCCTTATCCCTCTAGCACCAAAGAGGAAACTGTCCCGAACTGCGCCCTTCTGGCTCCGGTCATCATGGCTCACGTCACCACATGCCTCGTGAGGCGGGGTGCGAGCCTAGAGATGTCCGCTCCTCGGGAGGCAGCCTCGGGAGGCCTTGCTGTAATTCACCTCGCAAGGCAGGGGTCCTCGCGAGGATCTTGCTCCTGAGGTCTTGGCGCTGGGCCGCACCGGGCCTTTGGCGATGCCACGCGATGGGCCGTAGGCAGACGGGCCTTGGTACCCCCGGTCCCAGAACCTTGACAGTAGCCCCCGGGCCCGCGGCACACACGACCCTGTTCGGAGGCAGAGACGAAGAGGAGAGGCGAAGCGGCATGGGCCCTAACTGCCTGCGAGCCAGCCTTGACGCGTGGCACAAGGCATGGCGTGGATGCCCCCACTTCCCAAGGTCACCTTGGCAACTGCCCGGGCTGACAAAAAGCCTGGCGCACGCCGCGGGGCCATCATTGTTGCGAAGGTGAAGGGGCGCCGGTTTGCCTACTCCGATTGCTTATAAGAGGGCAAAGGGACGGAACCCTCGGCCCATCCCTGTCTTCTCACCTCTCCGTCCTCAACCCTTGACACTGCTGCCATGGTGTCCTTGAGGAGTTTCTCCGTCATCGAGAAGGGCAAGGGCGTGCAGGAGGGGCCGGAGCTGCCACAGCCCAAGAGGGGCACGGACGCCCGCGCAAGTCTGCCGCTATGCCCCCTCGGGGACGCGGGCGCCCTCAATTGGTGGTCCGCACCGGTTCCGGCGGCCGCGGGAAGAACCCCACTAGCGGATGCGGCCGTGGGGGTCGAGGCAGCCGTGGCCGAGGGGGGAGGAATGGGGTGGCCGTCCGGCCACCTCGATTACGGGCCCACTCTACCGATACGGCCCGCGAGTTCGTCGTGTGGATGGGCAGTCTACCCCGCACCTGGCTCCAGCACCCGAACTCCTTCGCGGAGGAGCTGGCGGCGGACGGGCCCGTCGAGCTATGGCTGCAGCTGGATGGCTTCTGCAACAGGTCCTCCTGGGTGGAGGCCGAGGCCACTCCTTTTGGCTTCGTGTACCTAACTCGAGGGTGGAAGTTGATCGCCCGCGCCCGCGTCCTGAAGGGGAGGCACACCCTCCACTTCAAGTGTGACAGGGTGACGACGCTCTTCATGAAGATCTTCAAGGAGGCCGACGGACGCCTGGGATGCTGCGTGGGGAGCGACAGCAGCGACAGCAGCCACACTTCCTCCGGCGACGACGACCACAGCAGGAGCGGCGATGTCCTCGGCAATGAACTTGCCCTTGACGAAGGCTGCAGTGCTTCCAGCGGTGATGGCACCTCCTCCGGGGGAAGCGGAAGCGACAACGAGTATGGTGAGCCGCCATGCCACCGCGTCATGGTGGAGGATGACTCCAACTAGGTGCCCGCGGCGCCGGGGTCAGTTCCTCAGGAGCGGCAGCCTCCGGGAGGGAGTTTCTTTTGTTCTTTCCTACACTTGGATGACATGGGTCCCTTGGGGGCGTGTAAGAAACTACGACACTTCCGCCTTTATCTCATAACTTCTAGCTCGCGTTTAAGTCATTATAGTGTTTCTCGTTCGGGCCGAGCCCCTTTTCCTTTACTATCGCTTAGTGCTCTATGTCGCTGGGACCCAGTCCCCAAGCAAGCCTCAGCCGTCACTGGTATGCCAGGTCACGATGCCTTGGGCAAGGCCAGGAGGTGAGGGGCTCGAGGTCCGGTAAGAGCTCCCGAGGCGCGATGCTCAAGAGCTCCCCCTTGACGCGCAAGCGGCTCTCGAGAGAGAAAGGGTCCTCGCCTAGACGAGATCGCGAAAGTAGTGCGGAGCGTTATTAAAAGAGTCATGTTTGATGCGAATAGGACGACTTAGCTTATTTGGCGACGCGAGGCGTTCGCGGCATGCGGGTGATCTTCGCAGTGTGAGGGTGCGCTTCCTTGGAGCATTGGTTCCCTGTGCACCACTTCCCTGTGATGGGTCGACACAAGTCCCGTGAAGGGCATGTAAAGCATCGACGTCCTTTGCGTTTCAAATGACGTAAGTTTGGCCGAACTGCGGCCCTCTCGCCCGTGTCTCCTCGCGAGGTCTGCCTCTCTTTTCCTCGCTCGTCAAGCTGCTCTACGTCATTGGGACCTAACCCCCGAGCGAGGCTCAGCCGCCGCTGGTATGTTAGGTAGCGATGCCTGGGACAAGGCCAGGGGGTTAGGGCCCGAGAGCCAGTAGGAACTCCTGAGGCGCAACGCTTAAGAGTTCCCCTTTTAACATGCAAGCGACTCGCATGAAAAAGAAGTAACATGCCTCGCGAGGTCACAGGGATGGAGTTTCTCGGTCGGCAGCGACACAGTGTAAGGTGGTTGTACTTAGCTTTTACTGGCCAGCCTATTGCCTGTCCGGGGCTGACCCTCCTAAGGTGGTAGGGTGTCGCCTAGGCACCGCTCGAATGCCTGTCTCCTGAAGTTCCTGCGCATTGACAGATTATGAGGTACAAAGGGTGGTGTGCGCTTGCTGATCTGCTCATGATTATTCCGTGAGAAGACGAGGCAATAAGGACCTGATGAGGTCACGTGCATGGGGCCGGCTTGCGAGCCAGAGCTCGATCGCTTAGATTTATAAATGCTGCAGGGACGGACCCGAGCACAAGCACCGTGCCGATAGCCCCCTCTCATGGGACGTTCTAGAGGAGAACTACTAACACATGAAGCTCGTGGGGCGATGCCTCCGGAGGCGATGAGGTGTCAAGTGTAGGGTCAACAAGCATAGGAACTCATAAAAGCATAGTTGATTCTGATACATGAACAGAAGCAATGCAGCTGTAGGGCCGAACCTTTCTCAGCCTGAGGATAATGCAGCCTGGGGGCGCCCTCAATTGAACAACCAAAAAGTCACCTGGCAATGATGCTGCAGAAGCGTCAAGGAAGCCAATGAAGCTTGCCGTGGTGGTTCGCTCCTCACGAGTCAGGTGGCTCCTGAGGCTCGGGAGGCTTGCGAGGGTTGGGGCCTCGTGAGGCGCCAGCGCTGAGCGCCTGGCCTCGTGAGATGCCAACACGAGCTGCGCGAGCCGCTGGTACATGGCACCCGCGTTCACCAGGCCGAAGGGCATGCATATGTAGTTGCAGGGGAAGCCTCCGCTCCGGCCGACATGTGGCGGCCAGAAGAGGTCTTGAGATGTGGCTCTGTTGAGGCCCAGCTTGTTGACGCAGACACGCAGCTCGTCACCCACGTCAGAAGCGACAGCTGCACTGGCGGGACATGCGGGGCAGCACTCGCCACGCATGTCTTGTGCTTCCTGAAGTTCCTCGATCGCCTTGGTGATGAATTCTCGTGCTCCTGGTGCCTCGCGCCGCATTCCTTGCTTGCGTGTGATGTGCGTCGAAGGAAGCCTCCAGGTGGTGCCCGAGCGCCTCCCTCGTTGCAACGGTCAGGTCCGAGGCTATCCAAGTGGAAGCCCCCGAGCCTGCCCTGAGGGGGACGCCGGGCTCACCTTCCTATGCGGGAGGAAAACGCACCCCAGCGGCAGGCGTGGTACCAGAGGCGTCACCGACTAGAGCCTTCTTTGCCTCGGGACGGTCCTTGGGGAGGAGCTGCATCTTCTTCGCGGGGACAGCCACGGGGAGCGCGATGTCTCCCTCACCGTCGGAATTCTCAGCTGCCGCAACCCTGTAGGCATGCTCGAGGGAGGAGACCGCGTTGTTCTCGTTGCAGGTGATGGTGATGACACCGCTGCACCCTAGCATCTTGAGGACGTTGTAGCCATGGTGGGTAGCCACCATGAACTTGGCGAGGGCAGGGTACCCCACGATGGCATTGTACAAGAGACCAATGTGGGCCACGTCGAAGTCGATGAGCTCGGTGTGGTAGTTGTTGTGGGTGCCGAAGGTGACAGGTAGGCGCATCTGCCCCAGGGGAGTGGTGGAGCCGTCTGTCACCCCCGAGAACGGCCTGCTGGGCATGAGCTGGTCATAAGGCACTTGAAGCATCTCGAAGGTCTCCATAGAGAGCACGTTGAGGCCGGCGCTGCCTTCGATGAGGGTCTTGGTGACTGAAACATTGCTGATGGTCGGTGTGCACAGCATGGGGAGCGCGTGGGCAGCGGTTGTAGATGTGGGGTGGTCCCTGGAGTCGAAGGTGATGACGACCTCGGGCTGTGCGCGGTTCCGTGAAGCCTTAGGCCGAGGACGCGCGGTGTTCGCCTGGTGAAAGAGCTGCTAGGCATGGCGACCAGATGCAGGCGCCTGGGATCCACCGAGGATGCACGAGACCACGTAGGGCCCCGGAATCACGAAATGCTCGATGAACCGATCGCGGAGCTCTCCCCAAGAGGAGACTGAGGCCACCGGGAGGCTGAGGAGCCAAGACCGCGGGATGCCCGCGAGTGCCAGAGGGAACCAGTTGGCCATGGCCTTGTCGTCACTGCCCGCCGCCAGGTTGCCCTGGGTGTACAGCCGAAGGAACTCTTCGGGGTCAGGCGCACCATCGTAGCGCGGGGCAGCACCGGCCTAAATCTCATCGGCCACTGCACTCGGCACAAGCCGAGAGTGAAGGCTGGGCAACCCGCAGCGTTCAAGAGAATGGCGGGGCGAACGGTGTCGGCCATGGGGGTGGTGAAGCGAAGATGGAGTGGGGAAGAAAAAGAGGAAGAACTTCGGCACACCCCTACCTGGCACGCCAAATGTCAGAATCGGGGCTCTGCAGACCCAAACAAGGTTCGAACTCTAGGGTGTGTGTGAAGAACTTTGCTAAGCTACAACTTGCTGCTCACCGCCTCAAGGCCTGGTCTGGGGTGCTCGAGCGAGAGGGAAGAAGAGATGGATACGAGATTTACCCAGGTTCGGGCCACCTTGCGGTGTAAGACCCTACTCCTGCTTTCTGGTGGATTGCCTTGCGAGGTGGATGAGTATGAACTAGTACAAGGATGAACTGCCTCCGGAGGCTTCAGGAGCGGCTCCGGGCTTGAGGGGTGGATGAACTCGACCCTTTCTAAGGTTGTGGCCTAGCTATACTTATACTGGCCCAGTCCTCTTCCCCCGAAAACTCTAGGCGGGAAGGGATACCAGAATGGCCATATTCGAAGGGGGACAGGAGTACACCCTATCCTGACTAAAGGTGGTCTTCGTCGGCAAATGTCACAGCCCTAGCTAGTCACTTCTTGTCCTTGCATCAATCATCATGCATTATATTTAAATTTATGAAAGTTGAATTGGGGAAAGATGAAAGGCTCATAAATCATTTCTAAAAATGATCAACATTAATAAAATATTCAAATAAGTCCACGAAAATGTTCCTGTTAATCTCTGAAAATATTGGCAAGAGGTAAAATTCAAACCAATATTTTTGGAATCTCAGAAATAATTATTTTGGGCCTTTGACTTAAATCAATAAATATTTGGATTGGATTTATATTTACTATATATTAACTATAAGTCCAACAATTCTGAAACTCCATGTGTGACTTTGGTTTTGTCCATTTGATCCTCATGCAAATTTTCAGAAGCTTATAAATTGATTTGGTATTTAAATCAAATCAAAACAGACAACACAAAATTAGAAAACAGAAAAAAGAGAGAAAAGAGAAAACCTTACCTTACCAGTACCTGGCTCACCTCCTCCAGCCGGCCTAGCCCACCTGGCAACTGCCAGTCATCTCCCACATCTGCCAGAAGGCAGAGGCGTGTCGATGCGCGCACGCCCGAGGGAGCCACCTCCTACCTGTCTGCTCACCGCTACCGACGCCCCCGAATGCCACGACACTCCTCGACCCCCTCCCACTCTCCCCCGTGCTCATCCCCTCCCCTGGACCTCTCTCTTTCTCACCCACCGGAACAGGTTCGTCGCCGCCGCTCGCCACCACCGCGGCCACCGCCGTCCCGACGACACCCCAAGCTGTCCCCGAGCCCCGACGTCCTACTCTTACTCTCCTCGTCGACGCATGCAATGCCAGGAGTAGCAGAGCACTGCCCCCGTCGTCTCCATCGCCGCCTCTACTTCGACACCGCCGTTGTCGATTAGCCGGCCACAACGCTTCCCCGACCTCGCCGTCGCCTCTGCTAGCCCCGCCGTGAGCCACTCTCCATTTCCCCCTGGAATCCCCATCGTTTTCTTCCCCTAGCTAGCTTCCCCACCTTGGCCGAGCACCGTCGTCCGCCATTGCCGTCGTGCCGCTGCTGCAGTCCTCCCCGGACCAAACCAAGCATGTGCACGAGCTTCTAGAGCTCACTCGATGCTCTGGTGCTACTTCTCTCGCTTGCCAGCAAGCCGCAGCCTCGCCCCCGCGCAAGCCCGAGCTCCGGCCGCCGCCACGAGCTCGCTGCCGTCGAGCTACGGCCACCCCAGCTCGCCCTGCATGCTCCACCAGATGTGCCTCGCTCCCAGCGTTCCGTAGCCACAAGCCGCGCGCGAAACGATGCCCCGTAGCGCGTTTCTGGCGAGTCTCCGCCGCTACTGGACGTTGCTGGCGTCTAACCGGCGGTTAACCCCGGGTTAGGTGACATGGCGTCATTAGTTTAGAGTTAATAACACGTTTAATTAACAACCCCCCCACAGTCACTGACACGCGGGCCCCGTAGATAATTAACCCCGGATTAATATCCACTTAACAGTGAGCCCATGACATGTGGGTCCCCGCTGTCAGGTTTGACCCTGTTGACCTTGTTGATGCAAGCATGACACTACGATGATGTCATAAATGATTTCCTAGCGTTTTATATTTTAGAAATGATTTATAAATTCTAGAAAATTGTTTAAACTTCAGAAAATCATAGAAATTCAACCGTAACTCCAAATGAAATAATTTATATATGAAAAATTATCAAAAAAATATGAAGAATTTGTTTATGGCATTTTAATGAATGTTTGAACAACTTAAAGCTCCTATATATGACAATTTAAATAAGTGGCATTTTAAATGTCTTATGTGGAGTTTGAATTTCTATCCGGTGTTCAAATCAACTTCATTTAAATTGTTGCTAGCTGCATAAGCCCAACTCATAGCATTTTGCCATGTCATGATCATGCATTGCATTGATTGTGTTCCCTCTTGTTTGCCGGTGTTTTTCCCCTCTTAGTAGACGTTGTCCCGATGATGAGTTCGATGACACCGATGAAGAGCTTTACTATCTTCAGAAGTGCCAGGCAAGCAAAACCCCCTTTGAGCATTCGGATAGAATCCCACTCTCTTGCTCATGCTCTCTTTTACTGCATTAGGACATCAACGATTCAACTGTTACTTGTTGCGGTAGTTGAACCCATTCCTCTAAATGACCTGTCTTTGCCACAGTAAATAGTTAAAAAACCCTAGCATGAGTAGGAGTTGTTTTTGCCATGTTGTGCCTACTCATCCATGCTTTCTTGTTGTTGCCTGCTATGCTTAGAGTTGTGTCAGGTCTGATTCATCTGGGATGGATTGGAATGGTGGTTAACATGTCCTACTGTTGAGAGCTAAGTGTGTGAACATGATTTGGTAAAGGTAGTGATGAGAGGCCATGTAGGAGTACATGGTGGGTTGTCTCATTGAAACCATCCTCAAGAACTGAGTGTTGTGTTTGTGATCCAAGACAGTTACTACCAAACATTAGGTTCCGGTAACTCGGTGCCTCTCGGCTTATTAATCACCTCGATCTCTATCTAGGAGTTGCAACTAGTTTCTGGTGTTTGTAGGTAGTGCTAGTAGTCTACCAAGTGGCACCCGGTACAAGTAGGCTTGGGACAGACTAGGCATAGTGGCACGGTGTACCAGGTGGCACCCGGATGGTGGGCTTGGGAACCCTACTCACATCGTTTGGGGTCGTGATGGAAACTTCGGCCGGACTTCCTTTGCGGGTTCAGCCTCGGATAGGCGATAAACCTGGACTAGAGTCTTGCGTGGTTAGTTAGGTTGTGGCCGACACCCTCGCCAGGCTTCCGCTTGAAGGTTGCCGAGATACATGACGTGTACATGGCAGAAAGTAGTGAGAGCATGTGTGAAGAAGTACACCCCTGCAAGTTTATAAATGATCTATTTGAATAGCCGCATCCTCGGATATGGACTACTTGGAACACTTACATTGTTCATAGACAAGTTAAATGGATACTATAAAATGCGCAAGATAAGCGTGAGTGCTATGGATGGCCTTCTCATAGGGAGACAGGAGCGGATCCATAGTGGTGTATTGATTTGGTGAATATGTGGACTCGTGTGCACCACCTTGATAACCCACAAGTATAGGGGATCATTTGTAGCCTTGTTCGATAAATAAGAGTGTCGAACCCAACGAGGAGCTAAAGGCAGAACAAATATTCCCTCAAGTTCTATCGACCACTAATACAACTCTACGCACACTTGACGTTTGCTTTACCTAGAACAAGTATGAAACTATTTTGCAAGAATAAAACTACGAGTACTTTGCGAGATTAAAACTACGAATAAATTGCAAGGTAATAAAAGTGGATAGCTTTTGTCAATAAGAAAGTCATTTGTCCCTAGGCAATCGATAACAAGTACCGGTAATCATTCTTGTAATTTTACATGAGGGCGAGGCATGAGCTAACACACGTTCTCTACTTGGATCATATGCACTTATGATTGGACCCCTAGCAAGCATCCGCAACTACTAAAGATCATTAAGGTCGTGAAACCCAACCATAGCATTAAGTATCAAGTCCTCTTTACTCCCATACGCCATAACCCACTTATCCACCTTTAGGCTGCTGTCACGCCCGCAACATCGACAATAAGCAAACCATGAACATATTGCAACACCCTACAACGAGGACCCCTCACGTTTGCACGAGACGGAGGGCACCGTAGGACAGCACCATAAATAAAATATACAATCATACCAACCAAGATCATGATTAACCCATAGGACAAAACGGATCTACTCAAACATCATAGAATAACCAAATATCATTGGGAAATAATATATGGAGTTGAGCACCATGTTTAAGTAGAGATTACTATGGGGAGAAAGGGTGTTACACCGCAGCATAGAGGGGGAGAGAGTTGGTGTTGACGGTAGCAAGATTGTTGATGTATATCGCCGTCATGATCCTTGCCCCGGCGGAACTCTGGCACCACCGAGAGAGAGGGGGAGAGAGCCCCCCTCCTTCTTCTTCTTCCTTGGCCTCCCCCCTAGATGGGAGGAGAGTTCCCCGTCTGGTCCATGGCCTACATGGCTGCGGAGGGGCGGGAGCCCCTCCGAGATTGGATCTCCCTCTCTGTTCTCTTCTGTTTCGTGTTCCCCAGACCTGGCCCTTCACCGTTTCTTAAATTCCCGGAGATATGTAACTCCGATTGCGCTGAAATTTTTACATGATTTTTTCCATAAATTATCTTTCTTGCGCTAGAAGAAGGGCCCCAACCGACGTTCGAGGAGGGCACAAGATTCCTGGGCGCGCCAGGGGGTGCTCGGCACGCCCTGGTGGGTTGTGGTCACTATGGGCCCCCGTTTGCGTTGATTCCACCTCCCAAAAATCATAAATATTCCAAAATAATTCTCCTTAAGTTTTTATCGCGTTTGGACTTCGTTTGATATGGATTTTCTATGAAACAAAAAACATGCAACAAACAAGAACTGGCACTGGGCACTGGATCAATAGGTTAGTCCAATAAATCACATGCAAAGTTGCCAAAAATATATGAAAGTTGTATATTATTGGCATGAAACAATCAAAAATTATAGATATGACGGAGACGTATCAGCATCCCCAAGCTTAATTCCTGCTCGTCCTCGAGTAGGTAAATGATAAAAAGTTAATTTTTGATGTGGAATTCTACCTAGCATAAACTTGATCATATGTCTAATCATGGCATGAATATTAAGACATAAGTGATTCAAAGCAATAGTCTATAATTTGACATAAAGACATCAATACTCAGGCATCCCAACAAACAATCATGTCTTTCAAAATATCAACGCTAAAGAAAGTTGTCCCTACAAAATCATATAGTCTTGTCATGCTCTGTCTTCTTAACACAAAGTATTTATCATGCACAACCCCGATGACAAGCCGAGCAATTGGTTCATACTTTTGAACGCGCTTCAGCTTTTTCAACCCTCATGCAATACATGAGCGCAAGCCATGGATATAGCACTACGGGTGGAATAGAGTATGATGATAGGGGTGAATATAGAGAAAACAAAAAAGTAAGAAAGTCTCACATCGACGCGGCTAACCAACGAGCTATGGAGATGCCCATCAATTGATATCAATGTGAGGAGTAGGGATTGCCATGCAACGAATGCACTAAGAGCTATAAGTGTATGAAAGCTCAACATGAAAACTAAGTGGCTGTGCATCTAATCCTATAATGAAAATTTCCCACTAGTATATGGAAGTGACAACATATGAGGCTCTCTATATCAAAAACATGGTGCTACTTTGAAGCACAAGTGTGGAACTAGCATGCCCCTTCTCTCTTTGTTTTTTTTCTTTTCTTTTTTCTTTTCTTTTTCTTTATTTTTTTTCTTTTCTCTCATTGTCCGAAGTCTCATCCCGACTTGTGGGGGAATCATAGTCTCCATCATCCTTTCCTCACTGGGGCAATGCTCTAAAAATGAATAATGATGATGATCACACTTCTATTTACTTATAACTCAAAAGAAATAAAAATTACAACTCGATACCTATAACGAAGTATGACTCTATAAGAATGCCTCTGGTAGTGTACCAGGATGTGCAATGATCTAGCGTAACATGTATGAAAAATGATGAACGGTGGCTGAGCCACAACTGCTATGTCAGCTATATGATCATGCAAAGCAATATGACAATGAATGCTCAAGTCATCAAAATGGAAGCGGTGGAAGTTGCATGGCAATATATCTCAGAATGGCTATGGAAAGGCCATAATAGGTAGGTATGGTGGCTGTTTACACATATCACATGAACGAAACGAAGACGAAAACATACCGATACTTGTTGAAGAAAGATGGGATGCCTTCCGGGGCATCCCCAAGCTTAGACGGTTGAGTATCCTTGAATATTTACTTCGGGTGCCTTGGGAATCCCCAAGCTTGAGCTCTTGCCTCTATTCCTTCTTCTCATATCGAGACCTCCTCGATCTTTGATCACTTCGTCCACAAAAAACTCAACAGAAACCTCGTGAGATCCGTTAGTATAATAATGCATATCACTACTTTAAGTACTGTTGCAAACCAATTCATATTTTGTTTTTGCATTGTAGCTACTGTAATATAACTTTTCCATGGCTTATACCACCGATAAAAATCGATAGTTTCATCAAAACAAGCAAAACAATGCATCAAAAAACAGAATCTGTCTTAAACAGGACAGTCTGTAGTAATCTAAACATTCAACATACTTCTGGTACTCTAAAAATTCTGAAAAATTAGGAAAAAATAAAAATTTGTATAGAAATACTGTGCAAAATGTTTTAGAAGCTTTTGATGTTCCAGTAAAAAAATGTAAAATCGCGCACTACAGCCAAAGTTTCTGTTTTTGCACCGCACATACCAAAAAGCAATCTAATCATCCTAAAGGCAAATCTTGGCACATTATTTTTATAATACAATGGATTTGTACAAGGGGATAATTATTTTTGTGAGAAACTTCCATGAAAAATTTACATTGTTTCCATGAGCATGAACACAAGTGTTCAAGGTCGACCCTCACTTCTCCAATGCATCACCTTTCAATCGCTTCTCTTTTTGTGAAGTTTTAAGGTTCCCCTCTATATATTTGTTTTAAACTTTATAAAAGCAATCAACAGAAATAAATGACTCTCTAAAAATTCTGGGTTGTCTCCATGGCAGTGCTTTCTTTAAAGCCATTAAGCTAGGCATAAAGTGCTCAAGTAATGGATCCACCCGGACCCAAGGTATATCAAAGCCAATTTTAATTAGCAATGATTTGGAATTTAGTAGTGAGCACAAAGCAACATATATCATGCAATGACGAAGTCTAACTCTCTTCCTATGCATCGGCATGTCATACAAGAAAAATTCATGCACATCAAGTAAAGGCCAATACATAGCATAAGCAGTTTCTTGCAATTCTTTTGTGTTGGAAACATAGAGAGCCGGAGATGTAGTTCCTCTCTCATAATAATTGCAAGTAGGAGCAGCAAGCACATGCATATTATATTCCTCAAAATCACCATGTGCAACGGTAAAAGGCAACCCATCAATGTAATCCTTAATAAGTGCAAACTTCTTCGATATAGTGTAGTTTGGAGAATTCAAAAAGATAATAGGACTATCATGTGTGGGTGCAATAGCAACAATTTCATGTTTAACATAAGGAACAATAGCAAGTTCATCTCCATAAGCATAATTCATATTGGCATCATGGCCACAAGCATAGCAAGCATCAATTTCATCAAAAAGGGATATTTCAAAAGAATCAACGGGATCATAGCAATTATCATAGCATTCATCCTTTGGTAAGAACAAAGGGACATTAAACAATGTATGAGTTGAAGAGTCACTCTCATTAGAAGGTGGGCACGGGTGATCAATCCGCTCTTCCTCCTTTTGTTCTTCGCTCTCCTCATCATCTTTTTCATCCAATGAGCTCACAGTTTCATGAATTTCTTCTTCCATAGACTCCTGCAAAATATTAGTCTCTTCTTGGACAGCGGAGACTTTCTCAATAAATATATCAATATCGGAATTGTATTTATAATTTTCATAGCAATATTTAAGGATGGCAAAATTTTCAAGTCTATAAACATCATCATCAAAAGCTTCATACTTTAAAAACAAAGATTCAATTTCATAAGCACCCTTAAAAGCAACAAATTCTTCTATTTGTTCCACATCATAATAATCATATCTACCATTGGCATAAGAAGCCAAGGTTTCATTATCATTAAATTTGCATGTAAAGGGAAGGTGTGGAGCGTTCATCCTAGAGCAACAAGTATAATCATATCCAGAGCATAGATTCCAAGCATACCATTTCAACATATGAATTTGATCCCATAATAGTTTCCCTTTTTGTGTCAAGTGATAATCCCTAAAGTATTCACGTTGATCCAATGTGTCTCTCATTATCAAGTTGAACGGGGTTTTCCCAGGATTATCAAAGTATTGCATAATATTTTTCACATAACAAGCATCGAGGGTTTTAGGAGGTTCCCCATCTCCATGAGTAGCAAGTACAACTAATTTTTTTGGTGTTTCATGTTCCATATCCATAACTAAAGATAGAGAACAACTTAGAAAAGGAAATAAAAACTACTTAGTGATAGAGCAAACAAGCACACATGAGAATATTCACCCCACGCTGTTGTTCCCCGGCAATGGCGCCAGAAAAAGGTCTTGATAACCCACAAGTATAGGGGATCATTTGTAGCCTTCTTCGGTAAATAATAGGGTTGAACCCAACGAGGAGATAAAGGCAGAACAAATAATCCAACAAGTTCTATCGACCACCTATACAACTCTACGCACACTTGACGTTTTCTTTACCTAGAACAAGTATAAAACTATTTTGCAAGAATAAAACTACGAGTACTTTGAGAGAATAAAACTACAAATAAAATGCAAGGTAATAAAAGTGGATAGCTTTTGTCAACAAGAAAGTCATTTGTCCCTAGGCAATCGATAACAAGTACCGGTAATCATTCTTGTAATTTTACATGAGGGAGAGGCATGAGCTAACATACTTTATCTACTTGGATCATATGCACTTATGATTGGACCCCTAGCAAGCATCCACAACTACTAAAGATCATTAAGGTCGTGAAACCCAACCATAGCATTAAGTATCAAGTCCTCTTTACTCCCATACGCCATAACCCACTTATCTGCGTTTAGGCTGCTGCCACCCCCGCAACACCGACAATAAGAAAACCATGAACATACTGCAACACCCTACAGCGAGGATCCCTCATGTTTGCGCGAGATGGAGGGCACCGTAGGACAGCACTATAAATAAAATATACAATCATACCAACCAAGATCATGATTAACCCATAGGACAAAACGGATCTACTCAAACATCGTAGGATAACCAAATATCATTGGGAAATAATATATGGAGTTGAGCACCATGTTTAAGTAGAGATTATAGTGGGGAGAAAGGGTGTTATAGCGCTGCATAGAGGGGGAGAGAATTGGTGTTGACGGTAGCAAGATTGTTGATGTAGATCGCCGTCACGATCCTTGCCCCGGCGGGACTCCGGCGCCACTGGGAGAGAGGGGGAGAGAGCCCCCCGCCTTCTTCTTCTTCTTCCTTGGCCTACCCCCTAGATGGAAGGAGAGTTCCCCCTCTGGTCCATGGCCTCCATGGCGGTGGAGGGGCGGGAGCCCCTCCGAGATTGGATCTCTCTCTCTGTTCTCTTCTGTTTCGTGTTCCCCAGATCTGGCCCTTCACCGTTTCTTAAATTCCCGGAGATTCGTAACTCCGATTATGCTGAAATTTTTACACGATTTTTTTCTGTAAATTATGTTTCTTACACCAGAAGAAGGGCCCAAACGATGTTCGAGGAGGGCACAAGATACCTGGGCGCGCCAGGGGGTGCCCGACGCGCCCTGGTGGGTTGTGGTCACTGTGGGCCCCCGTTTGCGTTGATTCCACCTCCCAAAAATCATAAATATTCCAAAATAATTCTCCGTAAATTTCTATCATGTTTAGACTTTGTTTGATATGGATTTTCTATGAAACAAAAAACATGCAACAAACAGGAACTGGCACTGGGCACTGGATCTATAGGTTAGTCCAATAAATCATATGAAAAGTTGCCAAAAATATATGAAAGTTGTATAATATTGGCATGAAACAATCAAAAATTATAGATACGACGGAGATGTATCACACCTCAAAAAAAGTACTCGTAGTACAGGATAGCCACCGAGTCAAAGCTGGCTTGCTGCAGTAACACTCCACAACCCCCTTTGTTGATACTGATGCATATGTAGCTAGTTCTGATGTAAGTCTTGTTGAGTACATTTGTACTCACGTTTGCTTAATTTATGTTTTGCAGAGAGACTTCAGTCTCACTAGTAGTTCTATGTGGGCTTCGACATTAGCTTGGGAATCCCAGACAGAGCTCTGGCTCCTTTGGAGGGTCTTGTAGATAGTCAGGCTTCTCAGCCTTCTTCTTTTATAGATGTCTGGACTCAGACATGTTGATGCTTCCGCTTGTTGCTTGTATGACTTTATATGTTGGGTCATGAGACCCATGTTTGTAATATCATGCTATGTATGGATCCTCAGAGCCTTTTAAATAAATACTTTGAGTCGTAGAGTTTTGTTGTGATGCCATGTTGTATTTGCACATATCGAGCATATTGTGTGTATGATTTTGAAATGCTTGGTATGTGTGGGATCCGACACCTAGTTGTTTATTCTTGGTAGCCTTCCTTATGGGGAAATGTCTCCTAGTGCTTCCACTGACCCATGGTAGCTTGCTACTTCTCCGGAACACATGGATTGATCGGCATGTGTCCTTCTTTGCTCCTGTGTTTGTCCCTTTTGTGGAAATGCCACGCGGTGTTCTACTGGAGTCCTTGTAGCTTGCTACGACTCGGTTGCACTCGTTGTTGACCAACACGTGCATTGCTGGGTCATGTATGCATGTCCCTGTAAGTTTGTGCCACCTTGGGTTTACGACTAGTCATGTCGGCCCGGGTTCTCTGTCATATGGATGCTAGCGACACTATCATATACGTGAACCAAAAGGCGCAAACGGTCCCGGCCTAGGTAAGGCTAAAGCCATGGGAATACCATGCGTGAGGCCGCAAAGTGATATGATGTGTTACATGCTAGATCGGTGTGACTTAGGATCGGGGTCCCGACAGCAAAGCTTCTGGTCATGACGTACTGGTGGGCTAGGTGATGACCTCCGTCCTGGCAAGTCCATGGTCTTGGTCTTGTTGCACCGAAATGGCAACCTTTGGGGGATTCCTCGGGAACCCGCGTACGTCCTTGTCCCTCTAGCACCAAAGAGGAAACTATCCCAGACTACGCCCGCTGGCGCCCTTCTGGCTCCAGTCGTCATGGCTCACGTCACCATGCGCCTCGTGGGGCGGGGTGCGAGCTTAGAGATGTCTGCTCCTCGGGAGGCAACCTCGGGAGACCACTCCTCGGGAGGCCTTGATGTAGTTCGCCTCACGAGGCGGGGGCCCTTGCGAGTGTGTTGCTTGTGAGGTTTTGGCGCTGGGCCGCACCGGTCCTTTGGCGATGCCACGTGATGGGCCGCAGGCAGACGGGCCTGGGTACCCCCAGTCCCAGAACCCCGACAGCACCAGTCTTTGACTTCCTGGGCTGTAAAATTGTATCCATTGTCTGTGATTACACTGTGGGTAACACCATAACGGTGTACCACGCCGGATATAAAGTCGACAACTGGTCCGGATTCTGCTGAAGTTACTAGTTTTGCCTCAATCCATTTAGTGAACTTGTCGACCATAACTAGTAAATATTTCTTTTTCTTGGTCCCCCTCTTTAAGTGGTCCGACCATGTTGAGCACCCAGACCGTGAACGGCCAGGTGATCAGTATTGTCCGGAGATCCGTGGGGGGCATATGGCTTTGATTTGCAAAAAGCTGACATCCAACGCAGTGTTGGACTAGAGTACGTGCGTCCGCGCGAGCGTTGGGCCAGGAAACCCCTTCTCGGAAGGCCTTGCTTACCAAAGCCCGAGCTACCGCATGGTGGCTGCCCATGCCGACGTGTATCTTAGCCAGAAGTTGTTGCCCCTCCTCTTCGGATATGCATCTTTGGAGGATTCCAGTAGTGCTTTTCTTATACAGCTCACCCTCGTGGACCTTATAGGCTTTAGATCGCCGGATTATGCATCGTGCCTTGGTTTGATCATCAGGGGGCTCCTGCCATAGAAGATAGGCAAGGAAGGGCTCGCTCCATGGTGCGATTACGGCCAGGAATTCATGCACCGAAGGTGTTTCTTCGAGTGCTGAACCGCGGATGATGTCGTCATCTAGCTCATTTTCCGGAAGGACGATGTGCTCGGGCCCATTGGCTATCGCGCCATTGTCCCTGTCTTGCCATACCATGGATGGCTTGAAGAGCCGCTCCAAGAAGGTGTTCATAGGGACTGGGTCACGTTTAGCACCCATGCTGGCGAGGACATCCGCGGCTTGGTTGTTGTCTCTAGAGACATGGTGAAACTCTAACCCTTCAAATTGGGCTGATATTTTAAGGACGACATTTCTATATGCCACCATTTTTGGGTCTTTGGCATCAAATTCACCGTTAACTTGGGAGATGGCGAGGTTCGAGTCTCCCCGCACCTTGATCCGTTGTATGCCCATTGACGTTGCCATCCGAAGACCATGCAATAGGGCCTCGTATTCGGCTACATTGTCAGAGTCTGTGTACATGGTCTGTAGGACATACCGAATGTTATCGCCTGTAGGAGATGTAAGGATCACCCCAGCCCCCAGTCCAGCTAACATTTTGGAGCCGTAAAAGTACAATGTCCAATGTGAATATGTACTATATTCTCGGGGGAGCTCGACTTCTGTCCATTCGGCCAGGAAGTTGGCCAACACCTGAGATTTGATAGCTCGGCGCGGTTTGTACACAATTTCAAAGGGAAGGATCTCTATGGCCCTTTTGGCGATGCGGTCCGTGGCGTCCCTAATATTAATGATGTCATTCAAGGGTACCTCGATGCCACTATAACCGAACACTCTGGAAAGTAGTGTTAGAGTTATCGGGATGCAATGAAAATAGTATAGCCTATCGTCTGATAATGTGGATATCGAGACTTGCATGGGGTAAGCACTTCTGATACATAGTAGACTGGCTTTTGTACCCGGAACTTGTGGCCCTTCGCTTCTTGTTCTACCATGAATACCGCGCTCACCACTTGATTTGTGGCCGAGATGTATAATAACATGGGTTTGCCAATGCCGGGTGCTGCTAGTATAGGATTGCCTGCTAGTATTGTTTTTATTTCCTCTAGTGAAGCGGTTGCTTCATCGGTCCACTCAAAGATTTTGGTCTTTTTGAGCAATATGTAGAGTGGCAGTGCCTTTTCACCACAGTGGGAGATGAAGCGGCTCAGGGCTGCCATGGAGCCTGCCAGCTTCTGGACGTGTTAAAGGTCCGTGGGTATTGCTAGCTGGGACAGAGCTTGGATATTAGCTATATTGGCCTCGATCCCTCTGTGGGAATCAATAAATCTGAGTAGTTTTCTGGCGGGAACCCCGAAGACACATTTGTCTGGGTTGAGCCGTATATCATAAGCTTGTAAATTTTCGAAGGTCTGGCGGAGGTCGTCCGCCAGCTCGCTGACGTGTTTGGTTTTAATGACCACGTCGTCTACATATGCTTTGACTATTTTGCCAATTCGGTTTTTGAGGCATGTTTGAATCATGCATTGATATGTGTCTCCGATGTTCTTTAACCCGAAGGGCATCGTGTTGGAGCAGAATGGTCCATAGGGGGTGATGAATGCAGTTGTGGCTTGGTCGAACTCCTTCATCTTGATTTGATGGTATCCGGAGTAGGCGTCGAGGAAGCTTAATGAGTCGTGTCCGGCGGTGGCGTCGATGATCTGGTCTATCCGGGGTAAGGGGAAGGGATCCTTACGGCAGGCTTTGTTTAGATCTTTAAAGTCAACGCATAGCCGCCAGGATTTATCCTTCTTAGGTACCATGACCAGATTTTCCAACCACTCGGGGTGTTTGATTTCTCGGATGAATCCGGCTTCAAGTAACTTTGCTAATTCCTCCCCCATGGCTTGAAGTTTGGGTTCGAAAAATCGGCGCAACGCCTGACTGACTGGCTTGAAGCCCTTTATTATGTTCAGGCTATGTTCCGCTAGTCTTCGTGGGATTCCTAGCATGTCCAAAGGTTGCGAGGCAAATATATCCCAATTTTGGTGCAGGAATGCCCGTAGTGCTACATCAACTGCGGGGTCCAGCTGGGCTCCAATGGATGCTGTTTTATTGGGATCCGTTGGATACACTTGGATTTGACTATTTCGTCAGCTGGTTTGAACGATGTGGATTTGGACCTTTTACTGAGGACCATGTCATTCCTGTCGGTCGTTGCACGGAGTGTAGTTAATTCCTCGGCTGCAAGAGACTCAGATAGTGCTTCGAGGGTGAGTGATGTTGTTTTGTTTTCGGCTCGAAGGGCTTTTTATGGATCCCTTGCGACTGTGATCATGCCATTGGGCCCTGGCATTTTGAGTTTCATATACCCGTAATGTGGTATGGCCTGAAACCTTGAGAATGCCTCACGCTCCAATATCGCGTGGTATCCTCTATGGAACGGCACAATGTGGAAGAGTAATTCTTCGGACCTGTAGTTCTCGGGATTGCCGAATACTATGTCCAGAGTGACTCCTCCAGAGCAGTGCACCTCTCTGCCGGGGATAACTCCTGGAAAGGTGTTATAGCTTTGTTCGATGCGAGATCTATCGAACTACATTTAGTCAAGGGTGTCCTCGTAAATGAGGTTTAGACAGCTGCCTCCGTCCATCAGCACTTTGGTTAGTCTAAAGCCGTCCACTATAGGGTCACGGACTAGTGCGGCGGGTGCTCGGACACGGCGGGCCCTTGGTTCGTCTTCTTCATCGAAGGTGATTGGTGTATCCGTCCATGCGTTTGCGGCTGTAACCTGGTGGACCTGGCCGAGCTCTCGAAGGGCTCTTTTCCTCTTATTGTTTGAGGAGAATGTCTCATAGATGGTCAGAACATCATTGTCGCTGTATGGGGGTGTTATTGATCGTCTACTCGGGGTGTGAGTCCAAGGATAGCTTCGCCGCTCTTGGCCACCTACCTGACCACCCAACTAGCTCGAAGCATGTGGGTTGGGTTTGTATTAAGCAAGGCCAAGTGTATGGGGCATGGTTTGTCCAGTAGCTCATCCAGGACTGTTCTGGGTCCAGTGAGGGATCTATTCTTCTTTTTGGCGGGCTCGTGTTTGGGCAATCACCATGGGTATGCGCGTTTTGCCTGAGCTTTTCTAGGTTGCTCGGCTTGGGTTGATTCCACACACCTTTGTCGCGCTTTCCAGGCGCTTTCCATGGTGCAATATTTGCGTACGAGGTCCAATTATTTGGTGAAGCTTTGCTAATGGTGACGGGCGAGGGCATTCAAGATTTCTTCGTCCCTGTAGTTGAACCGAAAGGTCGCTATTATTTCTTGATCGCAGCAACATTATCTTGTTTTTAACCAGGAGGAATCTAGCCCGGTAATGATGGCCGTTTCTCCGGGCTCCTACTTGACGTACATCAAATCCCATACGTCAGGGTTCCCCGAGTTTGGGGATTACTAGACGTCGGGGGTGGGTGGAAAAAAACTCTGCGTTCTAGCTGGTGGTGTATCCGGAATTTTAGCGGCCGTGTTGAGCATCCCAGGGATATCCAGTGTGCCGAGCACGGATTCTGAATTGTCCGCGTAATGCGGCACAGATTCAAGGTCATGTTTAGAATTGAGGTCTGGTTCCGCACTCTCTTCGGGGTGAACGTCTGACTCCAGGCCTGAAGCCTGAGCGAGGTCGTCGCCAATCGGGACGCAGCTTGTTTTTAGTTTTGGCGACCGCGAGCCCTCGGCCAATTCCTCAATGGTGGGGACAAGGTGTGTGATGGGTGGGATATTAATTTCCCTCTTGTTGGGTTTGAGCCCCATTTGATCATAGACCGAGGGTTGGCCGTTCGAGATTCCCATGGCTCGGATCTGGTCTAGTAGATCGTTCAATGACGAAAGATCTGACCAGTCTATACCCTCCGAATATTCGGGACCGACCCGTAGCATGGCCGCTATGGGGACAGTCGAGGTTGTGCCCAGGCAGTGTTCGACCGGAATCAGCCCGGTCGAATTGAAGGGGCGGGCTTTAAGGCCGGGCTCCGTGTTACATCAGTCCCTGGCGAGTTTACCTCCCCCGATGTTAAAGCATCGGGATTAGTGAGTTTTTCAAATGGAGTTGAGGTTCTTGATAGGGTGAGGTCTCCAGGGGGCCGGCGGTGAACTCTAGGCTCCCAAACCTGACCTCCTAGCTGGGGGCAAAGTTTCCAACCTGGCCGAGGCGGCCGGTCAGATCGGCGCGCAGTATGACACTGCCAAACACAAAATCTTGGCCGGGGACGGAGACGTCCTCGGTATGGATGGCGTCGCTGATGAACAGGCGAGCCATTGATCTATTCGGCAATCCGACAGCGGACCTCTCAATGAAAGTACCAATGTGGGTGTCAAAACCGGTGGATCTCAGGTAGGGTGTCTCGAGCTGTGGATCTTGGATCAATGGGGAACAGGGGACGATGGACACAATGTTTACCCTGGTTCGGGCCCTATCTAAGTGGTAAAACACTACGTCCTGCTCGATTATATTGAAGTGTATAGGATGGTTACAAAGTCGATCTACCACGAGACCAGATGAACTAAACCCTAGGCTAGTAGGATGATGGTTGTTGTTCTAGCCTCTATGGACTAAAACCCTCTGGTTTATATAGGCTCCAGGGTTACTAGGGTTACACATGGTCAGTTACAACAAGGGAAATAAACATGTTGAATCTTCTATCTTGACTTGGAGGACACAGTAAGACTCCCAAAGTCTCCTGCCTAGATACGAAGCTGCCTCATAGTCCGGCCTTCCAGCAGCTGTAGCGCGGCCCACCTGCCCGGCCCATGAAAGAGGAGGCAGCGGCCCGAGGACTCCCTAGTCCAGGTCTCCCTCAATACCCACTCCACCAAATAGAAGCAAAGCCAGTAAATGCTTTGTCGCATTCAGGGCTCCGTAGACCCAAGAAGGTTCGAACTCTGGGGCGTGTGCGAAGATCTCAACCAGCTCATGTCTCAAGCTCACCACCCCACAGCCTAGCTTTGCCGAGTTCGCACGAGCAGGGAAGAAGAAGAACACAGCAGTTTACCCAGGTTTGGGCCACCTTGCGGTGTAAAACCCTACTCCTTCTTTGTGGTGGATTGGCCTCACGAGGAGGCTGAGGATGAACTAGTATAGTGGGTGAGCGGCCTCGCGAGGGCTCAAGTGTTGTGAGTGGAATGGTTGAGGGTCCGATTCGGGGATCGATCCCCCTCTACGGTGGTGGCTAGCCTGTACTTATAGTGGCCTTGGTCCTCTTCTCCCAAAACTTAGGCGGGAAGGGATCGCACAACGGCCAATTTGAAAGGGGACAAGAATACATCTAATCCTGACGAAAGGTGGTTTTCGCCTGCAAAGCTTCTGGCCATGACATGGTGGTGGGCTTGGTGATGACATCCGTCCTCCCGAGCTCGTTGTCTTGCTCTTGTTGCACCGGAATGGTAACCTTTGGGGGATTCCTTGGGAACCCACGTCTGTCCTTGCTCCCCTAGCACCAAAGGGGAAACTATCTCCTCTGCGCTCACTGGCGCCCGCCTGGCCTTGGTCATCATGGCTTGCATCATCGCAGCCTCATGAGGTTGGGTACCTACATAGAAGTCTCCACCCCTCGGGAAAACAGCATCGCTGACCACCTGTCAAAGTGCACTGCACAGAAGCATCCTATGGAACCATGAACTTTTGTGCTCCGCCTAACCCAACCATCCGTTTCTCCATCAGCATTGGCTAGGAAAAGAAGGAAACTCAACACCGGCAAACATTTCCCGGCAGAGCTCCCTGAAGCCGCTGGTGAGAAGGTTGCCAGGGGAGGCCCTATGCTAGTTGGTGAGCCGCGCTCTCCGGCAGAACCAAGAGTTCTCGCTGTCGAGGCTAGTGCTCCCACGGCAGAAGAGATGCATTTAGTCCTCGTCGTCGAGCCTCAGGCTCCGGCATGGGCGCAGCACATAGTCCACTCTTGCAAACTAGAGAACTTCCTGATAATCCAGAGGAATCTGAAAAAGTGGCCCACCAATCGAGTATGTACCAGTTTGTGGATGACACTTTGTACAAAAAGAGGCCAAATGGTGTGAAGTTGAAATGTATCAGCCAAGAAGATGGACTAACGATGTTGGCAAAAATACATGGAGGCGTGTGTGGTTCGCATCTGGGATCAAGGACACTTGTTGGAAAAGCTTTTCGGCAAGGATTCTATTGGCCCACCACCCTCCAGGATGCAACTGAGCTCGTCACCAAGTGTGAAGCATGACATTTCCACTCCAAGAATATTCATCACCCAACTCAAGCCCTTCAAACCATCCCTTTAACCTGGCCTTTCGCGGTCTGGGGACTCAAGATTTTGGGCCCCATTCCCCATGCTATCGGGGGCTTTGAATTCTTGTACATGGCAATCGACAAGTTTACAAAGTGGCCCAAAGTAGAGCCAGTGAGAAAGGTGATGGCGCAATCAGCTATCAAGTTCTTTAAAGGGTTGGTGGTTGTTTTGGAGTACCAAACAGAGTGATCACCGACAACGGCACCCAATTCACAAGCCGCGCCTTCATGCAATACATCCAGAGCCTTGGAAGCAAGGTCTCTTTCGCTTCTGTTGCCCACCCCAAGAGCAAGGACAGGCTGAAAGGATGAATGCTGAAGTGCTGTGAGGGCTCAAGACAAGAACCTTTGATAAGCTGCGAAAATGCGGCAAGCACTGGGTTGATGAGTTGTCGGTGGTTCTTTGGTCAATCAGGATGACACCAAATCGAGCTACTGGCCAGATTCCCTTCTCCCAAGTATATGGTGTAGAAGCAGTGCTCCCCACGGAACTCATATACGGGCCACCTCGAGTACTTGCCTACGATGAAGTAGTGCAAGAGCAGCTATGGCACGACGATGCCACGCTCCTCGAGGTAGATCGTCTCCGGGAAGCTGTACGTGCTGCACGATACCAGCAAGCCCTGCGCCGCTATCATAGCCGCAGGGTTCACGCCTGGAGCCTTGAGGAAGGTGACCTTGTCCTTAGGCGTGTTCATTCCGCCAAGGGTTCAAACAAGTTGACAGCAAAGTGGGAAGGCCCTTACCAGGTAGTACGTGTCACCAGACCTGGCGCAGTCCGTCTAGAGATCAAAGATGGCATCCCAATGCAAAACTCATGGAATATTGAGCATCTTCAGAAGTTTTACCCATAAGGCGTGGTTGCCGGGACTTGTAACCCTTTGTACAAAGCCAGGCGCAAGCCCTGTGCATAATTAAATAAAACGAAGTGCTCTTTTGTACAATACTTGCATGCATGCATTCATATTTGCTTAAAGCATGATCTTATCATGATTATGATAGTTTTTAATTAAGATAACTGACATGCAATTGAGGATTATGTGCTACTCTCCTTTCTCCTTTTCCTCTGATGACAGTAGGAGGATTTTATCACATATACATCCCCGGGAAGAAGGATGAATACAAGCTTGAGCAGTGATCCCCGACAACCCCTCAATATCTAAAATGATAAGAAGGGCAGCAAACAGAGATAAGTTCATCCAGTCACTCGATGTTATATTAATGTATGATAAACTTGTACGTAGGGAGACCTTGTTTCCTCTGCCATCTGTGCTCCCATCCTTGATTTGAGTCCACTCGACAAAGCTGGTTGAAGCAACTTTTGGGAGAGGATAACCAAGGGTTGGCCTTCAGTTACACTCCGAACCCATTTTTTGTGCCCATCAGAAAAAGGTATGGTAGTAGCTATGATGAAGCCCGGCAAGATGCCTTGCCAGGAAAACTTTGTTTACTTATAAGTAATGAAGGTTCATCCTTCAGCATGTTTAGAACACATGCACGAATATCCGGCAAACAATTTTTCCATTGATACGTAGATAAACAAGTACATATCATACGAAATACAAACATGGATAAAGGATTACATAATTTTGATTAAAGTTTATCAAGTGCCTACATATTTTGATTTGAAAGAAGATATGTGTCCCGTAATGCCTTTCTTGTCCCTCTCCTCCTAGGAGTTGCATAGAGAAGGAAAGAGGGCAAAAGGAGTGCCTGGGCAGAAGCCCAGCCTAACCCCGTCAGGACCAGCGGGACGCAGCCTGATAAGATCGGGAGGGCACCTCCCCGGCAAGGAAGAAGAGGCCAGGGACGGAGAGAGCGGCTAGGCGATGCCCTAGTCACCCCCGACAGGAGCAGAGGAACGCGGCAAGGTGGGAACACCGGCAGGGAAGACAAAGCTGGAGTCCAAGCGGAAGCCTGCCAGGGTCCAGCTGGAGGTGGCGGTGACGTCCCATCCAAGCGCCCCTGGCAAATCACTCTGCCGGGGTCCAGCTCCAGATAATGGTGCCGTCGACACCTAGCTGATGTCGAAGGTGCGTCCGGTGCTTAGTCGGAGTCATCATCTTCGTCCTTGATGACCGGGGTCTTGTCGTAGCCGTCTTCACCGCCGATGTCCTCTTCGTCGCTGTCGCTCAAAGAGGAGCTTTCGCCATCACTCGAGCTTTCCGCGCAGCACCCTAAGCGAGCACCTGAACGCCCGAAGACCTTGACAGAGAGCAGATCGACCTCCATCAACTTAAAGTGAAGAACGTGCCCCTCTGCAAGGCTGTGAGCACGGGCAAAAGTATTCCAGTCACGGTGGAGAAGCATGACATGAGGTGCAGGGTACTCAACGTCCACCCGCATGGTGCCGTTGTAGTTGCCCCTCATGTGCAGCCTCAACCCGGGTGGCTGATCAACCTCCATCACCCTGGCAAAGGGACGAGGAAGCCGCAGGCAGCTACGCGGGGGCTCACGCAGCCTGATGATGAACTCCAACGTCGTGTCCCCCATGTGACCCTCCATCGGAGCCGGAACGGTTGGGGGAGGCATGGTCGGTGGACCACTGCGCCCACCTCTACCTCGAGCGCCCCATCGTCCTTGCCCATGCCCTATGGCTTCACCTTGGGCACTGGATCCTGCTCTCACAGCCGCAATGGGTGCAGAAGCAAGGTGCTGAGAAGAAGCCCTCATCGCTACTGTCGGAGCCCAAGCTCGACCCCTTCCTCTCGTCATTGTGGAAGAAAAACTAATAGGGAGGAAGAGATGTGGATGAGCATCACCCTCCCCCTCACGCTTCCTTTTATAGCGGAGCAAGGGGGGAGGCTGGCTCTCCACTCGTTTAAGGGCGGCCGCACCACTCCTCCAATCCGGCCTCTCTGTGCCCTTGACTGCGTCCAGAATCGTCGGCCGCCCCACTACACCAATCCAGGGCGCTGCATTTTCTGCCAAGGTGCACGATTCCGCGCCCTGCACGTCCACCACCAACCCCGTCCAATGCATGCGGCACGTGTAGTGGAAACGGCAGGCGTAGTGGGTGAAGTAAAATGGCAGTTACGCCCGGTTCACGCGCGGGCACCCTCATTGAGCCCCCGTGAACGTAGGCACCCTCTGGCCTACAGCGTGAACGAACCCATGTCGTTTGAATGCAAGAGGACTCAGGGGAAGCCCAGGGGGTTAACTCAGTTTCAGGTTAACGAAGAAGCAAAGAAGATCTCAAAAAATGCGGGTACCCGCCACGGCAAGGTCAGTATATACGCCTGTGCAGTTGTTTTGGGCCTACCCCAATGATGCCCAGCGACACGTATGGACCAGGCCCGAGGGCTCCTGTCGGTGCAACAAACATTCATGTTTGCTGCCCGGACTTGTGCACATGCGTGATGTCGATCATACTTCTAGTACCTGTGCATAACACAAAGATAAGCCAAAGAAACCGCTCTTCATGAGATAAAGGAGAAAATTAAGAAGGTCAAGCCGACAAGAGAGCACTGCAAGGAGGCCTCCCCTGCCGGGCAGGAGAACCAGGCCGGGTCGAGACCGCCTCTGAAGACCAAGTCCAGTTCACCCCGGCAAGGCTTCTGGGGCCGCCAAGCTCAGAACCCGCCAGGCTCCTAGCAGGCAGACCCCCGCCAAGGCACCACCGCTCCACCTCATCACATGCAAGTCATTAATTAGCGCGGTGTCAAGCCCTCAAGTAACTAGGTGGATCTTATCAGGCACGTGACAGCATGGCGAAGAAGCGATTAGCTTTATTGACACCCGTCCAGGAGGCATGTCACGCTAATAAGGAGAAGATGGATAAGCGGCGCGGTAGGCTTGTCGGGCTTCAACCTCAGCATGACACCTAACAGGTGCATTTAATGCACTCCGTCCTAACTGTTAGAGTTAGGTATGATAGCACTGTTAGCTATCTAATCATACTCAAATGACTGTTTTCCTAGTGTGGTCGCCCCTTAATCTATAAAAGGAGGACCGAGGCAACCTAGCAAGGGGTTGGACTTTTAGATCCCATAGCACTTGTACGCACGCGCTGCTCTCCCCGAGGCCTCCTTGTTGGGCTTGAGCTCGCCGTGTCTTCGTGTTCCTCCGAATCAATCCACCACAGCAGGAGTAGGGTTTTACGTTGCAAAGTGGCCCGAACCTGGGTAAAAGAGAGCTGTCATCGCTGCACCGCCCTTGTCATTTCTGCTCTTTGTACAATGTGACCGTCCCCTTGCCGATCCACAAAAGGGGCACCCATGCCCCATAGGTGATCGTGCTTCCACGCCGACAGCAAAGATGAACACCAAGTTTTAGCACGATCTCTTAGCGAGAAATGGAATAATTTCAACTTAATAATATTATTATCCACATCTTTTTTCTATTGCATATCACATAATTCAACGAAGGTATTAAGATGGGATGCAACATCTTCATTAGGATTTCCAGAAAATTGTTCTTTCATAACAAGATTTAGTAATGCAGCATTAATATCATATGACTCCGCACTAGTGGTGGGAGGAGCAATTGGAGTGTGAATAAAATCATTATTATTAGTATTTGAAAGTCACACAACTTAGTGTTCTCTTGAGACATAGTGACCAAGCAAGCAAACAAACTAACTAACAAATTAAAATATTTTTTTCCTTTTTTAGAGAAGTGGAGGGAGATAAAAAAGAGAGGCAAATAAATAAGGCAAACAAAAAGTAGAGCAAGTAGATGATAGTTTGAGTGAAGGTACTCGTAGTTATTTGATGATGACTGCCCAGCAATGGCGCCGCAAATTCTTTCTACTACTTGTGAATTGCGTTGGGATTTCCCCCGAAGAGGAAGGTGAAGCAATATAGTAGCGATAAGTATTTCCCTCAGTTGAGAACCAAGGTTTATCAAACCAGAAGGAGTACCAACATAATCCTAGTGAACAAAACCTGCACAAATAAAAATAAATTACTATTGGGCTGTTGATAGAAATGTGCATAGTTATGACGTATTCATGGCAATGATCATGTATATAGGCATCACGTCCGTGAAAAGTAGACTGACTCATGCCTGCATCTACTACTATTACTCAACCAATTGACCGCTATCCAGCATGTATTTATAGTATTAAGTTCATGACAAATAGAGTAACAACTTAAGCAAGATGACATGATGTAGACATAAACTCAAGCAATATGATTAAACCCCATCATTTTACCCTTAATGGCAACAATACAATACGTGCCTCGCTACCCCTTCTATCACTGGGTGAGGACACCGCAAGATTGAACCCATTACAAAGCACCTATCCCACTAAATATAAACCAATCTTGTTGGCCAAACCAAATGGATAAATCAGAGAGTAATACAAAGCTATAGCAATGATGAGGACTTGGCTACCTTGGATATGATCACAAAGATTGGATATGCGTATTTATTTGAGGTGATTTCTGATAAAAGGCATGCAATAAGTTATTTATGCTATGTAGAACAAAAGTACTTCCCTCTTTTTGTTTCATGCCTAATTGCAGAACTACCGGATATTTGTACAATTGACATATGAAGATAAGGGGAAAAGAAACATTTAGGTGCTCAGATTTGATCTGCACAGACATACCTGACTCAAAACGCCAAAAACTCTTTCATCCGGACACTGAATTGGGTGATTCTTTTTTTGTTGGAAAGTTTATTTCGTGCACTTTCCAAACCAATTGGATTCGCCTTCAAATTGTCCAGAGCATTAAGATAGTGATGAAACAATCTAACCTTGTAGCAGAATCTGAGTCGAACTATAAGTCCAGAGGTGTTGCATCACCTCCAATTGGGCCCATGGGCCTTGTACGACCTAGGGTTATTTTTAGGCTGCCTTGGGATGTCCTCCCACCTCCTTGGCCACCACCCCTTGCCCCTATATAAGTAGATCAATCTAGTAGCTTTTTGCTAGGGATTTGTTTAGTTACTAGCAAAAATGCCCGTGCATTGCAACGGGAGAAAAAAAAATCCTTTGCGCCTAGCTTAATAAACACAACTCATGACCTTCCAAAGGTCTATGTCCTCTAGTTGAAATTATACTCCTTCCCATCCTCATCAACAGTGGCCATGGTGTCCACCTGAAGGCAATGTGTTCGAACGTGACCAATTCGAACACGGTGATCTCAGCCTCTACATGGCACACCTGCAATTGAGACAAGCCAGCGCAAGGGAGTGTTTATACTTTGAAAACTAATCCCGTCGAGTTGGCCATGAGGAACAGTCTCCGTGAGCTATAGCCTACACCTACCACTTAGGATGGTGATAATTTCTGATGTCATGAAGCCATCAGCTCCTCCATGAAATAAGTTGTCATCTTTTTGGATTTCTTCTCAAGTCAGAATGCTTGAGAAAAAAATGGTCGCAGTTTCTTTTTGCCAGAGCACATACAGAATTGTTGGTAGAGACTAACTAGCCCATTCAAGTATATTGATCCCCACCCTTTAATTACGCATCTTGCATGGCAGCCATCAATTGCCTTTAATGCTAATTCCTTCTTAAATCATGCATGGCAGCCCTCAATTCCTGTTTAAGTATATTGATCCCCACCCTTTAATTATGCATCTTGCATGGCAGCCCTCAATTGCCTTTAATGCTAATTCCTTCTTAAATCATGCATCGCAGCCCTCAATTCCCATTTAACGTTGATTCCTTCTTAACTCCTTCCTTTCCCTCCCGACTTCTCTCTTCGTAGACACCGATTTAAATCGGCAGGTCTTTCCCTTCGTTTAATTAGGCCAATATATGTTGGGTCTCTCTCCCATTAATTCCTTCTTTGAAAGAATCCTTGATTCGAGGCTACTTATTGTCTTGAGCTCACAAACATATTTAAACTGGTGGGATTTTATAAAGAAAAACGATATGGGATTATCTTGTGAACAGTTCGTGAGGAGTTCGATCGAGCAATTATTTTTACCGTATTTTTGGGCCACGTCACAGAGGATGGATGGATGGACCGAGGCCCAAGATAGATCAACCTAGAAATTATGCTAGACGGGCGAAGCCGATTAACATAAGAAAATTTGGCTGATTGTGATAGATAACCCGCGGTAGTTCAGCTAGTACGTTCGGGTGGTTTCTTGCATGATGTCTTATGTTCGATCCCCGCGAGGATCGTTGGCTTTATTCCTGTTTTTTAGCTGACCGATCGTATCCTTCATGGGCCGACCCAGGTTTCGTGACAGTTTTTCGACACATCATATCGATAAACACAAACAACGGATTGTTGAGTTGAAAAAAAGAGGATGACGGTGAACCCAACGGAGTCAATGCGTGCTTTATTGTTAGGGAAAGAAAAGTTAGCCATTGCAACTTCGTGTACTTCGTTTGTGTCCAACGACCAGACCAAGACCGCTTTCGGATCCCCACTTTTATCAATACTTCATCCATATTCACAATATTCATATTGTTTTATCATATTCTTGCTTGTTCTTCGATTGCTTGCAGGATAGACCTTTGTTGTCAGGTTGATCGTGCTACGGCATGGTCAATAACCTCTCGGAGTTGGTTTAGCGATTGCTAAGGCGCAACATCATTGCACGTTTGTAGTTGGATCGTCAAAGTCGCCTTCACCAAATCGATAGTTATCATCTCATCGAAAGATCAGGACCCTCCCCTCTATGAAGTGGTATCAGTTTTCAGGTTGCTCGGTGAGAATTTTTTAGATATCCATAGAATAGATTTAGTTTCTTACCTATTGTCCAAGAAAAAGCCAAAAAAATTAGGACTAGATCATCATATCGGAACCAATCTGAGCCTTTTGCAATTTTCTATTCGGTGTTTTGCTTTGTTGAATTTGCGGTTGTATTGACGTGTCAAGTTGTTGGTCTTACTGTCTAGTTCATTTAGAGTTTCAAGTTCTGTTCACATTAGTCACGTCATCGCTGCATCAACATCGCTTTTGCTGACGACCACTGCCATCTACCAGTTTCCACCACGTGTCCCCTATCATTCATTATCATAATCACAATTGAGGTCGCTCGCATCTTCGCTTGATCCAATCTGTATCTTATCTAGTTTGTTTTGGAAAGAGGGGAAAAAAGAAAAAAACAAGTAAAAAAAGTGAAAGAAGAAAAAAAAGTAAGAAAATGTGAGAAAAAAGAGAGAAAAAAAAGAGAAATTTCAGATCTATCTAGACTCAATCTCGTACCTGAATTAGGATTGGAATCCGTTTTGCGCACTATTTAGTAAAACTGGCATATCTTTCTCATATGAAGTCCGTTTTGGTCCTTCAAGTACGCAAATTCAAGCTATCGACGAGCCGCATCTGAATAGTTCATCAAGCTTATTTTGACTTCCAACTCAGCTTCTAAATAGGACTTTTTGCCTCCCGAAGTTCGCAAACATAGTTTGGTACAGTTTTCTGGTGAGTTTTAGTATTTTTTGCCTCCTCATACCAACTCAGAATTGAGTGATTATTTTTGCATTTGAAAGCTTGATTCAGTACCATTCTTGAGAAAAATTATCATAAAATTGGCACAAACATTTCCACAGGAAAGTTGGAGAGAGTGTATGGTATATCCTGCTTGGAGCTTGTTTCTCATCATTATCTTTACTGCCATTGTGATCTTCGCTTATATCTTGTTGTCCAGAGGTACTTCATATCCTTTCTTGTTGTTAGTTGTGCTATGACATGACCCCATTAGTGTTCTAGGCTCGCGTCTCTAGTTCGGTCTAGCCTAGGACCAGCACAGTACTGTCGTTGAGCGTTTATTCAACATTGCATCTCTGAATTGATGATTGCTAATCTTTTGCTACCAAATATTTAAGCCGTCCAAGCTCCAGATATTCCTACAACGTGTATACGTATGTTCCCCTGGCAATCGCTTTACTCAATCTTCGGAGCTATTTGACACCGCTGGTTTCCTGCCACCACCTGCTGCATGGTAAGAACTTGTAAGATATTGATATTTACTCTACTGTGAGTGCTTTACCACCACATCCTAGTAGTTCATAGGAACATTGTTCTTGAATTTTGTTTCTTGTTTATACTAATCATGGCAGGTTCCAGAGATAGAAGTTATTGGACGATGGACACAACTTCACCACCACGAGAGGTGCGACAACACACAAAAGCATATGGCCAGGTTATCTTTTTACCACCATTTGAGGGTAGATTTAATCCTGCTATTTATCTAGCTTGGGAGCTAGAGGTAGAACACATTTTTACTAGCCATGATTTTTCTGAACTTGAGAAAGTACGAGCTGCCACTCGAGAATTTACTGGTTTTGCTTCCATTTGGTGGAGTATGTATTGTACGAAAAACATTGATAATCAACCTACAAGTTGGAAAGATTTACAAGCTTTAATGAGACAACAATTTGTTCCTCCTTACTATCGTCATGAATTGCTTGGCAAATTAGAACAATTAAAACAAGGCAGTAACAGTGTTAATGCTTACTACTAAGAGTTCAAATCTTACATGCATCACTATGACATAGATGAATCTGAGGATGATACAAAGAATAGATTTTTTTCGTGGTTTGAACCATGACATTCGCGCAAGATTTTATTATATTCTGCGTTGCATTACTGGTATGTATGTTCGTGCTTGTACCTTTGAGAGACAAATGCAGGAAGATGCGTTGGGAGACTATGACAACTACTATTCTAGTTCATGCTCACCACCACTGGTTGTATCCTCCCTCGATGCACCAGCTACAACGGCAACACCTTAGATTATGAGCGTGACATCGCCTCAAGTCTGTGGTACATTACCATCGTCCGTACCTACATCATCTGAGTCACTGCGACAAGGTAACACTAAAGGTATTGATGAAATAACTTCACATAAGGATGATGAATTCCTAGTTCACTTGAATACATCATGTGTTGAGTTACCTATTGATTTGAGCAAAACACCTATTTTAGAGAATCGTGTTACTTTTATGAATGTGTCATGTGATCAAACAACTGAAATACCAACAATTTTGAGTCCACCCATTGAATTAATTATTGACGAGAAAGAACCTGTGACTCGGTGACTAAATCTGATTTGGATCAAGTACAATTGATTAGACATGAGGACATGTTATCTACAATGTTGCATGCTAATTCTTTGTATTCTGTGGTTTTGAATTCACCCATGCCTTTGTCACTTGCGAAACTCAAAATAATTGAAATAACATGTTTGAAATCATTGCAAGGTGCTTATTACTATAATTTAACTTTTAACTTGATTGGAAATTATGGCGTAGACAATGAATTTTTTGTGCATAAGATTTGTATCAGGAGTGATGATCGTGTTAGTTTGAAAGAAATGAAAATAATTGTGCCTATGCATAATCATTTTGATATGACCTCTGATATTGGTGACCATTCTGTACTGAATGACTTGTTGCATGTTTGCTTATTTAAGCATGTTGTAGCATATAATTATTAAACTATTAAGGTTTATTCAGCAATGTTGGGATGGTTTAATGATGAGCATTGTCAATCTTTTCATATGAATAAGAGCTTGACTTATACATGCAAACTAAGTTGCAATATTTTCATGCCTTCTACTTGTGATAATAGTTTGGCTTTATATTTCACGACATATGAAAGTTACTCACATATGAATGTGTCACATGTGCAAAAACCGAGGGAAGTAAAAATAGATGACATATACATATACAACATGTAGACCTTGTCTTTTTTCTTACCCAGATTTCAGACGAAACAACGCTGAGGACGGCTTTGTTTTAAAGAAGGGGAAGATGATGAGGACATGGCTACCTTGGATATGATCACAAATATTGGATATGCATATTTATTTGAGGTGATTTTTGATAAAAGTTATGCAATAAGTTATTTATGCTATGCAGAACAAAAGGACTTCACCTCTTTTTGTTTCATGCGTAATTAGAGAACTACCAGACATTTGTACAATCCACATATGAAGATAAGGGGAAAAGAGACATTTCGGTGTTGTTCAAAAAGTTATCTATAGTCACTTTTAACCCAAGAGGAGAAAGAGTCCAAGTCTCTCATGTTGTGGACTCAGATTCGGACTGCACAGACATACTTGACTCAGAACACCAAGAACTCTTTCATCCAGACTCCGAATTGGGTGATTCTTTTTTTGTTGGAAATTTTACTTCTTGCACTTTCAAACCCAATAGGATTCACCTTCAAATTCATCTGGAGCATTGAGATATTGATGAAACAATCTGACATTGCAGTAGAATCCGAGTCAAACTACAAGTCCAAAGGTGTTGCATCACCTCCACTTGGGCCCATGGGCCTTGTACGACCTAGGGTTAGTTTTAGGCTGCCTTGGGATGTCCTCCCACCTCCTTGCCCGCCACCCCTTACTTCTATATAAGTAGATCAATCTAGTAGCTTTTTACTGGGGATTTGTTTAGTTAAAAGTTAGCCATTGCAACTTCGTGTACCTCATTTTTGTCCAACGACCAGACCAAGACCGCTTTCGGATCCCCACTTTTATAAATACTTCATCCATATTCACAATATTCAGATTGCTTTATCATATTCTTGCTTGTTCTCCGATTGCTTGCAGGAATAGACCTTTGTGGTCAGGTTGATCGTGCTCCAGCGTGGTCAATAACCTCTCGGAGTTGGTTTAGCGATTGCTAAGGCACAACGTCGTTGCACTTTTGTAGTCGGATCGCTAAAGTCATCTTCACCAAATCGATAGTTATCGTCTCATCGAAAGATCGGGACCCTCGCCTCTATCAAACAATCATGTATAATTAAGTTCAGAAATGATTCAATTAGTTTAAATGAATAATCTGAACCTGAACCCACAATTCATCGGATGCCAACAAAACAATGCAAAAGAAGATTACATTGGATAGAACTCGAAGAAGATCGAGGAGAACATTGTATTGAAGATCAAAGAGAGAGAGAGAAGAAGCCATCTAGCTACTAGCTATGGACCCGTAGGACTGTGGTGAACTATACTCACGCATCAGCAAAAGGCAGCAAGGATGATGTAGAAGTCCTCCGTGATCGATTCCCCCTCCGGCAGAGTACCGAAAAAGGCCTCCAGATGGGATCACGGAAGAACAGAAGCTTGCGGCGATAGAAAAATCGTTTTGGGTGGCTCTTTGTTAGTTTGGGAATATAAGTGAATTTCTAGAGCTGGAATTAGATTAAATGGAGTTGCATGGGGCCCACGAGCTCAGGGGTGCGCCCAACCCCCTAGGGCGCACCCTGTGAGCTCGAGGCTCTCCTGTAGATCTTCTGGCCTCCTCCTGAACCTTCTAGGTCCCTTGGGGTCCAGAAAAAATCACCGTAAAGTTTCATCGTGTTTGGACTTCGTTTGGTATTGATTTTCTGAAAAGCCAAAAGCAAGCAAAAAACAGGAACTGGCACTGGGCATTGGGTTAATAGGTTAGTCCCAAAAAATGATATAAAATAGTATGAAAATACATATAAAGCAACCAAGATTGATAATATAATAGCATGAAACACTAAAAAATTATAGATACATTGGAGACCTATCAATATTGTTTCTTGAGCTCTTCTAAAGTGGTTTCAGTTCTAGACTTGTTTTTCTGTCGTCTTTATTTGATGTGGTGGCACACTTAGATGCCCAGTGTTTGTAATATGCTGCTTTGTTGTTCCCTTTATTTGCACTGGTGGCGAACTTTGATGCCCAATGGATGTAATGTCTGTAATCGCCGTAATAGCCTAGCGTTAGTTGCTTGCTTATTTATTTCCTTATACTCTTGTTTATTTGTTTGCTTGTAGTCACTACAGTTCTTTTTCCTCGGTTTGCTAGTGGCTGCAATAACCATGGGCCACATACAGACCATGCTAACCATGGGCCTGGTACCTGCCGTAGTGACCATGGGCCTTGTATGGGCTATAGGATGCATGGGCAACACATGGGTCGTACTATTCGTGGGCCAAAACCGGACCGCAATATGGACCGTAAACGGGCCAAATCAGAACTGTGTGTTTATGGGCCCAGACCATAACGGGCCATTAACAGGCCGGAAGATAGCATAGGCTTAATTTTATTAACAGGCACACCGAGTCGTTAATGAGCTAGAATACATGACGGCATGAAAATGGCACAATGGGCTAACGGGCCACAAACCGGCCGATTGTAACCATGGGCTGAATTTGGCCCATTAGCAGAACAGGCCTGTAATGGTCTGTAAGTAGTCGTGGGCTGGAAATGAGCCCAAGAATTTGTAGGCCCTTAGAAGGCCAAAAGCTATCACGAGCAGGAAACGGCCCAACTGAATCATGGGCCATTAATGGCTCCAAAGCAGTTCACTGTTTATTATGGGCCAGAATCACCATGGGCCGTTAAAGGGCCCAGAGATACAAAAGGCCACATATGGGACTAAAGACACTGCGGGCCATACATGGGTCAAAAGTGAGAATGGGCTAGAATCATATTGGATGGCCCACATGATGCTACTGGGTCAAATTCGAAAAGGGCATAACGGGCCGTGAGTACCCGGGCTATAACTGGGCTATATGCGAACATGTCGTTAAAAGGCTTTCCATGGCTTGGCCCACAAACTTTTGACCAAGTCAAACGGGTTGGTCTTTTGAACATGAATGGGCCACTATTGGGCCATGCCACATCTCGATGTATCATAGGCGCCTCTCATCCATTGAATGGATGACATCTGTCGCAACTGTAAAAAAAGATGCAAAACGTTTGTGATGAATGATACATCAAACACGGTTCAGATTTTAGTTGCGTGTGCGATGCGGGGCATACGGTTGATCCATACGAACTGTTTGCGATGAGACAGAACAACAGAAACGGGCAGGCAGATCAAGGTGTGTGCGATATACGACATACAGTTCGCTCCGATGAACCGTTTGCGATGATCGAGGTGAACACAAACGATTCGGCGTAACAAGATGTGTGTGATACCCGGTAAACAGGTCGGCAATCAGAATTGTGTGCGATCATTATAGACAGCCCATACGGTCTTTGTTTGTGAATTGTGTGCTCGTTAGGGCACACAGTTCAACATACCAACCTATGGGCGATAATGTAGAAGATCTCTGTCGAATACATATTACTAACCATCTGCGATGAGATTGACAGGATAAACAGAGATAAAAAATTAATAATAGCGAACGGAAACAGAGATATATACAGTCTGCTTAATTTCGTCCTTCTTCTTGTTGTTGTTGTTGGATGGCCCCGCGACATCGTCTTGGCGAGGACGCTTCTTGCCGCTGACCGTTGGCTTTTCATCAACGTCGTCGTCGTCATCGTCAATGCTGTCGTCGTCCTCCTCCTCCTCATTCGACCATTCCTCCTCATCATCATCGTCGTCCTCTTCTTTGTCCTCCGACGGCTCCTCGTCTATCTGGTTGTCGTCTGACAACTCTGGAGGTGGCGTCCCTTCCATGATCTGGATATAATCGAGGTCTGGGCTCGACGCCGGTCTCATGGAAGATGAGCGGGATGATTCCAATGTTGACCTATCATCGGGCGCCAGACTGCTGGCCGAACTGTCGTCCTCGTTGTTGCTCGACATGGCTGCGGTCGTATAAAAACCGCGAGAAAGCGAGATTGCAGAGTGTGTGCAAGTGTGTAGCACGGCCTGCCGGGATGATGAAGATGGTGGACACTTAAGCAGGGTTTGCAGAGAAGAGGAAATGCCAATTGAAGCGGGGTTGACGTATTATCTAACTGCTGATATAATCAACCGCAATTATTTGTACCCAGTCGCTCCAAATTCCCGGGGTTGTGCAGGACTCCTATTGGCTGATTTCTTTTTTCAGGACAAAAACAAGGAATGAGTTTTGGGATTATGCACCGGTACCGGTACAAATGGAGTAGGACAGTTGGCAAGCAATACATTGAGCTCTTCTTATTGATGAAGCCAGTAATAATCAAACTACAAAGGAAAAGAAAAAAATACAAAGAAAAATATATGCACGAATCTTCGTGTAACATCAATGGCATAGGACATAGATGTGCATTACTTAGAGCACATCTAGATGTGCTTTAGCAATGCTGTCAAACAAATCCCCTAATCATCATTGCAAACAGCACATAGAACATGGCTAATGCGACAACCACAACTACACATGCTAGTTCCTTCTTGTCTCTTGCTTTCATCTGTTGCCTGTGATTGATTCTTTCTTGCTTCATCGTACTAATTGTGCATTCCAGATCAGCCAGTTTCTTCTTCAGCTTTACGTTATCTTCTACGAGCTTGGTGATAACACTCCGAGCCCTGCCATGCCATTTTTCATCCAGCCAGTTAACAAAGGCACAAGCCTCATATCCCTGCCAATGTTAAATAGTATTCAGGATGAGCGATGGCATTAACTCAAGTAAAATGATGAACTTAGCACTAACCTCTAAGGGGCAACTGAGAAACCGCCTGCCAATGTTGAATCCCTTCATGCATACACGTCGAGCGGGAGTGTGCCCGTGCACACAACTCATCTTTTGGTACTTCTCGGTGGCGCAAAACTCGGAGTCGAACTCGTGTTGCCGGAGTCTGGAGTCATGCTCTGGATCCGACGGCAGATCGCTTTCCTGGTGTGTGTGGGGGGGGGCTCATTCAGGATGGATTCAGCAAGGAGCTACTTTGGACATTCTAAAAAAGATCGGGATAGATTGGAACCTGACAGGATGATTCGGATCCGTAGTACACCTGCCTTCTGATGACCTTAGGCAAGTGCTCAGCGGCGACCGCCGTTGTGGCGGTGATACGAGCAGGAGCAGCCGCACCGAAACCATCAACACCACTCGTCCGCATTCCCCCAATGTCAGTGCCACGAAAGGGAATTTGGAGGCTATCTAGGGATTTGGGGGAAATGGGGAAACTGTGGGGATAAGCTAACGGTCGGGAACTACTTATGGCACTATATGTTGTATACGGCACACTATTTATACATGTCCTTTGTGTTAGGTATAACAACTTCACACACGATTTCCGCACCAAACCGCATGAGAAGACAACGTAGGTGAGACACGGTTGCCGTTACATAATCGTATGTGATGTACTACCCTGTACATATAATTGAGTTACAGTGATACCGTGTAAACAGCCGCTCTGCGGATATCCGTCAAAAAATAAAACAGCCGCTCTGCATATAGAGATGGCGACGGCGGCTCGGCAGTGGCTACCGGAGAAGAGGTCAATCCTCAGTCGGTGGGCGGTGGCGGCATCATAGGAGGATAATCCTCGGTCTACGGCGGGAGATAGGAGGAGCTCAACCATCGAGGTCGGCGGCGGCGTGATTCGAGCACATCCATCGTGGTCGATGGCGGGATAGTGGAGGTCAAACTTCAGGCGGCAGCCGCACTAAGCTTTGCTCCTTGACCCTGCTGTCTCGGCGTGCCGCCGGATCACACTTCTCTATCTGCTGGGTGGAAGTTGCCGTGCGGCTAATTAATTAAGGTATTCTTTTCGTGAGTGGCTTAATTAAGGTATTCAATTCCTAAGGGTAGTGCTGTACTAGTATTCTGCGTGTAAATTGACTGGCCATTAATTTTTGTCGTTGCACGTTTGGATAACAATATGGAGCGCCCTCAGTAATTATGAAAATAAAACCTTGTGATTTATGCACGCATCTTTGGGCAGCAGTTAATCCGTGTATTAATGTTGTTGTTTAGTTTTTAATTACCATTCGTGTGGTGCAGATGGAACGATCTCAATGGATGAAGAATCGGAGAACCGCAGATTTTATCAGTGGCATGACAGAGTTCATGAATTTGGCTGAAAGTACAAAGAGGAGAATTGGTGATGCGGATTACATCCTGTGTCCATGTACTGATTGTGCCAATACAGAGTCACGTGAAGTTGCAGATGTCCAGTGGCACTTAGTCTCTTGGGGATTCATGGATGGATATACATGTTGGACCAGATACGGTGAAGAGCAGGTCATGGATGAATATTGTCGGTGCAACAGACCTTGGGTCCATTGCACGGACTGTGCACAGGCCTGAGACAAGATTACAAGACCAAGATCAGACCAAACAAGGAGGATCAATTCCTTTGAAGGATCCAAGTGCAAGTTGAGAAGGCCAAGGCGAGCCAGAGGAATGAGGCATCACCAAGGGAAGGACCTACCTTGCCGGGCAGGCGAGCCTAGCAGGGTTGGCTTTTGCCCCGGAAGCAAGCTCCCAGATCTTCCCGGCAGGCCAGTCGAGGCTGGCGGAGGCAAGCCACTCCACCGCTCCACCTCACAAGCGACGCAAGTCAGTAATCGAAGTGGTGTCAAGATCCAAGGTGACTAAGTGGCTGCTTTCTGCCACATGGCAGCCACTTCCTACAACAAACACCTCCATATGACACCCGTCCTGAGACATGTCAAGCAAGCAGGCGCGAAGCAGGCAAAACAGCCCGGCAGGGCTTGCCGGGCAAGCTGTGATGTGACACAGAGCAGCGCATTTAATGTTCTCTCTCGGCCTGCAGAGTTAGATATGATAGCACTGTTAGCTATCTAAGCAGTACACAAAGACTGATTTGCCACTGTGGTGACCCCTTAATCTATAAAAGGAGGCCCATGGTGACCATAGAAAGGGTTGGATCCTCGCATATCCATACGCGCGTAGCCACTCTCACCCCCAGAGCAACCTTGTCGGGCGAGTGTGCTACGTTTCACCACCATTATCCACCATCAATCCACTAAAGCAGGAGTAGGGTTTTATGCCTCACGGCAGCCCGAACCTGGGTAAAGATTGCCCGTGTGATCTCTGCCGTGCTGCGCGACGCTTCTCCGATCTTTGTGCAACGTGTCCATCCACCCGCCGAACCAAAAGGGGCTGATGGCCCCATAGGTGGCCGTGGTTTCCCACGACATCTTTGGCGCGCCAGGTAGGGGGATCACTTGCGTGAAACCGAGAGTGTACGCTGCGCGTCATCTTCATCGACATTTTCATCATCGACGGCGTCATCGACTATGGCGCCAAAGAGGAAGCCCGGAGCTGCAAATCACCCGTCCACCTCGAAGGCTCCACCGCCCGTGACCGCCGACGTCGCGGGGAACACGGGGGCTCGCGAGGGTGTGGTTGCCGCGGGGGATGTGGTCGGTGCAGGCGGCGCCGTCACCACCTCCCCCACGGCCGAAGCAGGAATGGGAGGTACCGGGGAAGGACAACATCAGTGACATCCCAACGGCCATGCCCCACGAGGTACGGATGGAGGGATCGTTCCGCCTGAACCCCTTCTCCTCGCCAACGGGCACAGCCGTAGTGATGATGCCCGCTCTGGGGCGAATCACAACCCTTCGGCCGCCACCGCTGCTGGCGCGACCGCAGGGCACGTGCCACCCCTGGGGCGGGCTGAACCAGCTACTGTGCCCAACGGAACCGCTGGCCCTCAGGCGCCTTTGCCGCGTCACCATGCCGTCCAAACAGCTGGTTCACAGCAGCAAGGGCGCGGTGCAGTCGCCACCGGCAATGTCAGGAGCCGAGCGACACTACGATCTACATCGTCATCACCTATGCCAAGCACTGCCTCAGAGGCCATGGCGCAAGCCCAACTGCTGTTGAGATTTCCACCGGCGGCAGACCAGATGGATGAGTGGCGAGCCACCATCCAAAGTTTGATTGGTTTTGCCGAGGCGAAGGATCATAGCGGGCCGGACCACCACGGCCTCCCCAGGGAGCAACGACGGCTCGTGTGGCTGGTCATGCGGGAGGGCCCACCCTCACGGTACAATCCCCACCAAGGCAAGCCGCCCGGGAGCCGCAAGTACAGGCGCCCGATGACGTCTCGATGGCCTCGTCAGATCCTCGAGCGCGTCAAGGCTGACAGCGTGCCCTGAAGGGCAGGCGAGGGGAAGGCGCGCGCTTCATCGACGAGCGGCACCGTGACAACCCCCACCAGACCAATGGGTACGATGGCCCCGACATCGACGAGCCCGCCCTCGGAGATGGCGGGTGCCTGCCTTTCGAGGTTGGGTGCCCTGCCTTCACCCGTGAGCTACGGCAAGTCCGTTGGCCGTCCACTCGCACGTTCAAGCCAGAGATACCCGAGAAATATGATGGGAGACTAAACCCGGCAGAGTTCTTGAGCATCTACACCATCGCTATTCAAGCTGCCGGGGGAAGACATGAGAAGGTGTTCGCCAACTACTTCCCTTTGGCCCTCAAGTCAAATGTGAGGTCTTGGCTGATGCACCTGCCGGAGAACTCCATTTCGACCTGGGCTGACCTGTGCCACGAGTTCATTGGTGCCTTCACGGGTGGCCATCAAGAACCAGGGCGGCCCAGCGACTTGCAGCTTCTCCGGCAGAAAGAAGGAGAAGCTCTGCGGAAGTACTTGCAGAGATTCAGTCGAGTCCACAGAAATATCCCAGATATCCACCCAGCTGCCGTGATAGCTGCCTTCCAATCCAACATGCGCAACCGCAGGATACGTTCCAAGATGAACGTTCGGTTGCCCAAGACTGTGAAGGAGCTCTAGACTTTGGTGGACAAGTGTGCTCGGGTGGAGGAGGGGAGGAAGATTGCGTCGACATGGACTCAGAAGATGACGACAAAACCATCAGTAAGAAGAAGAAGAACAAGAAGCACAACAAGAAGCGCAAGGATAAGACAGTGATGGCTGTTGAGGGGTCAGGCATGCCTAGTACCGGCAAGAAGGCCAAGGATGAAGCCCCCGGCAAGGAGGCTACCGCATGCGCGGACTGCCGGGAGGTAGCGGCTACCGAGAAAGCTGGGAAAGGTGATGGGCCGTACTGTAAGATTCATCGGACCAAGGGCCATGATCTCCAGGAGTGTTATCAAGTTGAGCAGCTCGTCAAGAGACAGAAGGCTGAGTATGAGAAGCATGATAAGGAAAAAGGTCAGAATGGCGCTGGCGGGAAGGGCCAGGGTGGTGAAGCAAATCGCCCCGGCAAGGCTCCTCGGAACCAAGGGAAACCCGCCAAGGGCCGAGAGAAGGAGGATTGTATTAATGACAGTGATGGAGGGAATGAAGAGGAAACCAACGAGCAGGAATTCCAGAAGGCCACTGACGCCCTGTGCATTGACGGGGGTGCATATTTGCACTCCTCTCACCACCAACTTAAGCAGTGGGCGCATGATGTCAATGCCATGGAGCCAGCGGCAGAATCTCGGAAGCCGCTCAAGTGGTCAAGCACGCCCATCATCTTTGATGAAGATGACCACCCCGACCGCATCACTGCGGTAGGGTGCTTGCCGTTGTTGGTCTCACCAGCAATTCGCAACCTCATGGTCACAAAGATGCTGGTTGACGGCGGGGCCGGGTTGAATCTGATATCCCCAAAGGTTCTCAGCAAACTCCAGATAGCAGAGGAATAACTTAAGGCCACAGGCACGTTTCAAGGAGTCAATCCTGGCAGCAGCCGTCCTAAGGGAAAGGTTATGTTGCCAGTGACATTTGGAGGGGAGTTGAACTACAGGACTGAGAAAGTTGTGTTTGATGTGGTTGACCTCCCTCTGCCGTACAACGGGATCCTTGGGCGCCCGACCGTGGCCAAATTCATGGTAGCATCCCACTATGCCTACAACACCTTGAAGATGCCAGGGCCGATGGGCGTCATTTCTGTTCCATCGGACAAGAAAGACGTAATTATTTGTGTGGATAAGATGTACTGGGACGTAGTCGCGGCAGAGGTCGCGGAAGCCACAGTTCCCGCCAAGGAAAAGCATAGCAGAGGCACTGGCAAGGAATCTGGGAAGCGTACCTCTGTGGAATGTGCCACGCCCGTTGATGACACGCCAAAGAGTTCCAACAGCAAGAGATCCAAGGCTACTCCACCCCAAGTGAAAAAGGTTGCGGCAGGGCTGGCTGGCGCTGATGGTACTTTCACTATTAGCGCCACCCTTGATGACAAATAGGAAAGCGCGCTCGTTGCCTTCCTGCGGGCGAATATCAATGTGTTTGCCTGGCAACCATCTGATATCCCCGGTGTTCCGAGGGAGGTAATCGAGCACCACCTTGTTGTCTGCCCACATGCCTGGCCCGTCAAGTAGAAGGTTCGAAAGCAGGCCTTGGAACGACAGTAGTTCATTGCCGAGGAAATCAAGAAACTTGAAGCAGCTGGTTTGGTCAGCGGAGTACTGCATCCAACATGGTTAGCAAACCCAGTGGTTGTGCGCAAGGCTAATGGAAAATGGAGGCTTTGCATAGATTTTACGGATCTAAACAAGGCATGCCCAAAGGACCCATTTCCCTTGCCGCGCATCGACCAGATCGTGGATTCTACTTCAGGATGTGAGTTGCTCTATTTTTTGGATGCATTCTCTGGATACCATCAGATTTTTATGTCCAAGGAAGACGAAGAAATGACCTCATTCATCACACCCTGCGGCACGTACTGCTTTGTGCACATGCCTTTCGGGTTGAAGAGTGTCGGGTCCACTTTTGCAAGAGCAGTCCAGATTGGCTTTGAACCACAGTTGCACAGGAACATTGAAGCCTATATGGATGATATTGAGGTCAAGACCAAGGACAGATCAACCCTCATTCAGGATTTAGAAGAGACATTTGCTAATCTGTGCAAGATCAACTTGAATCTGAATCCGGAGAAGTGCGTGTTTGGCGTTCCCTCCGGCAAGCTACTTGGTTTCTTTGTGTCCCACCGTGGGATAGAGGCCAACCCCGATAAGATCAAGGCTATTGAGCAGATACAGGCACCCAAGACGGTTAAGGATGTGAGGCGTTTGACAGGATGCGTTGCCGCGCTTAGCAGGTTCATCTCCAAGTCTGCCGAGCGCGCCCTGCCGTTCTTCAAGATTTTGAAGAAGGCAGGACCCATGAAGTGGACCCCGGAAGCAGATGCAGCGCTGCAGGATTTGAAGGCCTACTTATCTTATGTGCCTACTTTGGTCGCACCCAAACCACAAGAGCCGTAACTACTATATCTAGCAGCAACTAATCAAGTGGTTAGTGCGGCCCTAGTAGCACAGTGAGAAGAGGAAGAGAGCGGCCCGGCAAGGCCAGATACGGATCAGGACAAAGAAGAGCACGACAGCGGAAGCAACCCCAAGGACACGGCAAGGAAGAAGGTGGTGCAGCGCCCAGTATACTTCGTCAGCTCCCTGTTGCAGGGGGCTAGATCCAGGTATTCTGGCGTGCAAAAGTTGATCTTTGGCCTTGTCATGGCCTCAAGGAAACCACGCCACTACTTCCAAGCCCATGAGATCATGGTTGTCACCCGCTTCCCGTTGCAAAGGATACTTCGAAACCCAGAGGCCGCTGGCAGGATAGTGGAGTGGGCATTGGAGTTATCCAGCTTTGGCCTGAAGTTTGAAAGCACATAAACAATCCAGAGCAGGGCGTTGGCAGAGTTTATTGCAGAATGGACACCAACCCCTGATGAAGAGGCACAGGAAACAGTTATCCCTGGCAAGGAAGCGCCCCAAGAATGGATCATGTATTTCGATGGTGCCTTCTCCCTACAAGGTGCAGGGGCTGGCGTGCTTCTCATGGCTCCCACTGGAGAACACCTGAGGTACATCGTCCAGATGAACTTTCCCCGGGAGGAGGCAACCAACAATACAGCAGAGTATGAAGGGCTTCTTGCCGGGCTCACAATTGCCACATAATTGGGAATCAAGAACCTCATCATTCGAGGAGATTCACAACTGGTGGTGAGACAAGTCAACAAGGATTACCAAAGCCCATTGATGGAGGCATACGTTGAGGAAGTGAGAAGATTGGAGGAGCGCTTTGACGAGTTGCAAACAGAACACGTACCCCGTGCAGAAAACAGCATTGTTGATCACCTGTCAAAGTGTGCTGCGCAGAAGCTTCCTGTGGAACTAGGGACTTTTGTTCTCCATATTACTCAGCCCTCCGTATCCCTGACAACAATGGCCCGAAAGAGGAGGAAATTGGACTCCGGTAAGCCTCTCCTGGTAGAGCCTTTCGGGGCTCCTGGCAGGGACCCTGCCGGAAACAACTCCCCTTCGCTTGCCGGGCTGCACCCTCCTGTCGGGCCATTGGTCCCCGCAGTCAAGGGATGCGCCCCCACGAATGAGGAGGTGCCCCTAGTCCTCGTTGCCGAGCCTCAGGCTCCAACTTTGGCAAGGCACATAGTCCATTTCCTCCAAACCGGAGAACTTCCCGAAGAGCAAGAAGAAGCTAAAAGAGTAGCCCGGAGGGCCAGTATGTATCAGTTTGTCGATGACACACTATATAGAAGAAGGCCCAATGGTGTGAAATTGAAGTGCATTTGCCGGGAAGGAGGAAAGGAACTGCTGGCAGAGATACACAAAGGCATGTGCGGCTCCCATATTGGATCAAGGGCTTTGGTTGGGAAAGCATTCCGGCAAGGCTCTATTGGCTCACGGCCCTCCAAGATGCGGTTGAGCTCGTTGACCAAGTGTGAAGCCTGTCAGTTCCATTCCAAAAATATCCATCTGCCTGCCCAAGCACTCCAGACAATTCCTTTGTCATGGCCGTTTTCGGTCTGGGGACTCGATATCCTCGGCCCTTTCCCCCGAGCTGCCCGGGGGCTTTGAATTTTTGTTCGTTGCAATCGACAAGTTTACAAAGTGGCCGGAAGTAGATGCCGTGAGAAAGGTGACTGCTCAGTCAGCTATCAAGTTCTTGAAAGGATTGGTGTGCCGCTTCGGGGTTCCTGCCCGGATCATCACCGACAACGGCACCCAGTTCATGAGCCGCGCCTTCATGCAATATGTTCATGCCCTCGGAAGCAAGATCTCATTTGCATCTGTCGCACATCCCATAAGCAATGGACAAGCTGAGAGGGCGAGCGCTGAAGTGCTGTGAGGACTCAAGATGAGAACGTTTGATAAGCTGCGGAAGCATGGCAGGCAATGGATCAATGAGCTACCGGTGGTTCTTTGGTCCATCAGAATGACACCAAACCGAGCTACCGGGTAGACTCCCTTCTCCCAAGTCTATGGGGCAGAAGCAGTTATCCCCACGGAACTCTTTTCCGGGTCACCTCGAGTGCTTGCCTACGATGAAGTAGCGCAGGAACAGCACATGCGTGACGACGCCGTGCTTCTCGAGGACAACCGTCTCTGGGCTGTTACGCGTGCTGCATGCTATCAGCAAGCCCTGCATCGCTATCATAGCCACAGGGTTCATGCCCGGTGTTTTGAGGAAGGCAACCTTGTCCTTAGGCGCATTCAGTCCGCCAAGGGTACAAACAAGCTGTCGCCAAAGTGGGAAGGCCCTTACCGGGTAGTATGAGTCACCAGACCTGGCGCAGTCCGTCTGGAGACCGGAGATGACATTCAATTGCAAAACTCATGGAATATTGAGCATCTCCACAAGTTCTACCCGTAAGGCGCGGCTGTCGGGCCCTGCCCGGCAGCCACCCTTTTGTACAGGCCTTGCCTCAGCTGCATGTAACCCCTTGTACAAAGCTAGGCGAAGACCCTGAGCAACAGAGAAATAAATGAAGCGCTGGGGGGCCCCGACAAGTTGCATGCATGAATAAGCATTTCATAAGCATTGCATGATTCATGTAGATAGGTTGCATGATCATGTAGATAGATTGCATCTGGCATCATCTTCATTTGCATAAACTGCAGGCTCCTGCCGTGGACTTAGTCCTAGGAAGAGGATGCGAAGACAAGCCAACACTGCGATCTCCGGCAAGCCAAATAGATAAGTTTCATCTCTTATCCATACATGTTCCATGAGTAGAACTTGTGCATACAAAAACCTCGCCGCCTCGGAAACAAAGGTGCTCCCATCTACTAGCACGAACGTTGCTTCGGTCAGGATGGTCATAGTAGCCTTTGGTTGAAAGGGGTTGGCGGGGGGCTGGTCTCTCCTAATAGGTTCTGCGCCCGGCAGGCTCAGCCTCACGGCAGCAGTCCTATGCGGTGCCGGCAAGGTAGCTTACCGGGACCTACTTGTTTACGTGAAAGTATGGAGGTGTTTCGCCTCTGCATCGATGTCATACATGCACAAGTGCCCGGCAAGCTTATCTTTTTCATTAATATGATGATCAACAAGTACAAATCCCATGGAACATAAACATGGATACAAGAGATTACATTATTTAAACTAAAATTTGGCAAGTGCCTACAAATTTAAGACTGAAAAAAGATAAGTGGCCCGTGATGCCTTTGCCCCTGTCCATCTCCTTCAGGAAATCCCAGGAAGGAACGGAGAAGGCGGAAGGCGGGCCTGGATTCGGCGCCTCCCCGGGATCAGGAGAACGCCGCCAACGGGTTAAGAGGAAGAAACCGGAGGGCAGGCACGGGCGGTGGCATTGGTGGGAACCTAGAAGGAGTCACCGGCAATCACAGCTCGTCGGAACGGTCGCCCCCGTTCTTGGCGCGTCGTGGGTTGCCGCCACCTTCAATGTGAAAGCCGCGTGTCCCAGGAGACCCCCACAGAGAGCATGGGCGTCCCCGACAGCCCGACGACACGAAGACCCCGCCTGTTAAGGAAGCATGCACAAGGACTAGAGGCTCTCCCATGCGCCGGACGGACAGAGTACGGGGAGATAGGGTCCGCCCTCACCAATGGCGAACCATTTTTGCCACCTCCCTCCAACGCCGCAGGAAAAGGGGGGATAGGCCGCAATCGACTATCACACCTTCTGCCCATTATGGGCCTCGGCATGGTGTCGTTTGTGTCGCCTCTCACTAAAGTTGAAGCCACGGGCGACCCGGCGAGGAGCACACCAGAGTCGCCACCTCCGGTGCTACCGCCGCCCCGCCCGAGCGCTCCCATGGGGCTCACACAAAACTCCAAGCTAGGGCCCGGAGGCTGGCCCTAGGCTCTTCCTTTCAGCATACCCAGAAGAAGCAGAAGGCAGAGGAGGAGTGGAATGTGGATGAATGCCTCCGCTCCTCCCCCACTCCTCCTTTTATAGGCGAGCTGGGGTGGGGGCTGATTCCCCGGCGAGTACCCGCCGTCCTCCTCCACCAATCCAAGAAGATCGGGCCCCTGCTTTGATGCTCTCCCGCACCACGCGCCTCCATTACCTACCCCACTCAATGCATGCGGCATACGTGGCTGAGGATAAGGGCACGGTGGGAAGGGTGAATTGGCAGTTACCCGCCCGTGCGTTAAAGTCATTCGCGTGCCATTAGAAGAATGGCCCCACTACAATTGGTGTTGCCCGGCACGCGGGAAAATCGGAAACTGACCCAAGCTCAAGTTAATGAAGAAACAAAGAAGATCTCAAAGGGCGGATCCGCCCTTACATTTCTACCTGTGCACTGGTTAGGGCCTACCCCGACGACGCCCAGCGGCGCGTCCGTGCCAGGCCCGGGGGGCTCCGGTCGATGCAACAGACCCTGGGTCCATTGCACAGACTGTGCACAGTCCTGAGACCAGATTACAAGACCAAGATCAGACCAAACAAGGAGGATCAATTCCTTTGAAGGATCCAAGTGCAAGTCGAGAAGGCTAAGGCGAGCCAAAGGAACGAGGCATCGCCAAGGGAAGGACCTACCTTGCCGGGCAGGCGAGCCTAGCAGGGTTGGCTTTTGCCCCGGAAGCAAGCTCCCAGATCATCCCGGCAGGCCTACCAGGGCTGGCGGAGGCAAGCCACTCCAACGCTCCACCTCACAAGCGACGCAAGTCAGTAATCAAAGCGGTGTCAAGCTCCAAGGTGACTAAGTGGCTGCTTTCTGCCACATGGCAGCCACTTCCTACAGCAAACACCTCCATATGACACCCATCCTGAGACATGTCAAGTAAGTAGGCGTGAAGCTGGCAAAACAGCCCGGCAGGGCTTGCCGGGTGAGCTGTGATGTGACACAGAGCAGTGCATTTAATGCGCTCTGTCGGCCTGCAGAGTTAGATATGATAGCACTGCTAGCTATCTAATCAGTACACAAAGACTGATTTGCCACTGTGGTGACCCTTAATCTATAAAAGGAGGCCCATGGCGACCATAGAAAGGGTTGGATCCTCGCATATCCATACGCGTGTAGCCACTCTCACCCCCAGAGCAACCTTGCCGGCGAGTGTGCTACGTTTCACCACCATTATCCACCATCAATCCACCAAAGCAGGAGTAGGGTTTTATGCCTCACGGCGGCACGAACCTGGGTAAAGACTGCCCGTGTGATCTCTGCCGTGCTGTGTGACGCTTCTCCGCTCTTTGTGCAACGTGTCCATCCCCCCGCCAAACCAAAAGGGGTTGATGGCCCCATAGGTGGCCGTGGTTTCCCATGACAAATATACCCAGGGCTGCAAGATGCCAAACACCGATCATTGTCACATGGATGTTGGATCTAACATCGGGGCAGAGGCGTCAAGCTACCAATGGAACACCGGAAAGCCGAAATGCCCACTGGAAAACCAAGACGTCGACGCAGATGACGATGATCTTGATATGCTAGATTTTGCTTCTATGATTGCAGATTCCAAGGGCCCAAAAAAGGATATGATTGGGTACAAGGATCTGCCAACCATTGATGCGGACTCCAAGAAAGAATTGTATCCAAGTTGCAAAAAGAAATATCCCAAGTTGAGCGCCATCCTGGCGCTTCTCAGATTTAAAGCAGCAAACGGTTTATCAAACAAGGGCTTCACAAAGATGTTAGGTATTTTGAAAGAAATTCTTCCGGAAGATAATGTGCTCCCCAGAAGCATGAACGAAGCAAAGAAAATTGTTTGCCCATTGGAACTTGAAGTACAGAAGATACACGCTTGTGTGAATGATTGTATATTGTACCGTGGTGAGTACAAAGATTTGCGTGCATGTCCCACATGCAAGCATGCATGATACAAGCGCAGGAGAGCAAAGGACAAGTACAAATTGGACGACGAGATCAAGACAGGAATCCCATTCAAGGTTGTTTGGTACTTGCCTTTAATTCCAAGGTTGAGGCATTTGTTTGCAAACCCTAGAGAGGCAAAGAGGTTGCGGTGGCATCATTATGAGCGAACTGCGGATAAATATATGAGGCACCCGAAAGATGGGGCTCAGTGGGAATTAATCAACAACAAGTTTGAAGACTTTGCCAAGGATCCTAGAAGTATAAGGCTCGGGGAGTGTACTGACGGGATGAATCCTTTTGGCGATATGAGCACCAATCACAGCACATGGCCGGTGCTTCTGTGCATATATAACCTAGCTCCTTGGTTGTGTATGAAGAAAAAATACATTATGATGTCAATGATTATCCAAGGCCTGAAGCAACCTGCAAATGACATCGACATTTACTTTCAGCTGCTGGTAGAAGAACTGCTAACAGTGTGGATAGATGCGCCTGCTGTAAAGTGTTATGATGCTTACAGAAAGAAGATTTTCGATCTACATGCGATGCTGGTGCACACCATTCAAGATATGCCGGCATTAGGCAACACATCGGGTCAGAAAACAAAGGGAGATGTAGGGTGTGTCACATGCATGGATAGGACAGCTAGCGGATTTCTTCCCAACTCGCGCAAAACCATGTATTTGCGTCATCATAGGTTCTTATGGAGAAATCACCCATACCGAAAGATGAAAGCTGAATTTGATGGTACGGCAGAGGTAGATGTGGGCCCAAGACCCTATGATGGGGAGGTGGTCCACAACATGGCTAAACAAATTAATGTTGTGCTTGGCAAGAAGCACGCGTTGATGGTGAAACAAACACCCAAGGGTCAAGTGTTTAAGAAGAAATCGGTGTTCTGGAAATTACCTTACTGGGAGATTCTACGTGTACGTCATTGCATCGATGTCATGCACATAGAGAAGAACATATGTGAAACCATCCAGAGGCAAGCATCCTACAAGGTTATACCGCGGAGGAGGTGGTTGAGTTTTGCACCGAATACATGAAACAAAGACCTATAGGTTTGCCCCTCTCTCGCCACAAGGGAAGGTGAAAGGTAAGTCAGTCCTTGCTGGCACGCAAATGGCTGGACCCGAAGAATTGGCAGAGAAAGCCCATTTGACAGTACTACTTAACAGCCCAGTTCTCAGCGCTTATGCCAAAGAACACTTGGCGGAGATACGCCAAAGCTTCTTACCAATGGTGCCTTCATCAGATGTGGAGATGAAGGAGCACACTAAGAACTACGCCGAATGGCTGAAGAATCATTTGGCACAAGGATCCATCGATGACATTGCTACATGGTTGGCACAAAAGCCATCACCTACGGTGTTGACGTACCAAGCATATCACATAAATGGATACATGTTCTACACTGAGGAACATGATGAGAAGACCTCATATCAGAACAACTCTGTTTGAATAGAATGCATGACTGTAGATGAAGCTGATAAAAGGGTATACTATGGAACCATCAAAGAGATTTGGGAGCTTGACTATGTGAAAGTTAAGGTGGCATTATTCAGGTGTGCATGGATCCCTCTTGGTCATGTAAAGGTTGATGATTACAGGAAGACCTGTGTTTACAGGACAACGATGGCATATCATGCAGACCCGTTCATTCTTGCCAGCTGTGCTACCCAGATTTTCTATGCGGAAGACCCCTTGCATAAGAACTGCCATGTCATGATGCATGGGAAGAGGAGGGTACTGGGTGTCGAGGATGTTGCCGATGAGGACGAGTACGATGAATTTGCTGAGTTGCCAGCCAAGTGATCACACACCCATGTAACAGAGAAGCGTAAAATCATCAGAAAACCCAAGTTCATTCGGGGTCAACGTAATGATCCCAGTTCCCCCATGTACATGGGAATTAAGCCGTAAGACTAGTCTTTATGCCTACCCTGCAACTTAATTCGTTCAACTTAGAACTGTCGCGTGTACTAAATTTGTGAGTTATGCCCGGTTTTCTGTTGATGCAAGAACCGTTAATATGTTGACCTTGATATGCTGTCAGTTCAGGCAATGAATATGAACTGTTTATTATTATTATTATTATTATTATTATTATTATTATTATTATTATTATATCATAGAGGTAGCACACTCAATTGATCTCACTCCAGCATGTGTGAACAAAAGATATGCAATCTGGTTTGCGAATAGCACACGGTTCATTCATGAAAGCCGTGTGCCGACCAAACCCCGCGCGTGATCTGAGTCGTGCTTTCTAATTGGCCAGAACCCAAACCCCACGGATCGTACGTCTGCACCATAGATCCTGAAGAGTTGGATCATATGCAATCCTCATCCCTTTCGATAGCAAATGCAGTTCTGGTTGTAATTTTATTTTTATGCACAAAATGCACGTTAAACTCAAAAAATGTCTTAAATATAGCTAACGATACCTGAAATGCGCCAGAAAATCAAACCCGTGGTATAATGGTGATTGCGTACCGTGGACATTTTTATGAGGCCAAACGATGAAGTCACCAGCCACTGGAGTTTGAATTGACATGTCTCCTTCTGGAAACCATGATCCTTCATGTGAGATGCTCCAGTTTGGAAGGAGCGATCATCAAAACTTGTGCCAAACTTTACCAAAATTTTTCCATGGGGTCGTGAGAGCACACTCCACGGGCACACATCGATTTTGATGATGTCTGGACTCCATCTGAATTTCCTGTAATTAAAATACCAACTAGGCCTACGCCAGTGGCCGCACCTCGCGGCCGAAATGTTTGAAACTTCTCCCCGCTTCTCGGACAAACGGATGAAAACTCACAGAGTGACGCACAAATGATTTGTACACCTTCTTTGCTAAGGGTGGCCATAGTGGGGGTATCATAGCCGGTATCATGCACTCGGGAATAGCAAATATGATGATGTGGCAAGGAATTAAAGAAGGGAGAGTGGGTTAGAGTAACATAGGTAGATACAGTAACATAATAAATGCTATACTACTTTGTGTCATGCATGGCCATAAATAGGGTCATCATATCTATGATACTACTCTATGATACTATGCACTATGAAGGTACATATTATCATATATTAGTATCATATGCATGATACTAGTATATGATACTCCCCACTATAAGGCTGGCCATAGTGGTGGTATCATAACCGGTATCATGCACTCGGAAATAGCAAGTATGCTGATGTGGCAAAGAATTGAAGAAGATAGAGAGGGTTAGAGTAACATATAGGTAGATACCGTATCATGTTAAATGCGATGCTAATTTGTGTCATGCATGGCAATAAATATGATCATCTATGATACTACTCTATTATACTATGCACTATAATTAAAGGTAGTATCATACACTAGTATAATATATATGCATCATACTAGTATATGATACTCTCCACTATGAGTAGCCTAAGTATAGCCTAACTAAAACACCCACATGTAGTTGTAGTAGGGTTTTGACTTTATATGCACTAAATGCAAGGTAAGTGCAAAAAATGACTTAAACATAACACACGCGACCTGAAATGGGCCAGAAAATCAAACCAAGGGTATATCCGTGATTGTTTACCATGATTTTTTTCGAGCCAGAACGATGTAGTAACTGACGATTTGGAGTCTGAAGTGCCGCGTCTCCTTTTGGAAACTATGATCCTTCTTGTGAGATGCTCCGGTAAGGAAGGTGCGAGCACCAAAACTTGTGCCACACTTTACCAAAAAATTTCCATGCGATCGTGAGAGCACGCCATAGTGACACAATGATTTTCGTTATTTCCGGACTCTATATGCATTTCCTGAAATTAAAATACCAACAAGGCCTACGCCTCAGGCCGCACCCTGCGGCCGAACTGTTTGAAGTTTTTTCCTGTTTCTCGGACAATGAATGAGAACTCACAAAGCGACACACAAATGATCTTGCTAACACCCACGTGTAGTTGCGACTATATATATATATGTGTGTGTGTGTGCAAAAAATGACTCAAATATAGCAAACAAGATCTCTTTTTTTTGCATATTCAAAGTTTGAGATTGCTAGCCAGGCTTGCCGCCTGGTAAAATGCACCAGAAAAATGAACCGTAGGGTACAATCATGATTTCTTATCGTGGAAACAAAATTGGAGGCGAACCGATGAACTCATGTTTTCATTCAAACGAAAATATGCTGTTAGTTAAAGTAAATGTTTTCAAATAGCACACGGTTCACTCACGAAAGTCGTGTGCTACTAAACCGTGGGCGATGCCCCCCTACCACGCGCGCGATCTGAGTCGTGCGTTCTGATTGTCTAGAACCTAAACCCCATGGATCGTACGTCTGCATCGTTGGATTCTCCTTGATCGGACGGCGATCCTCATCCCTTTCGGCAGCACATGCAGTTCCAATTGTGATTTTATATATATCCACAAATTGCATGTTAAATTCAAAAAATGTCTTAAATATAGCAAACGATACCTGAAATGCATTAGAAAATCAAACCCGTGGTATAATGGTGATTGCGTACCATGGAAATTTTTATGAGGCCAAACGATGAAGTCACCGGCCACTGTTGTTTGAATTGACACGTCTCCTTTTGGAAACCATGGTCCTTCATGTGAGATGCTCCGGTTTGGAAGGAGCGATCATCAAAACTTGTGCCAAACTTTACCAAATTTTTTCCCCGGGGTCATGAGAGCACGCCACGGGCACACACCGATTTTGATGATGTCTGGACTCCATCTAAATTCCCTGTAATTAAAATACCAACTAGGCCTACACCAGTGGCCGCACCTCATGGCCGAAATGTTTGAAACTTCTCCCTGTTTCTCGGACAATGGATGAAAACTCGCAAAGCGACACACAAATAATTTGTGCACCTTCTTTGCTAACTAACACCCAGATGTAGTTGTAGAATGGTTTTGAATTTATATGCACTAAATGCAAGGTAAGTGCAAAAAAATGACTTAAATATAGCAGACGAGACCTGAAATGGGCCAGAAAATCAAACCTAGGGTATATACGTGATTGTTTACCGTGAAAAAAATTTGAGGCAGAATGATGTAGTCACTAACGATTGGAGTCCGAAGTGCCGCGTCTCCTTTTGGAAACTATGATCCTTCTTGTGAGATGCTCCAATTTGGAAGGTGTGAGCATCAAAACTTGTGCCAACTTTACCAAAAAAATTCCATGGGATCCTGAGAGCACGCCACGGTGACACACTGATTTTTTTTATTTCCGGACTCTATATGCATTTCCTGTAATTAGAATACCAACAAGGCCTATGCCTCTGGCCGCACCCTGCGGCCTAACTGTTTGAATTTTTTTCCCGTTTCTCGAACAATGAATGAAAACTCCCAAAGCGACACACAAATGATCTTGCTAGCTAGCACCCACGTGTAGTTGCGACTATAGCAAACGACTCAAATATAGCAAACGATACCTCAAATGCACGAGAAAATCGAACCATAGGGTACAATGGTGATTTCTTACCATGGAAAACAATTTGGAGGCGAAACGATGGACTCTTGTTTTCATTCAAACGAAAATATGCTCTTAGTTCATGTAAATGTTTTCAAATAGCACACGGTTCACTCACGAAAGCTGTGTGCCTACCAAACCGTGGCCGATGCCCCCCCCCCTGCTGCGCGTGCAATCTGAGTCGTGCATTCTGATTGGCCAGAACCCAAACCCCATGGATCGTACGTCTGCACCGTTGGATGCTCCCAGATCGAACGACAACCCTCATCCCTTTCGACAGCAAATGCAGTCCGGCTAGGATTTGATTTATATGCCAAAATGCACGATAAATGCCAAAAAATGTCTTAAATATAGCACACGAGACCTGAAATGCGCCAGCAAATCAAACCCGTGGTATAATGGTGATTGCTTAACATGGGAAAAATTTAGAGGCGAAACGATGAACACATGTCTTCATTTCAAAATTAGTACGTCTTCATTTCAAACGAAATTATTCTCTTTGTGCACACGAGCGCTTAGAGGCAACCGTTTGCATAGGCCTTTCCGCGCGGCGACCGGGGATATTTTTTCACCCTTTTCACCTAGGCCGCCAACACCCCCCACCGTCCGCCCACGTTTCACTCAACTAGTCTACCCAATCTCCATCGCCAGCTCCCCCTCCCCCAGATCCATAGTAGAACCCTCTCCGGCGCCGGCGTGCTCACCTCGGCCGTGTGCCCGCTCTTCGGTGTCAAGCCTACATCCACTACCGTTCCCAACATGCGGCTGCCCGCGCCTCGCCGTCTTCGTTTGCTCACCAGCCACCCTCGAGCATATCGATCCTGTAACCCTCGCCTCTCCTGTGGTCTGGCCGGGTTTGCATTCAGAAATCTGTTAGTTACTGATCTCCATAGCGGTGAGGCATATTTCCTCACAATCCCTCTTCCTATTTCGTTCCGTATGTTCCCAAATTGGCTATAAAATAACGGAGAGCGTATATATGTTCATTATCTACCTTCCTAACTAGTACATATAAGCTGTATTTGTTCCAATAAGTTACTGCCGATTTACAGATCGCGGGCGCCCGAGTCACACAAACTTAACAAGTAAGCCGTACATTTTCTAAATTATTGCATGACATGCTTAGACAGCTTGATACCAAGTTGTTAGTTTTATGCTTATCCTCCTTTCCTAAGTTGTGCATGTGTTCTCTGTAGATGCCGAGTAGCAGCGACAGCACTCATGCTTCAGGCGATGTATCTTCATCTGATTCCGACAACCCTAGGTCTTCAGCAGATGGTGAGGGATCAAGTAATCTTGACAGGATAAAGCTGCAGCAATTACCCTTCCGGTCAGGACACGGAGGAATGCTCCATGGAAGCCCACACACCAGCCTAAAGGTGTATATGAAGTAACCGAGATCGATTTAAAGTCTTGGGCTCCAACTAAACCAGATAAAGCACGCACAAGGTTCAGGAGTGTGTGTGGATTTGTTGGCAGGGCAAGGCTCAACATTAATCTACCGGGGTTTCGGAAGGCTGACACAGAAACACGGCAAAGGATAGTCCGGGAGATCATGGATCACTTCAACGTTCCAGACCAGTGGAGAATGCAGGTGGAACACGCTGCACTAAAGAAGGCTAGGGATGCTTGGAGAAACTGGAAGCACATGTTGTACAAGAAGTACTTGAGTGAAGGCAAGGACCCAATCCCCGCATACCCACAAATTACAAAGGCAGACTGGGCAGAATTCAAAAGGGTCAGGGCAACTACAGAGTTTGCTGAGAAGAGTGCCAAGCAATCCGAACTTCAGAAGAGGAACACACACCCCCACCGTATGGGTGTTGCAGGATACTACGGCACGAAACCGATATGGGACCAGGAGGACAAAGAAGCAGTAGCGTCGGGTGGGAAATCGGCCTTTAGTGAAATCAGGGGCGAACACGCTAGAGACTACTTGCGGGCACGTGCAAGGAGGCGTGACGATGGAACTTATTACTTTGAAAACTCACGTGACGAAGAACTGTATCGCGTGATGTTAAAGGCTTACAAGATCCCTGGAAGGTTCTACAGGAACTTAGGGCCATGTGACATTCTGTCCATTGCTCTGGAAACAAGAGAGCCCCCTGGCCATGCAAGGGGTATAGGTGTTAATGTCCCGCACAAGAGGGCTTTCACACACTGCAAAGAAGAGAGGCTCTGCATGAAAAAAGCGAGGAGTGAAATGAAGCAGAATGAATTGTATGAAAGGTTGAGGAAGGACATGTATCCGGCTGTTCGAAAGGATATTGAGGAGTCAATGATGATGCAGAAGACTCTAACACTGACAGATAGCCAGTAGATGGGACGGGAGGCGGGCATGGAGGATGCTGCTTATTGCGCAACAACACTGCACAAGAGTAGTTGTGCATCAGCTGACCCCAGCGACACTGAGACTGCAGCTGCTCATGATGATGCTATATCTGATCTATCTGGAATGAAAGACAGACTGAAGGGCATGCTTACACATTATGAAGGTACATTAAAATGTGCAACAGCCTGGGTTTGCCCACCCTTCTTGGAAGAGGGCCTCTTGTTGGACAATGTGCCATTGAAGCCGGGCTGTGTGAAGTGCTATGTGACTAAAGTAAAGCCTGGATTCAATGAATTTGCCCTGAAGAATGTCCTAGGAGACTTTGATGAGCAAAGGACCTTGGGAGAAACACTGTTACATCACATCCAGTGGCCATGAAAGGAAATAGAGTTCATCTATGAGATCCCTGAAGCACCGCCAAGAGTAACCAATGTCGCCCCTCAACCGGTGACGCTCTCCCTGCCACAGCAGCTCTCGCGTGCTTCCCCCAAAGAACCTAATACTCGTAATCCGATGGCTGATGCATCAACCTATGATCAGCCGGCCCGACTTTGTGCCGTACAGGCCATGTCATTGTCCGCCGCAGAGCAGCCAGTGGCAAGGCCTAGAACTGCTGAAGACGCACCACCAGTTCAGATGCCGGCCGCTGAAGCAGCGGGGGGAGACCTAGCTGCAGCACATGATCAGCAGACCAACCTGGTGGAATGGACTGCCAAGTAGTCTGATGCTTTGGAACCGCCTGCTAAGCAGCATGTAGGTCGAAAACTGACTGCTCATTTGTCTGTCGGTCCATAGCCGCTTGATCAGCATACCAATGCGTCAGCACTTCCTGCTCAGCAAACCAACACGTTGGCACGGCCTCCTCAGCACACCAACAAGTTGGCACCACCTGTGCAGAAACCCGGCATAGCTTCAACGCATGGTCAGCAGTCCGGTGCCTCTGCTCCTACAGCCTAGCAGTCTGTCACAGCAGCACCGCCAGCTCAGCGGTCCGGCATAGCTAAACCGTCTGCTAAGCAGTCCGTCGAAGCTTCACTGTCTTCTCGGTAGTCTACCTTTCAGCCAACCAGACATTCTACCAGAAATGCTTCAAGTACCAAGAAGGAAGCAACCAAAAAGGCTGCACCCCCAAGGAAGCGCGCCGGGAGAGCGAAGAGGAAAGAGAACGATTGCCTCTTACTTAAAGCACTCATCACCCAGAACCAAATTAACAGCAAGTTGTTCGAATCGGAGAGTAATATTATTTCTGATGGCATGAATGATGCAGAAATAGATTTGGTGCTTGCTAAAAATAAAACAGACATACTTGAAGCACGCAATTACGTCCATGGCCAGCCATTTCTTGTTGGCGAATACTTTGATGAGTGCAGCTCAAGTTGCCGCAAGTTACATGAATATTGCATGGATCAAATGTCAGCAGGTCATCATGGTCTGCTAGTCCACTACAACAGAGATCATTTCTGACACGATGCTGGTTCCATCAATGTGAGTTTCGAGGACTTACATCTCTTCTTCAACTTCAATGAGCTCGATGCCACTCTTGTTAGATGCCTGATTTTGTAAGTACCTAACAAACTCTAATCAACTTCTCCATACAAGGCTGTAAATGATAAACAGCTAACTGCATTTTATTCCTCTCAGGGGATTGAACGCGCAGAGAAGAAAAAGGGAGAGTGTGTATTTCATAGATCCTGCATTAGCAAATGGAACAACATTAGATGGTAAGGACCTACGGGACTGGGCCATTAACACGGTCGTCCATATCTTCGAAAACACGTCCCATGCAGAATCATTTCTCTAGCCATATCATGAACGGTAAGTCAAGTAAACAACCACGCATACACTGATTGTCTTTCAGATTTTGACATAATTCATAAGTTCATGGCTTTCTTAATATATAGCAATCACTGCATATTGGTATTCATTGTTCCAAACAAGAACACCGTTTACTACATGGATTCTCTCAGAGAGTCAACAAACGCTTAGGATCTGATGCATCTTCAGCAATTCATGGATAGGTATTGAATTCTATGATGTTGAAATTAATTTGCATTCATATCTGGTTCAATAATTGATGTTGTCAAAATTCATCTTCATTTGCAGTGTGCTCGCATTGTGGAAAACTAAACCAGGGAACCTGTTCAAGAGGGAACTACCTCTGCAGCACGAGATCGTTTCTCCGGTAACACACTGAAATCCGTTATTTTCGGAAAATTTATCCAATAGTCTGCAAATACCTTTTCTTACGCTAGTCAAATGTTCAAGCTTCTAAATAAACCTCTTTCTATTTCTATCCAAAGAAAAAAAATACATCTAACATCGGTTAGGTTGTTCCTAACAGGACAAATACATGACTAATTCTGTACAAAAAAATTAGTGTCCTCAGCAACAAGCAGGGACCAACCTTTGTGGATACTATGTTTGCAGACACATGATCTCCATCTGCAAATCTGCTGATAGTTGTGAAGATCCTCGCGATTTAGTACCAGTAAGTCTATCTTAATTAATATCTTCTACTCCACTCATATGGCACATTCTGATCTTAAAAATACTGCAGCTCATCTTAGAATCGAGGACCCCTGAACCGCTCCCCGCTGGTGAATTGCTGATGGTTTGGAGATTTATCAGCGACTTCTTCCTGAATCACTACATCAATCCCACTAGTGATAATGAAGATTTCAGCATGCGTTCTCCTGAAACATTGAGTAAGAGTTAGCCGCTAAACATATACGCATGGATCCATTGTTTTCCATCTGATGAGGTCTTCGTATTTCGTACACTATGATTAATTATGTAATGCATATATGTGTCGACAAATCATTGGAATTTAGCTACCATATGTTCAATTGCAATTGTTGTGAAATCTGATGAATGTTCTTCCTGTGGACACTATTTGTTCAATTGAATATTGTGGCAAATTTGCTTTTTGCATGCCGATTCAAAATGGGATATTTTTGTTTTAACCTGGCAATTGCTCCGCACATGGTTCAACTAAATGAGTGTGTGCGATCCACATCGGAAAGCATACATCAATCATAGCGGAACCGTCAGTGATACATAGCAGATCGCAAACGATTTGCAGCGCTACTACGTGTGTGTAGGGTCTCCGGAACCGTTCGTGATATCACGTTATCGCACACGAGAGCACGGAGTAAACCGTGCCCAATGTGAAATACAATCCCAGTCGTAAATTTTTCAGGAAACGTGTGGGATCCCAAACGAAAAGCACACGTCACTCTTGCCGCAACCGTCGGTGATACACAACAAATCACAAACGGTCTGCAGCACTTGTATGTGTGCGAAGGGGCTCCTGAACCATTTGTGATAGAACATTATCACACACGGTAATTGTTGGGAAACGTGTGCGATGCAGTCTTGCATGGCAGACGGGTTCCGCAGACAACTCATGTGCGATGGGGAACATATCGCACACAGTTCATATGTTGGCCCGTGTGCCTTAAATACTGTTTCCCAAACGAATCATTACGACACACCTTTTGGTTTCACTGCGTCATTAGAAACGTTTAATCACAGATCGCACACGATTACATTTTGCAAGGCCTCTGGATCATGGCTCCATATCCCCGACGGTTTATGGGTCGTGTGGGAAGGACCCCCCTATCACCCACACTCACTTGGCGACGGTTCCAAATGTCGTCGCGGAAAGGGGTTAAAAACCGTTTGTATAGCACCTCGCTGTACCAGTGCATGGACCTTCAACATCATTGAAGGCTCAATATTCGCCTTCCGCTTCAGCAGTTTTCTAGATGAGATTCATCTGTCTATTTACTGTCTATGATGCTAATTTCCAAAGGTTCTAGATGTTGCATGTGAAACTTGGTGTTGTTGTGTAATGGGGTAACTAGCTATATGCCAATATGGTGTAACTGGTTGTTGAAGCTATATCATGTTGTACTCTGATGTATTTCAATTATGAAATCCTGGTTATCGTAATACGAATATGAAATATATTTTGTGTTTGATATGAAATGTCAATTTGGTTACTAAATGGATTAAAAATAATAGGCCAATTAGCCTTCTTATTAGGTTTTTCAATTGCAGACGGTTATTGAGACAACACCGTGGGCGATGACCTCAAACAACCCACAAAGTTTCTAGAAAGTAGGAGTGTGATCAATGAACAATCCACACACGACTTCTGCCCAACAACTATTTGCGTTAGGCCACCTTGCATATACGTTTCCACATAAAAAGTGTGTGTGATGGACAGCCCTATGCCATATAGTTTCTTCTAACCACCGGCTTGACATATTCAATAAGCAAATGATAAAATTATAAAAATCGTCTGTGATGGCCACCCCTATCACGGACGATGAGATGCGGAAAATTGTGTGTGATGTACCATATGAATGGAAATGTTGGTTTGGGATTCACTATGCGGGGTGCTAAGAACATCTCACATGATTTGGCCCATATAATTGTTTCCGATGGCTCACCCTATCGCACATGAGCTCTTTTTGCACTGCGTGTGTGACCGGATGGACCCCCCTTATTACCGAAATAAGAAAGGCGACGGTTTAAAACTATGTAGCGGAAAGATGATAAAACACATTTGTATAGGACCCACCGGCACTAGTGAACGTATTTTCTTCTCTCTTGAAGGATTAGCTATAGAAATAATCGAGAAGCGGTATGAATCATCTTGGTGCAATCTCTTGCCTCCTAGTGTTTTGGAGATTGTTGCCAGAAACAGGCATGGACTGATTTGTTTGCTAGTGCGCACAGAGAGAAACTATCCATGCAAGTTAGAGGAGAATGCTATGTTCGGTGTTGAAGTTCAAAGAACTTCATTGAAGATTATCTACATTGCAAATAAGGAAGAAATAGATTTCTAGAAGAAATGATAACAAGTAGATTATGTTGAAGGAACTGACGCAAAGCAATTTTCGTTCGGTATGTCTAAGGAAGAATGACTGCAGTCAAGTAGATTGAAGGCGAAGCGAAGACGTTGCATTCATTTTGTTGTTGTTCTTTATCTTATTTGAGTCATAGGATCACCATACTATTAAGAGGGGTATAGGTTCTCTAAGGTTAAGTCCATTGTGATGCTTAGCTGAAACCTATGAAAGACTAAGGGAAATCTCTTTGTGCTCCAAATGATTACCTGTTGGCTGAAGATGATGTTCTTTGGTTCTATAGGAGATATCTATCAGACCGGGGAGTTAGCATTACTTCTTCCGCAAGTCATGTTACCGTTGTGCTCAAAATCCGGCCGTTGGAAACGTGTTGTTCGGCCATTGGCTAGACCGCGTGTCCAATTTTGTCATTTCCCTTTCGGGAAGGTTGCGGTCCCTGCTCCAACATTGATCATTGGCTGATCTGCTTGAGATTCTAAGCAGATTGATTAAGCCCCCCTCTCAAGAGATTTGAGTTTCAGATACAATGGGAGAAAATAAGATCCAAAACTTAGACAGTGGTTGAGCATCACAATAGATCTGAGTTGAGTTTTTGTACCTATTACTCTTGAGAGCTGCACACTCTCTAGACGGATAGGCGTCGGCTTGAGTGTCGAAGAATAATTGTCTTCACCAAGCACAGTCTTCAGCAACCAAGAATAATTGGTTCGCGAAGAAGTCTGTCGAATATTTGGAGGTCGCTGACAAGTATCTACCACGAGTAAATTCAACCAAAGACTGATCAGCTTCAGGTTGAAAGAGAATATGGCGGAGAGAGGTTTGCTCCTGTGTTCAATCACAAGTCCCTCCAACCATACGTAGTCCTTTTGCAGAAGGTCGAACTTGGCTATCAAATGATCCTGTCGCCATTGAGCACCACTGGTTCACTCTACTCTACTGCAACATTTTTAGTAGTTTATCTTCAGTGCTCTGTGTTTCAATAATTTTCATGGTCATGTACTCACATCTATAGCACATTTCTAATCATTTGATTCTATTCATTCTACATGTTATTCTTTCATCCATACTCTCGTTCGATAGTCAGTATCTTAGTTCGTAACTCTTGTTGTTATTCAACTATACATGTTGTTTGTCTCTAGTTATCTTTCTATGCTACTGTTGTCATAGCAAAAGTAGTAAGCTACTATTCTCGAATGATTGTCTTATCTTTCCTCGAAACATTTACTTAGTCATCTCCAGAGATTTATCTTTCAGTCTAGCTGAGTCTATTTATCTTTAGTGCTTGATCTACATAGTTTATTCTGGTGATGTGTTTGGTTTTGATTTGAAGTTTCAAAAGGAATTTTGAATCTCCCATTCACCGCCCCTCCTCTGGTCAATATACTCTATGTCCTAACAAATCTAGTGTAATGCCCCTACAATCATAACCTAATGATGCCATGCCACCATGTGTGCTGAGCTAAATTGTCACTTGGTTAAAACTCAAGTCAAATCAAATTCAAATTGCAAGTCAAATTATTATTTCTTCAAGCATCAAACAAAAATGTGTACAATATTCCATAAAATCCCCAGTAATTGTCATAAAGAAATCAAACTCATTTGGATTCCAAATTTGACACCAGCTACCTTTTAAGTGGATCAGCAACAAATTACTTGACCTTTTCACTTTCTAAAAATGTTTAAACAGATAAAAATGCTCTGAAACTTTTATGCCACTCCACCATGTTGCTATTGCATTATGTGCAAAGTTTCATCAGTAACTAAAATCACTAAGTGCCCCAGTTAAATATAAAATATAAACATATGATTAGCAGAAAAGAATAAGGAGAAAATCTCATGTGCACATTGGCCCATCGTGAATAGTACCTAGCCTAGCCATGGTCTCCATCAACCTCCTGCTCACCTGCGGCGCGCTGGAGGGCGTGCGCCTATTCACATCACGAATGCACACGTGTCAGCCATCCGCTGGAAAGCTAAGGGGATAAGAGGCCACCCTCGTCCCTAGACGAAACCCTAATCCCCTTTATCCCTCTCACTAAGTCGCTCTCTCTCCCAAGCTCCACTGTAACCTGCCATCGCCGTCGCCGCATCGGTCCTATGGCCATCGAACTTCGTGTGCCACCTAAGGATGTCCAGAAGAGCCGTTGTTCACTACTTCGTCATCTGCAGGGTTCGGATCGAGCGCTACACTAGTACACCAATGCGATCGAGCTCGTCTTCCACCTCGGACCCGAATATCGCCGTCGTTGCTTTGTCTTCTCCAGCGCCTCCCTGAGCTTGTCGAGCTTTCCATTTGCTCCAATGTGAGCTCCTCTCTGATTTCCCCTCTCTCCCTGAGCTTCGGCTCCTATCTAGGGTGTGCCTGCCGTAGTTGACACTCCGCTGCCGCCATTGCCACCACACGCGAGCCGTGCGTGCCCTTGAACACGCGTGCGAGCCACTGGCGCACTCCAGGGCACATGCAGCATCGAGCCCGAACCCCAGCTAACCCCCTAGCCTGCTCCCGCCGCGTTTGTGATGAAGGCCGATCTCTAGCTTCCGCCTGGCTCATCGTCGACACAACTTCCGGCCACCTTCGCGCGAGCAACCACCACTGTTAGACACGTGCGAGCCTCAGGAGTTCATAGCACCCAACCGCGCATCCAACGGAGCCCTGCATTGATTTTCCAGCAAGGCCGAGCCCTCTCCGTCGCTATTTTGGCCGCTGTCGTGCCTCATCACGTCTGGGTCACTGTCATGTGGACCCAGGCTGTCAGACCGCTTAGTTTAAGCCCTAATGGCCCACTGCCATGTCGGCCCCCTCCTAATTAGATTAATTACTTTATTAACTAAAATTAGTAAGCCTTGTTTCACTAACAGCCCGGCCCGACCAATTAGATTAAACTAAAATATTGTTAATAAACCCTGTCACTGACTAGTGGGTCCCACTGGCTAGTTTGACCAGTCAAAGTCTACATTTTACTGCTGACTGTGTAGTCAACTAGATCCCACTATCAGCCTCGCACAACCACTGGCTGAGTACACTTATGGGGTGTATCTACCATTTTATTCAATTAATGTTTCGAATTAAAATAAATCCAGAAAACTAGAAATTCATTTAAACTCATATAAAATAATCTATAATTCAGATGAAAATAATTTATATATGAAAGTTCATCAGAAAAATGTGTAGAATATGAATATGACATCCAGATACTTGTCAGACCCCTCTAACATAATGAACCTAGACATTTTGCATCAGGATCATCTGACCGAATAATACTTGGAGCTAGGAAAAGATTGCCAGATGTTTTCCCTCTCCTTTTAAAATTTTTAGTGATGCATTAGAGCATATTATCAACACATATTGCCATGACATGCATGTGTGTTGCATTAGTATGCCTACTATTTAACTATTTCCTCCTCGGTAGACTCCAAGACTGCTACTGTCCTCGAGCATGACTACGTCGTCGACAACCCGTCCTTCTCAACAGAGCTTCTAGGCAAGCAAAGTGTCAAATTCAGGGATTCGCAGACCCAAGAAGGTTCAAACTGAGGGGCGTGTGCGAAGATCCCAACCAGCTCTAGTCTCCAACTCACCAACCCACAGCCTAGCCTCGTCGAGTTTGTGCGAGCGGGGAAGAAGATGAACACAGAGATTTACCCAGGTTCGGGCCACCTTGCGGTGTAAACCCCAACTCCTGCTTTTGGTGGATTGGCCTTACGAGTAGGTAGAGAATGAACTAGTACAGTGGATGAGCAGCCTCACGAGGGCTCGGGTGGTGAGCATGGATCAGGTCCAGATTTGGTCGGGGTGGGATCCCTTCTACGGTGATGGCTAGCCCATATTTATAGTGGCCTTGGTCCTCTTACCTCATAGCTTAGGCGGGAAGGGATTCCACAATGGCCAATTTTGAAAGGGGACAAGGAGTACATCTTATCCTGACGAAAGGTGGTCTTCGCCTGCAAAGCTTCTGGCCATGATGCAGCGGTGGGCTCGGTCATGACATCCGTCCTGCCGAGCTCGTGGTCTTGGTCTCGTTGCACCGGAATGGGATGCTTTGGGGCTTTCCTCGAGAAACTGCGCCTGCCCTTGCTCCCTTAGCACCGAAGAGGAAACTGTCCCCACTGCGCCCGCTGGCGCCCGCCTGGCCTTGGTCGTCATGGCTCACGTCATTGCGGCCTCATAGATATCTCCGCTCCTCGGGAGGCAGCCTGGGAGGACCGCTCCTCTGGAGGACTTGGCGCCGCTTGCCTCGCGAGGCTGTGGCCCTCGTGAGGTTCTTCTCTTGGGGGTCTTGTAGCTTGGGTCGTACCAGGCCATCAATGAGCCCGCGCGCTGGGCCACAGACAGGCAAGTCTGGGTACCCCCGATCCGAGAACGCCGACAGTAGCCCCCGTGCCCAAGGTGCGCTCGGGCTGGCTTCAAAGCGAAGACAAGGAGCGAAGGGCGTAGCTCCGCAGGCCCCAACCGCATGTGGGCCAGGCTCGACGCGTGGCGCACGACGGGGCATGGACGCCTCCACTTCCCCATGTTGCCTCGGCAACCGCTCCGACTTGACAATGGCCTGACGCACGCTGTAGAGCCATCATTGCTCGGAATGCGGAGGGGCGCCGGTTAGCCTTCATTTGCCTATAAGAGGGCGAGGGAGGCAAAGCTCCTAGCCTGTCTTCATCTTCTTGCCTCCCCATTCCGTACTCTTGCTGTAGCATCCATGGCACCGGTGAGAAGGTTCCCTGCCGCCGAAAAGGGGAAAGCCCCCCAGGAGGGACCAGGCTCGCCGCCACCCAAGCGGGGGTGCGACTGTCCCCGCAAGTTCGCCACAACACCGGCGGCGGTTCCCCAGGGGCGCGAGCGCACCCCCAAGGGGGTCCGCATTGCCTCCGGCGGCCGTGGGAAGGGTCCCTCCCGCGGAAGCGGCTGCGGAAGCCGCGGCGGCCGTGGTCGAGGTGGAAAGCTCACGGTGGCCGCCCGGCCTCCGCACCCGCGATCCCACTCGGCTGACGTGGCCCAAGAGTTTGTGGTGTGGGCGGAGAGGCCGGCAGGCGTCTGGCTCCAGCTCCCGTGCTTCTTTGCGGAGGCGTTGCCGACCGGAGGGCCCGCTGGCCTATGGCTACAGGCCGACGGCTGCTGCAACAAGGCCTCATGGGTAGAGGTCGAAGTTACCCCCGCAGGCAATGTGTTCCTGAACCGCGGGTGGCAGACATTCTCCCATGCCCACGGCCTGCAGGGGAGGCGTACCCTCCACTTCAGGTATGACGGGGCGGCGACGCTCTTCATCAAGGCCTTGGAGGAAGACGGCAGGCGCTTGGGGTCCTGCCTAGAGGGAGACAGTAGCGACAGCGACCACCTCTCCGACGACGTTGGCTACCGCGTTGACGGCATCCTCCGCGGGAACTTGCCCTTGGAGATGGCCGCGACACCTCTGGCAGCAGTAGCGCCTCCCCCGGGGGAAGCAGGAGTGACGACGACTATGACGAACCGCCCCGTCGCTGCACCCAGACCAAGGAAGACGGCGAGCCGCCACACCGCCGTGACGCTGCCCAGGAGGACATCGAACCGCCACACTACCATGCCCCCGTCAAGGAGGAGGAGGACTCCGACTGAGCGTGGGCGGTGCCGGAGCCAGGCCTCAGGAGCAGCGGTCCTCGGGACGCCGCTTCTTTGTTTTTTTATTTCCTGCATTAAGAACAATGAAGAGCCCCGCAGGGGCGTGTGATGAATTGCGGTGCTTGCGCCTTTATATCAGTGTTTCCCACTCATATTCTAGATTTTACACTGATACTGATTGAAAGGTTCCTACCTGGTGCGATTAGGATAACTTAGCTTGACGGGCTTGTGACCCTTGGCGGGTTCCTGCGTCGTGGGGGCACGCTCCTCCGGAGCCTTGATCCTAGGTACACCCCAGGGGTCCTGAGGAGGCTCCCTCCTTATGGACTGAGTCGCTCCACGGTCTCGAGGGGCTAGTTGACCCGCAAGGTCCCTGGGGGACTCGCGAGATTATGGGGCCTCCGGAGATGCCTCCGCCAGGCGTCAGACCTCGCGGAGATGTAAAAAACACTTGATGTACGATTCCTCAATAATGAGCCGGACCGTGGCTGCTTTTTCTCCAGCCACCCTTCATTAGCGCCCATCTTGCGCCCAGAGCCCCCGAGCGAAGGGCAGTCGTCATTGGTATGATGGGTCACAATGCCCGGCAAGGCCAGGAGATAAACGCTCCTGAGGCTAGGGGCCGAAAGCGATACGTGCCCATTGGCTCGCTCGAGAGCGTCGCACGAGGATTCGAATGCCAAGGCCTTGGCGAGGTGTGCATGCGGGCAGACCCGCGGCCATGGTGACCTGGGACTACAATGTCGCCAGGGCTAGGCCGAGCATAACACCGTGCCCATCCCCCGCTCGTGGGACACGCGGGAGGGAGCAACGGGCAACCGCCACTTCCTCTAAGAACGAAATTCGAGGAGGAAAGAACACTGCAAGAAGGAAAAAGAAAGTCCCACTCCTTTTTCGAATAAAAATGCGAGAACTTAAAACTTCATTCCAAAAAGTGGCAAATTCGTTAAAAGAGCAAGTGAAAGAAAAAGCTGCGTCCGGCGGCTATGCTAGTCTTCCCACCAGCGCGGAGCATGGGGCCTCCACTTGGCGTGGGCATAGTCGCTGTTCGACCGTGTCGTCCGCCAGCGCGGAGCATGGGGCTTCCACTTGGGCATGGGCGGGAGCCCTGCGGGACTGAGGGGCGGCGCACCGGGAAACTCCGGGGGGTGTACAACCCCACTCATTATTATGTGAGAGTGTCACGTGTTGAATTTGCGGAGATGCTGGATGTTCCAAGCATTCTGGATGGGGACCCCGTCCTGTGTCACCAGGCGTGCGGCACCGGGCCTGGAGACACGGCGATCCTGAACGGGCCCTCCCACATGGGGGAGAACTTGTGGAGGCCCTCCCTGGAGAGGACCCGCCTCAGGATGAGGTATCCAACTTCGAGAATTCGAGGGCGGATACTGCGGCCATGGTATCGCTATAGCGCCTGCTGGTACCTCGCGGCACGGAGCGAGGCCTGGCGACGGGCCTCCTCCCCGAGCACGAGATCTATTCCCCATGAGGCATCATGATGTGCCTCATCGAATGCCAAGACTCGCGGGGAGCGATGCTTGACCTCGTGCGGGAGGACCATCTTAGTTCCATAGACGAGGAAGAACAGGGTCTCGCCGGTGGGCTTAGTCGCAGTGGTGTGGATGGACCACAACACGGACTGAAGCTCATCGAGCCAACCCCTGCCGCAGGCCTCAAGCTTCTTCTTGAAGCTCCTTGTCTTGAGGTCCCTCAGGACCTCCGCGTTTGCACGCTCAGCCTGGCCATTGATCCACAGATGCACCACCGAAGCGTAGCATATCTGCATTCCAAGGTTAGCACAATATGTCCTGAAGAGGTTGCATGTGAATTGGGAGCCATTGTCAGTAATGATACGGTTGGGGACGCCGAACCGGCTCACGAGGCCCTTGATGAACTTGACGGCCGAGCCAGCGGGGATGGTTGCACGGGCTCCATCTCCGCCCACTTGGTGAACTTGTCGATGGCGACGTAGAGGTAGCGGTAGCCGCCGGCCGCCCAAGGAAATGGGCCCAGGATATCCAGCCCCCAGACCGCGAAGGGCCATGAGAGCGGGATAGTCTGGAGACCTTGCGCGGGCCGATGAATCTGCTTGGCGTGGAACTGGCAGGCCTCGCAGGATCATACCAGCTCGATGGCATCGTGGAGCACCGTAGGCCAGTAGAACCCGCTGCAGAACACCTTTCCGACGAGGGTGCGCGATGAGGAGTGGTGCCCGCAATCTCCACCGTGGATGTCGGCCAATAGCTCGCGCCCCTGCTCCTCGGATATGCATCGCAGCGAGATGTTGTTGGGGCGTCTTCGGTACAGCTTGCCGTCCTGCAAGCAATAAGCAGTGTCCTAGCGAGCCACGCGTTCTGCGTCCTCCTCCTTCTCTGGTAAGGTGACACGGAGTAAGTACGCCTTGAACTCCTGGGTCCAGCAGCCTGGCTGAGGTTCCAACGCCAAGAATAGGCGGGCTCCCGAGGTCGGACCACAGGCTGGGGCACCCGAGGATGGGGCCGGTGGCGGCTCCTCCCGGGGCAGCGTCGGGTCTGAGGCTGGGGGCACCACCGACGTCCTGAAGAGCCTTTCCTTGAAGACGCTAGGCTTTTGAGGCTCGTGGCGAGATGCCCTCTTGGCCATGACGTCTGCTTCCTTGTTCGCGCCGTGCGGGACGTACTGCAATTCCAAGCCCAGGAAGTGCTTTTCAATTTTAGGTACCTCTTCCAGGTATGCTTCCATGTGCTCGTCCTTCGGTTTGTACTCCTTGTTTGAAAAGTTTACAAGAAGTTGGGAGTCGCCCTTGATGGCGAGGCGCTTGACCCCCAGGGCAGCTGCGACCCTGAGGCCAGCGATTAACCCCTCAGATTCGGCGATGTTGTTGGAGACCTTCTCGTCGTGCTGGAAGCAGAGCTGCATGGTGTAGTAGAGCTTGTCCTTGGTCAGTGAGATGAGCACGACTCCAGCCCCCGCGCCCCGCCGCGCAAAGGCACCATCGATTTGCATGACCCAGCCGTTGGGTGCCTCGTCGCCAGGCGTGAGGGATTAGCCCTCGTCCAGCCCCTGGTCGGGAGCATCCGTCCACTCCGCCACAAAATCAGCGAGGGCTGCACCCTTGATGACCCTGGTCATGCTGAACTCCAGCTGGAAGGCTTGCAGCTCGATGTTCCACTTTACAACCCTCCCAGCGGCGTTGGGGCTGCACAACACTTTCTCCAGGGGGTATGCAGAGATGACCTTGATGGGGTGGCCCTAGAAATAATGACGCAGCTTCCTTGAGGTAACGAGGAGTGCGAGCAGGACCTTCTGCTACATAGGGTAGCACGCGCGCATCCCGCAACACTGTGCTGACGAAGTACACCGGATGCTCGACGAGGGGCGAGGTATCGATGGTGCCCTGCCCTACGCGGGGCGCGAGGGACTCGGGAGCCCCACTGGCTGGTGAAGTGACGAGGGCCTCAGGGGCGCCATCCTGAGGTGGCGAACGTTGCGCGACCCCTCGCGCGTCGCCTTGCTTCACGCCTGCGCCGACTTGCTCCTTCTGGCCCGCCATGAGCATCGCGCTAGCTGAGTGGAGGGTGGCCGCCAACTAGAGCAACAGGGGCTCGCGAGCATGAAGTGCCACCATGAAAGATGGGCTTGTGAGGTACCTCTTGAGGTCCTCGAAGGCCGCCTCAGCCTCCAGAGTCCACTCGAAAGGGCCCTTCCTCTTCATCAGCTTGAAGAAAGGGAGGGCTCGCTCGCCGAGCTTGGAGATGAAGCGCCCCATGGAGGTTACGCAGCCTGCGAGGTTTTGCATTTCCTTGAGGGTCTGCAGTGGGAGCATCTTTTCAATTGCCTTAATCTTCTCGGGATTACCCTTGATCCCTCGATGTGATACAAGGAAACCCAGCAGCTTGCCGGACGGGACCCCGAACACGCACTTTTCTGGGTTGAGCCTCAGGTTCACTTGGCGCAGGTTGGCGAACGTCTCTTCTAGGTCTTCGATTAGGTCCCTTGCCTCCCATGACTTGACCATGATGTCGTTGACATACGCCTCCGCATTTCTCCCCAGCTACGGCCCCAACGCAATGTGCATCAGCCGCTGGAAGGTTGCATCGGCGTTCCGCAGCCCGAAGGGCATGCAGGTGTAGAGATACACGCCACACGGGGAGATGAAGGTTGTTTTCTCGACGTCCTCTATCGCCATCTTTATTTGATGATATCCTGAGAAAGAATAAAAAAAGCACAACAGATCGCACTCGGTGGTGGAGTCCACGATATGGTCAATGCACGGAAGCAGGAAGGGGTCCTGAGGGCAAGCCTTGTTGAGGCTCGTGAAGTCAACACACATGCGCTCCTTCCCCCCCCCCCTTTTGGGGACAACTACTGGGTTGGCTAGCCAATCCAGGTGCCGCACTTCTCGAATAATACTGGCCTCTTGCAACTTGCGGACCTCTTGGACGATGAACGATTTCTTCTCTTGTGCTTGACGTCATGTCTTTTGCTTCACCGGGCGCGCACCGGTGCATACCATCAAGTGGTGCTCGATCACCTCCCTCGGGACACTGACCAAGTCTGACGCTTCCCACCCAAACACATCCTTGTTCGCCCGGAGGAAGCCAATCAACGCATCCTCCTACTCTGGGGGAAGGCCAGCCCCTATGGTGAAGGTGGGGCCTGAGCCCCCGCTGTCGATAAGCACATGCTTCGTCTCGGCCCGGTCCTGAGAGAATAGCTGCTTTTTCTTCGTGGGCACGGCCTCCAGAGCCTCCGGGGCGTCCCCGGTGTCGGGGCGAGAGGCCGCCGCGGCCCCGTAGACGAGCTTGAGGGCTCTGACCGCGTCCTTTGTGTCTCCGGCCACCGTGATGATGCCACTGTTATGCGGCATCTTGATGATGTTGTAGCCCAGATGGGTCGCCGCCATGAATTTGGCGAGAGCTGGATACCCCAGGATGGCATTGTACGGGAGGCCGATGTGGGCCACATCAAAGTCGATCAGCTTGGTGCGATAATTGTCGCGCTTGCCAAAGGTGACGGGGAGGCGCACCTGCCCCAAGGGGGTGGTGGAGCCCTTGGTCACCCCTGAGAACGGCATGGTGGGCGCAAGCTGATTGTAAGGCACCTGGAGCATGTCGAAGGCCTCCAGGGAGAGGACGTTGAGGCCGGCGCCACCGTCGATGAGGGTCGTGGTGACCACGACATTGCTGATGGTGGGCATGCACAGCATGGGGAGTGCACCCACAACGACCGTTGTCTTGGGATGATCCCTGAAGTCGAAGGTGATGTCGGCCTCAGGGCTTGCGTGCCCCCGCAAAGCCGCATGCTACGGCCGAGTAGTGCTTGCCCGGCGGAAAAACTGCTTGACGAGGCGGCCAGAGGCAGGTGCTTGCGACCCGCCGATGATGCATGCGACTGCGTGGGGCGCCGGTGCCACGAAGCACACGATGAACTGGCCGCGGAGCTCCTTCCAAGAAGAGATCGAGGCATCTAGGAGGCCGCGCAGCCAAGACCGAGGGGCCTCCGTGAGGGCCAGGGGAGCCAGTTTGCCATGGCCTTGTCGTCGCTGCCCGCCGCTCGGATGGCCTACGCGTACAGCTGGAGGAACTCCTCGGGGTCCATAGCACCATCGTACTGCAGGGGCAGCGCTGGCCTGAACTTCACGGGCCACCGCACTCGGCACAGGCTGGGGGTGAAGGCCGGACAGCCCGCTGCATTCCCATAGGCTTCGGGTGGCCAAGCCTATGGGACAGCGTCCGCCATGGGAACAATGAAGCGAGGGTGGAGCGTGGTTGGTGAAGAGGCGGAGCTTCGACACGCCCCCTACCTGGCGCGCCAAATGTCAGATTCAGGGCTCCGCAGACCCAAGAAGGTTCAAACTCAGGGGCATGTGCGAAGATCCCAACCAACTCTAGTCTCCAATTCACCACCCCACGGCCTAGCCTCATCGAGTTCGTGCGAGCCGGGAAGAAGATGAACACGGAGATTTACCCAGGTTTGGGCCACCTTGCGGTGTAAAACCCTACTCCTGCTTCTGGTGGATTGGCCTCACGAGCAGGTAGAGGATGAACTAGTACAGTGGATGAGCAGCCTCGTGAGGGCTCAGGTGGTCAGGATGGATCAGGTACAGATTCGGTCGGGGTGGGACCCCTTCTACGATGATGGCTAGCCCATATTTATAGAGTCCTTGGTCCTCTTCCCTCATAGCTTAGGCGGGAAGGGATTCCACAATGGCCAATTTTGAAAGGGGACAAGGAGTACATCTTATCCTGATGAAAGGTGGTCTTCACCTGCAAAGCTTCTGGCCATGACGCAGCGGTGGGCTCGGCGATGACATCTGTCCTACCGAGCTCGTGGTCTTGGTCTCGTTTCACCGGAATGGAAAGCTTTGGGGATTTCCTCGGGAACCTACGCCTGCCTTTCTCCCTTAGCACCGAAGAGGAAATTGTCCCCTCTACGCCCGCTGGCGCCTGTCGGATTCAGGGCTCCATAGACCCAAGAAGGTTCGAACTCTGGGGCGTGTGCAAAGATCTCAACCATCTCAAGTCTCAAGCTCACCACCCCACAGCCTAGCCTCACCGAGTTCGCACGAGCTGGGAAGAAGAAGAAAACAGCAGTTTACCCAGGTTCGCGCCACCTTGTGGTGTAAAACTCTACTCCTGCTTTGTGGTGGATTGGCCTCACGAGGATGTTGAGGATGAACTACTCCAGAGGGTGAGCGGCCTCGCGAGGGCTCATGTGGTGCGGGTGGAATCGTCAAGGGTCCGATCCGGGATCTATCCCCCTCTACGGTGATGGCTAGCCTATACTTATAGTGGCCTTGGTCCTCTTCCCCCAAAAATTAGGCGGGAAGGGATCCCACAACAGCGAATTTGAAAGAGACAAGAAGTACATCTAGTCCTGATGAAAGGTGGTCTTCGCCTGCAAAGCTTCTGGCCATGACGCGGTGGTGGGCTCGGTGATGACATCAGTCCTGCCGAGCTGGTGGTCTTGGTCTTGTTGCACCGGAATGGTAACCTTTGGGGGATTCCTTGAGAACCCATGTCTGTCCTTGCTCCCCTAGCACCAAAGGGGAAACTGTCTCCTCTGCACCCACTGGCGCCCGCCTGGCCTTGGTCCTCATGGCTTGCATCATCATACCCTCGTGAGGCTGGGTACCTGCCTAGAAGTCTCTGCCCCTCGGGAGGTAGCTCGGGGAGGCCGCTCCTCTGGAGGTCTTGGTGTCGTTCGCCTCGCGAGTCTAGGGCCTTGGAGTTGTTGTAGCTGGGCCATACAGGGTCGTCGATGGGCCCACGCCCTGGGCCGCAGGCAGCCAGATCTGGGTACCCCCGATCCCAGAACGCCGACAGTAGCCCCCGGGCCCAAGGCGCGCTTGGCCTAGCTTCGAGGCGAAGCCAAGGGGAGAAGGGCGAAGCACCGCGGGCCCCCAATCGCTTGCGGTCCAGGCTCGACGTGTGGCACACGATGGGACGTGGACGCCTCCACTTCCCCACGTCTCCTCGGCAACCACCCCGACCGATGAAAGTCTCAGACATGCATTTTGTGAGACCATCATTGCGCGAAGGTGGAGGGACACCGGTTGGCCCACGATCGCCTATAAGAGGGCAAGGGGGTAGTGCCTCGTCCCATCTTTGTCCTCTTGCCCTCTCTTCTCCAAACCACCACCTCGGCAATCATGGAGCCGGTGAGGAGGTTCTCTTCTACCGAAAAAGGGAAGGCCCCCCAGGAGGGCCGGGGTCACCGCCGCCCAAGAGGGGCCGCGGCCGTCCTCGCAAGTCTGCAGCCGCACCAGCGACGTCATCGCGGGGGCGTGGGCGTCCGCCTCTGATGGCCCGCATCAGCTCTAGCAGCCGGGGAAAGGGCCTCTCCCGTGGAGGCGGCTACGGGGGTCCTAGCAACCGCGGCCAAGCGGGGAGGCGCGCCGTGGCTGTCTGGCCACAGCGCCCGCGCGCCCGCTCGAGCGACACGGCCCGCGAGTTCGTTGTACGGGTGGAGGGCCCTCCTGGCACCTAGCTTCTGCTTCCATGCTCCTTCACGGAGGAGCTGCCAGCAGTGGCACCCGTTGGGCTGTGGCTGTAGCGTGACGGCTCCTGCAACAGGTCCTCCTGGGTGGAGGTTGAGGTCACCTCCGCCGGCTATGTGTTCCTGACCCGTGGATGGCAGTCGTCACGCCTGCGGCCTGAAGGAGAGGCGCACCCTCCACTTTAGGCACGACGCGGCGGCAATGCTCTTTGTCAGGGTCTTTGGGGAGGACGGCAGTCGCCTGGGGTGCTGCCCAGAGGGCGACGACGACGACAACGACCACCCGTCCAACGACGACGGCCAGCGCGGCGGCGGCGTCCTCGGCGGTGAACTTGCCCTTGGGGACGGCCGTCGCACCTCCAGCCGCAGCGGGGCCTCCTCCGGAGAAAACTCAAACGACGACGACTACGACGAGCCGCCCCATCGCCGCGCCCGGACCAGGGAGGACGGTGAGCCACCACGCTATCGTGCCCCCGCTCAGGAGGACGTCGAGCCGCCTCGCCACCATGCCCCCGTCAAGCAGGAGGAGGGCTCCGACTGAGCGCGGGCGGCGGTGGAGCCGGGCCTCAGGAGCAGCGGTCTTGAGAGGCCGCCTCTTCGTTTTTATTTCCTGCACTAAGAACCATGGAAAGCCCCACGGGGCGTGTAATGAACTGCGGCGCTTGCGCCTTTATATCAACGTTTCCTGTTCATGTTCCATCATTTATATTGTTACTAATCTAAAAGTTCTTGCCTGGCATGATTAGGGTAACTTAGCTTGGTGCGCTCGTGGCCCTTGGCGGGTTCCTGCATCGTGGGGGCGCATTCCTCTAGAGCTTTTGATCTCACGCACGCCCCTCGCTCCAGTGACGCCGCTGTTAGGGTGCCGGGGCGGCCTAGGGAGCTTGTCGGGGGAGCTTCCTTCTCGTGACCCGATGGCTCCGGAACCTTGAGAGGCGTGCTGCTCGCGATGCTTGTCAGGGGACTCACGAGGGTCCAGAGCCTTCGGAGATGTCTTTGCCAGGCATCGAACCCCGCAAGCCGCGGAAACACAATTTACATAGGGTTCCTTGATGATGAGCCAAGTCGTGACTGTCCTTTCTTCAGTTGTCCTTCCCCGGACACCGTCCTGAGTCTAGAGCCCCCGAGCGAGGGCCGATCGTCACTAGTATGTCAAGGTGCGATGCCGACAAGGCTAGGAGAGGAGCGCTCCTGAGGCCGGGGGCCGATGGCAACATGTGCTCGTTGGCTCACTCGAGAGAGTCGCGTTAGGACTGGGTCGCCAAGGTCTTGGCAAGGTGCCCGCATGAGCGGGCCTGCTGCTGGCGCAGCCTAAGCCGGCTCAAGCGTACACCCCATGCCCAGCCCCCGCTCACCGGACGTGATGGAGGGAGCCACGGGCAGCTGCCACACCTCTTAAATATGGAATTCAAGAGAGGAAACACTACAAGGAGAAAAGAAAAAATTCCCACCCCTTTTCGAATAAAGACGCGAGAACTTCAAACTTCATTTCAAGAAGTGGCAAATTGGTTACAAGAGCAAGCAAAAGAACAGCCCCGTCCGGCGACTACACTAGCTAGTCTTCTAGTCTTCCCACCAGTGCAGAGCACGGGGCTTCCACTAGGCATGGGCATAGTCGTTGTAAGACCATGCCGTCCGCCAGCGCGGAGCATGGGGCTTCCACTTGGGCGTGGGTGGGAACCCCCGTGGGGCCGAGGGGCGGCATACCGGGAGACTCCGGGGCGTGTACATCCCCACTCATTATTACGTGAGAGTGTCACGTGTAGAACTTGCACAGATGCTGGATGTTCCAATCATTCTGGATGGGGACCCCGTCCTGCGTCTCCAGGCGTGCGGCGCTGGGCCTGGAGACACGGCGACCCTAAACGGGCCCTCCCACATGGGCAAGAGCTTGTGGAGGCCCTCCCTGGAGAGGACCCGCCTCAGGAAGAGGTCTCCAACCTCGAGGGTCCGGGAGCGGATGCTGCAACAATGGTAGCGCCGCAGTGCCTGCTGGTACCTTGTGGCGTGGAGCGAGGCCTGGCGACGGGCCTCCTTCCCGAGCACGAGGTTTGTTCCCCGCGAGGCATCCTGACGTGCCTCGTCGAATGCCAAGACCCACGGGGAGCGAAGACTAACCTCGTGTAGGAGGACCGCCTCGGCCCTGTAGACGAGGAAGAACGGGGTCTTGCCGGTAGGCTTAGTCGCGGTGGTGTGGATAGACTACAGCACAGACTGAAGCTCACCGAGCCAACCCCTGCCGCAGGCCTCAAGCTTCTTCTTGAAGCTCGTCGTCTTGAGGCCCCTCATCACCTCTGCGTTGGCGCGCTCAGCCTGCCGTTGCTCCGTGGGTGCGCCACCGAAGCGTAACATATCTGTGTTCCAAGGTTAGTACAATATGTCCTAAAGAGGTTGCTTGTGAATTGGGAGCCATTGTCAGTAATGATACGGTTGGGGATCCTGAAACGGCTCACGAGGCCCTTGATGAACTTTATGGCTGAGCCGTCAGGGATGGTGCGCATGGGCTCCACCTCCGCCCACTTGGTGAACTTGTCGATGGCGACGTAGAGGAAACCGCCGGCCGCTAGAGGAAACAGGCCCAGGATATCCAGCCCCCAGACCGGGATGGTCTAGAGACCTTGCATGGGCTGGTGAATCTGTTTGGCGTGGAACTGGCAGGCCTCGCAGGATTGCACTAACTCGCTGGCGTCGTGGAGCACCGTAGGCCAGTAGAACCCGCTATGAAACACTTTGCCCATGAGGGTGCGCGATGAGGAGTGGTGTCCGCAGTCCCCACTGTGGATGTCGGCCAACAGCTCGTGCCCCTGTTCTTCGAATATGCATCGCAGTGAGACGTTGTTGGGGCGTCTTCGGTACAGCTCGCCATCCTGCAAGCAATAAGCAGTGGCCTGGCGAACCACGTGTTCCGTGTCCTCCTCTTTCTCTGGAAGGTGTCGTGGAGCAAGTACGCCTTGAACTTCTCAGTCCAGCAGCCTTCCTGAAGTTCCAGCGCTAGGAGCAAGTGAGCTCCTGAGGTCGGGCCACAGGCCGGGGCGCCCGAAGATGGGGCCGGAGGCATCTCTTCTCGGAGCAGCACCGGGCCTGCGGCGGGGGGGGGGGGGCACTGCCGATGTCTTGAAGAGCCTTTCCTTGAAGACGCCAGGCCTATGGGGCTCGCGGCAAAATGCCCTCTTGGCGATGTCGTCTTCTTCCTTGTTTGTGCCCTGCGGGATGTGCTGCAATTCCAAGCCCAAGAAGCGCTTTTCAATTTTATGTACCTCTTCCAGATATGCCTCCATGTGCTCGTCCTTTGGTTTGTATTCCTTGTTGGAGAAGTTGACGAGAAGCTGGGAGTCGCCCTTGATGGTGAGACGCTTGACCCCCAGGGCGGCTGCGGCCCTGAGGCCGGCAATCAGGCCCTCGTATTCCATGATGTTGTTGGAGACCTTCTCGCCATGCTGAAAGCAAAGCTGCACGGCATAGTAGAGCTTGTCCTTGGTCGGTGAGATGAGTACGGCTCCAGCCCCCGCGCCCCGCCACATGAAGGCACCATTGAAGTGCATGACCTAGCCGTCGGGTGCCTCATCGCCAGGTGTGAGGGATTGGCCCTCGTCCTACCCCCGGTCGGGAGCATCCGTCCACTCCGCCATGAAATTAGCGAGGGCCGCAGCCTTGATGACCCTGGTGGTGCTGAACTCCAGCTGGAAGGCTTGCAACTCGATGTTCCACTCTGCAACCCTTCCGGCAGCGTTGGGGCTGCAGAGCACCTTCTCCAAGGGGTATGCGGATACGACCTTGATGGGGTGGCCTTGGAAATAATGACGCAGCTTCCTGGAGGCGACTAGGAGCGCGAGCAGGAGCTTCTGCTGCATGGGGTAGCGCGCGCGCATCCCGCGGCATCATTCTAATGAAGTACACCGGGTGCTCGACGAGGGGTGAGGTATCGACGACGCCCTGCTCAGCATGGGGTGAGAGGGGCTCGGGAGCCTCGCTGGTTGGTGGAGTGATGAGAGCCTCAGGGACGCCGTCTTGAGGTGGCGGACATTGCGTGACCCCTCGCAGGTCGCCTTGCTTTGCACCCGCGCCAGCGTGCTCCTCCCTGACCGCCACGAGTGCTGCGCTAGCCGAGTGGGGGGTGGCCACCAAGTAGAGCACCAGGGACTCAAGAGGACGAGGCGCCACCATGACGGGTGGGCTTGTGAGGTACCTCTTGAGGTCTTCGAAAGCTGCCTCAGCCTCTGGAGTCCACTCGAAAGGGCCCTTCCTCTTCATTAGCTTGAAGAAAGGGAGGGGGCGCACTCGCCGAGCTTGGAGATAAAGCGCCCCAGGGCGATCATGCAGCCTGCGAGCTTTTGCATTTCCTTGAAGGTCTGCGGCGGGCGCATCTTTTCAATTGCCTTGATCTTCTCGGGGTTAGCCTCGATCCCTCGGTGTGACACAAGGAAACCCAGCAACTTGCCGGACGGGACCCCGAACACGCACTATTCTGGGTTGAGCCTCAGGTTCACTTGGTGCAGGTTGTCGAACGTTTCTTCCAGGTCTTCGATGAGGGTCCTTGCTTCCCGCGACTTGACCATGATGTCATCAACGTATGCCTCCGCATTCCGCCCCAGCTGCGGCCCCAGCGCGATGTGCATCAGCCGCTGGAAGGTTGAATCGATGTTCCGCAGCCTGAAGGGCATGCAGGTGTAGAAATACACTCCACATGGGGAGATGAAGGACGTCTTCTCGACGTCCTTTGTCGCCATCTTGATCTGATGATATCCTGAGAAAGTGTCCAAAAAGCACAATAGATCGCACTCGGTAGTGGAGTCCACGATCTGGTCAATGCGCGGAAGCGGGAAGGTGCCCTGAGGACAAGCCTTGTTGAGGATCATGAACTCGACGCACATACGCTCCTTCCCTCCCTTTTTGGGGACAATTACTGGGTTGGCCAGCCAATCCGGGTGCCGCACCTCTCGAATAACGCCGGCTTCTTGCAACTTGTGGACCTCTTGGATGATGAATGCTTGCTTCGCTTTTACTTGACGACGTGCCTTTTGCTTTACGGGGCGCGCTCCGGGGCATACCATCGGGTGGTGCTCAATCACCTCCCTCGGGACACCGACCAGGTCTGATGCTGACCAAGCGAGCACATTCTTGTTCGCCCGGAGGAAGCCAATCAATGCCTCCTCCAGATCCAGGGTAAAGCCGGCTCCTATGATAAAGGTGGGGCCTGAACTCTCGTCGTCGACGGGCACCTGCTTCGTCTCAGCCCAGTCCTGAGAGAACAGTTGCTTTTTCTTTGTGGGCGCGGCCCCGAGAGTCTCCGAGGCATCCCCAGCGCCGGGGAGAGAGGCCGTCGTGGCCCCGTAGGCGAGCTTGAGGGCTCGGACCGCGTCATTCGTGTCTCCGTCCACCGTGATGATGCCACTACTGCCCAACATCTTGATGATGTTGTATCCCGGATGAGTCGCCGTCATGAACTTGGCGAGAGCTGGGTACCCCAGGATGGTGTTGTACGGGAGGCCGATGCGGGCCACATCAAAGTCGATCAGCTCTGTACGATAATTGTCGCGCTTGCTGAAGGTGGCGCGAAGGCGCACCTGCCCCAAGGGGGTGGCAGATCCCCTTGTCACCCCCGAGAAGGGTTTGGTGGGCACGAGCTGGTCATGAGGCACCTGGAGCATGTTGAAGGTCTCCAGGGAGAGGACGTTGAGGCCGGCGCCGCCGTCAATGAGGGTTTTGGTGACCACGACGTTGCTGATGGTGGGCGTGCACAGCATGGGGAGCGCACTCATAGCGGCCGCTGTCCTTGGATGATCCCTGGAGTCGAAGGTGATGTCGATCTGCCTTACGCGGGCCCGCCAGGCCTCACGCTGCGGTTGAGTTCCGCACGCTCGGTGGAAAAACTGCTTGACGTGGTGGTCAGAGGCAGGCGCCTGTTACCGACCGATAATGCATGCAACTGCGTGGGGTGCCGGTGTCGCAAAGCGCGCGACGAACTGGCCGCGAAGCTCCTCCGAAGAAGAGATCGAGGCGTCCGGGAGGCCGCGGAGCCAAGACCGAGGGACTTCCGTGAGGGCCAGGTGGAGCCAGTTTGCCATGGCTTTGTAGTCGCCACCCGCCGCATGGATGGCCCGCGCATACAGCTGGAGGAACTCCTCGGGGTTCGCAGCACCTTCGTACCGGGGGGCAGCGCTGGCCTGAACTTCGCATGCCACCACACCTGGCGCAGGCCGGGGGTGAAGGCCGAGCAGCCCGCAGTGCTCCCGTAGGCTTCGAGCGGCCAGAATGGCGGGACAGCGTCCGACATGGAAATGGCGAGGCGAGGGCGGAGCATTGTCGGTGAAGAGGCGGAGCTTCCACACGCCCCTACCTGGCGTGCCAAATGTCGGATTCAGGGCTCCGCAGACCCAAGAAGGTTCAAACTCTGGGGCGTGTGCGAAGATGTCAACCAGCTCAAGTCTCAAGCTCACCACCCCACGGCCTAGCCTTGCTGAGTTCGCACGAGCAGGGAAGAAGAAGAACACAACAGTTTACCCAGGTTCGGGCCACCTTGCGGTGTAAAACCCTAGTCCTGCTTTGTGGTGGATTGGCCTCACGAGGAGGTTGAGGACGAACTAGTACAGAGGGTGAGCGGCCTCACGAGGGCACAAGTGGTGTGGGTGGAATGGTCGAGGGTCTAATCCGGGATCGATCCCCCTCTATGGTGAGGGCTAGCCTATACTTATAGTGGCCTTGGTCCTCTTCCCCCAAAACTTAGGTGGGAAGGGATCCCACAACGGCCAATTTGAAAGAGGACAAGAAGTAAATCTAATCCTGAAGAAAGGTGGTCTTCGCCTGCAAAGCTTCTGGCCATGACGAGGTGGTGGGCTCGGTGATGACATCCGTCCTACCAAGTTGGTGGTCTTGGTCTTGTTGCATCGGAATGGTAACCTTTGGGGGATTCCTTGGGAACCCACGTCTGTCCTTGCTCCCCTAGCACCAAAGGGGAAACTATCTCCTCTGCGCCCACTGGCACCCGCCTGGCCTTGGTCATCACGGCTTCCGTCATCGCACCCTCATAAGGCTGGGTACCTACATAGAAGTCTCCGCCCCTCGGGAGGCAGCCCGGGGAGGCCGCTCCTCCGGAGGTCTTGGTGTCATTCACCTCGTAAGGCTAGGGCCCTCATGAGGGTCTTGCCTTGCAGTTGTTGTAACTGGGCCATACAGGGCCGTCGATGGGCCCACGCCCTGGGCCGCAGGCAGGCAGATCTGGGTACCCCCGATCCCAGAATGCCGACAGCGCCCGCCTGGCCTTGGTCGTCATGCCTCACGTCATCGCGGCCTCACGAGGCGGGAGGCTTGCATAGAGATCTCCGCTCCTCGGGAGGCAGCCTGGGAAGGCCGCTCCTCTGGAGGTCTTGGCGCCGCTTACCTCGCTAGGCCAGGGCCCTCGCGAGGGTCTTGTCTTGGGGGTCTTGTAGCTTGGGCCATACCAGGCCGTCGATGAGCCCGCACGCTGGGCCGCAGGCAGGCAAGTCTGGGTACCCCCGATCCTAGAATGCCGACACAAAGCCCCCTTGATCATTACAATATGGCCTATTCCTTCTCTCTATTGCTTGCATTAGAGCAATGATACTATTACTACTTTATCGGTAGATCCTATTCTGTTGCATAGCCTCTGTTTGCTACTATTGTTGATACCATACCTGCAATCCTACTATGGTTAGCATAGTTGTGCTAGAGTCTCACCAGTGGCCCTATACCCTTGTCCGTTTGTCATGCTATATTATCGGGTCGTGATCCCTTTGGGCGATGATCACTGATAAGCTATATAATACAACAATACTTATGATACTGTTTGGACTTGGGACCCAAGGGACAAGTGGTTCCAACCAGGTAGTGATGGGCCTGGCTTCCCGACATCCCCAAGTGATTCAATGTGGCAGAACGACATGGTAGGTAGAGACCACCGAGGAAAGAGGTGGGCCTAATCAATGTCCGCGGTTATTTCATAATAACACGCTTAACGAGTTCGGTGTATTTGATTTGAGACTGCCACTGTAGCACTAACCGTCGTGCGGGATAATGGTTATGGAGCCCTCCGCATTGTACGATCCTCCTGAAAGCTCTGCAGATGTCATAGTTGAGCGGCACGCACCCGGGTGAGTCGTTTATGCATGGATATAGAGGTGGGTTTGGTCCCGGCCATCCATGCAATGTGTAGGAGTGCTTAGGGTGATTGGCGCATGGCCCCTTCGCGCTTAGGATTTAGACCAGCGTGTTAACCACTCTAGAGAGCCTAGGTTGGGCTATTGCATGTCGATCATCCGAGGCCGGGCATTACCTAGAAAAGTGTGTCCGGCTAGTGGTAATCGAGCGTATCGGGAAATGGGGTGCACCCATGCAGGGAACTTATCTATTGGAATAGTCATGTCCACGGTAACAGGATGACTTGGAGATTTATCCCGACCTCTTACTATTAAAACCGGATACTTGATAAAACACATCCAGATAACAAACAGATACCCCAGAGATCGCTTTGTCACAGATTGACAAGGAGAGGATCTTCGGGCAGGTTCATTGCTATATGTTTGTGCAAGATGATACCATATACGCTCCTCTCTTGTACTGCTGAAAGATGTAGTCTTCGATAGGATGGGCCCCTCCCCCTTATTCTGGCATTTCTGCAGTTCAGTTCATAGATATTACCCCTTTCCTTTGATACCTATGCATATCTAGTATAGATCTGATGTAAGTCTTATGAGTACTTTGGATGAGTACTCATCGTTGCTTTGCTACTCTTTTCATTCGACCCGGTTGCTGCAACAGCTGGTAGCACCACGGATGCAGGTTGCCCCGATGGTGCATACTTCATGGAGACTAGCGACCAGGAGTACTCCAGAGGTCCTAGGCAGGAGGCCTTGCCTTTCGATCTCGTGTCATTTTTTTGCTCAGCCTTCTTAAGGCAAAACTTGTCTAACTATGTTCTTACTGAGCTAATATTTGCTTTCAAGACTAATGTATTATGGGTCCTCATGGCCCTGTCTTATAATATAAAGATTTATGTTTCATTTTTTGTGCATGGAGTTGTGTTGTGATATTGACATGAGTCACCGTTCGTGATCGTGCATGATGCATGTACGATTAGCACATGATTATAAACAGGGGCGTCACAAGTTGGTATCAGTGCCGACCGCCTATAGGAACCCCTTCCAAACTCCTTGGTCAATGTTGAGTCTAGACTTAAAAAACTATTTTCTAAACTACTGACTGTTTGGTGTGGCTTATGGGCCCACATCACCTATGGATTGCATTAGGATTTTTATTCTGCATCTTTACTCTGGGTTCTGATTTCTCTTCTCTTTGGTTATAAAATTGCTAACTCTAACTCTAGGTTCTTGCGATGATTCTATTCCGCAGCCCTGATTACTTTAGGTTACCCCATTGCTTCACTATATCTTCAGCTTCTAATGTTGGACTCCTTTGAAACCTCTTTTCTCTCTGATGATTCCTACAAGACAGATCATGTGCCAGCCAATGTTTGTTGGAGTATCAGGAGCACCTGCTGTGCTAATCGATCTTTGGACCCACTTGGGATATCGTTGGCACCCTGAGTACACCATGTACGAGTAGTACCACGACTTTAACCAGAAGCAGTACCATGCAAATGTCTATATCTTTTCTTTTGAGGTGAACTCCACCTCTGGGCTGCACATTGCTTATGGTGTTGTAGTGACCGTTGATATGACCGTTCATGATGCTGCCGATGCTTGTCTAACTCATCTTCATGGAGCAAGAATTGCATGATTCCCCTTTCAGACACATTCCGATTACTTCCTATGAGGGTGACACAGGATACTACCCTGGTATATACACCTTTGTCTCGCACGACCCCTTTTTAACCCTCAGATTTTGGTCTAGCATATTGATTGTCTGGATCGTACTACACGAGCTCTTTGCTACGAGTTGTTTTCCACTCGCGTGTGCCCTTGCGATGCTCTGATGCACCTGCTTCCTTTTGTCATATCTCGGGAACTTCCACTATTGGTGATCTACCCTGCTAGGACCGTGATGCCCCTTGGTGTTGCTTGGCCTGCAGTTGGAGGTTACATTGCCGCACCTGGTTATCTTATACCATCAGAGCTTCAGCTTCCACATCACTACTACAGGATGGTGCTAACGCGGCACATGTATCAGAGACACTTCGACCAAACTGTGTGTGATGCATGAATCGCAAATGGTATGAGAATAAAACCATCACCAATAAAACAAACTGGGCGCGATGGGCGATACATCAAATACAATTCAGAAAAGAGGTGCGTGTGCTAATGGTGGCATATAGTTGGTCCACAAGAAATGTTTGAGATGAGACAAAACAATAGAAATAGTTAGCCAGATCAAGGTGTGTGCGATAGACGGCATACAGTTCACTCGGATGAACTGTTTGCGATGAGCCATAATACCACAAATGATTCAGCTTAACAAGATGTGTGTGATACCCCGCAAACAGGTTAGTAATTAGAATTGTGTGGGAAGACTGATAATAGCACAAAAAATTCCTTCTAATAAGTTTTGTGTGTTGTGGGCAAACGCTTGCTGGTAAATAATTGTCTGTGATTCTTGAAATCATCATCGATGTGGTCCTTAGTTTAATCGGTTGCCATGTGATTTTCTTAGTCTGCACAACATCTACGCTTTCTGTGTATAGAACTATATTCTTTATTGTGTATAGTGTGCTCTATTGGGCACATTAGTATATGGATCACACCCGTGGGCAAGAAATGTGCGGACATGTGTCGTGCTAGTTCACGCTTCATTCTATGCCAAGTTTCCATTAATTGATGGCGTTTTATGAACACGCCGCCGTTTCCCGCCATTTCCCCATCGGTTTCCTGCCGCAACCCAGCGATTGCACATAAGCCTAGGTGACTCCCGACACACCGAGGCACAAGCGCAGCCTATAGCCCCTCTACCTTTTCCAAGCATGCCAACCCACCAAAGCGTCGCCTCTACCATCAACCTCCTCGACGAGGAAAATGAGCAGGCGCCACGACCCAACGAGCTTTGTTACTATAGTTGAATCATGTGGTGTTTCTCCCCCTCTACCTTCTTGTGATGAATTGAGTCTTGCTCTTTGAGGTTTCGTTATGTTGGATTCAATATTGGATTTGAGAACACTTGATGTATGTCTTGCGATGGGATATCTGTGGTGACAATGGGATGTTCTATTGATTCACTTGATGTATGTTTCGGCACTCAACTTGCGGATTCCCGAGGTGACATTGGGGTAATCTATGCATAGGGGTTGATGCACGTTTTCATCCTACGTTCATCGATAGAAACGTTGGAGTGATTCTTTGTTGCACGTTGAGGGATTGTTATGTGATCCAATTATGTTATCATTGTTGAGAGAACTTGCACTAGTGAAAGTATGAACCCTAGGCCTAGTTTCCAAGCAGTGCAATACCATTTTTTCTCACTTTTACTACTAGTTACCTTGCTGTTTTTATATTTTCAGATTACAAAAACCTATATCCACTATCCATATTACACTTGTATCACCATCTCTTCGCCGAACTAGTGCACCTATACAATTTACCATTGTATTGGGTGTGTTGGGGACACAAGAGACTCTTTGTTATTTGGTTGCAGGGTTGTTTGAGAGAGACCATCTTCTCCCACGGATTGATAAACCTTAGGTCATCCACTTGAGGGAAATTTGCTACTGTCCTACAAAACTCTGCGCTTGGAAGCCCAACACGAGTCTACAAGAAGAAGGTTGCGTAGTAGACATCAAGCTCTTTTCTGGCGCCGTTGCCGGGGAGGCTAGGTAAGCGGCACTCACATCCCGTCAACGAAGCTCTTTTCTAGCGCCGTTGCCGGGGAGGTGAGTGCTTGAAGGTATATCTTTAGATCTTGCATTTGAATCTTTTAGTTTCTTGTTTTATCACTAGTTTAGTTTATAAAAGAAAACAACAACAAAATGGAATTGAGGTTGCCTCATATGCTTCATCTTTTTAATGTCTTTCGTGAAAATGATGGAAAGGAAAATTGTGCTCAAGTGTTAGAAGAAGAAGTCTATAAAATGTTTGGCACTAAATTTTTGAATGATGGGCATGATTGCAATGTTGTTAGTATGAATTCTTTGAATATCAATTATGCTAATGATATGCAAAGCCATAAGCTTGGGGATGCTATGTTTGATGAAGATGATATTTTTAGTCCCCCAAGTTTTCATGAGAATATTTATTATAATGATAGCATGCCTCCTATTTATGATGATTATATTGATGAAAGTGGGTTCGGAAGAGTGTCAACTCTAGTTAGTATTGATCCCACTATTTTGGAGGGTGTTTAATCTTTTCACAATATTGATAAAAGTGGATTTGGAGAGGTCATGACTTTATTTAGTGATGAATCCACTATTTTGGAAGAGGTTCCAATTGATTACGAGAACAAAGTTGCTATCTATGATGATTATTGTGATAGCATGTATGCTATAAAGAAAAATGATAACCATGAAACTTGTCATCATGATTTTTGTTTTCAATTGGATTATGCCTCACATGATAGTTATTTTGTTGAGTTTGCTCCCATTACTATTGATGAGGAGAAAATTGCTTATGTGGAGTGTAGTAAAATTTCTATGCTTGTGGATCATGAAAAGAATGTTTTATGTGATGGCTATATTGTTGAATTCATTCATGATGCTAATGAAAATTATTATGAGGGAGGAGTATATGCTTGTAGGAATAGCAATAATATCAAGTTTCCTCTCTATGTGCTTAAGGTTTTGAAGTTATGCTTGCTTTGCCTTCCTATGCTAGTTGATGCTTGTTCCCATAAATTGTTTTCTCACGAAATCCCTATGCATAGGAAGTGGGTTGGACTTAAATGTGCTAGTCATATGCTCCATGATGCTCCCATTATGTTTCAATTCTTATCTTTTATGTGAGCATCATTGAAATCATCATGCCTAGCTAAAAAGGCATTAAAGAAAAGCGCTTGTTGGGAGACAGCCCAATATTTATACCTACTGTTTTTGTGTGTTCACATGATTAATCTACTGTAGTAATCATGTTTTATAGCTTTTGTTTGAATAAAGTGCCAAGTAAAGCCTTTGGGATAGTGTGGATGATAGTTAACTTGATTCTGTGCAAAAACAGAAACTTTTGCGTCCAGTACAGAAATTCCTATCTTTTACTGGAACGTTGAAAAATTCTGAAATTTTTACATTTGATTGATATACAAATTGTCTACGTTGTCCAAATTTTCAGAATATTTGGAGTTACAGAAGTATGCCCTTAATTCAGATATTTACAGACTGTTCTGTTTTTGACAGATTCTGTTTTCTATGCATAGTTTGCTTGTTTCCTCGTTTCTATGGCTTATATTTCTCAATATAAATTGTAGAAATGATAGGGTACAGTAGGTATCATGTGATGAAATTTTTGAATCTTGTCTTGACAGTACCAAAGTGAATGATTTGTTTTATCATACTAACCCATCTCACAAAGTTCCGTTAAGTTTTGTGTGATTGAAGTTTTCAAGTTTTGGGTGAGATACCAATATGAGGAGAATAAGGAGTGACAAGACCCTAAGGTTGGGGATGCCCAAGGCACTTCAAGGTAATATTCAAGGAATACCCAAGCAACTAAGCTTGGGGATGCTCCGGAAGGCATCCCCTCTTTCGTCTCCAACAATTATCGGTAACCTCACTTGGAGCTATATTTTTATTCGTCACATGATATGTGTTTTGCTTGGAACATCATTTTATTTTATTAGTATTTTCTTGCTGTTATTTATATTAATGTTTTGCATCTTTTATTTCAATAAAAGTGTCAAGTTTAGCCTTTACCATGCTTATTTTGCAAGTCTATATGTTGCTGTTTTGAAAACAGAAAGTTTTCTATCATTGTCTGAATTCTTCTAGAAAGTCAGAACATGATAAAATCTTGAAATTTTTACACAATGAGTAACAACAAATTTTATACAGTGTGGTAATTTTTAAGACGTTTTGGACTTAGGGAAGTATGAGTACAATTTCACTCTTTACAGACTGTCCTGTTTAGATAGATTGCTGTTATGTTTGCATTGTTTGCATATGTTTGCTTGTTTAATGATTCTATTTGAGAATAGGAGTATTAAATAAGCAGAGGCATTTAGTATGCAATGTTAAATAATAATTTTAGTGATTTGCTACAGTAGATAATGATAAGGTTTTGCATTTGATTTATACTAACTTATCTCACAAGTTCTTGTTGAGTTTTGTGTGCATGAAGTTTTTAAGATTTAGGGAAACCGTGATATAAAGGGAATTAACGAGACACAAAAGCTCAAGCTTGGGGATGCCCAAGGCATCCCTAGTTAATATTTCAAGAAGTCTCAAGCATCTAAGCTTGGGGATGCCCCGGTTGGCATCCCACTTTTCTTCTTCAACATTGATCGGTCAGTTTTGGTTGAGCCTAAGTTTTTGCTTCTTCACATGATATGTGCTATCCTTAGAATGTAATTTTATTTTGTTTTGATTGATGTTTGAATAAAATACTTAAGATCTGAAATTTTATTTATGAGAGAGAGTCTTCATATAGCTGCATAATTATTCAACTACTCATTGATCTTCACTTATATTTTTTGCAGTAGTTTGTCATTTACTCTCGTGCTTCACTTATATCCTATGAGTAAATGGTTGAATGAATTGAATATCATAAATCTGAAATTATATATGCTTCATATGCTTATACCACGGGGAGTAATGACTTCACATATAAGAAGTAGAGGTGGTAAATTTATTGAAAGTTAGCAAACATAGTATTGGTCACTTGAACAATTCATGAAAGAATATTGAAGGAAGAGAGATTTCACATATAAATATACTATCTTGGACATCTTCTATGATTGTGAGCCCCTTTAATTATTTTCAAACTTGATCAAATTAGTTGAAGTTGGACAAGGAAGACAACATAATGAATTATGTTTGGGTATATTTGTATAGAAGTTATATTGTTATGGATCCTCCAACATGTGGTGCTTGCTATTTAGAATCTTTTGCTAGCCAAAATTTCTGTACCAAGCGGGAATACTGCTTATGCATCCAAAATCCTTGAACCAAGTTTCTTCCATGAGTGTCCACCATATCTACCTATATGCGGTATTTACCTGCCATTCCAAGTAAATTTGCATGTGCCAAACTCTAAACCTTCAAATAATAATCTGTTTTGTATGCCCGAATCGCTCATGTAGTGACTAGGGGTTGTCAGTATCTTCCATGCTAGGTGGGTTATTCTCACGATGATTGTTGATTCACTTGTCATTCATGAGAGAGTGGCTGGTAATTGGGATGCCCAGTCCTATGATCGAAAGATCAAAAACAAAATTTCAAATAATTAAACAAAACTCCCCCAGGACTGTTGTTGGTATGGACGGTACCCGTTGTTTTGGATCAGCCATGGAGTGTGATTGTTGGTGGAGGGGGAGTAAAAACTTTACCATTCTGTTTGGGAACCGCCTATAATGTGTCTAGCATGGAAGATAATGAGAACTCTTGGTTGTTATGTTGACAATGAAAGCATACCTCTCAAAATTATGTTCATCTCTATTTTAAAAGCTTCGAGCTCTGGCACCTCTGCAAATCCCTGCTTCCCTCTGCGAAGGGCCTATCTTTTACTTTTATGCAAGAGTCAGTAGTATTCCTTATCATTCCAACCTACTCTTTAGTTTGCAAGCATCATGTGATGGGGAAATATCTAAGCATATATGGCCATTCAAATATATTTGATCATGAATTATTATTGTTGACAATTATCTATATGATAAATAAGTTGGGAGGCGAGACATTAAGCCCCTATCTTTCTCTATGTTCAATGGATGCTATTTGTTCTAAAAATATGCTTTGAGTGGTAGCAATCATGGAAGACTATATGATAGTTGAGCATGTGGAATTTGCTAAATCGAAGCTCTTACATAGACCCTTCCTGAAAATAAGATGAATTGCAATTGTTTGATGACTGAGAACATAGTTTGTTAGTTTTCAAGAAAGTTTATGATATATGCTTTAACATGTGAATAGCTTGCTACTTGATCATGAGAAGTTTTATGAGATGAGCTACTGGTTATGATATATAATGATGCTAGAAAAAGTGACTGAAATTATCATTGATCAAACTTGTGCACTTGCTAGCATTCACACTTCATAAACTATTTCGTTTATCATTTACCTACTCCAGGACGAACAGGAATTAAGCTTGGGGATGCTGATGCGTCTCCAACGTATCTATAATTTATGAAGTATTCATGCCATGTTTACAACAATTCTATATGATTTTGGCATGATTTGATTAGAACTAACCCGGATTGACGCTGTTTTCAGCAGAACTACCGTGGTGTCTTTTTTTTGTGCAGAAATAAAAGTTCTCAGAATGGGCTGAAAATTTACGTAGAATATTTTTGGAAAATATAAAAAATACTGGAACGAAAAGATTTCGGAGAGGAGTCCCTAGGGAACCACAAGGGTGGAGGGTGCGCCCCCCTGCCTTGTCATCGCCTCGTGGGCCCCCTTGACTTGTCCCCGACGCCAACACCTCCTATAAATCCAGAAACCCCCAGAAAGAAACCTAGATCGGGAGTTACGCCGCCGCAAGCCTCTGTGGCCATGAAAAACCAATTGGGAGCCCGTTCCGGCACCCTGCCGGAGGGGGAAACCATCACCGGTGGCCATCTTCATCATCCCGGCGGTCTCCATGATGAGGAGGGAGTAGTTCACCCTCGGGGCTAAGGGTATGTACCAGTAGCTATGTGTTTGATCTCTCTCTCTCGTGTTCTTGATTTGGCATGATCTTGATGTACCGCGAGCTTTGTTATTATAGTTGGATCATATTGTGTTTCTTCCCTCTCTATCTCTTCTTGTGAAGAATTGAGTATTGCTCTTTGAGGTTTCGTTATGTTGGATTGAGTATTGGATTTGAGAACACTTGATGTATGTCTTGCGATGGGATATCTGTGGTGACAATGGGATGTTCTATTGATTCAATTGATGTATGTTTTGGGACTCAACTTGCGGATTCCAGAGGTGACATTGGGGTAATCTATGCATGGGGGTTGATGCACGTTTTCATCCTATGTTCTCCGATAGAAACTTTGGAGTGATTCTTTGTTGCACATTGAGGGATTGTTATGTGATCCAATTACGTTATCATTATTGAGAGAACTTGCACTAGTTAAAATATGAACCCTAGGCCTTGTTTCCAAGCATTGCAATACCGTTTTTGCTCACTTTTACTACTAGTTACCTTGCTGTTTTTATATTTTCAAATTACAAAAACCTATATCTACTATCCATATTACACTTGTATCACCATCTCTTCACTGAACTAGTGCACCTATACAATTTACCATTGTATTGGGTGTGTTGGGGACATAAGAGACTCTTTGTTATTTGGTTGCAGGGTTGTTTGAGAGAGACCATCTTCATCCTACGCCTCCCACAGATTGATAAACCTTAGGTCATCCACTTGAGGGAAATTTGCTACTGTCCTACAAAACTCTGCGCTTGGAAGCCCAACACGAGTCTACAAGAAGAAGGTTGCGTAGTAGACATCAAGGGCGTCCCCGACAACACCATGGATGACACCGGGCTGTGCATCATCGCCAGGGTTGAGTAGACCCTTGGCGCACGGTGCTTCAGCGTCGTGGATCAAGATAAGAAAGTCAGCATCAAGAGGGCGCAGCTCGACGCACAACATGATATGTGGTGTGCCGTAGAGCAAGATAGGTGCGTCCTCGTGAAACTACAACTAATCTCCGGGTGGTTTTGGTAATACATAACAACATATAGCTCATTGAACTAATATCCATTCAAGATAAATATTTCAGGATGTTCAATGATTGGCATGGCATGGACTAGAGATGTGGACCCCTCAAAATGCTAAGGACAAAGGTTAGCAAAAGCGCAAGACTCTTCATTTCTATTTAAGTGATCCAAGATCACATTGAGTCCATAGGAAAGCCGATACTATTAAAAGGGGATCAGGTGTTGCTTAATGGTCTACTTGCTCAAGTGCTTAGTGATATTGCTCCAAAACCCTCACCCACTTTCTCCATCCAAGTATGTCAAAACCCTAATTCCAAACTCGGCCCCACAGATTCTTTCTAACCAGAGCCACCGAGTTCATTCAACATAGCCACAACGATTCGGTCTCACCGATACGGATCTCAGTCCCAACGAGATGGCCTTGCCAACTCTCTGTTACTTGTTGCAACTATTTCGGTCTCACCGAGAATTGCAATCGGTCTCACCGAGATGGCTTGCCAACTCTCTGTTGCCTTATTGCTTCACTTCGGTCTCACCGACTTGATGCAATAGGAGCCATCGAGACGAGGTTTTCCCTAAGCCCTTGCACATCGGTCCCACCGAGTTGTTCCAGTCGGTCCCACTAAGATTCCCAACATTCATATTTTTGAACAGATCGGTGCCACTGAGTTTAACTAATCGGTGCCACCGAGATGATTCAAATGTGTGTAATGGTTGGATTTTGTGTGGAGGCTATATATACCCATCCACCTCCATCTCCATTGGTGAGTGAGCCATCAGAATGTGCCTACACTTCCACCATATATTTTCTGAGAGAGAACCACGTACTCATGTGTTGAGATCAAGAAATTCCATTCCAATGTTTTGAACCTTGATTTCTAGCCTTCCCCAAGTTGCTTTCCACTCAAATCCCTCTTCCACCATAGCCAAATCTGTGAGAGAGAATTGAGTGTTTGGGAGACTATAATTTGAAGCACAAGAGCAAGGAGTTCACCATCAACACACCGTCTATTACCTTTTGGAGAGTGGTGTCTCCTAGATTGGTTAGGTGTCGCTTGGGAGCCTCCATTGTGATGTGGAGTTGAACCAAGAAGTTTGTAAGGGCAAGGAGATCGCCTACTTAGTCAAGATCTACCTGAGTGAGGCAAGTCCTTCATGGGCGATGGCCATGGTGAGATAGACAAGGTTGCTTCTTCGTGGACCCTTCGTGGGAGGAGCGCTCCGTGGACTCGCGTAGCCGTTACCCTTCATGGGTTGAAGTCTCCATCAACGTGGACGTACGATAGCACCACCTATCGGAACCACGCCAAAAATCTCCATGTCTCCATTGCGTTTGCCTTCTCCAAACCCTTCCCTTCACCTTCATATGCAATGGTTTACTTTTCGCTGCTATACTCTTAGAATTGCATGTGTAGGTTGATTGCTTGACTTGTGCTAATTGCTAAAATCTTCCCACAACTAATTGGGAAAATGATAGATTTTTATTTGGTCAATTAGTCTAATCACCCCCCCTCTAGACACACTTTCGATCCTACAAGTGGTATCAGAGCTTTGGTCTCCATTAGCCTTGATTTCCATAGCTTTGGTGATCATAGCCTTGGTTTCACAACCTTGGAGAGTATGGCATCTAGCAAGGGTAACTATCACCGTAGAGGTCCTTATTTTGATGGTACAGATTTTGCTAGTTGGAAGCATAAGATGAAAATGCATATTCTTGGTCATAACCCCACCATTTGGGCTATTGTGCGTATTGGCTTTCAAGGTGAATTCTCTGAAGATGGTAAAGAACTGGATCATGAAGCGACCATGGAAGAATTGAAGATGTTGTAATACAACGCTCAAGCTTGTAATATTCTCTTCAATGGATTGTGCCCCGAAGAATTCAACAAAATCAGCCGCCTTGTGAATGCAAAGGAAATTTGGGATACTTTGGTTGATATGCATGAAGGTACCGAGTCCATCAAGGAATCCAAGTTGGATGTGCTTCAAAGTCAACATGACAAGTTCAAGATGAAGGATGGTGAAGGAGTCGCCGAAATGTACTCTAGGCTTGCTCTCATCACAAATGAGATTGCCGGCTGAGGAACTGAAGAGACGATCGAAAAATTCATCATCAAGAAGATCCATGGAGCCTTGGATGGAAAATATGATACCATGTGCACATTGATCCAAATGATGCCCAATTACAAAGATCTCAAGCCCACGGAAGTCATTGGTAGAATTGTTGCTCATGAGATGTCACTCAAGGATAAGGAAGAGCTTCACAATAAGTCAAGTGATGCTCCTACAACATCAAGTGAAAAGCAAGTCTTCAATGAAGAATTGAGCTTAATGGTAAAGAACTTCAACAAATTCTACAAGATTAGAAGTGAAGAGAGAAGCTCGAAGTCAAGGTCCTACAATGACAAAAGATCTTCTAGTCGTGATCATAATTGCTACAATTGTGGAAGACCCGAACACTAATCCAATGAGTGTACGGCTCCCTACAAGAAAAGAGAAGACTCACCAAAAAGGAGAAGTAGAAGAGATGAATCACCTCCAAGAGAGGGAAGGAGTAGAGATGATCGTTATGAACGAAGACCCATTCGTAGAAGCAAGGATTCGGAAAGGAAGGACAAGTCATCAAAGAGCTACACAAGACGAAGACATCAAGCTCACGTTGGTGAATGGGTGTCTGATTCCAACTTCGACAACTACTCTGAGAGAAGCTATCACTCCGACTCCGACTATACTCAAGATCAAGGTGTTGCCGGTCTTGCACTAGTGTCATCCAACCCCTATGACATATTTGACTCATCAAATGAAGGAATTGGAAGATTCTTCATGCCTAAAGGCCCCAAGCTATCACACCCCAAGTATCTTGATTTTGATAGTGATGAAGATGATTTGCTAGGTGATGATGATTTACTTGTTGACAAAACTAGTAATGAAAACCATCATGAAGTTGCTAATAATCATGCTAATCGAGATGAAACGAATTACAATGATAAGAAGGAGATTGAGCGTCTAACCAAAGAACTAAACACTCCTAAGTTAGCTCATGAAACAACACAAGAGGATCATAGAGAGCTCCTAAAGACTCTTTGAGAAGCTACGCTTCGAGAAGCTAAATTTAGAGCAAGAGCATGAGTTCCTAAAAGCTATCAATGATGATCTTCGAAAGAAGATTTCTTCTTACATTGCCAAATGTCTCCTCTTGTCTACTTATATGCCACAAGTAAAATCTAGCAACAAGAGCAAGAAAGATTCTTCCTCTAGTAGTAACAATAATCATGCTAAATCCAATATTGTTGCTTCTAGTAGTTCTCTTGATTCCACTAATGATTCTCTTAGCCAAGTTACGCTTGAGCAAGAAAATAGCTTATTGAAGGGAATTATAGAGAAAGGTGTTTACAAGAGCCTTGCCGGGAGTAAGCAATTTGAGGAAATTGTACGCAAGCAAGGAAGGCACCGAAAGAATCAAGGTTGGTTTTGAACAAAAGTTCAATGCCAATGGAGTTGAATGGGAAGAAGATCAATACCCCAAGACGAAGTTTGTTCCTCAACAAGAGAAGTATGACCCCACTTCTTTTGAGGGACCACAAGCTAAAGATGATCTTCCTCCACAATACCACAAGCTAAAAGGCAAGGAAAAGCTTCAAGAAGAGATTGACTCATTTGAATAAGCTCCTAAGGCCATGGTCAAGTGGGTTCCCAAGACTACGTCAAGCTCTACTTCATCAAGTACAACTACAACTCCAAGGATTCCCATCAAGTTGATATGGGTCCCAAAGAAGAAGAACTTGAGTGTTCTTGAGGGTGACTCCGCCAACATACTTCACTCATATTCATTATGGCAAGGACTTGCGCAATCAACTTTCATATCTTGCACTAGTTCATGGAGTCACAAACCCTCTTGTTGGTAAGACGAGGGACAAGGTAACCTATTGCTTTCATGGACATCATCATATGTGCAATTCACTCTATGTCTATGGATATCCTTGTATGTTCCATGTGGGACTAACCCATGTAGGTATTGAAAGTGCAACACTCCAATGGATTGCTCCGAAGGATCTACATCAACATTGAGCATCCACATCTTCACTGTCTACATGAAGTCATCATCGACAAAACCCAAGGTTAGTTCATCCCTCTTAGGGGGGATATCACATCTAGGGGGAGCTTTGCTCCAAAAATTGAGCTAAAGCAATTCTAATGGTGTGAACACATTAATGCTTTATGTAAAAGTGGTAACCCCACTAGTGCTTAAACGATGAGTATGACCTATGATCAAATGTTCTCATTTGACTCCTAAGTCAATATACTCATATATAGATGACCTAGTCATCGCCAATTGCTTGCCAGATGCTAGGATTGTTTGTGCATGCTTTGACACATATTTCATTTGCTATCTTATTGTGTGAGCATGTTGGTTGCATATTTTCTCCATTCGAGCACATCCATTTGTTGTTTTGATTGTCTTGGTTTTTATTGGCCAAGTGGATGTACAAGAATGCCTAAGAACTTGCTCTAGCTATCTATGCTCTTCTTGTCTCAAACTCTATTCATGCTATATCACAAAAATTGAACAAGTTCTTTTCGGACCCTCCGAGTGAGGAGCACTCGGAGCCACCGATCCGTCAAGGACTGCCTCCCAAAACCTTGTATTGCATTTCGGTTAGACCAATCCACTCAAACTCGGTCACACCGAAAGCATTAGACTGATCTAGGTTTTCCATCTCGGTGCTACCTATTAGACCGACTCGGTCTCACCGAGTTGCTGTAACTGCACGCAGTTTCACATCTCGGTGCCACCGATTCGTTCCACTCGGTGCCACCGACAGCACATTGGTATTTATATCCAGCGGCCCGTACGGTTGAAAAATTCTTCAAACTTCACGCGCTCGCGCCCCATTGCTGCCGCCCCCTTGGTCTCCAGATCGTCGTCGTCGTCTCCTATGTGTCTCCGCCGCAGGGATCCGTCGCCCTCAAAGGAATCTCCTCCGTCGCCGCTGCCATAGAGGATTGTCACCGAGTTAGGGTATGATTCAATCTCCTCGTGCTTTCCCCTTCCGATTCAATGCACAAGGATAATGCCTAGTATCTTGCCACGTTTGAAATTCATCTATGCACCAGAAAACTCCACTAGAATAGATTCAAAGAAAAAAAATTAGGGTTAGGTTTCCGCCGAGCTCATCTCGGACCGACCAAAATGAAATTTTCGGTCCCACCGATTGGCCCTGGCCATTGCATAAGTACAACTCGGTTCCACTAAAACGTACTGATCGGTGAGACCGCGAGTAAAGTTTTAGTGAAACCCTAGGATCTCGGAGCCACCGAACCACAACTCGGTCAAACTGAAACTGTGTGTTTAGGCTCTGTGTGTGCTTCGGTGCAACCGAAATGAACATATCGGTAGCTCCGAAATGCTTTCTGTGGAAAACTAAAACTAAAGTTTAGACTCAAATTTTTGAAAAATTATCTGCTTTTTGTTATACTCATCTACTCTGCCCATACCTATCTATTCATAGGGTCATATTTGCAAGATGTCTAGTGCAAGTGACAGCCAGAATGAGTCAGAATAGAATGTTGATCTCAGTGAGGGTTCAAGCCCCAATGACAGCTATGATGAGGGCAGCAGGAGCACTCCAGGCAACTTGCCAAAGGCTGCCACCAGAATAAGGAAGAAGAGAACCTCAGAAAGTGAGGATGAGGAATTGTTGCAAATGATGAGGCCACTTCCAAGCAGAAGAAGGCAGTACTCAGAAAGAAGTATGGCTCTGCAACAACCACCAAGCCAGGTGCAAAGCAAAAGACTACTGTTAGGAGAGTTCCAATGCCAAAACCTCGAAAAACCTCAGCTACACAAGAAACCATGCAATTCACACCTGAGGAACCAAGTGGTGCTGAAGGTGATGCCAGCAGGAAGAAGAAGAGGGTGAGGAAGACCATTGCTAGAGTGATTGGCAGACCTTCCTTGATGATGGATGAGGAGGAAGAGGAGGAAGAACTAGAAGTAGAAGCACCTCCTGCTAAGACTCAGAAGTTGATGTCTGATGCTATGAAATCTGCCAACCCCTCCAAGTCCAAGCCCAAAGCTCCAGCTCCTAAGAGATCTACCAGGAACATATCTGCAGCTGAGAAGAACAAGGCCCTAGTGCCAGAGATTCAGGATGATGATGAGCCTCTAGTGCTCAGAAAGCTCAAGCCCAAGATCCCAGAACATAATAATGCTCATCCAGTTGCTGAAAACATGATGCTCAGGAAGGACACAGGTCTGAGAGAATGGAGGAAAGTGGATCCATATTCAGCTAGGAGGAGGACACCTTGTGATTACCGCTTTCACGCCCATGAACAACAAGACTTCTATATGACAGTTCTGCTCAATAAGAAGCCCATTGTCAGTGACATGAAGTGGGAGGACTGGAAATACATCGATACCAATGAAGATTATTTCCCCCACGTTCATGAGGGTTTCAGACTTGCCGGTGTTGATGAGTTCGTTCGTCAGAAGCTCACAAAGTGGAATGACGAGATGGTCATGCAATTCTACTCTACAACACATTTCTATCCAGATGGGTAGATTGCATGGATGACTGAGGGACACAAGTACCAGTCATCGATCTCTGAGTGGGCTGCACTTCTGAATGCCCCTGAGGAAGAAGAAAATGATGTTGATGTATTTGGGAAGCCCTGGATGGACCACAACACAATGGCAAACATGTACAAGGAAATCCCTCCAAAGGATCTTGAGATCCACAAGCCTGGGTCAATCAAGCATTTGCTAGCAGGTTTGGCCACCACAAACACCATTTTGAGGCACACTCTATTACCCAAATCTGATGATGAGAGGATGATCCGTGGCCACTCAATTAACTTGCTCCATTTGTTTGACACCCCCAGAAGTTCAAAGTTATGAGTTTGATTGTTGAGACGGTCAAGAGGACAACTGCTAACCAGAAGAGGTCTTGTGGATATGCCCCACACATCTAGATGCTTATCAACTCCAAGGTTGGTACAGACACATATCTTCTTGATCGTGAGCACCTCCCTCTTCAGCTAGAGTTCGAGGATAATGTGGTGGTGGATGCCTCACACCCCACATCAGTTGAGGCTCAAGAGAAGGCTCAGGCAGCAGTAGCAGCAAAGGCAGCAAAGGAAGCCACTGCACCCAATGCCCCAATAACAAATCTCAAGACAAAGCAGGACCAAATGACATATCTGCTGGAAGCAACACTGAGGATTGAGCGAAGTCTGGCCAACTTAGCCAAGAACCTGGAGATCTTAGAGCGGATTGTGGAGGACAAGATGTACAACTTAGATGTCAAGGTCACAGAGATCCAGACTATTGTGGAGCGGTTTACAGATGATGCTGAGAGTGCAGATGACTGACAGACCACTGACATGTATCAGACTATGCCCAGAGCAGCCAGATCTTCAGCTGTCCTAGTTGCTGACATGAGGACCAATCACTCTGCACCTGCCACTACTGCTATAGTGCCACCTACAGTGTCTACACCACTAGTTTAGCAGACATCAGCTGAAGCATTTGTAGAAGCAGTTCTTGTTGGGTAACGTTGCATGGAAAACAAAAAAATTCTACGCACACGCAAGATCTATCCATGGAGATGCATAGCTACGAGAGGGGGAGAGCATTTACATACCCTTGTAGATCGCTAAGCGTAAGCGTTTATCAACGCGGTTGATGTAGTCGTACACCTTCACGATCCGTACCGATCAAGCACTGAACACATAGCACCTCCGCGTTCAGCACACGTTCAGCCCAATGATGTCCTCGCTTTCTTGATCCAGCAAGAGAGGCGAAGTAGTAGATGAGTTCTGGCAGCACGACGGCGTGGTGACGGTGGTGGTGAAACTTCTCCGCAGGGCCTCACCAAGCGCAACGGACGTGGACGGAGGAGGAACTAGAACTAGAGGGAGAGGGGGCGCCACACATGGCTTGGGGATTCGTGGTGTGTGTTGCCCCCTCCCCTCCTCACATATATATAGGTGGAGGGGGAAGAGGAGGCTGCCAAGGGTGCCCCCAAGGGGGCCAGTGGCCAGCCCAAGAGCGCCTGCCCTAGGCGCCCCTCTCCTTCCTTCCTAGGCACGTGGGGGGAAGGCAGGAGGGGAGCCCCCCCTTTCCTTTCCCTGCATGTGGAAGAGAAGGAAAGAGGGGGCTGGCCCTCTCCCTTCCTTGCCTAGGGCTAGCGCCATGAGGTGGGGGTGCACCAGCCGCATGTGGGCTGGTGTGCTCTCCCTCGTTGCCCCGTTTGGCCAAATATGCTCCTGTGGCATCCCAGAACCCCTTCCGGTGATCCGATAAATACCCAGTGCATTCCGAAACCTTTCCGGAGACCAAATACTATCATCCTATATATCAATCTTTACCTCCGAACCATTCTGGAGCTCCTCATCATGTCCGTGATCTCATCCGGGACTCCGAATAACATTCGGTCACCAACTCACATAACTCATATAATATTATATCGTCAACGAACGTTAAGCGTGTGGACCCTACGGGTTGAAGAATGATGTAGACATGACTGAGACGCTTCTCCGGTCAATAACTAATAGCGGGACCTGGATGCCCATACTCGTTCTTACATATTCTACGAAGATCTTGATTGGTCGAACCTTTATGACAACATACGTAGTTCCCTTTGTATGTCGGTATGTTACTTGCCCGAGATTCGATCGTTGTTATCTCCATACCTAGTTCAATCTCATTACTGGCAAGTCTCTTTACTCGTTCCTTAATACATCATCTTCCAACTGACTCCTTAGTCACTTTGCTTGCAAGCTTCTTGTGATGTGTATTACCGAGAGGGCCCAGAGATACCTCTCCGTCATACGGAGTGACAAATCCCAATCTCAATTCATGCCAACTCAACAGACACCTTCGGAGATACCTGTAGAACATCTTTATGATCACCCACTTACGTTGTGACGTTGTACGCAAGCTTCTTGTGATGCCCCCGGCTCAATCGTGCACTAATGCACACGATCAAGCCTAAGGACTCATGGGAAGATACCATAACACAACTCTAAAACATAAATAAAGTCATACAAGCTTTATATTACAGGCCAAGGGCCTCGAGGGCTCGAATACATAAGCTTGCGTACAAGCGTCAGCGGAAGCATCAGATATCTGAGTATAGATATAAAAGAAAACACAGAAAGGCCTTTAGAAAGGCGGGGCAAAAGAAAACACTACGATCGAAAGGCGCAGGCCTCCTGCCTGGGACCCTCCGATCCTACTCCTGGTCATCATCCAACTCGTAGTAGTATCCATCCTCGGGGTAGTAGTAGTAGTCGATCGACGGGGCATCTGTCTCAGGGGGCTCCGTCCTCTGGTCACGACAAACTGATATGGGGAGAAAAGGAAAACAAAGCAACCGTGAGTACTCAGAAGTACTCAGCAAGCAAGGATCTACACTACATATGCAACATTTTCAAAGAGAGGCTGTATATGTGGACTGGGCTGCAGAAATGCCAGAATAGAGAGAAGGCCTAGTCCTATCGAAGACTAGCATCTTCAGAGGTCTTGCAGAAATAGAAGAGAGTAGAACAGTACAATATAATGTAGCAGTATCATTATGTCTCAACCTCACCCAGAGATCCTTTCTTGACTCCCTGCGAGAAAGCAATCCCAGAACCATACAGTCATCAACCTCGTCCTGAGATCCCTTCTCGACTCCCTGCGAGAAGCAATCCCAGAGCCTCATATCCAGGTCTCATCTCAACTTCTAGCTGTATCGATCGGGATACAACTCCGAGTGTCCTTTACCGTAGGACCGGCTATCGATAGAAGTTTTCTTCCCTGCAGGGGTGCACCAACTTACTCACCACGCTCGCTTAACTCCGACCAGACACACTTTTCCGGGTCATGCCCGGCCTCGGCCAAATGATACACCGCAGCCCTACATAAAGCTCAGCAGAGAGGTCCCCGCCAGTCTACATCCTAAGCACTCAGGGGTCTTGGGCCATCGCCCTGTGCACTCCGGGTCGTTGTGTGCAGGGTGGATACCAGCACCGCCTCGGAGGGTCGGTACGATCCGACCATGCCACAATGCTGAACTGGACGTCTGACAGAACTGTCGGCTGATGCAGAACGCCCATACTATGCCCACGTGATGGTTAGTGCTATCAGGCCAGAGGCCTGCTCGGATCAAATATCCAAATCGTTAGTACCTTGGGCTTGCGGTAACGAATAGAGACTCATGAAAGATGTGACCCCATCGCCCCGTCTCGAGGACTTGCTGCAAGGGTTAAGAATGCCCGGCCGCGCCTCGTATTCATCACTCGGGCACCATACAGGCAACCCGTCTTCACATCACACGCGGGTACCCTTCAGGGTCGACCCGCCTTTCCAAGTAACAATAGTACAGTCCAAGTATCCGTGTGTCCATAACATCAAGGGAATCCGAGGTATCACCCTCGTTGGATTCCTACTCGATGTATCCGTCAAGGTGAACTCGGAGGAATCACCCTCGCTGGGTTCACACTTGAGGTGTTGTACGATGGCGTCGTTATCGGAAGCGGTGAAGGAGGAATCACCCTCGATGACCACGACCAAATAGCTACTCTACAGAGTTAACATCAGAAGTGCTACACGAGGTATCACCCTCGGCACTCGATAGTAACGCTGCAGTGTCGTTACAACTAAGGGGGGGGTGATGTGCAGTGTCGGGGCCTGGTCTTCAATCCCGTTGGTCGGGTCTTCTGATAATCCAGCGGGGCAGTCGGGAAAAGTGGGGAGGGTCACTGATAGGTCTATACCCAGCCTATACTAAGCAGTTTAGGATATGCAGGTAATTATCAACAGTAGGTTACAATAAACAGGCTATGCATCAGAATAGGTAAAGCAGCAGCAGCAGCAGTTCTAATGCAAGCATGAGAAATAGAATGGGCGATATCGGTATGCTCAAGGGGGGGCTTGCCTGGTTGCTCGGTGGCAAGGGCAAGGTTGTCAATGGTGTCTTCGGGCTCCGAAGCTGTGTCGGCCTCGGGGACGACATCGGTGTCGGGGGCTACCGAGAGAGAAGAGGGGGAGGAAAACAATATAAATACACAGCAAACAGGAGCAACACAAAGCATAACATGGCAATACGCGATGACAGAGGTGATCTAACACAGTGCCGGGTGATACTGGCGAAGGGGGAATTCATCCGGGAATGTTTTCCCGGTTCCGGACATTTGTCAGACACATGACCGGAGGGGAACGGTTCCATGTTCGGGTAGCTAGGGACATGTGGCAGACGAACAGACCGCGTATTCGAATTTGTCTCGTCGTTCTGAGCAACTTTCATGTACAAAGTTTTTCGATCCGAGCTATGGATTATTTCTTACGATTTTCTAAAGATTTTATTGATATTCTGGAATTATTTTATTTATTTAAATTCAACATTATCCGAAACAGTATATGCTGACGTCAACATGATGTCAGCAGTCAACAGTGCAGTTGACCTAGTCAAACTGACATGGGGGACCCACATGTCATTGACAGTGTTAATCAGAGTTTAATTTTAAGCTTAAACTAAACTAATCAGGGGGGACCCACCTGTCATAGTGACATTTAATTAAAAAAATTAATTAATCTAATCCATTAATTAGCAGTTAATTAAATAGGGCCATGGGGCCCACTAGTTAGACCAGTTGACCGAGTCAACGGTCAACAGTGGCCCCACGGGCCCACCTGTCAGCGGCCCAGGGTGGGGCCCAGGGGTGGTCCACATGGCGGCCACGTCGGCAGGGCCACCGGAGTGCCTCCGGCACGCGCGCGCACGGCAGCAGAGAGCCGGCGCGACCCGGGTTTCGCCTGTGGGTAGCCGTTCGCGACGCGGTCGGCGGCGCTGGCACCGCGCGAGGGCTGTGGTTCGAATGGTGGCGGCGGGGTGGCCGAAAAATGGACGCAGAGGGACCGGCGATGACCCGAGCGGAGGTGTGCTCCGGTGAGTGGTGCGGGAGGGGCTACGGCGAGGTTTTGCGCGGGGTTTTCGGTGGCATTCGAATCGGCGGACGCAACGGCGACGAACCGAGCCAAACGCAAGCAACACGTGCGACACAGGTGGCCGAACGGCGAGGCACGGCGGCCGGCCGAGCACGGTAATGCGGCGAGCGACCTACGGCTAGCGAGCGGGCGAGCAAAGAGGCAGGAGAGGACGGGGGGGCTCACAGTGGGGCGTAGCCGTTAGCGTGGGCTCGGGGAAGGTGTGAAGCAACCGGAGTCGGAGGGGAACGGCGGCCGCGATCCGAGGTAGGGGACGAAGTAGGTGCGGCAGAGGAGGGTTTCCCGGCGTGAATCGATGGCGCAGGTCGACGCAGTCGACGTCGCTGAACCCGCCGGACAACACGAGGGGGCGAAACGGGGACGGTGGCCACGCCTACGCCGGCGGGGAGGCCATGGTCGCGTCGGCAAGCAAAGCAGAGGGGTGTGTCAGCGAATCTGGGCGGAGGGAGGAGTGCCTAGGGTTTGGGGGAGGTCGAGAGGGAGCCCGCAGTGGCCGGCTTTATACCCCCGGCGACGGGGTTCGACGGAGACGGCGCGACGCCGCCCTGTAGCGACCGTCGGGGTCGCTACAGGGGAGGTGATGAGCGAGGGAGAGCTAATGGGCTGGGCCGGCGCAACATAAGGGGCACCGCCCACTCTCTCTCCCCTTTTTCAATTCTGCTTTTCTTTTTGTTTTTATTTTTATTTCTTATTTTCCGTTTTGTAATTAGTTGGGCCTCAAAATGACTTTTGTAAATTATGGCATTTGTTCCATTAAATGCTAGGCATTATCTACCACTGTCAAAAATTGGTTTGGAGGCAATTGAAGTCCACACAAATTTTATAATAAATAAAATGTATTAAACCTTGCTGTTTTGGTAAAGTTAGAGCCACCTAATTAGTTTATTAATTGTTGGTTACAATTTTTGAATAGTCTCTGGAATATTTGCTATTTATTGAACATTTTAGTTTCTATGTTGAACAACTTTTATTTTCCACTTTCAGTTTGAATTTCCATTTGAATTTGAATTTGACAAGGGATATGTTACTAATGATGATTAAGCACTGTTGATCCTGATGACATGGCATTATCAACAGGGTGATTACTGTAGCTTAATACATGGGGTGTTACAAATCTCCTCCACTAACAAGAATTCTCATCTCGAGAATTAAGAGGTAGAAGGAAAAAGTTTGGGGTATTCCGCATGAAGATTATCCTCGCGTTCCCAAGTGGCTTCATCTTCAGTATGATTTGACCACTGCACTTTGAGGAGCTTGGTAACCTTCTGACAGGTCCGACGTTCAGCTTCATCGAGAATGCGGATCGGATGCTCCCTATAAGATAGGTCATCTTGCAATTCGAGCACCTCATGATCCATTGCTCGGTGCAGAGATTCCTTGAAGCATTTACAAAGTTGCGACACATGGAATACGTCGTGGATATGAGAGAACTGCGGCGGCAACTCCAATTTATACGACACCTGACCACGTCTAGCAATAATGCGGAAAGGACCAATGTAGCGTGGAGCTAGCTTGCCCTTGATTCCAAAACGGTGAGTGCCTTTCATCGGGGTGACTCGCAGATAAGCCTGATCACCAGGTTGATAAGTCAAACCCCATCGTTTGCGATCATAGTTGCTCTTCTGGCGGTCCTGAGCCGCCTTGAGATTTTCCCGGACAATACGAACTTGTTCTTCGGCGTGTTGGATAATATCCGGACCCACGAGCGGTCGTTCCCCAGTTTCTGACCAATTCAGAGGGGTTCGACACTTACGTCCATAGAGTACTTCGAAGGGGGCCATTTTCAAACTGGCTTGATAGCTGTTGTTATAAGAGAACTCAGCATACGGGAGAGATTCTTCCCACTTCTTGCCGAATGAAATAACACAAGCTCGTAGCATGTCTTCAAGCACTTGATTGACTCGTTCGACTTGGCCTTGGGATTGGGGTTGATAAGCTGAACTCTAGGTAATATGAGTTCCCATAGCTGTTTGGAAACTTTCCCAGAATTTGGAAGTGAAAAGGCCGCCACGGTCCGAACTGATCTCCTTCGGAATACCGTGGAGTGATACAATTCTGAAAATATATAACTCTGCTAACTGGCTAGCAGTGATAGTCTCTTTGACAGGCAGAAAGTGTGCAACCTTAGAGAGTTGGTCGACGATGACAAGAATAGCATCGTGACCCTTCTGTGACCTGGGAAGTCCTGTAACAAAATCCATCTGAACCTTATCCCATTTCCATAGAGGAATAGGAAGTGGTTGCAGAATTCCAGCCGGCTTCTGATGTTCTGCTTTAACGCGATGACACACATCACATTCAGCTACATATCGAGCAATGTCCTGCTTCATTTTATACCACCAATACCTTTGACGGAGATCACGATACATCTTGGTGCTACCCGGATGAATAGACAATGGTGTATCATGTGCCTCCTTCATGACCTTGTCAGTCATGAGTTCGAAGCGAGGTACGACAATGCAGTTTCTGAAATACAAGGTTCCATCTTCAGACAGCGAGAAATCCCTGTACTTTTGAAGGTGAAGATCTTTCTTCATGAGATCAATTTCAGCATCTTTAGCTTGCGCATTCTTAACAGCTTTCTCAAGATCTGGTTGTATCACAAGGTTATTAAGAGAACCCTGTGGAACAATACGCAGATTCAGCTTGCACAGTTCGTCAAAAAGACGAGGTTGAGCTCGCCTAACCATGAGGTTGTCACAATAGGACTTGCGGCTTAAGGCATCAGCCATCATGTTAGCCTTGTCAGGGGTATAGGAAATACCCAAATCATAGTCCGCAATGGCCTCCATCCATCTTTGCTGACGGAGGTTTAGAGATGGTTGAGTAAACAAGTACTTCAGACTTTTATGATTCGTGTAGATCTCGCAATGATTACCGAGAAGGTAATGTCGCCACAACTGCAATGCATAGATCACAGCAGCTAGTTCTAGATCATGTACCGGATAATTCTCTTCATGTGGGCGCAACTGACGAGAGCCATAAGCAATCACTTTACGCTCTTGCATTAGGACACAGCCTAATCCTTCATGGGATGCGTCACAATAAATCACAAAGTCTTTGCGGGTATCTGGAGGAGATAGTATTGGGGCAGATGTTAGCTTGTCTTTGAGTGTTTGAAAACTTTCCTGTCATTTTTCGGTCCATTCGAACTTAACGCCCTTGTGAAGCAGATCAGTCAAAGGCTTAGCAATCTTCGAAAAATTCTCAACAAAACGACGGCAATAACTTGCAAGGCCAAGAAAACTTCTCACTTGCTTGACGTTCTTCGGAGGAGTCCAGTCAAGAATAGCCTGAACTCGTTCCGGGTTAACGGCAATTCCATCCTGGGAAATCACATGACCAAGATACGTTACTTCAGAAAGCCAGAATTCACATTTGGAATACTTGGCATACAACTGGTGTTCTCGGAGCCTTTCCAGTACAAGACGGAGGTGTTCAGCATGTTCTTCCTTATTCTTCGAATATACCAGAATATCATCTAGATAAACCACGACGAACTTGTCGAGATAATCCATGAAGATATAATTCATCAGATGGGAGAATGTGGCTGGAGTATTGGTTAAGCCAAATGACATTACAGTGTACTCATAAGAGCCATAGCGAGTAACAAATGCAGTCTTCGGAATATCCTCTTCGTGAACACTGATCTGATGGTATCCCAATCTCAAATCAAACTTAGAGAATACTGAGGAACCGGCAAGTTGATCATACAAATCATTGATCCGGGGAAGCGGATATTTGTTCTGGATTGTGGCTTGGTTAATGGGCCGATAATCCTGAACCAATCGGTTAGTTCCATCCTTCTTCTTAACGAAGAGTGAAGGTGCTCCCCAAGCAGAGGAACTGGGGCGGATGAAAACTTTCTTAAGTGACGTGTCGATTTCTTCCTTAAGCTCGAGAAGATGATGCGGAGGCATCTTATAAGGATGCTTCACAATAGAAGTTGTGCCAGGTTTCAAGTCGATGACGAACTCAACAACTCTAGCAGGGGGTATTCCTGGAAGTTCTTCTGGAAAGACATCTTGAAAATCACGAACAACTGGAACGTTCTCGATGCCTTCAAGAGGTGAAGCATTCAATGCATTCAGAACATATATCTGGCTCTCAGCATCCTGAGCTATTCGGGCTGAGTAATTGATCACCTGACCAGAAGGGTGTGTGAGCTGGACTGTCTTAGTAGCACAGTCAATCAAAGCATTATGGGCTGTCAACCAGTCCATACCGAGAATAATGTCTATGTCAGAAGGTCCAAGTACAATGAGAGAAACCGGAAAAAGTAGACCTCCAATCTCGATGTGGTTATGAGGGCTTAGCATTGTGGTTTGCCACTTGGATCTCGGGGACTGAACCATTAGAGGAGTGGGTAATTCTTCCAAGTATAACTCATGTGACTGAGCAAATTGTTGGGACACAAAAGCATGCGATGCTCCTGAATCGAAGAGAACAGAGGCCGGTACTGAATTCACAGTGAGTGTTCCCAGCATGATAGTCGGTTCCTTCTGAGCCTTTTCAGCATTGACGTGATTGGCATAGCCAGGTACAACAGCAGATGGTATGGTATTACGGTTTCTGAATCGGTGGTTTCGACAACCCTTCTTACGACCACTAGAAGGACGTGGCGCCACTTGAGGGGAAGCCATAGCATCAGGCGGTCCATCATGAACCGTAAGCTGTCTCGGCGGTGAAGGCAGACGAGGTGCAACATAAGACGGCCTTGGTGTTGGAGCAGGTCGGTGATGAACATTGTGCGGGATCCACACTCGATGCTTCTGAACTGGCTGACCCGAGGATGAGCCAGCTTCATGAGTGCGCTTGAGTGACTCCTGGAATTCAGTCAGAGCTGTTTCAACTTGGAAAGATTTGCTGACAAGCGTTGCAAATTCTGTGCAATCATGGACAGCAAGTGCAAGTTTTATATCAGTACGTAGTCCTCCACGGAATTTCTCCTGCTTGCGAGTGTCGGTGTCGACGTCATCCGCAGCATAGCGGGATAATTCGAGAAATTTCCTCTGATATTCATCAACAATCATTTTGCCCTGAGAGAGTTTGCGGAACTCCTGCTTCTTCTGGTCCATCAGACCTTGAGGAATGTACCGTGCACGAAAAGCTGACTAAAATTCCTGCCAAGTGGTTACAGTCTCTGCAGGCAACATAGCCTTGTGGCTTTCCCACCATTGAGCAGCGGGACCCTTCAAGTGGAATGTCGCAAAGGTGACATAACTGTCCGGGGCAACATTAGCTGACTCCATCTCAAACAGGATGTCACGAAGCCAATCATCAGCATCCATAGGATTGGTGGAGTTGCGGAAAACGGACGGATTGAGGCGCACAAATTCTGCCGGAGTTATTGGAGCATTCTGTTGCTGAGCATTCTGGTTTGGAAATTGAGCCATTAGTCCGGTCATAAACTGCTGCATCATTGCGGCAATATAGGGTGGAGGTGGAGGATCGTCAGCCATCCTGCCAAATCAACAGGGGCAGTTTAGCAAAAAAAACTACATGTGAATGGAGTTATTCATGATGTAACACGGGAAGAACAGGATAGGCATTAGATATATAATAGTAGTCATCAAAGACATACCAATCCATGCACAGAGTTGAATTCAAATGGATAGTACGCGCACGGGAACACTCGCAGCTAGACAAACTAGGCGACGCGCAGACACGCGGCAAGGAAGTACACAACGAGACATAGCAAAGGCTACATCAACGTCGGAGAAAACTATTGGAGCGAGGAATCTGCAAGTGACAAAACAGGGTGTCCTCGATAAGAGGATCCTGCAAGCAGAACCTGGCCCGCAATCTTGAAGGAAGGGAGGGGAAATTTCAGAACACCGGGTGGATGTGATCACGAGAACCTAATGTTGGAGTTAGTAAAATTTTAACCCGAATAGAAGAGAGGCCAGAGTCCCAGAGTATAGACGAGGAATAAAAGATACTAATACCACCCAATTGGCGACATGGGCCCGTAACCCACAGTTCCCAGGATCGAAACCTGGCTCTGATACCAACTTGTGACGCCCCCGGCTCAATCGTGCACTAATCATACACGCAAATGCACACGATCAAGCCTAAGGACTCACGGGAAGATACCATAACACAACTCTAAAACATAAATAAAGTCATACAAGCTTTATATTACAAGCCAGGGGCCTCGAGGGCTCGAATACATAAGCTTGCATACAAGCATCAGCGGAAGCATCAGATATCTGAGTACAGATATAAAAGAAAATACAGAAAGGTCTTTAGAAAGGCGGGGCAAAAGAAAACACTACGATCGAAAGGCGCAGGCCTCCTGCCTGGGACCCTCCGATCCTACTCCTGGTCGTCATCCAACTCGTAGTAGTATCCATCCTCGGGGTAGTAGTAGTAGTCGATCGATGGGGCATCTGTCTCAGGGGGATCCGTCCTCTGGTCACGACAAACTGATATTGGGAGAAAAGGAAAACAAAGCAACCGTGAGTACTGAGAAGTACTCAGCAAGCAAGGATCTACACTACATATGCAACATTTTCAAAGAGAGGCTGTATATATGGACTGGGCTGCAGAAATGCCAGAATAGAGAGAAGGCCTAGTCCTATCGAAGACTAGCATCTTCAGAGGTCTTGCAGAAATAGAAGAGAGTAGAACAGTACAATATAATGTAGCAGTATCATTATGTCTCAACCTCACCCAGAGATCCTTTCTCGACTCCCTGCGAGAAAGCAATCCCAGAGCCATACAATCATCAACCTCGTCCTGAGATCCCTTCTCAACTCCCTGCGAGAAGCAATCCCAGAGCCTGATATCCAGGTCTCATCTCAACTTCTAGCTGTATCGATCGGGATACAACTCCGAGTGTCCTTTACCGTAGGACCGGCTATCGATAGAAGTTTTCTTCCCTGCAGGGGTGCACCAACTTACCCACCACGCTCGCTTAACTCCGACCGGACACACTTTTCCGGGTCATGCCCGGCCTCGGCCAAACGATACACCGCAGCCCTACCTAAAGCCCAGCAGAGAGGTCCCCGCCGGTCTACATCCTAAGCACTCAGGGGTCTTGGGCCATCGCCCTGTGCACTCCGGGTCGTTGTGTGCAGGGTGGATACCAGCACCGCCTCGGAGGGTCGGTACGATCCGACCGTGCCACAATGCTGAACTGGACGTCTGACAGAACTGTCGGCTGATGCCACGATGCAGAACGCCCATACTATGCCCACGTGATGGTTAGTGCTATCAGGCCAGAGGCCTGCTCGGATCAAATATCCAAATCGTTAGTACCTTGGGCTTGCGGTCACGAATAGAGACTCACGAAAGATGTGACCCTGTCGCCCCGTCTCAAGGACTTGCTGCAAGGGTTAAGAATGCCCGGCCGCGCCTCATATTCATCACTCGGGCACCATACAGGCAACCCGTCTTCACATCACACGCGGGTACCCTTCAGGGTTGACCCGCCTTTCCAAGTAACAATAGTACAGTCCAAGTATCCGTGTGTCCATAACATCAAGGGAATCCGAGGTATCACCCTCATTGGATTCCTACTCAATGTATCCGTCAAGGTGAACTCGGAGGAATCACCCTCGCTGGGTTCACACTTGAGGTGTTGTACGACGGCGTCGTTATCGGAAGCAGTGAAGGAGGAATCACCCTCGATGACCACGACCGAATAGCTACTCTACAGAGTTAACATCAGAAGTGCTACACGAGGTATCACCCTCGACACTCGATAGTAACGCTGCAGTGTTGTTACAACTAAGGGGGGGTGATGTGCAGTGTCGGGGCCTGGTCTTCAATCCCGTTGGTCGGGTCTTCTGATAATCCAGCGGGGCAGTTGGGAAAAGTGGGGGGGTCACTGATAGGTCTCTACCCAGCCTATACTAAGCAGTTTAGGATATGCAGGTAATTATCAACAGCAGGTTACAATAAACAGGCTATGCATCAGAATAGGTAAAGCAGCAGCAGCAGCAGTTCTAATGCAAGCATGAGAAATAGAATGGGTGATATCGGTATGCTCAAGGGGGGGGGCTTGCCTGGTTGCTCGGTGGCAAGGGCAAGGTTGTCAATGGTGTCTTCGGGCTCCGGAGCTGTGTCGGCCTCGGGGACGACGTCAGTGTCGGGGGCTACTGAGAGAGAAGAGGGGGAGGAAAACAATATAAATACACAGCAAACAGGAGCAACACAAAGCATAACATGGCAATACGCGGTGACAGAGGTGATCTAACGCAGTGCCGGGTGATACTGGCGAAGGGGGAATTCATCCGGGAATGTTTTCCCGGTTCCGGACATTTGTCAGACAGATGACCGGAGGGGAACGGTTCCATGTTCGGGTAGCTAGGGACATGTGGCGGACGAACGAACCGCGTATTCGAATTCGTCTCGTCGTTCTGAGCAACTTTCATGTACAAAGTTTTTCGATCCGAGCTACGGATTATTTCCTACGATTTTCTAAAGATTTTATTGATTTTTTGGAATTATTTTATTTATTTAAATTCAACATTATCCGAAACAATATATGCTGATGTCAGCATGATGTCAGCAGTCAACAGTGCAGTTGACCTAGTCAAACTGACATGGGGGACCCACATGTCATTGACACAGTGTTAATCAGAGTTTAATTTTAAGCTTAAGCTAAACTAATCAGGGGGGACCCACCTGTCATACTGACATTTAGTTAAAAAAATTAATTAATCTAATCCATTAATTAGCAATTAATTAAACAGGGCCGTGGGGCCCACTAGTCAGACCAGTTGACCGAGTCAATGTTAAACAGTGGCCCCACAGGCCCACCTGTCAGCGGGCCAGGGTGGGGCCCAGGGGTGGTCCATGTGGCGGCCACGTCGGCAGGGCCACCGGAGTGCCTCCGACGCGCGCGCGCACGGCGGCAAAGAGCCGGCGCGGCCCGAGTTTCGCGTGTGGGTAGCCGTTCACGACGCGGTCGGCGGCGCTGGCACCGCGCGAGGGCCGCGGTTCGAATGGTGGCGGCGGGGTGGCCGGAAAATGGCCGGAGAGGGACCGGCGATGACCCGAGCGGAGGTGTGCTCCGGTGAGTGGTGCGGAAGGGGCTACGGCGAGGTTTTGCGCGGGTTTTTTGGTGGCATTCGAACTAGCGGACGCAACGGCGACGAACCGAGCCAAACGCAAGGCAACACGTGCGACAGAGGTGGCCGAACGGCGAGGCACGGCGGCCGGCCGAGCACGGTAACGCGGCGAGCGACCTACGGCTAGCGAGCGGGCGAGCAAAGAGGCAGGAGAGGACGGGGGGGCTCACAGTGGGGCGTAGCCGTTAGCGTGGGCTCGGGGAAGGCGTGAAGCAGCCGGAGTCAGAGGGGAACAGCGGCGGCGATCCGAGGTAGGGGACGAAGCAGGAGCGGCGGAGAAGGGCTTCCCGGCGTGAATCGATGGCGCAGGTCGATGCAGTCGACGTCGCTGAACCCGCCGGACAACACGAGGGAGCGAAACGGGGACGGTGGCCACGCCTACGCCGGCGGCGAGGCCATGGTCGCGTCGGCAAGCGAAGCAGAGGGGTGTGGCGGCGGATCTGGGCGGAGGGAGGAGTGCCTAGGGTTTGGGGGAGGTAGAGAGGGAGGCCGCAGTGGCCGGCTTTATACCCCCGGCGACGGGGTTCGAGGGAGACGGCGGGGTGCCGCCCTGTAGTGACCGTCGGGGTCGCTACAGGGGAGGGGATGAGCGAGGGAGAGCTAATGGGCCGGGCCGGCGCAACATAAGGGGCACCGCCCACTCTCTCTCCCCTTTTTCAATTCTGCTTTTCTTTTTATTTATTTTTATTTTCTTATTTTCCGTTTTGTAATTAGTTGGGCCTCAAAATGACTTTTGTAAATTATGGCATTTGTTCCATTAAATGCTAGGCATTATCTACCACTATCAAAAATTGGTTTGGAGGCAATTGGAGTCCACACAAATTTTATAATAAATAAAATGTATTAAACCTTGCTGTTTTGGTAAAGTTAGAGCCACCTAATTAGTTTATTAATTGTTGGTTACAATTTTAGAATAGTCTCTGGAATATTTGCTATTTATTGAACATTTTAGTTTCTATGTTGAACAACTTTTATTTTCCACTTTCAGTTTGAATTTCCATTTGAATTTGAATTTGACAAGGGATATGTTACTAATGATGATTAAGCACTGTTGATCCTGATGACATGGCATTATCAACAGGGTGATTACTGTAGCTTAGTACATGGGGTGTTACAATCTCATGGTCGAAGGAATATATATTTGACATTAAGAAAGCAGTATCAATAAACTGAATGATCATTTGCTAAGCTAACGGATGGGTCTTGTCCATCACATCATTCTCCTAATGATGTGATCCCGCTATCAAATGACAACTGATGTCTATGGTCAGGAAATCTTGACCATCTTTTGATCGAGCTAGTCTAGTAGAGGCTTACTAGGGACTTGGTATTTGCTTATGTATCCACACATGTATTTAAGTTTCCAATCAATACAATTATAGCATGAATAATAAACCTTTATCATGATTAAGGAAATATAATAATAACCACTTTATTATTTCTTCTAGGGCATATTTCCAACAGTCTCCCACTTGCACTAGAGTCAATAATCTAGATTACATAGTAATGAATGTAACACCCATGGAGTCTCGGTGATGATCATGTTTTGCCCGAGGAAGAGGTTTAGTCAATGGGTCTGCCACATTCAGATCCGTATGTCCTTGCAAATTTCTATGTCTCCATCCTTGACCTTTTCACGAATGGAGTTGAAGCGTCTCTTGATGTGTTTGGTTCTCTTGTGAAACCTGGATTCCTTCGCTAAGGCAATTGCTCCAGTGTTGTCACAAAAGATTGTCATTGGACCCGATGCACTGGGTATTACACCCAGATCGGATATGAACTCCTTCATTCAGACTCCTTCATGCGCTGCTTCCGAAGCAGCTATGTACTCCGCTTCACCCATAGATCCCGCCACGACGCTCTACTTGGAACTGCACCAACTGACAGCTCCACCATTCAATATAAATTCGTATCTCGTTTGTGACTTAGAGTCATCCGGATCTGTGTCGAAGCTAGTATCGATGTAACCCTTTACGACGAGCTCTTCGTCACCTCCATAAACGAGAAACATATCCTTGGTCGTTTTCAGGTACTTCAGGATATTCTTGACCGCTGTCTAGTGATCCACTCCTGGATTACTTTGGTACCTCCCTACCAAAGTTATGGCAAGGGACACATCAGGTCTGGTACATAGTATGGCATACGTAATAGAACCTATGGCTGAGGCATAGGGAATGACTTTCATTCTCTCTCTATCTTCTGCCATGGTCAGGCTTTGAGTCTTACTCAACTTCACACCTTGCAATATAGGCAAGAACCCTTTCTTTGACTGATCCATTTTGAACTTCTTCAAAACTTTGTCAAGGTATGTGCTTTCTGAAAGTCCTATTAACCGTCTCGATCTATCCTTATAGATCTTGATGCCCAATATATAAGCAGCTTCACCGAGGTCTTTCATTGAAATATTCTTATTCAAGTATCCTTTTATGCTATCCAGAAATTCTATATCATTTCCAATCAGCAATATGTGATCCACATATAATATCACAAATGCTACAGAGCTCCCACTCACTTTCTTGTAAATACAGGCTTCACCGTAAGTTTGTATAAAATCATATGCTTTGATCACCTCATCAAAGCGTATATTCCAACTCCGAGATGCTTGCACCAGTCCATAGATGGATCACTGGAGTTTGCAAACTTTGTTAGCACCTTTACGATCGACAAAACCTTCTGGTTGCATCAAATACAACACTTCTTTAAGAAATTCGATAAGGAATGCAGTTTTGATGTCCATTTGCCAGATTCCATAATCATAAAATGCGGCAATTGTTAACATGATTCGGACAGACATAAGCATCACTAAGGGTGAGAAAGGCTCATTGTAGTCAACCCCTTGAACTTGTCAAAAACCTTTTGCGACAAGTCGAGCATTGTAGACAGTGTTATTACCATCAGCGTCCGTCTTCTTCATGAAGATCCATTTATTCCTAGTGGCTTGCTGATCATCGGGCAAGTCCACACTTTGTTCTCATACATGGATCCTATCTCAGATTCATGGCCTCAAGCCATTTATCAGAATCTGGGCTCATCATAGCGTCTTCATAGTTCGTAGGTCTAACTTGACTTCTAGGATAGGATTACCGCACCACTCTGGTGCGATACGTGTTCTGGTCGACCTACGAGGTTCTGTAGTAACTTGATCTGAAGTTTCATGATCATCATCATTAGCTTCCTCTCTAGTTGGTGTAGGCATCATGGGAATGGTTTTCTCTGAGGTGCTACTTTCCAATTCGAGAGAAGCTACAATTACCTCATCAATTTCTACTTTCCTCCCACTCACTTCTTTCGAGAGAAACTCCTTCTCTAGAAATGACCCATTCTTAGCAACAAAGATTTTGCCTTCGGGTATGTGGTAGAAGGTATACCCAATAGTTTCTTTAGGGTATCCTATGAAAAAGCACTTCTCCGCTTTGGGTTCGAGCTTATCAGGCTGAAGACTTTTAACATATGCATCGCACCCCCAAACTATAAGAAACGACAGCTTAGGTTTCTTGCCAAACCATAGTTCATACGGTGTCGTCTCAACGGATTTAGATGGTGCCCTATTTAATGTGAATGTGGTTGTCTCTAATGCATAACCCCAAAACGATAAAGTCAAATCGGTAAGAGACATCATATAACGCACCATATCTAAGAAAGTACGGTTACGACGTTCGGACACACCATTACGCTGTGGTGTTCCGGGTGGTTTGAGGTTTGAAACAATTCCACATTGTCTTAAATGAAGGCAAAACTCGTAACTCAAATATTCGCCTCCCCAATCAGATTGTAGAAACTTTATTTTCTTGTTACGATGATTCTCCACTTCACTCTGAAATTCTTTGAACTTTTCAAATGTTTCAGACTTGTGTTTCATCAAGTAGATATACCCATACTTACTCAAATCATCTGTGAAGTATAGAAAATAACGATACCGCCGTGTGCCTCAACACTCATCGGACCGCATACATCGGTATGTATTATTTCCAATAAGTCATTAGCTCGCTCAATTGTTCCGAAGAACGGAGTTTTAGTCATCTTACCCATGAGGCATGGTTCGCAAGTATCAAATCATTCATAATCAAGTGATTCCAAAAGTCCATCCGCATGGAGTTTCTTCATGCGCTTTACACCAATATGACCTAAACGGCAGTGCCACAAGTATGTTGCACTATCATTATCAACTTTGCATCTTTTGGCATCAATATTATGAATATGTGTATCACTACGATCGAGATTCAATAAGAATAGACCATTCATCAAAGGTGCATGACCATAAAAGATATTACTCATATAAATAGAACAACCATTATTCTCTGACTCAAATGAACAATCATCTCGCAATAAACAAGATCCAGATATAATGTTCATGCTCAACGCTTGCACCAAATAACAATTATTGAGGTCTAAAACTAATCCCAAAGGTAGATGTAGAGGTAGCGTGCCGACGAGGATCACATCGACCTTGGAACCATTCCCGATGCGCATCGTCACCTCTTCCTTAGCAAATCTTCGTTTATTCCGCAACTCCTATTTCGAGTTACAAATATGAGCAACCGAACCAGTATCAAATACCTAGGCGCTACTACGAGCATTTGTAAGGAACACATCAATAACATGTATATCAAATATACCTTTGTTCACTTTGCCATCCTTCTTATCCGCCAAGTATTTGGGGCAGTTCCGCTTCCAGTGACCATTTCCTTTGCAGTAGAAGCACTCAATTTTAGGCTTGGGTCCAGCTTTGGGCTTCTTCACGGGAGCGGCAACTTGCTTGCCATTCTTCTTGAAGTTCCCTTTCCTTGCCTTGCCCTTTTTCTTGAAACTAGTGGTCTTGTTAACCGTCAACACTTGATGCTCCTTCTTGATTTCTACCTCCGCCGATTTCAGCATTGTGAAGAGCTCGGGAATCGTTTTCGTCATCCCTTGCATATTATAGTTCATCACGAAGCCTTTGTAGCTTGGTGGCAGTGACTGAACAACTCTGGAAATAGCACTCTCAACTGGAAGATCAATTCCCAACCGAGTCAAGTGGTTATGATACCCAGACATTTTGAGTATGTGTTCACTGACAGAACTGTTCTCCTCCATCTTACAGCTATAGAACTTGTTAGAGACTTCATATCTATCAACCTGGGCATTAGCTTGAAATATCAAGTTTAGCTCTTGGAACATCTCATATGCTCCGTGGTGTTCAAAACGTCTTTGGAGTCCCAGTTCTAAGCCATAAAGCATGGCACACTAAACTATCGAGTAGTCATCAAATCGAGCCTGCGAGACGTTCATAACATCTGCATCAGCTCCTGCAGCAGGTCTGTCACCTAGCGGTGCATCAAGGACATAATTCTTCTGTGCAGCAATGAGGATAATCCTCAAGTTACGGACCCAGTTCGTGTAGTAGCTACCATCATCTTTCAACTTAGCTTTCTCTAGGAACGTATTAAAATTCAAGGGAACAGTAGCACGGGCCATTGATCTATAACATAGATATGCAAAAACTATTAAGACTAAGTTCATGATAAATTTTAGTTCAAATAATCAAATTACTAATGAACTCCCACTTATATCAACATCCCTCAAGTTGTCTAAGTGATGCATGATCCAAATCAACTAACCCATGTCCGATCATCACGTGAGATGGGGTAGTCTTCAATGGTGAACATCTCTATGTTGATCATATCTACTATATGACTCACATTCGACCTTTTGGTCTCAAGTGTTCCGAGACCATGTGTGTACATGCTAGGCACGTCAAGTTTAACCCAAGTATTTTGCATGTGCAAAACTAGCTTACACCCGTTGTATGTGAACATAGAGTCTATCATCACGAGGTGCTTCGAAACGATGAACTTTAGCAATGGTGCATACTCGGGTAGAACACTTTTATCTTTAAATTAAGTGAAGGGATCATCTTATAATGCTACCGTCGTTCTAAGCAAAATAAGATGCATAAAGGATAAACATCACATGCAATCAAAAATATGTGACATGATATGGCCATTATCATTGTGTGCTTTTGATCTCCATCTCCAAAGCATCGACATGATCTCCATTGTCACCAGCTTGACACCTTGATCTCCATCGTTGCATTAGGGTCGTCTCGCCAACTATTGGTTCTACAACTATTGCTAACGCATAGCGATAAAGTAAAGCAATTACATGACGCTTAAGTGATTGACACGCATGTCATACAATAATTAAAGACAACCCTAAGGCTCCTACCGGTTGTCGTACTCATCGACATGCAAGTCAAGAACTTATTACAAAACATGATCATCTCATACATCAACATATATCACATCATATCTTGACCATATCACATCACAACATGCCCTGCAAAAACAAGCTAGACGTCCTCTACTTTGTTGTTTCAAGTTTTACGTGGCTGCTACAGGCAACTAGCAAGAACCGTTCTTACCTACGCATAACCACAACAGTGATTATCAAGTTGCTATTTAACCTTTTGTAAGGACTGCCGTAGTCAAATCCGATTCAACTAAAGTAGGAGAAACAGACACTCGCCAGCCACCTTTATGCAAAACAAGTTGCATGTCAGTCGGTGGAACCGGTCTCATGTGCATGGACATGTAAGGTTCGTCCGGGCCACTTCATCCCACAATGCCGCCGAATCAAAATAATACATTGGTGGGAAGCAATATGAACCTCACCGCCCACAACTCCTTTGTGTTCTACTTGTGCATATCATCTACGCATAGACCTGGCTCATGATGCCACTGTTGGGTAATGTTGCATGGAAAACAAAAAAAATTCTACGCACACGCAAGATCTATCCATGGAGATGCATAACTACGAGAGGGGGAGAGCATCTACATACCCTTGTAGATCGCTAAGCGGAAGTGTTTATCAACGCGGTTGATGTAGTCGTACACCTTCACAATCCTTACCGATCAAGCACCGAACGCACGGCATCTCCACGTTCAGCACACGTTCATCTTGATGACATCCTCGCCTTCTCGATCTAGCAAGAGAGGCAAAGTAGTGGATGAGTTCCAGAAGAATGATGGCGTGGTGATGGTGGTGGTGAAACTTCTCTGCAGGGCTTCGCCAAGCACAACAGATGTGGACGGAGGAGGAACTAGAACTAGAGGGAGAGGGGGCTCCACACACGGCTTGGGGATTCATGGTGTGTGTTGACCCCTCCCCTCCTCACATATATATAGGTGGAGGGGCAATAGGAGGCTTCCTAGGGTGCCCCCAAGGGGGCCGGCGGCCAGCCCTAGGACGCCTGCCCTAGGCGCCTCTCCCCTTCCTTCCTAGGCGCGTGGGGGGAAGGCAGGAGGGGAGGCGCCCCCCTTCTTTCCCTGCATGTGGAAGAGAAGGAAAGAGGGGACTGGCCCACTCCCTTCCTTCCCTAGGGCCGGCGCCATGAGGTGGGGGTGCACCAGCCCCATGTGGGCTGGTGTGCTCTCCATCGTTGGCCCATTTAGCCCAATATGCTCCCGTGGCCTCCCGGAACCCCTTTCGATGATCCGATCAATTCCCAGTGCATTCTGAAACCTTTCTGGAGACCAAATACTATCATCCTATATATCAATCTTTATCTCCAGACCATTCCGGAGCTCCTCATCATGTCCGTGATCTCATCTGGAACTCCGAACAACATTCGTTCACCAACTCACACAACTCATATAATGTTATATCGTCAACGAACGTTAAGCGTGCGGACCCTACGGGTTCGAGTATGATGTAGACATGACTGAGATGCTTCTCCGGTCAATAACCAATAGCGGGACCTAGATGCCCATATTGGTTCCTACATATTCTATGAAGATCTTTATCGGTCAAACGTTTATGACAACATACGTAGTTCCCTTTGTCTGTCGGTATGTTACTTGCCCGAGATTCGATCGTCGGTATCTCCATACCTAGTTCAATCTCATTACTGGCAAGTCTCTTTACTCGTTCCGTAATACATCATCTTGCAACTGACTCCTTAGTCACTTTGCTTGCAAGCTTCTTGTGATGTGTATTACCGAGAGGGCCCAGAGATACCTCTCCGTCATACGGAGTGACAAATCCCAATCTCGATTCACGCCAACTCAACAGACACCTTCGAAGATACCTGTAGAGCATCTTTATGATCACCCAGTTATGTTGTGATGTTTGATTGCACATATGGTATTCCTCCGGTATCGGGGAGTTGCATAATCTCATGGTCGAAGGAATATGTATTTGACATTAAGAAAGCAGTAGCAATAAACTAAACGATCATTTGCTAAGCTAACGGATGGGTCTTGTCCATCACATCATTCTCCTAATGATGTGATCCCGTTATCAAATGACAACTCATGTCTTTGGTCAGGAAACCTTAACCATCTTTTGATCAACGAGCTAGTCTAGTAGAGGCTTACTAGGGACTTGGTATTTGCTTATGTATTCACACATGTATTTATGTTTCCAATCAATACAATTATAGCATGAATAATAAACCTTTATCGTGATTAAGGAAATATAATAATAACCACTTTATTATTGCCTCTAGGGCATATTTCCAACAGCTCTCTCCATGCCTTCTACGCACACTGGAGCCACAAGCCAGAAGACCCGTTCAGGATCCCCAGAGGATCATGCCTTGAGAGACGTATAGCTCTGTACTATTTCGAGCTTTTTGGTAACTTGTTGCCACAGGAGGAGAATATGTATAGATCATAGGCTTCATGAGAGAGTGTCTCGTTCTTTTGCTTGTTGGTTTTTATTGCCCATTGCTACTATGTCCGTTTGATTCGTGCTACATGGTTGTTTTTATGCTTGTGAGATGCTACGTTTGGTTGTGTGATTGATCATACTATGCTTATTGTGTGCTTAATGCTTATCTCTACAATTACTTATGTATGATTATTCACTTATGTGTTTGGTGATGCGTGCATGTCATTTCACTCTTATCATTTTGTGCCCTCCACCAAGATGTATGTGACATGGAAGAGTGACCCATGATCCTAATTGATTGTGCATTTGCATTCAAACATAAATTTTTAAATATGCATAAATTCAAGGGGAGCTCTTGTTTATCACATACTTCTCAAAGCGATGATGTATTTCATTCATTTAATCAATTGTCGAAGCTTTGATATATATGTTGTCATCAATTACCAAAAAGGGGGAGATTGAAAGTGCAACTAATCCCCGGGTGGTTTTGGTAATTCGTAACAACATATAGCTCATTGAACTAATATCCATTCAAGATAAATATTTCAGGATGTTCAAAACATAAGCATGGCATGGACTAGAGATGTGGACCCCTCAAAATGCTAAGGACAAAGATTGGCAAAAGCTCAAGACTCTTCATTTCTATTTAAGTGATCCAAGATCAAATTGAGTCCATAGGAAAGCCAATACTATTAAAAGGGGATGAGGTGTTGCTTAATGGTATACTTGCTCAAGTGCTTAGTGATATTGCTCCAAAACCCTCAGCCACTTTCTCCATCCAAATATGTCAAAACCCTAATTCCAAACTCGGCCCCACCGATTCTTTCTACTCGAAGCCACCGAGTTCATTCGACATAGCCACTGCCCGAAACCATAACGATTTGGTCTCACCGATACGGATCTCGGTCCCACCGAGATGGCCTTGCCAACTCTCTGTTACTTGTTGCAATTATTTTGGTCTCACCAGGAATTGCAATCGGTCTCACCAAGATGGCTTGCCAACTCTCTGTTGCCTTATTGCTTCACTTTGGTCTTGCCGAGTTGATGCAATTGGAGCCACCGAGACGAGGTTTGCCCTAAGCCTTAGCATATCAGTCCCACCGAGTTGTTCCAGTCGGTCCCACCGAGATTCCCAACGTTCATATTTTTGAACAAATTGGTGCCATCGAGTTTAACTAATTTGTGTCACCGAGATGAGTCAAATGTGTGTAACGGTTGGATTTTGCATGGAGGCTATATATACCCCTCCACCCCATCTCCATTTGTGAGAGAGCCATCAGAACGTGTCTACACTTCCACCATACATTTTCTGAGAGAGAACCACCTACTCATGTGTTGAGATCAAGAGATTCCATCCCAACCTTTTGAACCTTGATTTCTAGCCTTCCCCAAGTTACTTTCCACTCAAATCCCTCTTCCACCATAACCAAATCTGCAAGAGAGAGTTTAGTGTTGGGGAGACTATAATTTGAAGCACAAGAGCAAGGAGTTCATCATCAACACACCGTCTATTACCTTTTGGAGAGTGGTGTCTCCTAGATTGGTTAGGTGTCACTTGGGAGCCTCCGTTGTGATGTGGAGTTGAACCAAGAAGTTTGTAAGGGCAAGGAGATCGCCTAATTCTTGAAGATCTACCCGAGTGAGGCAAGTCCTTCGTGGGTGATGGCCATTGGTGGGATAGACAAGGTTGCTTCTTCATGGACCCTTCGTGGGTGGAGCCCTCCGTGGACTCGCACAGCCGTTACCCTTCGTGGGTTGAAGTCGCCATCAATGTGGACTTACGATAGCACCACCTATCGGAACCACGCCAAAAATCTCCGTGTCTCCATTGTGTTTGCCTTCTCCAAACCCTTTCCTTTACCTTCATATGCAATGTTTTAATTCCCGCTGCTATACTCTTAGAATTGCATGTGTAGGTTGATTGCTTGACTTGTGCTAATTGCTAAAATCTGCCCATAACTAAAATTGGGAAAATGATAGATTTTTATTTGGTCAAGTAGTCTAATCATCCCCCCTCTGGACATACATTCGATCCTACACCATGCCGATAGGCTGCGGCTCACTGCACAGCAAGACCGATGGAGCGTGTCGTGTGTACGACGATCTATGGGACCGGCAAAGATCCTTTGTAGTTCGACTGTGGAGATCAACATGCACAAAGAGCAGAACCAGCAATCAACACAAGTGTTTACCCAGGTTCGAACCCCTGTGAAGCATAAAACCCTACTCCTACTTTGATTGTATTTGATGGGGGAGTTCACGTAGAAGGAGCGCAGCTTGTCTACAAGGTGCGTGGGAAATGCAGTGATGTCTACTATGCAACTTTTATTCTTGTAGAAGTTGTTGGGCCTCCAAGTGCAGAGTTTTGTAGGACAACAACAAATTTCCCTCAAGTGGATGACCTAAGGTTTATCAATCCGTGGGAGGCGTAGCATGAAGATGGTCTCTATCAGACAACCCTGCAATCAAATACAAGAAATCTCTTGTGTCCCCAACACATACAATACAATGGTAAATTGTATAGGTGCACTAGTTCCGCGAAAAGATGGTGATACAAGTGTAGTATGGATAGTAGATATAGGTTTTGTAATCTGGAAATACAAAAACAGCAAGGTAGCAAGTGATAAAAGTGAGCACAAATGATATTGCAATGCTTGAAAACAAGGCCTAGGTTTCATACTTTCACTAGTGCAATCTCTCAACAGTGCTAACATAATTGAATCATATAACAATCCCTCTAGGTGCGACAAAGAATCACTTCAATGTTTCTATCAGAGAACGTAGGACAAAAACGTGTATCAACCCCTATGCATAGATTACCCCAATGTCACCACAGGAATCCACAAGTTCAATACCAAAACATACATCAAGTAACTCAATAGAACACCCCATTGTCACCACGGGTATCCACATGCAAGACATACATCAAGTGATCTCAAATCCAATATTCAATCCAACATAACGAAACCTCAAAGAGCAAGACTCAATTCATCACAACAAGATAGAGAGGGAAAACACCATATGATCCGACTATATTAACAAAGCCCATGGTTACATCAAGATCATGCCAGATCAAGAACACGAGAGAGAGAGAGAGAGAGAGAGAGATTAAACACATAGCTACTGGTACATACCCTTAGCCTAGAGGGTGAACTACTCCCTCCTCATCATGGAGACCACCAGGATGATGAAGATGGCCTCCGATGATGATTTCCCCCTGCGGCAGGGTGCCGGAAAAGGGCTCCTGATGAGATCGCTTCGGAGCAGAGGCTTGCGGTGGTGGCGTGGAAGGTCTAGGTTTCTTTCTGGTGTTTTTGGTATTTATAGGAATTTTTGGCGTTGGTTTCACATCAAGGGGGGCCATGAGGGAGCGACAAGCTCGGTAGGCGAGCCTTGTGGGGGACTCGTGCCCTGTGAGCTTGTCACTTCCTTGTGATGCTTATGGCCCTTCCTCGAAGCTTCGTGGGTCTCTTTTGGTCCACAAAAAATCACCGTAAATTTTCTGCCAAATCTGAGAACTTTTATTTCTGCACAAAAAACAACACCACGGTAGTTCTGCTGAAAACATCATTAGTCCGGGTTAGTTCCATTCAAATCATACAAAAACCATATAAAATTGTTGTAAACATGGCATGAATACTTCATAATTACAGATACGTTGGAGACGTATCAGCATCCCCAAGCTTAATTCCTGCTCGTTCTCGAGTAGGTAAATGATAAAAGAAATAATTTATGAAGTGTGAATGCTATCATAGTGCATAAGTTTGATCAATGATAATTTTAGTCACCTTTTCTAGCATCTTAACAGTAACTCTTCCTCATAAAATTCATCATGATCAAGTAGCAACCAATTCACATGTTATGGTTCAAACAATGCTTTCTCTTGAAACTTAACAACCTATGTTATTGGTCACCAAACAATATCAATGCATCTTATTTTCAATAAAGTCTAAGTAAGAGCTCCACATACTAAATTATCATATAGTATTCTATGATTGCTAGTACTCAAAGCATATTATTAGAACAAATGGCATCCATCGAAAACAGAGAAAGATAGGGGCTTAATGTCACGCCTCCCAACTCATTTATTATAGAGATAATTGTCAACAATAATAAATTCATGATCAAATATATTTGAATGGCCATCTGTGCCCGGATCTTTCCCCACCAAATGATGCTTGCTAACTAAATAATAGGTTGGAATAAGAAATTGTCTCAACAAAAATAAAATTAATAGAAAAAGTAAAAGATAAGCCCTTCGCAGAGGGAGGCATGGATTTGCAGAGTTGCCAGAGCTCATTCCTTAAAACAAAGATGAATACATTTTGAGTGGTGTGATTTTCCTGTCAATGTCACGGCTAAGGTATTCAATATCTTCCATGCTAAACACATTATTGGTGGTTCCCATGCAAAAATGAAAAGTTTAACTCCCCCTGAACCATACATACAGAAGCCATAGCAAGCCGAATTCACGGGTGTCCGCCAAACTTTCAACTTTCCAGGGGAAGTTTATTTTTTTTTATTTTTTTTCTTTTTGATTGACGAGATTGGGCATCCCTTATACCAGCCTCTTTCGTGCAAGGACAAGTGAATAAACACCCGTCATGAGAATAACCCGCTTAGCATGGAAGATACTGACCACCGCCTCGCTCCATGAACGGTACAGGCACACAAACAGATGTTTATTTGAAGGTTTTAGAGATGTCACATGCAAATTTACTTGGAACGACAGGGTAATACTGTATATAGGTTGATATGGTGGACACTCATGGAAGAAACTTGGCTCAAGGATTTTGAATGCACAAGCAGCATTCCTGCTTAGTACAGAGATTTTTGGCTAGCAAAGATTCTAAACAAGCACCACATGTTGGAGGATCCATAACAATATAACTTCGATGCAGATATACCCAACCATAACTCATTATGTTGTCTTCCTTGTCCAGCTTCAACTAATTTTCTCGAGTTTGAAAATAATTAATGGGTATTCACAATCATAAAAGATGTCCAAGATAATATAATTGTATGTGAAATTTCTCTTCCATATACTAATCATTCATGAATTGCCTGTACGACCAATATTGTGACTATCAAACTTCAATAGACTTGAATTTCTAAACCCAATGTGAAACTACTACTAGGCATGATACAAGCATTTGAAGCACATATAGTTTCAACTTCATGATATTCAATTCACTCAACAATTTACTCTTTGGATATAAGTGAAGAACAATAGTAAATGTAACATCCCAAAAATTATAATGTTGGAATTTCACTTATTTAAATAGGATTAATTAAAACTTAATTGTGTTTCTTGTTGTTAGTTATTTTTGACTAGATTTGAAACTTTTGGAGTTTAAATGAATATTAAAGTGAGAGGGAATAAAAGGACTTTCCCAATTATTAACTTGAATCTTATTTTGGGTTTGAGAATATTCATAATATTTCCAATTCAAATATGAGAGAGGATGACATGACTTCCTCAGATAATAATATTGGTGAATAATTGAATATTCTCTCATTTGGATTTTGAATATTTAGAACAATTCTAACTCAAAAATTAAATCATATGAGAGAAGGTAATATGACTCCTTCAATATAAAAGAGTTGGAAATGCTTTAAATGTTATTTGTGTTTTTCTCTGGAGATGAAAGTTATTTTGATGGAACATTTTATGATTGTCAAAGTAAAGTTTATGAAAATATTATATGAATTTTATATAAGTATTTTGGAATGGAAAATGTTCACAAAGATATATATGAACATATTTATTTTTATGGATGTTCTGGTATTTTTTAGAAAATGTTTTGGATCATTTTTCGAGCCAATATCATTTCTATGAATAAAACATAATAGGAAATAATAAATCTATTCTAACCATTTTCTGTGGCAATCCAACTGCCCAGTCGCTATCCTCCACTCGCGCGACACAGTGCAGCCATAGCGCTAGGCTCAGCCCAGCAAAGCCATCCGACGCCACCTGCATCAGCGCCGCATCAGCAGCTGCAGGCCCACCTGCCAGCCTCTCCGTTGCTCCTCTGTCCGTGACGGGCGAAGCCCACTTGTCATATTCTTCCCTACAGTGTGTTCATCCTGAACTCCGTAGCACCCCGAAACCGAATCGAATCAATCGATTGATTCGATCGATCCCGAGGGCCACACGACTGACCCGCCCCTCATAAAGGATCACCGATCTCTCCTCATGCGATTTTTGGCGAAACCACATCCTCCCGTGCCCTAGAATACGCTGCCAGATCTCGCCGGAGTTCCACCCCTGAAGCTTCTGCCACCGTTGATTTCATCACCTACAGAGGTCCCTGAAGATCCCCACATGATCCTTCCCTTCCCAATCTTTGCTCCTGTCGTGGGTGGACACGATCACCTATGAGGCCATGAGCCCCTTGTGGTTCGGCATGCGGGAGATCACATTGCACAAAGAGCAGAAGCCATGAGGCAGCACGATGATGAGAACTCTGGTCATTTTTACCCAGGTTCAGGCCGCTGGGAAGCGTAAAACCCTACTCCTGCTTTGGTGGAATGGATGAAGGAACACAATGAACACGTAGCACTCGAACCCGGCAAGGTGGCCTCGGAGAGAGCTGCTACGCGCGTACAAGTGTGAGGGGGTTCGAATCCCTTTCTAGGTTGCCTTGGGCCTCCTTTTATAGTTCAAGGGGTAACCACAGTGGCAAAACAATCATTATCTTGTGATTAGATAGCTAACGGTGCTATCATACCTAACTCTGGCATTTAGAACAAGGTGCATTAAATGCACTGCTAGGTGTCGTGCTGAGGGTGAATCCCAGCAAGCCTGACATGCCGCTTAATCATCTCCAGCTTATCATCTTGACATGCCTCTGGACGGGTGTCAAATGGGTGTGATCTATCTTCTAACAAGCTGCCACGTGCTTAGTGAGAGCCACTTAATCACCTAGGGGCTTGCCACTGCACCCATAAGTGACTAGCGTCGCTGTGCGGTGGAGCGGTGGTGCCTTGGCGGGATTTTTGGTCTTGGCGACCCCGGTAGGCCTGCCGGGGTTATCCTGGATTTGCTTCTGTTGCGGTATCGACCTGGCCGAGCTCTCCTGCTCGGCAAGGGAGGCCTCCCCAAGGTGATGTCTTGCTGTCTTGATACTCTTGATGTGGTCCTTGATCTCATGAATTGTGGCTTTTCTGGCTTGGTCTTGTGTTTATCCAACGAGTGCTGGATATATGATCGTCAGCAAGCCTGTGTATGGGTCTGGTCAACAACTGCAAATGTTTGTTGCACTAACAGGAGCCCCCGGGCCTGGCCCATACGTGCTGCCGGGCATCATTGGGGTAGGCCCTAACAAATGCACAGGCGAACACTTTGGCCATAACACCATGGGATCCATGTCTTCCTTGATATCTTCTTTGCTTCTTCATTAACCTGTGACTGGATCAGTTTCTGGTTTTCCCGCGAGTCGTTCTGAATGACGTGAGGCTACCCATGTAATGGTTCGTGGGCCGCCCACATTCACGGGGAGGTAACTGCCATTTTACTCACCCCACTACTGTTGCCGTTTCCGCCATGTAGGCCGCATGCATTGCGCAGTGTTGGTGGTGGAGGCGCAGGGCGCGGGAATGAGTTCCATGGCAGAAAGCTCGAAGCCGTGGATAGGCGCAGGAGGGCGGTTTGAGATTCCAGATGTTGTCAGTGACGCTTGTCGGTGCAACAAACCCTGGGTCCATTGCCAAGACTGTGCACAGGCCCAAGGACAAGATTACAAACTCAAGATCAGATCAAGGCATGAGGGACCTGTTCTTTGAAGGACCAAAGTGCAGATCAAGAAGACCAAGATGAGCTAGAGAAGCAAGATATCGCTAAGGGAAGAACCTCCTCTACCGGGCAGGCGAGCCTGACGGGGATGGAGTTACCCCCGGGGGTGAGTCTCAAGATCATCCCGACAGGCCTGCCGGGGCTTACGGAGGCAAACAACTCCACCGCACCACCTCATCACGACGCACGTCGTCGATCAGTGCAGTATCAAGCTCCAAAGTGACTAAGTGGCTGCTATTTTCCACATGGCAGCCACTTCCTACAGAAAATACCCCCAGGCGACACCCGTCCTGAGACGTGTCAAGCAAGCAGGCGTGAAGCTGGCAAAACAGCCTGGCAGGGCCTGCCGAGCAAGCTGAGATGTGATGTTGAGCGACGCATTCAATGCGCTCTGTCAGCCTGCAGAGTTAGGTATGATAGCAAAAATGCCCGTGCGTTGCAACGGGTACAAAATAAATACATGTGTGTGCTTCGAAATTTGAAGAAAAAAAACCACTTTGCATACATGGCATGATTGCAACTCAGATCTGAATGAAATTTTCCATGTATACGAAATAGCAAAGTTTAACACACTGCCCAGTGATGTACCAGTATCAAGTTTTGTCTTTTGTAAGTCAGGAACAGGTCTTGTATCTCTTGTGATGTGATTCGTCCCTATGTCAGAAGATAGTTAGAAATCAAAGCAGGGTGTGGAAAGAAACATGTAAAAGAGCGCTATAGTGACTATTGTTGGCAACAGGGAGGTAGTTATAGACACAGTAAAATATGTTGGCATGGCCTATGATTTTTGCTTGGAGAAAATAACTACAGAAAAGAGCACAAATACGTAAATAATTTGGCATGATGGCCCAACTAATATATATGTTGCTCTAATAAATTGATTAGACATTGGCTAAAAGCCAAATAATCCCTTTTTCACTACAGACAACAGCTAGAGCAAGGGATTAATGTATCAGGTAAAGTAAACTGCCAAATCCCTCTTTACTATTGGATATTCTTCAGAAAACATAGTCCTGCATGTATATATTGAGCAAAATGAATGAAGAAAAGGAAACATATTCACTCATGGTAAAAGTAATTGCACTCTGATAACTAAGAGAATAAGTTAGAGCAGGGGAGATTGCTCTTTCTAAGCTATAATAGCATGCAAAAAATGGGCCATTTATGAAGATGAAGGTAGACCATCAAGTTGCAGTAAGTGATGTGCTGGACAGTGATATACAGTATGGTTGTTTTGTAATGTGTCCCCTCGTATTTAAATATGCGATGTGATGCAACAGTAGACAGTAAACAAACAAAAAATGGACGTCATACATGATTGTTAGAAAGAGGCCTCACATTTGATCGATATCATGATTGTTGCGCCATGATACACCATTTTCAATCTTGGAAAACCAACCGGCCTTATTCAGGTCAGACCTGCACAAAGGTTATAGACGTCTCAGATTCTATTGAATTCACTACTGGTTTAATTCTCAAAATTTGGTCTCAACAAATAGAAAAGGTAAGTAAGTATTAGCAGAACGAAATGTAATTAATGTCACTTAAAAACCAAAATAGTCCACCCAAATGCAGTTATAAAAATACCACGGAATCGGTATAATCTCTGTGCTTGTTTGCTTGCCACCGGTCTATTCTTCTAATTCTTGTATATTGTACAACAGAGAATAACTAAACATATGCAAAAAGGTTTACAAGTCACTGGAAAGTAAATCAAACTGGATGGTTAGTCAAGTCGTTCTCAAATAGCGAAGCATATATTGGTCTATTTTCTCTGCCAACTCACATACAGAATTTAATGAGAATGCAAAATATGGCAAAAGAGGATCACACGAATAACTGTTATCTAACAACATCTATATCAGCTCTCCATGATTGCCCGCAATGTACATCAAGGCTTTTTCTGTTGAAGGCTTGGAAGTACTAATAAAAGATAAAATATGAAACTGTACAAAACATAGTTTGGTATATATTAGTTAAAAAATGTAGTTCTGGTATGTACAACCCATGAGGCTCACAAATGACAGTAGATAAATGAAACTGTACAATACACGACCAATGGTTCAAAAATTCTAGTCTAACAAGGCCACCAAATTCTTCTTCGGGGAGCTTGACCTACACATTGCATATAAAATTGTCACCAATGGGCAATGGACAAAGCAAGTATGTCAACCATGCTTGGAGAATCACAACATACTATTTGGTGCATTGGAATATTATCACATAGTTAAGATACAACATAAGCATTAAGACGGAATTTCATAAGAAATAACACATAAATACAATAAATATGAGAACTACCTGTGGTGACATGGTCACCATGTACAACATTAATCTGTTTCAAGAAAAAGGATAAAATAATTAAATTGACCAAAGATAAAAATGCATGTATACCCAAAACATTTCTTAAAAAAAAGTCATAAACTTGAGAAAATATATCACATGCCAACTATAACGACAAATAGTGAATTGTATTTCACATGTTTTTGCAGGTAATCCATGACAAATAAAAGAAAGCATAATCGATGAAGGGAGAAGACAACTTCATAAATTGTTGATTAGGGCCATCCTTGGAAACTTAATAGTTAACACCATAGCACCCACAGAAAATGGAATAAACATGCCCTTACAGATCTGAACAATCACATAAGCAATTTTTAACAGGAAGCCATTCAGAATTGACAGCATAGGGAAGAACATTGATAGTGTATATGATTGCTGCAGTTTTATTTTGATTCAAAAAATTGTTCTTTTTTATTTGGGATCCAGAATCTGGACAAGCTCACTGATGGACCATACACGCATATGATTGTGTTAAGAATTGAATTCTCTGACCACAAGATACACAAACATGAAGGAGTTTTAGAGAGGATAAGAATATAAGACTACTACTTGTTGGAGCAGAAGGTGATGATTTAGTCGGGTGACTGGTCGTGGGTCAATATGCTCCTAGGTTGTCGTAGATATAGCTGTAGACAGCGGGGTCGCCGCCTTGAACCACTTGGAGTAGAATGTCGGCTCACTCCCAGGTTCATGTACTGCCATGGCAGCAGTACTGCCGGTTGAAATGTGAAGCAAACAATTCCTGGTTAGAAATTTTAAGCTAGAATAAATCCCTAATTATATGTTCGTGTGCACTACTACAGAAGATAATTATATGATCCAAGTAACAAAGTTAAATAGGAATAGCCTCGTACTAGTGTTGTCCTAGGGTTCTAGCACCACAGCACTACACCATGACGCTGTCTGCTATTCGTTCAGCACAACCAACAATTTTCTTCTGCGAGCCATCTCCCACTTTCGGCACCTATTTTTGGCAAAAAAATATGAAACAAAGACCATTACAGTTGATTAGAGATGGTGTTTTACTATTCTGAGACAATACAACATATTCCTTATCCATATGCTGAATTACACAATATCATCTTATAAAAATTAAAGCTTGATGATGCATTATACCAGCAAAACATGGACAAAAAGTAAGCTCAATCTTGACCAAACATATAATGAAAATGAAAAGTCAAATAAAATACAACTGAGGCCTTTTCTGTTACCATGAGAACTAAAATACTTTGTATTATCTAGTAACTAAAACAGTTTTCTATTCTTTATTATTCAGTTATCAAAACAATTATCTAGCTACTCTGTAGTGTATCAAAAAAGTTTTGATTTTATCAGCCTACAATATGCATCAAAGTCCCGTTGTGCAGATATCTCAGCTTTGACATAAAAATTCCACTTGCTCTTAATCTAACATAATTTTTAGAACGGATTAACATGAAAATAAACTAAAAGGAAAATTACCGAGTTGTTTATCGCATTGGGATGCTTGCAGTCCTGATTTTGTGCCACGTCGTTGTGTACAGAGCATTGAACTGCATACATGTCATCTTCAAACTTTACAATTTGGATATGTTGTTCTTCAATCGCTATATCTCAAATCAACTCTGAATCATCAAAATGATGGAAACTAACTTCTAAAGTATGTTTCTGTGGACATAAAGGGAAATTAATGGCCTAATTCGGATCTTTCTAATACAGTATGAATTATGAAGACGATTTCGAAGAAAATAAATTGTTGATTCCAGGCACATGCATCATACCTTTGCATATGGTGTTGGAATATTGCTCTGAAGGAGATCTAGTTTGTAGTAAACAACTGTATGTAGCCTGCAGATCGCCAATTCTTTGGTTGCAACTATTCTTCGCTGGTGGCATGGAGCACATTGAAGATGAGGATGAGGGCGCTAGATGATTCCGAGGATGAGATCATCGGGAAGCAGGCTGATTCTGTCCTCATCTTGGCTGCTGTTGATCCTGTAGGACATGACTCATCCTCCACCTCTGACATGCAGCCCTGATCTGGAAGGAGCTGTGCATAGAGCGGGGCGGCCGCGGCCAGAGCTTCCGCGTCCGTGTCGCCGTAACCCTCGGCCGGATCCGAGGCGCGCTGATTCTGATGCTGCACCGCCTCCCACGCGTCCTCCTCCTCCTCCCGGCCGTTGCCCGTGGCGGCGAGTAGCGTGTTGAGTAGCCCGTCGCGGTCGGCGGCGCGCGCTCGAGCCAGCCGGCGCGATCCCGGAGCACGGCGGCCTGGGCCTCGGCATTGGCGAACCGCATGCGAAGGACTCGGATGGCGCAGGGAGGAGGGCAAGGCGCGGAGTAGGCAGGTCGGGGTTCGGGGAGGACGGCGTGGCTAAGTATGCGGGCCGGCGGCGGATCCAGATGGGGGGTGACAGGAGGGGTCGCTTGACTCGGGGTGGGGTTTTTTTCTTTTTTTTGTCAAATATGAAACGTTTTTCACTTATTTACTGGACCGCGGGTAAATTCCTTAATAAAATAGGGATTTTTTTCGCAAAATTGCCACGACGGTGAATCCGACAGAGTCAATCCGTGCTTTATTATTAGGGAAAGATAGCACTATTTGCTATCTAATCAGTATATAATGACTGATTTGCCACTGTGGTGACCCCTTGATCTATAAAAGGAGGCCCATGGCAACCGTAGAAGGGGTTGGCTGATCTGGACCCTTGCACACTCATACGCGCGTAGCTGCTCTCGCCCTGAGGCGACCTTGTCGGGCAAGAGTGCTGCGTTCCTCCACCATTTTTCCACCATCAATCCACCAAAGCAGGAGTAGGGTTTTACGCCTCACGGCGGCCCGAACCTGGGTAAAAACTGCCCGTGTGATCTCTGCCGCGCTGTGTGACGCTTCTCCGCTCTTTGTGCAACGTGCCCATCCCCCCGCTGAACCAAAAGGGGCTCATGGCCCCATAGGTGGCTATGGTTTCCCACGACATCTTTGGCGCACTAGGTAAGGGGATCACTTGCGCGAACCTGAGAGCGTCGATAGCGCGTCATCTTCATCGCCATCCTCGTCATTGACAGCGTCATCAACTATGGCGCCCAAGAAGATGTCCGGAGCCGCAAATCACCCGTCCACCTCGAAGGCTCCGCCGCCCGCGACCGCCGACGTCGCGGGGAATGCGGGGATGCGCGAGGATGTGGACGCTGCGGGGGATGTGGTCAGCGTAGGCGGCATTGTCACCACCTCCCGCATGGCCGAAGCATGAACGGGAGGCACCGGGGAAGGACAGCATCAACAACATCTCGGTGGCCATGCTCCATGAGGTACGAGTGGAGGGCTTATTCCGCCTGCGCCTCTTCTCCTCGCCGAAGGGCACAGCCGCAGTGGTGGCACTCATTCTAGGGCGAATCGCAACCCTCCGGCCGGCCCCGCCGCGGGCACGACCGCAGGGCGTGCGCCGCCTCTGGAATGAGCTGACCCAGTTACTATGCCCAACGGAGCCGCTGGCCTTCAAGCGCCCCCACCGCGTCACCATGCCATCCAAATGGCTGGTTCGCAACAACAAGGGCGCGGCGCGGTCGCTACCAGCACCGTTAGGAGCCGAGCAACACCGTGATCTACATCATCATCACCTATGCCGAACACTGCCTCAGAGGCCATGGCACGGGCTCAATTACTGTTGAGATTCCCGCCGGCAGCCGATCAGATGGATGAGTGGTGAGCCACCATCCAAAGCCTGATTGGCTTCACCGAGGCGGGAGGATCGCAGTGAGCTGGCCCGCCATGGCCTCCCCAAGCAGCAATGATGGCCCGTGCTGCTGGCCGTACGGAAGGGGCCTCCACCACGGTGCAATCCCCACCACGGCAGCCAGTGCAGGAGCCGCGAAACCAAGAACTAGATGGCGTCTCGATGGCCTCTTCTGACCCTCGAGCGCGTCCAGGCCAACGACGAGCCCCGGAGGACGGGCGGAGGGAAGGCGCGCGTCATCATCGGGCGACGCCGCGACAACCATCGCCGTCCAATGGGTGTGATGGCCTCGACATCGACGAACCCGCACTTGGAGACGGCGGGTGCCTGCCTTTCGAGGTTGGGTGCCCTGCTTTCACCCGTGAGCTGCGGCAAGTCCGTTGGCCATCCGCTCGCACGTTCAAGCCAAAGGATTCCAGAGAAGTATGATGGGAGGCTGAACCCGGCAGAGTTCTTGAGCATCTACACCATCGCTGTTCAAGCTGCCGGGGGAAGAGATGAGAAGGTATTTGCCAATTACTTCCCTTTGGCACTCAAGTCAAATGTGAGGTCTTGGCTGATGCACCTGCCGGAGAACTCCATTTTGACCTGGGCTGACCTGTGCCATGAGTTCATTGGCGCCTTCACGGGTGGCCATCAAGAACCAGGGCGGCCCAGCGATTTGCAGCTTCTCCAGCAGAAAGAAGGAGAGACTCTGCGAAAGTACTTGCAGAGATTCAGCCGAGTACACAGAAATATCCCAGATATCCACCCGACAGCTGTGATAGCCGCTTTCCAATCCAACGTGCGCAACTGCAGGATACGTTCCAAGATGAATGTTCGGCTTCCCAAGACTGTGAAGGAGCTTTACACCTTGGTGGACAAATGTGCTTGGGTGGAGGAAGGGAGGAAACTCCCTAGAGAGGAAGACTGCGTCGACATCGACTCAGAGGATGACGATGAGTCCACCAGTTAGAAGAACAGGAACAAGAAGCGCAACAAGAAGCGCAAGGATAAGGCAGTGATGACTGTTGAGGGATCGGGCATGCCTAGTACCGGCAAGAAGGCTAAGACTGAAGCCTCCGTCAAGGAAGTTGCCGCGTGCACTAACTGACGGGAGGCTGCGGCTGCCGAGAAGGCTGGGAAAGGCAATGGGCCGTATTGCAAGATTCATCGGACCAAGGGCCATGATCTCCAAGAGTGTCACCAGGTTGAGCAGCTCGTCAAGAAGTAGAGGGCTGAGTATGAGAAGCGTGATAAGGAAAAAGGTCAAAATGGTACTGGCAGGAAGGGCCGGGGTGGTGAAGCAAATCGCCCCGGCAAGGCTCCTCGGAACCAAGGAACACCCGCCAGGTGCCGAGAGAAGGAGGATTGCAATGCTGAGAGTGATGGAGGGGATGAAGAGGAAACCAGCGAGCAGGAATTCCAGAAGGCCACTGACGGCCTGTGTATTGACGGGGGTGCATCTTTGCACTCATCTCACCACCAACTTAAACAGTGGGCGTGTGAGGTCAATGCCGTGGAGCCAGTGGCAGATTCTCGGAAGCCGCTCAAGTGGTCACGCATGCCCATCATCTTTGATGATGAGGACCATCCTGACCGCACCACTGCGGTAGGGTGCTTGTCGTTGTTGGTCTCACCAACGATTCGCAACCTCAAAGTCACAAAGATGTTGGTTGATGGCGGGGCCGGGTTGAATCTAATTTCCCCAAAGGTCATCAGCAAACTCCAGATAGCAGAGGAAGAGCTTAAGGTTACTGGCACATTTCAAGGAGTCAATCCCGGCAGGAGTCATCCTAAGGGAAAGATCACATTGCCAGTGACATTTGGAGGGGAGTTGAACTACCGGACTGAGAAGGTTTTGTTTGATGTGGTCGACCTCCCCTGCCATATAATGGGATCCTTGGACGCCCAGCATTCGCAAAATTCATGGCGGCATCCCACTATGCCTACAACACTTTGAAGATGCCAGGGCCAGTGGGTGTCATTTCCATCCCATCAGACAAGAAGGACACAATTATTTGCATGGATAAGATGTACTGGGACGCAGTCACGGCAGAGGCCGCAGAAGCCGCAGTTCCCTCCAAGGAAATCAAAGGAAAGAAGAAGGCTAGCAGAGACACCAGCAAAGAGTCTGGGAAGCGTACCTCTTCGGGGTATGCTATGCATGTGGATGACGTGCCGGAAAGTTCCAACAACAAGAAGTCCAAGGCTGCTGCACCCCATGTGAAAAAGGTCCCGGCAGGGCTGGCTGGCGCTGATGGTACTTTTACTATCAGTGCCACCCTTGACGACAAATAGGAAAGCGCGCTCGTTGCCTTCCTGTGGGCGAATATCGATGTGTTTGCTAGGCAACCATCTGATATCCTCGGTGTTCCCAGGGAGGTAATCGAGCACCACTTTGCTATCTGCCCACATGCCCGACCCGTCAAGCAGAAGGTTCGGAAGCAGGCCTTGGAGCGGCAACAGTTCATTGCCGAGGAAATCAAGAAACTTGAGGCAGCTGGTCTGGTCAGAGGAGTACTACATCCAACATGGTTAGCAAACCCAGTGGTTGTGCGCAAGTCTAATGGGAAATGGAGACTTTGCATAGATTTCACGGATCTGAACAAGGCATGCCCGAAGGACCCATTCCCCTTGCCGTGCATCAACCAAATTGTGGATTCCACTTCCAGGTGTGATTTGCTATCCTTTCTGGATGCATACTCTGGGTATCATCAGATCTTTATGTCCAAGGAAGATGAAGAAAATACCTCATTCATCACCCCATGCGGCACGTACTGCTTTGTGCGCATGCCTTTCGGGTTGAAGAGTGCCAGGTCCACTTTTGCAAGAGCAGTCAAGGTTGGTTTTGAACCACAGTTGCACAGGAACATTGAAGCTTATATGGATGATATTGTGGTCAAGACCAAGGATAGATCAACCCTCATCCAAGATTTGGAAGAGACATTTGCTAATCTGCGTAAGATCAACTTGAAGCTGAACTCGGAGAAGTGTGTGTTTGGTGTTCCCTCCGGCAAGCTACTTGGTTTCTTTGTGTCTCACCGCGGGATCGAAGCCAACCCAGATAAGATCAAGGCTATTGAGCAGATTCAAGCACCCAAGACAGTTAAGGATGTGAGGCGTTTGACTGGGTGCGTTGCCGCGCTTAGCAGATTCATCTCCAAGTCTGCCGAACGCGCCTTGCCGTTCTTCAAAATTTTGAAGAAGGTAGGACCCATGAAGTGGACCCCGGAAGCAGACGCAACACTGTGAGATTTGAAGGCCTACCTGTCCTCTGTGCCCACTTTGGTTGCTCCCAGACCACAAGAGCCGTTGCTGCTATATCTTGCGGCCACCCATCAAGTGGTTAGTGTAGCACTAGTGGCGCAGTGGGAAGTAGAGGAAGCAACAACCTCAGCTAGTGTCCCATCCAGGAAAGAGAGGGAGAACAGCCCGATAAGGTCAGATATGGATCAGGATAAAGAAGAGCACGGCAGCGAAGGCAACCCCAAGGACGCGGCAAGGAAGAAAGTAGTGCAGCGCCCAGTGTACTTTGTCAGCTCCCTATTACAGGGGGCTAGATCAAGGTACTCTGGTGTGCAAAAGTTGATTTTTGGCCTTATCATGGCCTCAAGGAAACTATGCCACTACTTCCAAGCCCATGAGATCACGGTTGTCACTCGCTTCCCGTTGCAAAGGATACTCCGAAACCCAGAGGCTACCGGTAGAATAGTGGAATGGGCATTGGAGTTATCCAGCTTTGGCCTGAAGTTTGAAAGCACATCAATGATTCAGAGCAGGGCATTGGCAGAGTTTATTGCAGAGTGGACGCCAACCCCTGATGAAGAAGTGCTTGAAATAGTTATCCCCGGCAAGGAAGCGCCCCAAGAATGGATCATGTATTTCGATGGTGCCTTCTCACTACAAGGTGCAGGGGCTGGTGTGCTTCTCATTGCTCCCACTGGAGAGCACTTGAAGTATGTCGTCCAGATGCATTTTCCCCGGGATGAGGCGACCAACAATACAGCAGAGTATGAAGGGCTCCTTTCCGGGCTCAGAATTGCCACTGAATTGGGAATCGCTGATCATTCGAGGAGACTCGCAACTTGTGGTGAGACAAGTCAACAAGGATTACCAAAGCCCATTGATGGAGGCATATATTGAGGAAGTGAGGAGATTAGAGGAGCACTTTGACGGATTGCAAATAGAGCACGTACCCCGTGCGGAAAACAGCATCGCTGATCATCTGTCAAAGTGTGCTGCGCAAAAGCTTCCTGTGGAACCAGGAACTTTTGTTCTCCATCTCACTCAGCCCTCCGTATCCCCGACAACAATGGCCCGAAAAAGGAGGAAATTGGACTCCGGTAAACCTCTCCCGGTAGAGCCCCTCGAGGCTCCAGGCAGGGACCCTGCTGGAAACAACTCCCCTTTGATTGCCGGGCTACGTCCTCCTGCCGGGCCACTGGTCCCCGCAGTCGAGGAACGCGCTCCCGCAGATGAGGAGGTGCCGCTAGTCCTTGTTGCCGAGCCCCAGGCTCCAACTTGGGCAAGTCACATAGTCCATTTCCTCCAAACCGGAGAACTTCCTGAAGAGCAAGAAGAAGCTGAAAGAGTAGCCCGGAGGGCTAGTATGTATCAGTTTGTCGATGACACACTATACAGAAGAAGGCCCAATGGTGTGAAATTGAAGTGCATTTGCCGGGAAGGAGGAAAGGAACTGCTAGCGGAAATACACAAAGGCATGTGCGGCTCCCACATTGGATCAAGGGCTTTAGTTGGGAAAGCATTCCGGCAAGGATTCTATTGGCCCATAGCCCTCCAAGATGCGGTCGAGCTAGCCACCAAGTGTGAAGCCTGCCAATTCCATTCCAAGAACATCCATCTGCCTGCCCAAGCTCTTCAGACAATCCCTTTGTCATGGCTGTTTTCGGTCTGAGGGCTCGATATCCTCGGCCCTTTCCCCTGAGCTGCTGGGGGCTTTGAATTCTTGTTCGTTGCAATCGACAAGTTTACAAAGTGACCGGAAGTAGATGCCATGAGAAAGGTGACTGCTCAGTCAGCTATCAAGTTCTTAAAAGGATTGGTGTGCCGCTTTGGGGTCCCTGCCCGGATCATCACCGACAACGGCACCCAGTTCACGAGCCGTGCATTCATGCAATATGTTCATGCCCTCGGAATCAAGATCTCATTTGCCTCTGTTGCACATCCCAGAAGCAATGGACAAGCTGAGAGGGCGAATGCTGAAGTGTTGTGAGGACTCAAGACAAGAACATTTGATAAGCTGCAGAAGTGCGGCAGGCGATGGATCGACGAGCTGCCGGTGGTTCTTTGGTCCCTCAGAACGACACCAAATCGAGCTACCGGGCAGACTCCCTTCTCCCAAGTCTATGGGGCAGAAGCAGTTATCACCACGGAACTCATTTACGGGTCGCCTTGAGTGCTTGCCTACGATGAAGTAGCGCAGGATCAGCACTGGCGTGACGACGCTGTGCTTCTCGAGGAGAATCGTCTCCGCGCTACTACGCGTGCTGCACGCTATCAGCAAGCCCTGCGCCACTATCACAGCCGCAGGGTTCGTGCCTGGTGTTTTGAGGAAGGCGACCTTGCCCTTAGGCGCGTTCAGTCCGCCAAGGGTAAAAACAAGTTGATGCCGAAGTGGGAAGGCCCTTACCGGGTAGTACGTGTCACCAGACCTGGCGCAGTCCGTCTGGAGATTGGAGATGGTATTCAATTGCAAAACTCATGGAACATTGAGTATCTCCGCAAGTTCTAACCGTAAGGTGCGGCTGTCGGGCTCTGCCCGGCAGCCACCCTTTTTGTACAGGCCTTGCCTCAGTTGCATGTAACCCCTTGTACAAAGCCAGGCGTAGACCCAGAGCAACAGAGAAATAAATGAAGCGCTGGGGGCCCCCGACAAGTTACATGCATGCATAAGCATATCATGAGCATCACATGTTCTTGTAGATAAGATCGCATCTGGCATCATTTTCATCTGCATAAACTGCAGGCTCCTATCGTCGATTCAGCCCAAGAGGAGATAAGAAGATGAGCCTACACCACGATCTCCGGCAAGCCAAACAGATAAGTTCTTCCTTTTATCCATACATGTTCTGTAAGTAAAGACTTGTGCATGAGAAAACCCTGCTACCCTTTGAAACTTAGGTGCTCCCGCCCTTCGACTCGAACGTGGCTTCGGTCAGGGTGGTCGCAGTGGCCTTTGTTGAAAAAGGACTGGCGGGGGGCTAGTCCCTCTTCACGATTTGTGCCTGGTAGGCCTAACTCCCCGGCAACAAAACAGAGGGTACCGGCAGGATAGCCTGCCGGGGGAAACTCATTTATTTATAAATATAGAGGCATCCCGCCTCTGCATGAACATATACATGCATGAGTCCCCGGCAAGGTTTATCTTTTTCATTAATATGCTTCAAACAAGTACAGACCTTACAGGACACAAACATGGATTCAAGAGATTACATTATTTGAACTAAAATTTGGCAAGTGCCTGCAGATTTAAGATTAAAAAAAGATAAGTGCCCCGTAAACTCCTCTCCCTGTCCCTCTTATCCCAGGTATTGCGGTGGGAAGAGAAGAAGGTGGGAGGGGTGCCTAAGCAGACGCCACCCCAATCTCGTCAGGGCCTGCCGGGCGCAGCTTGACAAGATCGGGAGTGGCGAGGCTACGAAGGAGGAGGGCAGAAGGAGAAGCTCGGTGGTGCCCTGGTCACCACCTCCGGGACCAGTCAGAAGCCCCAACGCGAGCACCGGCAGGGAGGACTGCTGGGGCTGAGCTCGAAGACTGCTGGAGGAGGCGAAGGCACCAAGAGAGCGGCCTCCTCCCCGGCAACCGAGAGGCCGCTGATGATGGTGCTGGGGAGGGAGGGGAAGGATGGAAAGACGAGGCGGCAGGTCGCCAGTACGAGAAGAACGCGTCGGTGCGATCGTACTCCGACCTGACGGCCTACCTCCCGCCTTCTCCATCTTCCCTGGCTTCATCTTCATCAACACCGCTCCAGGGAGACGCCGACCTCTCGGTCTGGCGCCTCCCTCGAGGAGACGACGAGCAGTCAAGATGGCCGGGGGGCTAGAGGTGTGCCGCTCCCCACCTTGGCGGGCAGGAAGGCACCCCCTTCTTCGACATTAGCCCCGGTCCCGACGGAAGAGGCAGTGCTGGGATGCCCCAGGCCCTGCATCCCGGACGGGCGTAGAAGGCTCCGAGGACCGGGTCGCCAGGACGACGGGCTGTACTGGCTCACGGCAAGGCACCACGCTCCCCACCAGATGACCGGCTGAGACAGAGGAGGCATTCATTCCACCACAATGGGAAAGCTTGATATCTTCTGCACCACGGATGGCTCACCCACTGCGCCACCTCTGGACCTGGACTAGACTCACTCCCCAAGCATCAGCCCGAGCATTTAGCATCACCAGCTCTAAGCTAGGGCCCGGGACCTGGCCTCGGGCTCTCCTTTTTGGCATAACCAGAAGAAATCAGGAATGGAGGGGGAAAGGGGTGTGGATGAATGCCTTCGCTCCTCCCCTGCTCTTCCTTTTATAGGCGAGCTGGGGCTGGAGGCTGATTCCTCGGTGAGTAATCACCGTCCTCCCCCACCAATCCAAGAAGACCGGGCCCCTGCCTTGATGCTCTACCGCACCACGCGCCTCCGTTACCTACCCCACTTGATGCATGCAGCATACGTGGCTATGGATAAGGGCATGGTGGGAAGAGTGAATTGGCAGTTACTCGCCCGTGCGTTAAAGTCATTCACGGGCCATTACCAGAGTGGCCCCACCGCAATTGGCATTACACGACACACGGGAAAATCAGAAACTGACCCAGGCTCGGGTTAGTGAAGAAGCAAAAAAGATCTCGAAGGGTGAAGCCACCCTTGCGCTCCTGCCTGTGCACTGGTTAGGGCCTACCCCGATGACGCCCAGTAGCACGTTCGTGCCAGGCCCGGGGGGCTCCTGTCGGTGCAACAAACCCTGGGTCTGTTGCCCAGACTGTGCAGAGGCCCAAGGACAAGATTACAAACTCAAGATCAGATCAAGGCATGAGAGAACTGTTCTTTGAAGGACCAAAGTGCAGATCAAGAAGACCAAGATGAGCCAGAGAACCAAGATATCGCTAAGGGAAGAACCTCCTCTACCGGGCAGGTGAGCCTGACGGGGATGGAGTTACCCCTGGGTGCGAGTCTCAAGATCGTCCCGGCAGGTCTGCCGGGGCTTACGGAGGCAAACCACTCCACCGCACCACCTCATCACGATGCACATCATCGATCAGTGTGGTGTCAAGCTCCAAAGTGACTAAGTGGCTGCTATTTGCCACATGGCAGCCGCTTCCTACAGAAAATACCCCCAGGCGACACCCGTCCTGAGATGTGTCAAGCAAGCAGGCGTGAAGCTGGCAAAACAGCCTGGCAGGGCCTGCCGGGCAAGCTGAGATGTGACGTTGAGCGGCCCATTCAATGCGCTCTGTCAGCCTGCAGAGTTAGGTATGATAGCACTTTTTGCTATCTAATTAGTATATAATGACTGATTTGCCACTGTGATGACCCCTTGATCTATAAAAGGAGGCCCATGGCAACCGTAGAAGGGGTTGGCTGATCCGGACCCTTGCACACTCATACACGCGTAGCTGCTCTCGCCCCGAGGTGACCTTGCCGGGCAAGAGCGCTGCGTTCCTCCAACATTTTTCCACCATCAATCCACCAAAGCAGGAGTAGGGTTTTACGCCTCATGGCGGCCCGAACCTGGGTAAAAACTGCCCGTGTGATCTCCGCCACACTGTGTGATGCTTCTCCACTCTTTGTGCAACGTGCCCATCCCCCCGCCGAACCAAAAGGGGCTAATGGACCCATAGGTGGCCGTGGTTTCCCACGACAACGCTGATGGACCGAATTGGTCGATCATGGCGGTTGCCATGAGGTAGTGGGGAGCCAGCCCTTGCCACGCACCGCTATAAAAGGGAGCGCAGAGGCGGACAAAGGGACTCACCCACGCACCTTCTTCTTCTTGTGCTTTCTTCTACCATGGTGAGAGGGAGAGGGCTTGGTCGTGCTCCTGCAGTGGCGACGAGGACCTCTTCTTGGCAGCGCACCCCTGCCCCGGCCGAGGATGTGGGGGCAGAATCCAGTGCACAAGGAGGTGCTGTAGGACGTGGACGCGGTCGGCGAGGCCCTCGAGGCCAGGGAGGACATGGTGGTGCACTGATTGCTCCTCCACCAGCCGCCTTGGCCCCGATGGAGGGCCATGTCGGGGACACGCCGCTGGAGTTCATCGTCAGGCTGCGCGAGCCCCCACGGAGCCGCCTTCCGCTCCCTACCCCTTTCACAAGGGTAATGGAGTTGGAACAGCCGCACAGGTTGAAGTTGCACATGAGGGGCTGCTATAATGGCAGCATGCGGGCGAACGTTGATTTCCCTGCACCTCACATGATGCTTCTCTGTCGCGGCTGGAAAACTTTCGCCCGTGCCCACAGCTTGGCGGAGGGGCACGTACTCCATTTTTAAGTTAATGGATGCAGATCTGCTCTCCATCAAGGTCTTCGGGCGTTCGGGTGCTCGCTTAGGGTGCTGTGCGGAGAGCTTGACCAACGACGAAAGCTCATCTTCGAGCGACAACGATGAAGAGGACACTGATAGCGAAGACGATGGCACCGAGCGGGAGGATGGCGGCTCACAGTCCAGCTTAGCGCCGGACGCACCATCACCATCAGCTAGGTGCCGGTGGCACCATCATCTGCACTTGGCCTTCTCCTCGGCAGAGCGATTTGCCGGGGGTGTTGGGTGTGGATGCCTTCGCCTCCTCTAGCTGGATCCCGGCAGGCATCCCCATGGACTCCGGATTCATGTTCCCTGCCGGTGTCCCTCCTGTCGCATTCCTCTGGTCCTGGCGGTGGTGACCAGGGCATCGCCTAGCCGCTCCTTCCGTCCTTCCCGCTTCGCCCCCACCCTCCCAATCTTGTCAGGCTGCAGCCCGCGGGCCCTGACGGGGTCAGGCTGGGCTTCTGCCTAGGCACCCCTTTTGCCCTCTTCACCTCCCTCTGTAGGTCCTAGGAGGAGAGGGACAAGAAAGGCATTACGGGGCACTTATCTTTTTTCAATCTAAAAACTGTAGGCACTTGCGAACTTTAGCTTAAATTATGTACCCTTTCATCCATACTTGCACCCTGTATGGTTTGTAATAGTTTATCCGTGTATTAATGAAAAAAGATATGCTTGCCGGGCACTCGTGCATGTATCATGTCCATACTGAGGAACAATTCCTCTATACTCCTAAGTAAACACAGTTTTCCGGCAAGACACCTTGCCGGCCCCTTCCGTTGCTGCCGCAGGGCTCAGCCTGGCGGGTTAGGAGCGTGGAAGAGAACCGGCCCCTTGTCAACCCTTTTTTCAAATGCCACTGGGACCAGCCTGACTGAAGTAATCTTTGAATCGAGGGATGGGAAAACAAATGTTTTTAGGGCAACGAGGTTTTTCTACGCATAAGTTTTTCACACAAGGGTATGCGATGGATGGTCAGGGGAACTTATCTGCGTTATGTTGTTGGGGATCGATACGCCAGCTTGTTCCCACTTCTCCCTTTCGGGAAGTTTATCCGCGGTAGGAGCCTTGTTTGTTAGTACAGGGGAAAACAGCAACATATGATCTCATCTATTTGATTTAAGGACTATAGCAAAGTCAGACTTAAATAAACATGTATGCAAGTTTTAGGCGCCAGCGCTTCGTTTTATTATCTTTGCACAGGGTCTGCGCCTGGCTTTGTACAAAGGGTTACATGCGCATCAGCAAGCCTTGTACAAAAGGTGGTTGCCGGGAGCTGAGCCCGGCAACCGCGCCTTACGGGTAGAACTTGCGAAGATGCTCAATATTCCATGAGTTTTGCAATTTAATGCCATCTTTGGTCTCCAGACGGACTACGCTAGGTATGGTGACTTGTACTACCCGGTAAGGGCCTTCCCACTTCGGCGTCAACTTGTTCGAACCCTTTGCGGACTGAGCACACCTAAGGACAAGGTCACCTTCCTCAAGGCTCCGAGTGTGAAGCCTGCGGCTATGATAGCGGCGCGGGGCTTATTGGTAGCGTGCCGCACGCACAGCGGCCTGGAGACGATCTTCCTCAAGGAGCACGTCATCGTCATGCCGGTGCTGCTTTTGCTCCACTTCATCGTAGGCAAGTACTCGAGGTGACCTGTATATGAGTTCTGTGGGGAGCACTGCTTCTGCCCATACATTAGGGAGAAGGGAGTCTCGTCGGTGGCTCGATTTGGTGTCGTCCGGAGGGACCAAAGAACCACCGGAAGCTCATCAATCCATCGCCTGCCGCATTTCTGCAACTTGTCAAAAGTTCTCATCTTAAGTTAACGCAGCACTTCAGCGTTCATCCTGTCAGCTTGCCCATTGCTTCGGGGATGAGAAACAGAGGCAAAAGAGACCTTGCTCCCAAGGCTTTGGACGTACTGAATGAAGGCGCGGCTCGTGAACTGGGTACCATTATTGGTGATCACTTTGTTGGGTACTCCAAAATAGCATACCAATCCTTTCAAGAACTTGACAGCTGACTGTGCGGTCACCTTCCTCACTGGCTCCACCTCAGGCCACTTTGTAAACTTGTCGATTGCAACACAGAAGAATTCAAAGCCCCTAGTAGCACGGGGGAAGGGGCCCAAGATATCGAGCCCCCAGACCGAGAATGGCCAGGATAAAGGGATCCTCTGGAGAGCTTGAGCTGGTTGAAGAATATTTTTCGAGTGGAACTGGTAGGCTTCACACTTGGTGACTAGCTTAGTTGCATCCTGGAGGGTTGTGGGCCAGTAGAAACCCTGCCGGAAAGCTTTTCCAACCAGGGCTCTTGATCCAATGTGAGAGCCACACATACCCCCATGTATTTCCGCCAACAGCTTCAGCCCATCCTCCCGGCAAATGCACTTCAATTTCACCCCGTTTGGCCTCTTTCTGTACAGAGTGTCATCGACAAACTGGTACATACTGGATCACCGGGCTACTTTTTCAGCTTCTTCATGCTCCTCGGGAAGTTCTCATGTTTGGAGAAAACGGGCTATGTGCTGCGTCCAAGTTGGAGCCTGTGGCTCGACAACAAGGACAAAAGGCACCTCCTCATTCGTGGGAGCGCTCCCTTCCACTGCAAGAACTTGTGGTTCTGCGGGAGGGTGTAGCTCACCAACCGAAGCAAGACTACCCCCGCCAGCCTCTCTACCCATTGCTTTGGGGAGATCTGCCGGGAAATGCTTGTCGGGGTTCAACTTTCTTCTTTTTCTAGTCATCGTTGAAGGGATACTGATGGCTGAGTTAGATGGAGAGCAAAAGTTCCTGGTTCCACAGGGATCTTTTGTGCAGCGCATTTTGACAAGTGATCTGCAATGCCATTTTCTTCTCGTGGCACGTGCTCTGCTTGTAATCCATCAAAGTGCTCTTCCAACTTTCTCACTTCCTCCACATATGCCTCCATCAACGGACTCTGATAATCTTTGTTGACTTGCCTCACCACTAGTTGAGAATCTCCACGGATAATCAGTTTCTTGATTCCCAACTCCACCGCAATTCTGAGTCCGGCAAGGAGCCCCTCATACTCTGCAGTATTGTTGGTGGTCTTCTCCCGAGGAAAGTGCATTTGGATTGCGTATTTGAGATGCTCTGCGGTGGGCGCAACAAGAAGCACGCCGGCCCCAGCACCCTGCAATGAGAAAGCACCATCAAAATACATGATCCACTCTCGAGGTGCTTCTTTGCCGGGGAGAACTGTTTCCGCACGTCTTCGTCTGGAGTGGGCGTCCACTCTGCAATGAACTTTGCCAATGCCCTGCTCTGAATAGTTGAAGTGCTTAGATATATTAGGCCAAAGCTTGACAGCTCTAGTGCCCACTCGACTATTCTGCCTGTGGCTTCGGGGTTCCTCAATATGCATTCCAGCGGAAAACGAGTGACAACAGTGATCTCATGGGCTTGAAAGTAGTGGCGTAGTTTCCTCGAGGACATGATGAGGCCGAAGATCAGCTTTTGTACTCCAGAATACCTTGACCTAGCCCCTTGTAACAGGGAGTTGACAAAGTAGACTGGCCGTTGCACCACTTTCTTCCTTGTCGCGATTTTAAGATCACCTTCGCTGGCTTGCTCTACCTCCTCCTGATTTGCTTCTGCCGCGACGGGTTCAGTTCCATCTCCGGAGGGTGCGGTTGCTGCAGCTGCTTCCTCATCCACTTCTCGCTGTGCCACCAGTGCTGCACTAACCACTTGATTTGTCGTAGCTAAATATATCAACAACGGCTCTTGTGGTGTAACGACCCGAGACCGACGCTCCAGACGCCTTCCAGTTATTTCGTTGTTGCCGTGTGTTTTATTTGCTTGTTGCATTCATCATGTCATCATGAGCATTGCATCCGCATGTTTTCATAAAACTGCATCTGCTCATAGTTACCGCTTATTTCTTGTCTCTATTGACCTTCTCTCAGATCTACCGGATCGCTCTCTTCTCTCTCTTCTCTGAACCCATCTAAACCCCTTGTCTCCGTGGCCATTCGTCAAACCCCTTGCGCGTGTCCGAATACTTCCCCGAACCCGAACCGGACAGTCATGACCGTTGGGTCCAGATCATCCCCAAACATCCCTAAAACATCTTTGGTTTCTTATTTGGTCTACCTAACCTATCTATCTTGACCGTTCGATTTTAATCGGAGAGTCCGATTAGCCCCTAACCAAAATCCTCATGCTATATATACAGCCTAACCCTAACCCCCTAGCTGTCCCATCCATCCATTCCCTCACCCGCCGCCGCCACTCTCCCACATCTTCATCGGGATCCTTCCAGATCCGTCTCCCTCCAGCCAGCGCCCGAGCCTCCACCTCTCGATCCCCATCCATCCAACTGCCCATCGCCACCGCAACCTCCGACCACCTCCCGTGTTTTCGCGGTGACCAAATCGCAGCGGCCAACCAGCACCCTCCCTTCTCCTCGCTTTCCTCCTCCACCCAACCAGGTAGCCCACGCGCCTCCTGCATCCTCTCTGCTCGAGGGCCCAGCCGACGCCATGGAGCATCACCATCGCCGCCCAGCGTCCTCCGCACCACCAGATCGAAGCACCGTGCTCCCCACCACCTCGTCCTCGCGAGCACGACCACCGGGGCGCCACCTCACCGGGCCTCTCGTGCGCCCGATGCTCGAGCTCCTCTACCCGGGCGTCCCACGCGCCTCAAGCCGTCGTCGTCCTTCGTCCTCGCGTCTCCTCCTCCCGCAAGACCTTGCCGGCCACGACACCAGACCGCTGGAGCTCGCCTCCGCCGACCCGACGAGCAGCAGCAGCAACCAGGCCACCGCACCTCGCCTCGGTCCCCTCCTTCCTCTCAATTTCCCCCATCTCTCTCTCCCGGCTTCCTTCCTCTCTGTTTGCCTACAGGAGCTACCGCCGGAGCTACAGTTCGTCCGCCTCGCCACCAACCGCTGCCCACGCCAGATCTCTTCCCCGATGAGCCCACGCGGCCACTGTCGTCGATCGGGTCCTCCTCGACCCCGCTGACCCTACTCCTGGCCTCTCGCGTCCCCGCCGTCGATGCTCCGTGCGCGAGCTCGACCCCTACGTCTGCCTCGCCCGGCTGTGCCCTCTGGTTCGAGCGACAGGACGAGCGTCGCTCGCGTTGACAGCGCCAAGTCCCACGACCGCACACCTGTTCTGCCTCACCTTCGCCCGTTGACCGCGACCAGCGCCCTGGCCCAGCTCCAGCGGCCGCGTGGGCCACAAGCAGGCCGGCCCAACGCGCTCCTGCCGGCCTCTCCCTCTCCACCGACCTGGGCTTGGCCCATGGTGAGAAACCCCCCAGCCCTGGCTGCTCAGTTTTGGCCCGCGTATGTTTTTTTCAGCGTGTGCGAATTTGTTCATTATCCAGAGAGCGCATGTTTTACAGAAAAGTCCCTAGTGTTCATGCATATAATAACTCCACAATCGTGCATCGGATTAAAATACTTTATATATGTAAAATGCTTAGAATTTCATCTAGTTTCATAATATGCCACTTTTATCCACGTTAAAAATGTTTAAAAATTGCTGTTGCATTTAATTTGCTTAAATGACATGTTAAAATGATTTATTTCATAACTAAATAACCGTAGCTCCGAATTAAATAAACTTTGTATGTAAATGGGGTAGAAAAATGCATAGATTAACATGGTGCACTTATTTTTGCATGTTTAACAACTCTAAAATATGGTTTAGGGTAGAACAGTACCAAATTCGAAATGTGCATATGGGGATTTTTCGGAATTGTTGTTTGTTATTTCTGGCCTCATTTAAACTTGCCTAAATAGTTAGTTTACTTATGCTTCACCTCTTGTCATGTTAACCAACATTTAATCTTGTCTTGTACATAAATGAGAGTGAACTAAATAATTCAAATGTGGTGTTTCGTCAGAGCTCCACTTAAATTGTAGTATTGTTTGTTGTACTTTGCCATGCCATGAATCATTAAACCGGACATGCATCATACTTGATTGTGCATCATGCCATGATTATGATATGTTGTTTACCATGTTGTTTGCTTCTTTCCGATTGTGCTTTTTCTCGATAGTTCCGGTTATGTTGCGATTGTGAGGATTCGTTCGACTACGTTGGTTCATCTACTTCATGGATTCGGTCTTCTTTCTAGCGGGATTTTCAGGCAAGATGATCATTATCCTGGATACGACTACTATTTTTGCTTTGCTAGTTGTCACGATGCTATCGCTATGCCGCGGTACCTACCACTTGTTTATCAAGCCTCCCAAATTGCCATGATAGTCTCTAACCTTTTCCACCATTCTTGCGAACCGTTGTTTGGCTATGTTACCGCTTTGCTCAGCCCCTCTTATAGCGTTGCTAGTTGCAGGTGCAGTTGCAGCTTGTTCCATGTTGGGACATGGATATCATGGGATATAACAATATCTCTTACTTAATTAATGCACATATATACTTGGTAAAGGGTGGAAGGCTCGGTCTTTTGCCTGGTGTTTTGTTCCACTCTTGCCACCCTAATTTTCGTCATACCGGTGTTATGTTCCTTGATTTTGCGTTCCTAAAACGGTCGGGGTTTATGGGTCCCCTTTGATAGTTTGCTTTGAATAAAACTCTTCCAGCAAGGCCCAACATTGGTTTTACCATTTGCCTAATAACAACTAAAACTTGCATAGGGACTTCCCGGGCCCCGAGGATAATTAATTAACAACCCCGGGCCAGTGCTCCTCATGAGTGTTGGTCCAAACTAGAGCCACTTGCGGCGCCACCTGGGGCAACTCGGGTTTTTGGCTGTCGTACATAGCGTTCATCTGATCGTGGCCTGAGACGAGATATGCGTGGCTACTATCAGGGTGTCGGCACGTCGAGAGGTCTTGCTGGTTTTGTTTTACCATTGTCGAAATGTCTTGTGCACCGGGATTCCGAGTTTGATCGGGTTGTCCCCAAGATGGAGATTTGCCTTCGCTGATCATGAGAGTTTATCATGGACTAAGTTGGGACACCCCTGCAGGGTTTGATCTTTCGAAAGCCGTGCCCGCGGTTATGTGGCAGATGGGAATTTTTAATATCCGGTTGTAGAGAACTTGACACCAGATCCAAATAAAGTACACCAACCGCGTGCGTAACCGTGACTGTCTCTTTTCGAGTGAGTTCAAGAAGAGAACACGGTGAGGTTATGTTTGAACGTAAGTAGTTCAGGATCACTTATTGATCATTACCAGATTGCGACCGTTATGCGTAGTTTCTCTTCTTATTCTTGTACTTGTAAGTTAGCCACCATACTAATGCTTAGCCGCTTGCTGCAACCTCACCACTTATCCATTCCATACCCATTAAGCTTTGCTAGTCTTGATACCCATGGTAATGGGATTGCTGAGTCCTTGTGGCTCACAGATTACTTCAACAACAGCTGCAGGTACAGGTAATACGAAGCTTTGACGTGAGAGTGATGCTTGCTTGTTTTGGAGTTCTTCTTCTGCTTCTTCTTCTTCTTCGATCAAGGGATAGGTTTCGGGGGAGCCTCGGATTAGCAGGGTGGATGTCGTTCCTCTTTTTTGTTTGATTTCATCCGTAGTCGGATCCTGCTCTTCTGTATGATGATTGCTATGTATTGATGTACTATTGTATTCATGTTGTAGCTTGTGGCGAGCGTAAGCCTTTATCTTGTATTCTCATCTATTCAGTACATGGTATGTTGTAATGATATCCACCTTGCTATGCGCTCAAAATGCGATTGTGCCTCAATCATGAATTCATCACGTGATTGGGATAGAATCACATCTTGGGCGCTACATGTGGTTTAGGCGCGACTAAGATGGGAGCAGAGGAAAGGTAGGCTTTCAGGTCTTGCAGCGGTGCTTCTGCTTCCAGGGTCCACTTCATTGGGCCAGCCTTCTTCAAGATTTTGAAGAAAGGCAAGGCACGCTCGGCAGACTTGGAGATGAACCTACTTAGTGCGGTAACACATCCAGTCAAACGCCTCACATCTTTAATAGTCTTGGGTGCTTGTATCTGCTCGATCGCTCCGATCTCGTTGGGATTGGCCTCTATCCCCTATTGGGATACAAAGAAACCAAGGAGCTTGCCGGACGGAACACCAAACACACATTTCTCAGGGTTTAGTTTCAAACTGATCTTGCGCAGGTTTGTGAAGGTCCCTTCTAAGTCTTGAATGAGTGTTGATTTGTCCTTGGTCTTGACCACTATATCATCCATATAAGCCTCAACATTCCTGTGCAGCTGGGGCTCAAAACCAACTTGTACTGCCCTTCCAAAAGTGGATATGATGCTCTTTAACCCGAAAGGCATTCGTACAAAGCAATACGTGCCACATGGAGTTATGAACGCGGTCTTCTCTTCATCTTCTCTGGCCATAAATATCTGATGGTACCCGGAGTACGCATCCAAGAAAGATAGCAAATCACATCCGGAGGTGGAATCAATAATTTGATCAATGCGCGGCAAGGGGAAAGGGTCTTTTGGACATGCTTTTGTTCAGGTCCGTGAAATCAATGCATAGCCTCCATTTCGCATTTGCCTTGCGCACCACCACTGGATTCGCCAACCAAGTTGGATGCAGTACCCCTCTAACCAAACCAGCTGCTTCAAGTTTCTTGATCTCTTCGGCAATAAACTGCTGCCGCTCTAAAGCTTGCTTTCTGACCTTCTGCTTGACGGGCTGAGCATAAGGACAGACAACGAGGTGGTGCTCGATTACCTCCCTGGGAATACAGGGGATGTCAGACGGTTGTCAAGCAAACACATCGATATTCGCCCATAGGAAGGCAACGAGCGCGCTTTCCTATTTGTCATCAAGGGTGGAGCTAATGGTGAATGTACATCAGCGCCATCCTGCCTTGCCGGAACCTTCTTCACGGCAGGTGAAGCAACCTTGGGTCTCTTGCTAGTGGAACTCTCCGGCAGGTCATCCACAGGCGCGGCGTACTCCGAAGAGGCGCGCTTCCTGGAGTCCTTGTCGGCATCTCTACTAGCCTTCTTTCCCTTCTTTGTATCCTTGGCGGGAGCTGGGGCGTCAGCTGCTACCGCGTCCCGATACATCTGGTCCACACAAATGATCGCGTCTTTCTTATCTGACGGGATGGAAATGACACCCATCGGCCCTGGTGTCATGGGAAACCACGACCACCTATGGGGCCATCAGCCCCTTGTGGTTCGGCAGGGGGATGAGCACATTGCACAAAGAGCGGAGAACATAGCGCAGCAGGGCAGAGATCACACGGGCAGTTTTACCCAGGTTCGGGCCGCCACGAGGCGTAAAACCCTACTCCTGCTTTGGTGGATTGATGGTGGATTGTGGTGGAAACGCAGCGCTCTTGCCTGGTAGGGTTGCCTCGGGGCGAGGGTAGCTACGCGCGTACGAGCGTACAAGGGTCCAAATCCTTTCTATGGTTGCCATGGCCCTCCTTTTATTGATCAAGGGGTCACCACAGTGGAAAATCAGTCATTGCGTACTGATTAGATAGCAAACAGTGCTATCATACCTAACTCTGCAGACAGAGCAGGGCGCATTAAATGAACCACTTAGTGTCACATCGTGGCGTGCCCGGCAAGTCTTGCCGGGCTGCTCGGCCACCTCCTCGTCTGTCTGCTTGCCACGTCTCTAGACAGGTGTCATTTGGAGGTGATTTCCATAGGAAGTGGCTGCCACGTGCCAAATAACAGCCACTTAGTCACTTCGGGGCTTGACACCGCAGCGATCGATGACTTTCATCGCTGCGAGGTGGAGCGGTGGAGCCTTGGCGGGGTAGTTTGCCCTCGTAGCACCCGGCAGGCCTGCCGGGACGATCTTGAGGCTTGACTTCGAGGCCACCTCGTCCTCACCAGGCTCTCCTGCCCGGCAAGGGAGGTTTTCCCTTAGTGGTGTCTTGATCATTTAGCTTGTCTTGGTCCTCTTGATCTGCCCTTTGATTCCTCAAAGAGCTATCTCTTCAATTTGATCTTGTCTTGGATATTGCAAGTTGCCGGGCCGGTGATTTGTTGTCCATGCACAAGTCAGGGGGAAACATACACCCCTATTTGTGTACCCCGACAGAAGCCCCCAGACCTGAGCCATACGTGTCGCTGGGCACGTTGAGTTAGGCCCCAAACAGTGCATGGACACGTGGCGAGAGAATGCTGCTCGCGCAACGGTTTGTCATGATGACCAGTCAATCCAACTTCCAGTTCCCGTAATTACTGCGGGTCATGGGGTAGTGGGACTGTAGTAGTTAATGTGAAACGGTAACTTTCTGAAGAGTCGCACCCTCCCCCACGTCCTTTCCCATAAGAGAGAAAAACGTGGAAGGGCTCTGCTCATTTATCGTCTTCCTTGCCCCTCCACCATCTTCTTCCGCAAGCCAAGCGACTGTTCTTCCGTTCCACCCTGCCCGCCGCTGATCCTCGCCCAATTTTCTTCCCGTCTCCACTGTAGTTCGAAGAGATGGGGAAGAAAACCGCCGCTTCAAAGGGGAAGCGGACGACCGCTGCGAAGGAGGCGGCCACCAAGGGGAGCAAGAGGGCGTCAGAGCTGGATAGGAAGTGAAGGGCAGACATCATCTTCTTCCCGTTGAACCTGGATGGCGAAGTGCTGAAAGCAAGGTACGGATATCTATGGGGGCGGGAGGTCCCAAAGTGGCATGGTGCTCCCAAGGTTCTGGCAGAGGGAAAAAAGGATCCGCCAGATTCATATCGATTCTTCTGCGCATACTTCATTTGCAGCCTCTGTCCTCCTTTCTCGGATTTTTTTGAAGCAATGATGGTGATCTATGGATTCCATCTTCTAGACTTCACGCCAAATGCAATGGCGTGCATGGCGATTTTTGCTCATCTGTGAGAGAACTTCGTCGGAGTCGCCCCCAACATTGATTTGTTCAGGCACTATTTTGTCCCGCGGGTGGAGAACAAAAACCACAGTTCTGGGAACATAAGTTGGATGCCACGGGTGCCTAGGGAGAACTGGGATTACCTCCCTAGTCAACAGCGCGACAGATGGGAGGAGTGGAGGGGAGATTGGTGCTGAATCCAGGACGAGAAGGCCCCAGATTTCTGCCAGGCGCGGGCAGAGTGCCTCGAGCACGGCAACGATTGGAGGGAAGTCATCCTTACCGATGATAGGCTCCGCCCGGTAATAAACAGGATCACCCGCCTAAAGGCTGCCGGGCTAACCATCGGGCATGTGGGGGCCGACTTCCTCCTTCGCCGTATTGCACCATTGCAGAAGAGGTTTAGGTTTGCTTGGCGGTATGGGGATGCCGCAGATAGGATAAGGCTGTTTCCTGGCCTGGCCAACAATTTGTCAGTCTATGGCCATGCTTGGTTGTGCGAACAACTGTTCGGCAACCTTGGGCCGTTAAAGTTGCCAGCAAATGTCATCCCACTGAACATCAACTCCGCCAGGGACCAAATCCTGAAATGGATGCCAGACTACAACACACATGGAGTCTCGGGCGATTGGCAGCTGCCCGGGCTTGACGAAGAGCTTGCGTGGTCCTCCACCTTGGTGGAAAGGGCTACAAGGGTGGAGGCCAACATGTACAAGCACACCTCCAAGGCGGAGGAGGCATACATCAAGAGGCGGCTCGAGGAGGACAGAGCATTCCGTGTTAATGCGATGGCGAAGGCCAGGAAGGCAATGAAGGGGAAGGAGGAGGCTAAAGGTGAAGGCCCTTCCCACGGTAGGAGCGAGGCGCAAACCATGGAGGGGGCTGCCGGGGATGAGCCTGCCGGGGACGAGCCTACCGAGATTGAGTCTCTATATGCCGCGGCAACGGAGGCTCTGGAGGAAGGGGGGTTGAGGAGGTAGAGCAACCTGAGGAGGAGTGTCTCACGGAAGGCCCTCAAGCCCCCGAGCCAAACCTGGAACAGCGCCCTCGCAGGCGAGCGGCTAGTCGGGGAGCAGCAGTTCCTGACCCCGCGCCTGCCACCAAGAAAGTGAAGAAGACCACCTCCAGGAGCAGCGTCCCCGATGCAGTGCGCCGACAGTCCCCACGACTTTTCGGGGCTAAGGCTTATCCCGCCAAGCGACCGGTAGCCGCTGGAGACGACTCTAGCTCCCAGTCTAGCTCGAGTTCTTCGCAGAGCTCTTCCTCGACGGAGCCCCCTGTGCCTCAGCAAGGCTTGAAGTTGTCAGGGAGCTCCGTTCCCCCGCCCCAGAAGAGGAGCAGGTCGCCCTCGCCACCCATGCAGTTTGAGCTGAGCTCCATGCTCATCGACGAAGAGTAAGAAAGAGGAATTTCCTTTCCTCTTCACCATTTCCGCATATCATCTTGCCTGTTAACGGATCTTTACTTTCCGCCTTTGTCAGGGAGGAGGAGGAAGAAGGCGAGACCCTCATCCACCGGACCAAGCGGCTCAGGCGCGCGGGGCTGCCGAAGACTGTGGAAGGCGCGGGCCCGACAGGGAGCAGCGCGGACGACCCGGCACCAAGCCCCTAGCCCAGCCCCCGGCCTGAGAGTATAGAGCTGGATCCTCCCTTTGAAGGTGATGGCGGTGAATTCCCCACCCCTGCAGCCAGAGGAGGGGAGGGGACTACTCCGGGTGAGTCCTTCCAGGAGGGACCCACTCCACCCGTCGATCGAGTCGAGGGATCCCCGCCCAAGGATTCCACGGAAGGGTCCGCCCCGGGCGGCGCCTTGGTTTCCCAGGGAGGGGATGAAGATCTTGGCCTGGCAACCGAAGTTGCCGGGGAAACTAAAGCTCCTGCACGGCAGGCATCTCCATGTAATCCATTTATTCCTTCCGTGTCGTGCTGCCCTTATCATCCTACCCTAGGCTCTTGTCTTGTTAAAAATTATGCATTCATATCATTGATTGCTGATTCTGCTTATAGCCCTTTTGAGTGAAGAGCCAGATCTGCTGAATGAGGTGGCCAGCATGGGGAAGGACACTGTAGAAGAAGCCGCCAAGATTGCTGCCGTTGAGGGGCAGGAACGCGCTACCGGGAGTGTCCAGGAACTCCTAGAGGGATCATAAAAAACCCTTGGCGGCACGTCAGGGTCGGGGGTTCTGGTCGAAGGGAAAATCCCCCTCCAAACCATGGACCCTCTTCCCTTATTTGGCACTTTGGCAGGGGCCCCACTGCCAACTTCGAGTCAATTGGCACTGGTACTTGCGCAACCTGGTCTCGGAGCTCCTGGCTTGTCAGTGGCGACGAGCGTGGAACTCGACGGCGAGCTCCAACGCATCCACGCGTCGCTGTACCAGGGGGTCGAAGAGACAGACGACTCCGCTACCGTCGCCATGGATTTGTCTTTCCTGGAGTCCATGGCAACGGGCATTAAGGAGATGCAAGCTCGGCACACCCAGAAATGGCACGTGCTTAAGGAGCAGCGTGAGTCCGCCAACAAGGTTGACCAGAAGCTGAGGGACAAGGGCACCGAGCTGCATGAATGGCATGGCAAGCAGTTCCAGGTCCTCATGAGGCAACAAGAGACCATCTCGATGGCGCAGGAGGATGTCATTGCCTGGGAGGCTCACCTGGCGGACCGCAAGCTACTTCTAGACGCCAGGGAGCAGGATATTTCTCTCCGAGAGGAGAAGCTTGAGGCCACCCTCCACGCCAAGGACGATAATCTGGAGGCCCTCATGCTGCAGCGCACTAAGGAGCTAGAGGACAATCACAAGGCCGCCCTGGATGCCCTCTCTGCCAATTCTGCCGCCCAACTGAAGAGGCTCGATGATGATCTTGCCGCTGCCTCTTCTGCCAAGGTTGATCTCGACCAGCAGGTGGCCAAACTGACCGAGGAGCTTGGCAGGAGTGTCAAGGAGGTTGATGCCCTCAAGGAAGAGGCGCAAAAAGCGGAGATCCTTTTGAAGGAGGTGCAATCGCAGCTCTCCTCCAAGAGCCAAGGCCTCGAGACTGCCAACACCACCATTGAAGATCTGAAGGCCAGGATTGGCACCTTGGAGAGCTTGGTAGAGTCCAGCGGGGCCTATGAGCAGCAGCTGACAAAGGACCTAGATACCACAAGGCGTCTTCGGAAGGATGCAGAGGATAAGCTGGCGAATCATTCCGAGCAGGTCGACCTCTGGATCAAGAGCTTGATTGACATTGCCGAGCGTCTCACTGCTCAGACTGCAGCGAAGGGCATGGAAGGGCCAGTCTACTTAGCCAGCAAGCACGAGGTCCCCAGCGTCAAGCTAGGGGTCTTCTTCAATGAGCTGATCGAGAAGCTGAAGGCACATGAAGAGGGAAGGGCCGGCCGCTTCGTGACTGAATCTCGGAAGCTTGCCCGTAACGCCCTCTTCATGGTTCTGAGCAACATCGCCTGCCACCACCCGGACCTCAATCTCGTCGATGGCTTCAAGAAGCCGCCGGAGGGCGCAGACGTTTCGGCTGTCGAAGAGAAGGCCGCCCCTCCTGCCGACAGGGTCCTTGGCGTCCCTACCGCTCCACGAGGTAGCCAGAGCCGACCTTGAATTATCCTTGCCGCTGCGCTGTCCTGTAACAAAACATGATGTATGTCTTGTGTTTAGACACCGTATCGCATATGTTTGTGTGGAACTAATGTTTTTTACTTAATTCCGGTTGCATGTTTATCCCTTTAGAGTTCACCCATTGGTGCTTGTACGATTAGTCTCCGTGCGTATTTCAGCTGCCTGCCGGTATCGTATTGCCGCGATTGTCGCAAGGGTCGGGCCCTTAGCAGTTATCTTGGTGAAGATACGTCCCGGTAGGCTTTTCCTTGGTAGTTTTGGCATTGCTACACATTCTGCGAGCAGGCTCGGAACAGAGTGAGGGTGTAGACAAAAATTGATAAGGTGCCGCCCATATGACAGATTTCCTCATACGAACACCTTGGTACCCAAGGGATAAACAAATGCGAAACCCTAAGGTCATGACTGGGCAAGGATTGCGTAAACTTAGCTCTTTTCTTTGCTTCCTTCCACTCCTTTCAGCCGCGGCCACTTGTCGCATTCGCATGCCTTGGGAAGGATAGCTGTTGTGCGTGTTGTTCTCCGGTTCCCTGCAGGGACCAGCAAGGAATCATATGTGTCTTGCAGGCGGCAGGACGCGGTGTAAGGCATGACCGGACTCTCTCTCCTCCTCTCCACACACTCTAGACAACCTGGTGGTGGCTGGCATAAAAAGTCACGCTAACGCGGGCTGCCTTGCCGGGCACACTTGCCGGGGTGCTGATTAATGGATTCGCACCAGCGCTTCACTCAGGATTTCCCTAAGCAGGGTAAATGCTGAACCGAGTTTCATGCAGTGCTCATCGACATTGACAATGCTAAAACCCAGAGTGGCTCGATTGTCAATAAGTGGGAGTGGTGGAGAGAGAAACCTTGCACCCGTACACTTTGTTCCTTTCCCTTGGACAGGGCTTGCATGGCGATCATGCTGCCCGATCCGTTGGGGTTGGATCGCCGTTGTCATTACTGGCTCTCGCCGCTGCAGCGGCTGCGGCGGAGGGAGGCGGAGGAGGTCGAACAGAGGGCAGGGGAAGCAATATCGCTTCCTCTCTCAGTTCTCACCATCCCCCCGCCTTAGCTTGGGCGTCACAGATGATGAAGCCGTCGATGACGAAGATGATGAAGATGACGCGTTGCGTACGCTTCTTGGGTTCGTGCAAGCGCGCCACCCTACCTGGCGCGCCAAAGATGTCGTGGGAAACCATGGCCACCTATGGGGCCAACAGCCCCTTGTGGTTCGGCAGGGGGGATGAGCACATTGCACAAAGAGCAAAGAACGTAGCGCAGCACGACAGAGATCACACGGGCAGTTTTACCCAGGTTCGGGCCGCCGCGAGGCATAATACCCTACTCCTGCTTTGGTGGATTGATGGTGGATTGTGGTGGAAATGTAGCGCTCTTGCCCGGCAGGGTTGCCTCGGGGTGAATCATACCTAACTCTGCAGACAGAGCAGGGCGCATTAAATGCACTGCTTAGTGTCACATCGTGGCGTGCCCGGCAAGCCTTGCCGGGCTGCTCGGCCACCTCCTTGTGTGTCTGCTTGCCATGTCTCTGGACGGGTGTCATTTGGAGGTGATTTCCATAGGAAGTGGCTGGCACGTGCCAAATAGCAGCCACTTAGTCACTTCGGGGCTTGACACCGCACCGATCGATGACCTGCGTCGCTGCGAGGTGGAGCGGTGGAGCCTTGGCGGGGTAGTTTGCCCTCGTAGCGCCCAGTAGGCCTGCCGGGACGGTCTTGAGGCTTGACTTTGGGGCCACCTCGTCCTGGCCAGGCTCGCCTGCCCGACAAGGGAGGTTTTCCCTTAGTGGTGTCTTGCTCATTTAGCTTGTCTTGGTCCTGTTGATCTGCCCTTTGATTCCTCAAAGAGCTATCTCTTCAATTTGATCTTGTCTTGGATATTGCAAGTTGCCGGGGCGGTGATTTGCTGTCCGTGCACAAGTCAGGGGGAAACCTACACCCCTGTTTGTGTACCCCGACAGAAGCCCCCGGGCCTGAGCCATACGTGTCGCTGGGCACATTGGGTTAGGCCCCAAACAGTGCACGGACACGTGGCGAGAGAATGGTGCTCGCGCAGTGGTTTGTCATGATGACCAGTCAATCCAACGTCCTGTTCCCGTAATTACCGCGGGTCGTGGGGTAGTGGGACTGCAGCAGTTAATGTGAAACGGTAACTTTCTGAAGAGTCACGCCCTCCCCCACGTCCTTTCCCATAAGAGAGAAAAACGTGGAAGGGCTCTGCTCATTCATCATCTTCCTTGCCCCTCCACCATCTTCTTCCGCAAGCCAAGCGACTGTTCTTCCGTTCCACCCTGCCCGCCGCTGATCCTTGCCCAATTTTCTTCCCGTCTCCACTGTAGTTCGAAGAGATGGGGAAGAAAACCGCCGCTTCAAAGGGGAAGCGAACAACCGCTGCGAAGGAGGCGGCCGCCGAGGGGAGCAAGAGGGTGTCAGAGCTGGATAGGAAGCGAAGGGCAGACGTCATCTTCTTCTCGTCGAACCTGGACGGTGAAGTGCTGAAAACAAGGTACGGATATCTGTGGGGGCGGGAGATCCCAAAGGGGCATGGCGCTCCCAAGGTTCTGGCGGAGGGAAAAAGGATCTGCTAGATTCATATCGATTTTTCTGCGCATACTTCATTTGCGGCCTCTGTCTTCCTTTCTCGGATTTTCTTGAAGCAATGATTGTGATCTATGGATTCCATCTTCTAGACTTCACGCCAAATGCAATGGCGTGCATGGCGATTTTTCTCATCTGTGAGAGAACTTCGTCGGAGTCGCCCCCAACATTGATTTGTTCTGGCACTATTTTGTCCCGCGGGTGGAGAACAAAAACCACCGTTCTGGGAACATAAGTTGGATGCCACGGGTGCCAAGGGAGAACTGGGATTACCTCCCTGGTCAACAGTGCGGCATATGGGAGGAGTGGAGGGGAGATTGGTGCTGGATCCAGGATGACAAGGTCCCAGATTTCTGCCAGGCGCGGGCAGAGTGCCTCGAGCGCGGCAATGATTGGAGGGAAGTCAGCCTTACCGATGATAGGCTCCGCCGGGCAATAAACGGGATCACCTGCCTAAAGGCTGTCGGGCTAACCATTGGGCACATGGAGGCCGACTTCCTCCTTCATCGTATTGCGCCATTGCAGAAGAGGGATAGGTTTGCCTGGCGGTATGGGGATGCCGCAGATAGGATGAGGCTGCTTCCTGGCCTGGCCAACAATTTGTCAGTCTATGGCCATGCTTGGTTGTGCGAACAACTGTTCGGCAACCTTGGGCCGTTCAAGTTGCCAGCCAATTTCATCCCACTAAACATCAACTCTGCCAGGGACCAAATCCTGAAATGGATGCCAGACTGCAACGCACATGGAGTCTCGGGCGATTGGCAGCTGCCCGAGCTTGACGAAGAGCTTGCGTGGTCCTCCACCTTGGTCGAAAGGGCTACAAGGGTGGAGGCCAACATGTACAAGCGCACCTCCAAGGAGGAGGAGGCGTACATCAAGAGGTGGCTTGAGGAGGACAGAGCATTCCGTGCTGCTGCGATGGCGAAGGCTGGGAAGGCAATGAAGGGGAAGGAGGAGGCTAAAGGCGAAGGCCCTTCCCACGGCAGGAGCGAGGCGCAAACCATGGAGGGGGCTGCCGGGGATGAGCCTGCCGGGGACGAGCCTGCCAGGATTGAGGCTCTATATGCCGCGGCAACGAAGGCTCTGGACGAAGAGGGGGTTGACGAGGCGGAGTAACCTGAGGAGGAGTGGCTCGTGGAAGGCCCTCAAGCCCCCGAGCCAGACCTGGAATAGCGCCCTCGCAGGCGAGCGGCTAGTCGGGGAGCAGCAGTTCCTGACCCCGCGCCCGCCACCAAGAAAGTGAACAAGACCACCTCTAGCAGTAGCGTCCCCGATGCAGTGGGCCGGCAGTCCCCACGACTTTCCGGGGCTAAGGCTTCTCCCACCAAGCGACCGGCAGCCGCTGGAGGTGACTCCAGCTCCCAGTCCCGCTCCAGTTCTTCACAGAGCTCTTCCTCGACGGAGCCCCCTGCACCTCAGCAAGGCTTGAAGTTGTCAGGGAGCTCTGTTCCCCCACCCCAGAAGTGGAGCAGGTCACCCTCGCCACCCATAGAGTTTGAGCTGAGCTCCATGCTCATCGACGAAGAGTAAGAAAGAGCAATTTCCTTTCCTCTTCACCATTTCCGCATATCATCTTGCCTGTTAACTGATCTTTACTTGCCGCCTTTGTCAGGGAGGAGGAGGAAGAAGGCGAGACCCTCATCCACCGGACCAAGCGGCTCAGGCGCGCGGGGCTGCCGAAGACTGTGGAAGCCGAAGGCCCGATAGGGAGCAGCGCGGACGACCCGGCACCAAGCCCCCAGCCTAGCCCCGGCCTGAGAGTGCAGAGCTGGCACCTCCCTTCAGAGGTGATGGCGGCGAATTCCCCACCCTGCAGCCAGAGGAGGGGAGGCGACTACTCCGGGCGAGTCCTTCCAGGAGGGATCCACTCCACCCGTCGATCGAGGCGAGGGATCCCCACCCAAGGTTTCCACGTAAGGGTCCGCCCCGGGCGGCACTGTGGTTTCCCAGGGAGGGGATGGAGATCTTGGCCCGGCAACCAAAGTTGCTGGGGAAACTGAAGCTCCTCCACGGCAGGTATCTCCAGGTAATCCATTTATTCCTTCTGTGTCGTGCTGCCTGTCGGCGTTCTGGGAACTAGGGTACCCAGACTTGCCTGCCTGCGGCCCACAGCGTGGCTCCATCGACGGCCTGGTACGACACATCTTCAGCATCGTCAAGACAAGACCCTCGCGAGACAGACGACGCCAAGACCTCCGGAGGGAGCGGCCTCCCTAGGCTGGCTCCTGAGGAGCGGAGATTTCTATGCAAGCACCCATCTCATGAGGTTCGAGTGACGCAAGCCATGATGAGCAAGGCCAGGCGGGTGCCAGCGGGCGCAGCGTAGCAGGTTTCCTCTTTTGTGCCAAGGAGGCAAGCGCAGACGCGGAGTCCCGAGGAATCACCCAAAGGTTTCCATTCCCGTGCAACAAGACCAAGACCGCTAGGATGGCAAGACGGATGTCATCGCCGAGCCCACCACGATGTCACGGCCAAAAGCTTTGCAGGCGAAGACCACCTTTCGTCAGGATAAGATGTACTACTTGTCCCCCTCCAAAATTGGTCATTATGGGATCCCTTCCCGCCTTCATTTTGGAGGAAGATGACCAAGGCTGCTATATATAGGTTAGCCACCACCGTAGGAAGGGGAGATTGAATCCTCAGCTCAAACCCACACAAGAACAGACCTCGTGAGGTTGTTCTTCCTCTGTACTAGTTCGTTCTCAGCCCCTCGTGAGGCTAATCCACCCTAAAGCAGGAGTAGGGTCTTACACCGCAAGGTGACACGAACCTGGGTAAACTGCAATGTCTCCTTCCTTTCCTGTTCATCAAGCTAGGCCGTGAGAGCGACGAATCGGTTGGCTGGAAAGGTCGAGTTCTTCGCACACGCCCCAGAGTTCGAACCTTTCTTGGGTCAGCGGAGCCCTGAATCCGACGTTTGGCGCGCTAGGTAGGGGCGGGTCGAAGCCTCTCGTCCGTCGGTCGTTTCGCCGCCGTTCCCCCGTTCTCATAGCCGACGCTCGTCGAGTTCGTGCCGAGCGCCGGGCGGCCCTCGCCGCCCGCTGTAGCGCCCAAGATGCGATTCTATCCCAATCACGTGATGAATTCATGATTGGGGCACAATCGCATTTCGAGCGCATAGCAAGGTGGATATCATTACAGCATACCATGTACTGAATAGATGAGAATACAAGATAAAGGCTTACACTCGCCACAAGCTACAACATGAATACAACAATTCATCAATACATAGCAATCATCATACAGAAGAGCAGGATCCGACTACGGATGAAATCAAACGAAAAAGAAGAACGACATGCACCCTGCTAATCCCAGGCTCCCGACCCGGAACCTATCTCTTCATCGAAGAAGAAGAATTAGAAGAACTCCAAAACACGCAAGCATTGCTCTCACGTCATGTCATCGCATACCTGTACCTGCAACTGTTGTTGTAGTAATCTGTGAGCCACAAGGACTCAGCAATCCCATTACCATGGGTATCAAGACTAGCAAAACTTAATGGGTATGGAATCGACAAGTGGTGAGGTTGCAACAAGCAATAAGCATTGTATGGTGGCTAACTTATGAGTATAAGAGTAATAAGAGAAACGACGCATACGGTCGCAAACTAGTAATGATCAAGAAGTGATCCTAAACTACTTATGAGTCAAACTTAACCCCACCGTGTTCTCTTCTCGAACTCACTCGGAAAGAGACGGTCATGGTTACACACGCGGTTGGTGTATTTTAATTCGGATCTGGTGTCAAGTTCTCTACAACCGGATATTAAAAATTCCCATCTGCCACATAACCACGGGCACGGCTTTCGAAAGATTAAACCCTGCAGAGGTGTCCCAACTTAGTCCATCACAAACTCTCATGATCAACGGAGGAAAATCCTCCTCCTGGAACAACCCGATCAAGCTCGGAATCCCGGTTCACAAGACATTTCGACAATGGTAAAACAAAACCAGCTAGACCTCCCGACGTGCCGACACCCTGATAGTAGCCGCGCGTATCTCGTCTCAGGCCACAATCGGATGGGTCAAGCTACGAGTAAAACCAGACCTCGAGTTTCCCCGTGGTGGCCCCGCAGGCTGCCCGGTTTGGACCAACACTCATGAGGAGCACTGGCCCGGGGTTGTTAATTAATTATCCTTGGGGTCCGGAAAGTCCCTAGGCAAGTTTTAGTTGTTATTAGGCAAATGGTAAAACCAATGTTGGGCCTTGCTGGAAGAGTTTTATTCAAAGCGAAATGTCAAGGGGGACCCATAAACCCCGACCGTGTTAGGAACGCAAAATCAAGGAACATAACACCGGTATGAAGGAAACTAGGGCGGCAAGAGTGGAACAAAACACCAGGCAAAAGGCCGAGCCTTCCACCCTTTACCAAGTATATAGATGCATTAATTAAATAAGAGATATTGTGATATCCCATGATATCCATGTCCCAACATGGAACAACCTGCAATTGCACCTGCAACTAGCAACGCTATAAGAAGGGCCGAGCAAGCGGTAACATAGCCAAACAATGGTTTGGTAGGAAGGTGGAAAAGGTTAGAGGCTTATCATGGCAATTTGGGAGGCTCGATAAACAAGTGGTAGGTAGCGCGACATAGCGATAGCATAGAGACAACTAGCAAAGCAAAGATAGTAGTGGTATCCAGGGTAACGATCACCTTGCCTGGAATCCCGCTAGGAAGAAGACCGAATCCATGAAGTAGACGAACGGGCGTAGTCGAACGGATCCTCACAATCGCAACGATACCGAAACTATCGAGATGAAGCACAACCGGAAAGAAGAAAACAACATGGTAAACACACTAGCATAAACATGGCATGATGCATGTCCGGTTTAAATAGGCATGGCATGGCAAAGTGCAACAAACAATACTACAAATTAAGTGGAGGTCAATAGGCAACGAGTTGCATATTGAATAAACACCACATTCAATGATTTAGTTCACTCTCGTTTAGCTACTCATCAATATTAAATGTTGGTTAACATGGCAAGAGGTGAAGCATAATAAAACTACCTATCTAGGCAATTTAAATGAGGCCGAAAACAACAAACAACAATTCCGGAAAAAACCCCATGTGCATATTTTGAATTTGCTACTGTTCTGCCCTAAACCATATTTTAGAGGTGTTAAACAAGAAAATAAAGTGCACCAAGTTAATTTATGCATTTTCCACCCCATTTACATATAAAGTTTATTTAATTCGGAGCTACGGTTATTTTGTTATGAAATAAAGCATTTTAACATGTCATTTGTGCAAATTAATGTAAACAACAATTTTAACCATATCAAACATGGATGAAAGTTGCATATTACAAAACTAGATGAAATTCTAAGCATTTTACATATATAAACTTTTTACATATGAGGCATAGTTCATGAGTTATTATATGCATGAAGTTAAAGGGTTTTTCTGCAAAACAGTACATCCTGGATAATTCGCAAAATCCTAAGACAGGAAAAAAAAAGAGATCTGGGCCAAAACTGAATTGAACTGGGCTGGGGGATCTGCTCACATCGGGCCAAGAGGCCTGTGCGCGACTGGGGCGAAGAGGAGCTGGGCCTGGGCCTGATCTGGAGGCGCGCTGGCCCAGGCGTGGTCAAGGCGAGGCAAGGCGAGCGAGCTGCTGCTCGTTACTGAAGAACAGAGGCAGCAGCAAGTTCATGGCGACGGACGGCGGGAACGGCTGCCGGCGATGTGGGACTTGGGCGCGACGCTGGAGAGGAGGCAGGCTGCGGACGCGACAGGAGGTGGGGCCCACGGGCTGACGTGGCGCAGACGCGGACAACGCCGACGGACGATATGGAACCAGCGCCGGCGACAGAAACTTGGCGCGAGGGCCTCGGTGCGATAGGAATCGGCTGGATCTGAGGCCAGGGCGGCGGTGGAGCTCCGTTCTGAGGTAGCCCCCAGTAGATCAGGGCGGAGATGAGGCGGGGCCTTGAAGCTTCGGCCATGGCTCCTGTGAAGGTTCAGAGAGAGGGAGAGAATTGCGTGAGAGGGAGAAAAACAGAGGGAGGAAGGAGAAATAAGGGGAGGCAGGGTGCGGTGCGGGGATGGACTGGTCCTAGTCGCCGGTTGTGATGCTCCGGTGGCCGGCCGGTGCTTGGGCGGTTGGGCCCTCGGGCGCTCGCGGCTGCAGGAGCTCCTGCTCCTGTGGTCGCGGTCGAAGGCGGCTGCAGTAGGTGGACGAGGGGATCCAGGGGAGGTGCTGGTTGGTGGGGAGAGATCGAGAGGTGGAGGGCTACAGGTTGGAGGCCGAGAGGATTTTTGGATCGGGGGCGCGGGCATCTGGATCAATGAGGAGCAGGTGGGGATCGGGAGGGATCCCGAGGAAGATGCAGCTGGCGGCAGTGCGAGACGGGATGGATGGGACATCTCCCTAGATTTTAGGGTTTGGTCTGGTATTTATAGCAGAGGATTTGGGTAGGGGCTATTTGGACCCTCTGATCGTAATCGGATGGTCGAGAATAAATAGCTTAGAGGAGTCCAACAAAGAACCGAAGATATTTTAGGGATGTTTGGGGATGATCCGGACGCATCGGTAATGACAGCCCGGTACGGGTTCGGGGAAGTTTTCGGGCGAGGTTGTGAGGGGGTCAAAGAACGGCCAATGAAGACAAAGCGGTCCGAGAGAAGGTGATGAAGGCAAAGGGAGAAACGACAACGACAAAGTAATGCAAGTTTTTAAAACATGACAGCAATGGAGTGCCGATGCAATGCAGATGATGACATGATGAAATGCAACAACAACAAAAATAAAACACATGACGACAACGAAAAACATGGAAGGCGTCTGGAGCGTCGGTCTCCCGTCGTTACAACTCTCCTCCACTTACAAAAGATCTCGCCCCGAGATCTAGGAATGACAAACGGAAGAGGAAGAGAATAGGTAAAACTAAGTTGCTTCTTCGACAAACGAGTGAAACCACGAAACTTGAGAAGTTGAAAAACTTGCAAGAATGGAGAGAACACAACGGAAATGAATGACACTGAGAGCACTCCGGTAGAAATGAGGAACAACATGAGAAACTTGGAGGTTGCGCATGCATGAATGAAAAACTCAATGAACGAGAATTACTTTGAAACCAGTCCGGTTAAAACAAAATAGAGAAGGAATGAGAGCGAAAAGAATTCAGACAGCACTCCGGTAGAAAAGAGAAGGAAAACTTGATAAGATGAAAAAAACTTGAAAAGAGAACACCACACTCCGGTTAAATGGATAGGCAAGAAAATAACATGATCTTGACAAAACGAGGTGATGGGTGAAGAGAGCAACATCACAATGCCTCCGGAACGAAAGAATAGAAGCTAGATTGTTGGGATAAAGGGATGGAGAAGAAAATGACAACTTCTGCCACAAATGAACTTGGAAAGCATCCTTACATAGAAGGGTTGAACGGAGTTGTTGGAAAATCAACAACGAAAAGAATATGCTTGTTGTGGGCTTATGAAAACATCTCCAAACTTGAGGTGAAATTCTGCCACTAACGAAAACAAAAGATTTGATTGAGAGCAACAAAGAGATGACAAGCCTCTTTCACCGAGATGAGAAGGAGAAAATTGGATCATTGATAAGCACCACAAATAGCAACACTCCCAATGGAAGGCTTTAGGTGAAATCTATACCAAGACACTCCAACGAAGAAATTATTATGGGTTGAAACGACTCATGATCGAAGAGAAAATGATGGTTTTACAATATCTCATTCCTGACGACTTGTGAATCTTGAAATATGAAGGGAAATTATCAAGAATGACATAACACCACCTCAAAAGATAATGTAGAAAGAAGTGCACTTTGGAATGCAAAAAGAAGAATACTTGAGCTCCTCCAACAAAATCTTGATGAACACTTCGAGAGTGAATTAAGTCCTTAACGAACCACCATGAACTCCGGTTAAAAAGAATGATAGCAAGGAAGTGAAAATTGAAGAGAAGAAGATTGGAGCCTTGTAATGATTAGATGGAGCTTCGCGATGATATAACCGAGAAAACTTGGAACTCCGGAAAAGAAAGATGAACAACTTAGAACCGAGAATTTGATATTATGAACGAACTCCGGAAGAAAGAATTAGATCACCTCAAGGAAAACACGAATAAGAATTATGTCATGCTTACCCTTCATCAACTTAAATTGATGGCAAGCAACGGTTAGGCATGCTACTTATTCTTCTTGAAAAGATTGAAGAGAGATATAGCGTAAACTTGGAGAAGGTCTTCAACGAACCACCGGTAGGATTATGAGAGAACAAATGAATTGATACGATAACAACAAAACAGGAATGTTGGACGAACCACTGTAAGATTTAAAAAAGAACGAATGAACATACTTGAGGGAATTCAGATACGAGAGAACGAAGAGATCATGAACTGCTTAGAGGATATTAGAACGATGCACCGGTAGAATTGGGGAATGAGAGCTGAATGTTGGGAACGAATAATCTTCTGAAATGATGGCCTTCGGATGATCGAGAAAGGAAAGCAACTCCTAAAATGCTTCGGATGGGTGTGAAGAGAATTCTCACAATCGAAAACAATTATGAGGATGGCATGAAACTATCACCATGAATCTTCAAGAGAACGGAGCAAGATTTAAGGGAAACTCTTCGGTCTTCAAATGTTGAGAATGACGACGAGAACCACCAAAATTATTTGAGACACTCTGGAGCAATGAAGAATAAAGAGGTTGAGCAAAAGATGAAAAGAATTTGAAAGCGATCTTGGAGAGGGCATATGACTGATGAAAATTTATTCTTACGTCAAACTTTGAAGGAATTTGAGAATTACACCAGAAGAATTAAAAGAGTCAGGTAAGATCCTGAGAAAAGACCTGTGGGTTAGGGCCCACTCAAAAGAAACACCGTTGGAAAAGATTGCTTGAAAAAGAGATTGCACCGGGAAGATTAAATGGCTTGAATGAGATAACAACCTCGAAATAGAACGAACGGATCTTGAATTAAAACACGAGTCTTCTGAGATATCTTCAACACTCCAGATATGAATAGCGACAGGTGCACCGGCATGGGAAAACATCTGAACCAAGGAAAAGAATATGATCAATGCTGAAAGCTTGGATTTAATCCACCATAAGAATTTGAAGGCGAAAGAATGATGAACTTGAAACTCCTGAGAATCTTCATGAGAATCCACCGGGTTGAAACTTGAAAGAAAAGGATGAAGAGACCTCACATGAGTAAAATGGATACTTGATTATGAAATCTGAGTCCTTGAAGAAAAGGGTGGGATGGCGGGAAAAACAAAGGCAACTTGGGACGGATGCAACACACAATTCCTTAGGCTTCTCAACGGTGCCCGACGGGAATAACTTGAAGAGAAGTGCACCGGTTGAAAAGGATTGACATGACAATCTTGATGATCAAGAAGGATTAGTATCCACATAGAAATATGAGAACACCGCTTAGGAAAGGTATGGATCAACACTTGACATTGAAGCAACTTGAATACCACAACTCAAAACAAAACAAAGGATTTGTCTTGCAGAATGAGCGAGAAACAAACATATGATAGAGATTTCGTCCGAAATTTTTGTGGTGGGGCCCACACGGGCTCGATCGTACAACACCATCATGTACAAGGCAGTGCACATGACATACGAAGCGTCCCCGAGTCAGCATAGCCAAGGACTCTTTAAGACACAATGAGACCACTGTAAAACCAACCGTGGACAGGCGGACCACTAGACGTCGAACCCCAATCTCATATCATGCATCTGTCGAAAAGATATCCTAGGTAACTACTTGAATTCCCACCTATGAACTCCTGAAATTTTCTGGTTATGCAATCTGGTGGTGGGGATACAGGGAGGCACAAATATCTCACACAACTAACAAATCCTACACTCCAACTGTATCCATCCGTCAACACATAACCAAGAAAACCTCAGAAATCATGTACCTCAGACCTTCGAAAAACATCCACTATACTAGCTGTGACAATACATCTGATCGCTCTCCCCAGTACTGGGTGGCGCTAAACTACTCTCACCACAAAGAGTATAGAAGAGTTTTCGATGTCGGCGTCCTCTACTATTCCGGAACTGAAACAATAAGCACTATGGACAAAAACACCTTGGAGCTCAACTCCCCGAAAGAAGTCAAGTCAGACAGGAGGCACCAAGACAGAATCCCCGTCACAATGATATCGGAACGATTCCACAATACCCATGTGATCCTAAAAAAAATTGAGTGAAAAAGGATAGAAGAGTGGAAAAACACCTACGTCACGTGTCCTCACCAGAGCGACGAAGGGGATGAGGAGTAGAAGAATTCCTACTCTCCGATATAACTAGACTCAAAATAGTTTTTTTCCTAGACTCAACAACGGCAGCAGTTCGATCAAACAAGGGGGCTCCTGCGGTCGGTAAGGCTCTGATACCAACTTCTAGCGCCCAAGATGCGATTCTATCCCAATCACGTGATGAATTCATGATTGGGGCACAATCGCATTTCGAGCGCATAGCAAGGTGGATATCATTACAACATACCATGTACTGAATAGATGAGAATACAAGATAAAGGCTTACACTCGCCACAAGCTACAACATGAATACAATAATTCATCAATACATAGCAATCATCATACAGAAGAGCAGGATCCGACTACGAATGAAATCAAACGAAAAAGAAGAATGACATCCACCCTGCTAATCCCAGGCTTCCGACCCGGAACCTATCCCTTCATCGAAGAAGAAGAAGTAGAAGAGCTCCAAAACAAGCAAGCATCGCTCTCATGTCATGTCATCGCATACCTGTACCTGAACTGTTGTTGTAGTAATCTGTGAGCCACAAGGACTTAGCAATCCCATTACCATGGGTATCAAGACTCGCAAAGCTTAATGGGTATGGAATGGACAAGTGGTCAGGTTGCAGCAAGCACTAAGCATTGTATGGTGGCTAACTTACGAGTACAAGAGTAAGAAGAGAAACTACGCATACGGTCGCAAACTAGTAATGATCAAAAAGTGATCCTGGACTACTTATGAGTCAAACATAACCCCACCGTGTTCTCTTCTTGAACTCACTCGAAAAGAGACGGTCATGGTTAAACACGCGGTTGGTGTATTTTAATTCGGATCTGGTGTCAAGTTCTCTACAACCGGATATTAAAAATTCCCATCTGTCACATAACCGCGGGCATGGCTTTCGAAAGATCAAACCCTGCCGGGGTGTCCCAACTTAGTCCATCACAAACTCTCAGGATCAACGGAGGAAAATCCTCCTCCCGGAACAACCCGATCAAGCTCGGAATCCCGGTTCACAAGACATTTCGACAATGGTAAAACAAAATCAGCAAGACCCCACGACGTGCCGACACCCTGATAGTAGCCGCTCGTATCTCGTCTTAGGCCACAATAGGATGGGTCAAGCTACGAGAAAAACCAGACCTCGAGTTTCCTCGTGGTGGCCCCGCAGGCTGCCCGGTTTGGACCAACAATACTGAGGAGCACTGGCCCGGGGTTATTAATTAATTATCCCCGGGGTCCGGAAAGTCCCTATGCAAGTTTTAGTTGTTATTAGGCAAATGGTAAAACCAATGTTGGGCCTTGCTGGAAGAGTTTTATTCGAAGTGAACTGTCAAGGGGGGCCCATAAACCCCGACCGTGTTAGGAACACAAAATCAAGGAACATAACAGCGGTATGACGGAAACTAGGGCAGCAAGAGTGGAACAAAACACCAGGCAAAAGGCCGAGCTTTCCACCCTTTACCAAGTATATAGATGCATTAATTAAATAAGAGATATTGTGATATCCCATGGTATCCATGTCCCAACATGGAACAACTTGCAACTGCACCTGCAACTAGCAACGCTATAAGAAGGGCTAAGCAAGCGGTAACATAGCCAAACAACGGTTTGCTAGGAAGGTGGAAAAGGTTAGAGGCTTATCATGACAATTTGGGAGGCTCGATAAACAGGTGGTAGGTAGCACGACATAGCGACAGCATCGAGACAACTAGCAAAGCAAAGATAGTAGTGGTAATCAGGGTAACGATCATCTTGCCTGGAATCCCGCTAGGAAGAAGACCAAATCCATGAAGTAGACGAACGGGCGTAGTCGAACGGATCCTCACAATCGCAACGGTACCGGAAATATCGAGATGAAGCACAACCGGAAAGAAGCAAACAACATGGTAAACACACTAGCATAAACATGGCATGATGCACAACCAAGTATGATGCATGTTCGGTTTAAATAGGCATGGCATGGCAAAGTGCAACAAACAATACTAGAAATTAAGTGAAGCTCAGTAGGCAACGAGTTGCATATTGAATAAACACCACATTCAATGATTTAGTTCACTCTCGTTTAGCTACTCATCAATATTAAATGTTGGTTAACATGGCAAGAGGTGAAGCATAATAAAACTACCTATCTAGGCAATTTAAATGAGGCCGGAAACAACAAACAACAATTCCGGAAAAACCCCATGTGCATATTTCGAATTTGCTACTGTTCTGCCCTAAACCATATTTTAGAGGTGTTAAACAGGAAAATAAAGTGCACCATGTTAATCTATGCATTTTCCACCCCATTTACATATAAAATTTATTTAATTCGGAGCTACGGTTATTTAGTTATGAAATAAAGCATTTTAACATGTCATTTGTGCAAATTAATGTAAACAACAATTTTAACCATATCAAACATGAATGAAAGTTGCATATTATGAAACTAGATGAAATTTTAAGCATTTTACATATATAAAGTTTTTACATATGAGGCATAGTTCATGAGTTATTATATGCATGAAGTCAGAGGGTTTTTCTGCAAAACAGTAAATCCTGGATAATTCGCAAAATCCTAAGACAGAAAAAAACAGATCTGGGCCAAAACTGAATTGAACTGGGCTAGGGGATCTGCTCACATCGGGCCTTGAGGCCTGTGTGCGGTTGGGGCGAAAAGGAGCTGGGCCTGGGCCTGATCTGGAGGCGCACTGGCCCACGCGTGGTCAAGGCGAGGCGAGGCGAGCGCACTGCTGCTTGTTACTGAAGAATAGAGGCAGCAGCAAGTTCATGGCGACGGACGGCGGGAACGGCTGCCGGCGATGTGGGACTTGGGCGTGACACTGGAGAGGAGGCAGGCTGCGGACCCGACAGGAGGTGGGGCCCACGGGCTGATGTGGCGCAGACGCGGACAATGCCGACGGACGATGTGGAAGCAGCGCCGGTGACAGAAACTTGGCGCAAGGCGAGGGACTTGGGCGAGGGCCTCGGTGCGATAGGAATCGGCCGGATCTGAGGCCAGCGTGGCGGTGGAGCTCCGTTCTGAGGTAGCCCGCAACAGATCGGGGCGGAGACGTGGCGGGGCCTTGAAGCTTCGGCCATGGCTCCTGTGAAGGTTCAGAGAGAGGGAGAAAAATAGAGGGAGGAAGGAGAAATAAGGGGAGGCAGGGTGCGGTGCGGGGATGGCCTGGTCCTAGTCGTCGGTGGTGGTGCTCCGATGGCCGGCCGGTGCTCGGGCGGTTGGGCCCTCAGGCGCTCGCAGCTGCAGGAGCTCCTGCTCCTGTGGTCACGGACGAAGGCGACTGTAGTAGGTGGACGAGGGGATCCAGGGGAGGCATTGGTTGGTGGGGAGAGATCGAGAGGTGGAGGGCTACGGGTTGGAGGCCGAGAGGATTTTTGGATCGGGGGCGCGGGCATCTGGATCGATGAGGAGCAGGTGAGGATCGCGAGGGATCCCGAGGAAGATGCAGCTGGCGGCGCCATGAGACGGGATGGATGGGACATCTCCCTAGATTTTAGGGTTTGGTCTGGTATTTATAGTAGAGGATTTGGGTAGGGGCTATTTGGACCCTCCGATCGTAATCGGACTATCGAGAATAAATAGTTTAAAGGAGTCCAACAAAGAACCGAAGATATTTTAGGGATGTTTGGGGATGATCCGGACGCATCGGTATTGGTAGCCCAGTACGGGTTCGGGGAAGTTTTCAGGCGAGGTTGAGAGGGGGTCAAAGAACGGCCAATGAAGACAAAGCGGTCCGAGAGAAGGTGATGAAGGCGAAGGGAGAAACGACAACGACGAACGAATGCAAGTTTTTAAAACATGACGGCAACGGAGTGCCGATGCAATGCAGATGATGACATGATGAAATGCAACAACAACAAAAATAAAACACACGGCGACAACGAAAAACATGGAAGACGTCTGGAGCGTCGGTCTCGGGTCGTTACACCCGTGTTGCTCAGACAGCGCCTGTGGGCGACGGCGCCCCTTTTCGCTCCCCTTCCCCTGCGGCCAATGCTACCACCGGCCCTGCGGCCCACGAGCAAGAGGACTTGTCGCTGCAGCCCTCTGTGTGGCGTGATGGGCGCACCACGACTCCTTCACCGACTACGGCCGCTGCTTCATCCTCCCATGCTTATCGTGGGCCGGCGAACGCGCAGGCTGCGTTGCTCATGGCATGCGAGCTTCTGCGCCATCGTCCGTCCGACAACCTCTATGAGGACTGGCTGGACCGGATCGCCAAGCTTGTCAGCGCCGCTGGAGAGGCTCCTGCGCCGTCTCGCTCACTGCCTCCCACACCGCCTCAGGTGGGCAACGTAGCCCACGGTGCGCCTCCTCCTCCTCCTCGGCGCGATGTCATCCCCAAGCCAAGGCGTGAGGCTCCCCAGCGCGACCTGCCGCGTAGGGCGCCGACGCGCAACGAAGAAAGCTGCCAGGTGGTGCAGCGGCCTCAAGGGGAGGTGCGTGCGCTCCCAGCACCACCACGTCAAGACCGTGTGCCACCCGAGGTGGCGGCACGCGGGCGCCAGGACCAGGCAAGTTCAAGCCGGATCTGCCTCCGCGCTACGACGGCACCCCCAACCCTGCTGAGTTCCTTCAGCTCTACGAGCTGAGCATCGAGGCGGCGAACGGTGACGAGAAGGTCATGGAGAACTGGTTTCCCATGGCCCTCAAGGATGGCGCGCGCTCGTGGCTCCTGAACCTCCCAGTTGGAATAATCTCCTCCTCGGATGAGCTGTGTGAGCGCTTCATCGCCAACTTCCAGGGCACTCGCGACCGCGCCCCTGCTGCAGGGGACCTGCGGCGCATCAAGCAGCAGCCAGGGGAGACCTTGCACAAATACATCCAGCGCTTCACCAACGTTCGCCTCAAGACCCCTAAGGTGTCGGACGAGGCCATCATTTCAGCATTCACTGATGGCGTCCGGAATGTCAAGATGAAGGAAGAGCTCGCCATACACGAGGACCTGTGCTCGGCTCTGGAGATGTTCAACATGGCAACCAGGTGCGCGAGCGCAGAGGAAGGTCGCCTCTCCCTCCTTGAGCTCCCGGAGGCTGACCCTGAAGACAAGAAGGCCAAGCCTAAGTACGTGAAGCGCAAGGGCCCGGCTGTTCTCGCGGCCGAGCCCGAGATGAAGTGCGCCTGCGACCACCCCGAGTCCTCCAAGGGCAGCCGCCCGTTTTGCGTCTTCCACAACGTCCACAGCCACAACACCAACGACTGCCAAGAGCTCAGGGCCATCCGAGATGGGCACCTTGGCCGCCGCCCTGAGCATAACGACCATGGGTACGGCTGCGAAGGAGGCCACTGGGACAACCGCGACCCTCGCCAGGACTGGCGTGATCAGCCTCATGAGGATCGCTGGCAGGGCCAGCCTCGCGACGGCCCCTGGAGGAACCAGCCTCACGAGGATCGTCCTCAGGGCAACGCCGGCCTTCCTCCGCTGCCGCCGCCACAAAGGAGGAACGACGACCACCGCCAAGATGATGGGGCCGGGGGCTTCCAAGAGCCTCATGCCATTGCCTGCATCCTGGGTGGTGCTCAGGCCCCCGCCTCCCATCGCGTCTTCAAGCAGTTCGCTCGTGAGGTAAACGCGGCACTCCCCAAGCTCGAGGCATCGCGTCCCCTCAGGTGGTCCAAGTATGCCATCACCTTTGACTCTACGGATTAGCTCAAGTGTGCGGCCACCGCCGGCGCGCTCCCAATGCTCTGCTCGTCGACCATCAGCAACCTCCTCGTTACCAAGACACTCATCGACGGAGGTGCGGGGCTGAATGTCCTTTCTGCTGAGACATTCGAGAGGCTCCAGGTGCCCTACAACCAGCTCCTCCCCACCAAGCCCTTCTCAGGGGTGACCGACGGCTCCACCGTCCCCCTGGGGCAGATTCGCCTCCCAGTCACCTTCAGCAAGCGTGACAACTAACGCACCGAGCTCATCGACTTCGCGTCGCCCACATTTGCCTCTCGTACAATGGCATCCTCGGGTAACCAGCCCTAGCCAAGTTCATGGCAGTGACTCATCATGGCTACAATGCCCTCAAGATGCCAGGAAGCGGCGGCATCATCACGGCCGCCTGCGACGAGAAGGATGCTGTGTGCTCCCTCGAGCGCGCCTACCAGGCCGCGGCAGTCTAGAACTGAGATGACGAGGGCGCCATCCATCCTCCTAAGGCCGTCCCCAAGAAGAAGAAGCAGCTCCTCCTCAGAGGCCCTCAGGAGGCTAGTGCGTCAGATGATCGTGCCTCAGGTCTTGCGCCCACTGCTGGGGCGCCTTCCTCTCTCGCATAGGAAGGCACGCCCGGCGCCCCTCTCAGGTTGGGCTCGGGGGCTCTCCTCTGGAGGGCCAATGACCTGGCCAGCGTCATGAGGGAGGCGTTCGGGCACCATGTGGAGGCGTGCTTCAACGTGCGCTCCCGCGAATAGGGCCCAGGGCGCGAGGCGCTAGGTGCTCAGGAGTTCATCACCAAGGCGATCGAGGAGCTTCAGGAGGCACGAGCCATGTGTGGTGAGCGTCGCCCCGCACCACCCAGTGCAGCTGCCGGCCCTGACGTGGGTAGCGAGCTGCGCGTCTGCGTCAACATCCCAGGACTCAACTGGGCTGCTTCTCAGGAGCTCTTCTGGCCGTCCCACGTCGGCCGGTGTGGAGGCCGCCCTCACAGCTATGTCTGCATGCCTTTTGGCTTGCCGAACGCAGCTGCCTCGCACCAGCACCACATGAGGAGTGTTCTTGTATTTCACGTGGCCCGGCGCCAGGCAATCCTGATGGAGGAGGTGTCGGACCTTCGTGAGCCCCCCGGACCTCCGGAGCCTCATGAGGCTCGGGAGCCAGACGACTCGAGAGGAGCGACTTCTGCAACACGCAGCTTCAGCTGCTCCAACACTTCTACAATGACGTTGCCAGGTGACCTTTTGGTTTGTTCAGTTGAGGGCGCCCCTCGGGCTGCATTATACTCAAGCTGTATGGGTCTGTCCCTACGGCATGTATCGTTTTGTGCATATATCAGAACTGGTCCTACCCTTTCATGAATTGCTTTATATTATCACCCGCATGACCGGTGCTTCACCACCATGAATGTCGTGCGCCCTCACAAACCCGCCCACGACCGCCTCATGATTAAGGACTGGCATGGCATCTGTGCTCGGGTCCGTCCCTGCAGCGTCGCTAAACCCAAGTGGCTGAGCTCTGTCTCGCGGGCCAGCTCCCGTGTACATCACCTCCCATGGTCCTTGGTGCCTTGTTCTCGCATGAGCTAATCGAGAGTGGATGAGTTAGGGGGCGCGACCCGGTGCCTCGCTGCTGCGGGAGCCGCGTGCCGGTTGTCTTTCTTTAGGATTGTCACATGAGAAGACTGGGCATGGCGTCTGTGCTCGGGTCCGTCCTTGCAGCGTCGATAAACCCAACGGCTGAGCTCTGTCTGGCGGGCCGGCCCCGTTCACGTCACCTCCTGGGGTAGTTGGTGTTTGGCCTTCTCATGCGATATCCTCTGGAGATTCACTCAGCGCAGGCCATCTGACCATCTCGCATGACCCTTGCAAATGTTCTGAACCAAAAATTCAGGTGCAACCCGCCTGGAGGTAGGGCCTCGTGTGTCCCGCGCTGCTCATGGGTGACCATATACACCTCCTCCAGTCCTGCCGTGTAAGCCACGTGCCAGCACGGGGCTGTACACGCCCCGGAGTCTCCCCTCAGAGGGAGCTCCCACCCATGCACCAGTGGAAGCCCCATGCTCCGCACTGGCGGACGACATGGTCGAGCAGCGGTTATGCCTGCGCAAGAGTGGAAGCACCATGCTCCGCATTGGTGAATAAAAACTGAGGGCACCCTAGCGGCTGCAATAATGTCAGGAGGGCCACCAGGCTCGCCGTCCGGCCTCACCGTGCCGCTTTTCCCATGGGAGAGTCACGCGAGGGGGCTGGGCACGGGGGCTACGCTCAGGTCACGCCTGGCGTACACCACCTCATCAAGTCCCTCGGACCTGGTCTTCTCACGTCCCTCCCGAGCGAAAGCCGGCGAAGAAAGGTATGGAGAGCTGTTCGTACGTCAAGGGGGACCCCTGAGCATCGCTACTCAGGGGCCTCACTGGTCACGTAGCCCCTCACCCCTTGGTCTCATCCTGGTGATTCGGACGCCCCAACGGCTGTTGAGGTATGCGCGGGACCGGGCCCTGCCGACACAGAACACTAAAGACGATGCTCACATTTCCTTCATGAGGGCTGTTCGTACGTCAAGGGGGACCCCTGAGCATCGCGACTCAGGGGCCTCACTGGTCTCGTGGCCCCTCACCCCTTGGTCTCATCCTGGTGATCCGGACGCCCCAACAGCGGTTGAGGCATGCGCGGGGTCGGGCCCTGCCGACGCAGGACACTAAAGCAAACAGAAAGGAAATCGCGGAGTCCTAGAGAATTATTACAAAACATAATGTCTCTTAAGTTCAAAACAGAAGTTCTCACGCCTCCGCGAGGCACGGTAAATGTCACAGGATCGAACCGGGAGGAAGTACCGCCCTCGAGCATCTTCTTCAACCTTGGTTGCCACCGTCTACCGCCTTGGGGGGCCCATCGTCGACAACGCCGCCGCCGTCTTCACCGCCCGCTCCGATCGCCGCAGCCGCGGGGTCGACACGGAGAAACTTCTGCAGCAGGGCCTCCACCTGCTTCTTCATGACCTCGGCAGCAGCGTCGCAGGACTGAGGAGCCACATGTTCGATCAGCGCGCCAAGGTCGAAGCTTGGGTCCCGGAGGTGGAGGTGGCTGAAGACGCGTGTCGCAGCTGCGGTGAAAAGCGCGCGGCTCTCCCCCTGCACCATGGCGCCCACTCCGGCGATGATGCCCTCAAGCAATTCGGCGAGCTTGGGGAGCAGCTCGGCGAGGCCCTCCTCCGGAGTCACCAGCGGCTTCTCATACCCTTATCTGTAAAGGGACTGCAGCGCCGTGCGGGACCTTAGCTCGAGGGAGGCGAAGGCGTCGCGCCCCGCGGCGGCCGCCTTCTCAGCCGCGGCAAGGGCCTTCTCCCTGGCCTCCAGCCGGGCCGTCTCCTCGGAGACAAGCTTGGTGTGGGACGCCTGAACCCTATCCACCTCCTCCTTCAGCTTGCCCAGGCGGCTCCGCTCTGCGGCCTGTTCCTGGGCTGCCAGCTCCAATTTGGCGTCGTGATCGGCGAGCGCGGTCTCCCGGGCCTTGAGCTCCTCCTCCTATTCCTGGAGCCGACGGGTGCGGGCGGCCTGCTCTTCGCAGAGGGCCTTCAGCTCGGCTTCCACCATGCTGCAACGTTCCTTGGCGGACGCTGTATCGACCAGTGCTGCGTTGCGAGCCTCCATGGCCTCGCCAGCCTCTTTCCTGCCCTCCATGACGGCAGCCTCGGCCTGGCCCCAGGCCGTCCTGATGGACACGTCGGCCTGGAGCCACCCCGAGATCAGCCCAGATGCCCCGTCACCATGCACCTGTCGGCACCCTGAAGATCGGTCTGGAGCTGGTCCAGCGCGGCGTAAGCCTCCTCCAAAGTGCCGGGCTTGGCAAACGAGCCATGGTCCGCCAACGCGAGGGCTTGGGGAGGAGGCGGCACTGGCACCTGGACTGGCGCCACCGTAGCAGCGAGAGTAGCAGGGGGCTTCGGAGCCCCCGAACCCCCCGCGGGTACAACGGAGATGGGTGGCCCCGGAGACTGCTGGCCCACGGAGGTAGCATCCTCCTGAGGCTCCACCTCCGCGCCTTGAGGGGCCCGCTCTGCCGCAAGAGGGTGCGAAGCGGTCTCCTCCATCTGCGCCGAGGTCACCGTGGCCGTGGCGGGCGGTGTGGCCTCAGGAGCCCCGGCTTCCTCCTTCCTCTTCTTCACCACGGTCTCCACCCTGGTTAACAGGAGAAGAGCATCGTGGGCATGGCGTCAAGGATGGAAAACAAGGCAAGGTAAAGATACTTACTCGTCAGTGGCAATGTATGCCCTTTTTCTGGCCAGGGCTGGGGTGCCCCCGATCTTCTTGAGCGTAGGTTTCATCGCGCCCTGAGGATCAGTGGGTCGCACGGCGGCCGGCCTCGGCGCGGCGGCGGCAGACGGCGAGGCAGCAGCGTCACCTCGGGGAAGCGATGCCGCCTCGCCCTTCTTCGGAGTCACTCGGCCCGACCTCCACAAGGGGGTGGCACCGGACCTCGTCACGACCCCGGTGGAGCGCGGAGTCCCCTCGACCGGGGGCTCGGCGTTGTCGTCGTCATCATCGGAGAGGCCGCGGAGAAGCTCGCTCCGCGACAAAGGAGGAGTCCCCGCCGCATCATCCACCATCGCCTCCGAGTCCTCCTCCCCTCTCTCCTCGACATCGTCGTCGGAGGACAACACCACCAGGGAGTTGGGGAGCTCAGGCCGCACAAGCCCCAGCTTGTTGAAGACAGGCTTGGTGGCGACCAGCTCCACCCGTCACCACGACGGTACAGCGGGATGTAGGCCGCCGGGGGGCCGCCTGGATCCTTCTCGAGCAGAGTGTGCACAGCCTTGCTCAACTCCTCGCCCGACAGGCTCCCCGGGCGCAGTCGGATGTCATCATCCGCACCCTTGAAGTTCCACATGGGGCGTAAGTTTGCCTGAAGCGGGGCCAGGCGCTGCGTCAGGAACTCTTTGACGAGCATGGCCCCCGTCAGCACCCCGGCCTCCATGTCCGCCGTCATCTTCCTTAGGACCGGCGCCGCCCAGGGGTCGGTGAGCTTCTCATGAGCCCAGCAATCAAGCTTCTCTGGCACCTCAGTCGGCAATTCCAACCGTGCGTGGGAGCCCTTGGAATCCATGAAAACCGACTTGCGCCGGAAGTTCTCCACCTTCTTCCCAGCCCTCATGAGTGCGTTGCCGGTATGGGCCGCGGTGAAGGAGACGCAGCCGGAGCGCTGGGTCTGGTCGTGCATCCGGAGGATGAAGAAGTGACGGAGAAGCGCAACGGAGGGCGTCATGCCCACAAACGCCTCACAGTAGAACGCGAAGATGGACAAGAGGAGGATGGAGTTGGGCTGGAGGTGTAGAGCATGGATCTGGTAATGGTCGAGGACGGCAAGGAGGAACTTGGAGAAAGGCGGGACGAGCCTCACGAAGACGTTGTGGAGGAAGAAGGGATAGATTGTCCCCGTCAAGGTCCGCGGGTCGGTGGAGCTGGCCAAGAGCGTCGTCTCCCTCCCCTCATTGTCGTTGCTCACCATCAGCGGGTGCACGGCGGCAAGGTGCCTCTCCTCAGTGGTGGAGGACGCGCTGAGGGCCGGCGCAGGAGAGGGAGAGGAATTCACAGCCTGCGCGACCGATTTTGCCTCCTTGGTCGTCATCAGCAAAGGGCTTGAAGGAGAAATTCGGCAGATCTGGAGGTGCTTACGGCATGGAGAGAAAGGGGATCTGGAGCAAGATGAAGAGAAGGCAATGAAGGCTTGGCAGCAGGCGCCAGTCTTTTTGTCAGCCTGGGCGGTTGCCGAGGCAGCGTGGGGAAGCGGAGACGCCCACGCCTCGTCAGGCGCCACGCGTCAACTCGGTCTGCAGGTGATTGGGACCCGCGGTGCTTCGCCCTTGCCCTTTGGCTTCGCCCCAAAGCCAAGTCTGAGTGCGCCTTGGGCCTGGGGGCTACTGTCGGCGTTCTGGGAACAAGGGTACCCAGACTTGCCTGCCTGCAGCCCACGGCGTGGCTCCATTGACGGCCTGGTATGGCCCATCTTCAGCATCGGCAAGACAAGACCCTCGCAAGGCGGACGACGCCAAGACCTCTGAAGGGAGCGGCCTTCCTAGGCTAGCTCCTGAGGAGCGGAGATTCATATGCAAGCACCCATCTCATGAGGTTCGAGTGACGCAAGCCATGACGACCAAGGCCAGGCGGGTGCCAGCGGGCGCAGCGTAGCTGGTTTCCTCTTTTGTGCTAAGGAGGCAAGCGCAGGCGCAGAGTCCCGAGGAATCACCCAAAGGTTTCCATTCCCGTGCAATGAGACCAAGACCGCCAGGACGGCAGGACGGATGTCATCGTCGAGCCCACCACGACATCACGACCAGAAGCTTTGCAGGCGAAGACCACCTTTCTTGAGGATAAGATGTACTACTTGTCCCCCTTCAAAATTGGCTGTGGTGGGATCCCTTCCCGCCTTCATTTTGGAGGAAGAGGACCAAGGCCGCTATATATAGGTTAGCCACCACCGTAGGAAGGGGAGATCGAATCCTCAGCTCAAACCCACACAAGAACATACCTCGTGAGGTTGTTCTTCCTTTGTACTAGTTCGTCCTCAGCCCCTCGTGAGGCTAATCCACCCCAAAGCAGGAGTAGGGTCTTACACCGCAAGGTGGCTCGAACCTGGGAAACTGCCGTGTCTCCTTCCTTTCCTGTTCATCAAGCTAGGCCGTGAGAGTGACGAATCGGTTGGCTGGAGAGGTCGAGTTCTTCGCACACGCCCCAGAGTTCGAACCTTTCTTGGGTCAGCGGAGCCCTGAATCTGACACTGCCCTTATCATCCTGCCCCAGGCTCTTGTCTTGTTAAAAATTCTGCATTCATGTCATTGATTGCTAATTCTGCTTATAGCCCTTTTGAGTGAAGAGCCAGATCTGCTGGATGAGGTGGTCAACATGGGGAAGGACGCTATAGAAGAAGCCGCCAAGATTGCTGCCATTGAGGGGCAGGAACGCGCTGCCAGGAATGTCCAGGAACTATTGGAGGGATCGGAAAAAACCCTTGGCGGCACGTCAGGGTCGGGGGTTGTGGTTGAAGGGAAAACCCCCCTCCTTCTTTCTTTTCATGGCCTCTGGCGGGCTTTTCCTTCTGTGTCGTGGGAAAACACGACGACCTATGGGGCCATCGGCCCCTTGTGGTTCGGCAGGGGGGAAGGACGCATTGCACAAAGAGCGGAGGGCCCGGGGCAGCGCGACAATGATCGCATGGGCAGTTTTTAACCAGGTTCGGGCCGCTGCGAGGCGTAAAACCCTACTCCTACTATGGTGGATTGATGAGAGGACCGTGGTGGAGACGCAGTGCTCTAGCCCGGCAAGGTCACCTCGGGGCGAGAGCAGCTACACGCGTATGAGTGTACAAGGGTCCGAATCCTTTCTAAGGTTGCCATGGCCCTCCTTTTATAGATCAAGGGGTCACCACAATGGCAAATCAGTCATTGCGTACTAATTAGATAGCGAACAGTGCTATCATACCTAACTCTGCAGACAAGACAGAGCGCATTAAATGTGCCGCTTAGTGTCACATCATAGCATAGCCCAACAAGCCTTGTCGTGCCGTTCGGCCACTTTCTCGCCTGCCTGTGTGACATGTCCCTGGACGGGTGTCATTTGGAGGTGATTTCCTCCGGAAGTGGCTACCACGTGCCAAGTAACGGCCACTTAGCCACTTGGGGGCTCGACACCACACCGATCGATGACTTGCGTTGCTGTGAGGTGGAGCGGTGGAGCCTTGGCGGGGTAATCCGCCCTCAGTGTCCCCGGCACGCCTGCCGGGGCAATCTTGAGACTTATCTTTGTTGCAACCTCGTCCCTGCCAGGCTCACCTGCCCGGCAAGAGAGGTTTTTCCTTAGTGGTATCTTGCTCCTTCGGTTGGTCTTGGTCTTCTTGATCCGCCCTTTGATTTCTCAAAGAGCTGGTCTCTTCTGCTTGGTCTTGTCTTGAATGCTGAGAGTTGCCGGACCGGAGGGTTGCTGTCCATGCACAAGTCAGGGGAAAACATACACCCCTGTTTGTGTACCCCGACAGAAGCCCCCGGGCCTGAGCCATACGTGTCGCTGGGCACATTGGGTTAGGCCCCAAACAGTGCATGAACATGTGGCGAGAGAATGCTGTGCGTGCAGCGGTTTGTCATGATGACCAGTCAATACAACGTCCACTTCGCGTAATTACCGCGGGTCGTGTGGGCGTGGTACTGTAGAAGTTAATGTAAAATGGTAACTTTCTGAAGAGTCGCGGCCCTCCCCCACGTCCTTTCCTTTAAGAGAGAAAAATGCAAAGGGGTACCGCCCATTCATCGTCTGCCTCGCCCCTCCACCATCTTCTTTCGAAAGCCAAGCGACTGCTCTCCCTCCTCGCCCACACTCGCTGCCGATCCCCACCCAATTTCCTTCCACAATCCCCGCCGCAATTTGAAGAGAAGGGGAAGAAAACCGCCGCTCCCAAGGGGAAGCGGGCGACCGCCGTGAAGGAGGTGGCCGCCGATGGGAGCAAGAAGAGAGTGGCAGAGCTGGATAAGAAGCGAAGGGGAGACATGGTCTTCTTCCCGTCGAATCTGGATGGCAATGTGCTAAAAGCAAGGTACGGATATCTCTGGGGGAGGGAGGTCCCGAAGGGGCATGGCGCACCCAAGGTCATGGCAGAGGCGAAAAGGGATCTGCCAGATTCATATCGATTCTTTTGCGCATACTTCATCTGTGGCCTCTGTCCTCCCTTTTCGGATTTCTTCGAGGCAATGATGCTGATCTATGGATTCCACCTTACAGACTTTATGCCAAACACAATGGCGTGCATGGCGATTTTTGACCACTTGTGCGAGAACTTTGTTGGAGTTGCCCCAGTATCGACTTGTTCAGGCACTACTTTGTCCCGCGGGTGGAGAACAAAGCCCACCATTCCGGGAACATAAGCTGGATGCCCCGGGTGGCGAGGGAAAACTAGGATTACCTCCCCGGGCAGCAGCGCGGCAGATGGGAGGAGTGGAGGGCAGACTAGTGTTGGATCCAGGATGAGGAGGCCCCAGATTTCTGCCAGGCGCGGACAGAGTGCGTTGTGTGCGGCAATTACTGGAGGGAGCTTGGCCTTACTGATGACAGGCTTCGCTCAGCAATAAACAGGATTACCCATCTAAAGGCTGTCGGGCTAACCATATGTTATGTGGGAGCCGACTTCCTCCGACGTCGTATCGCGCCGCTACAGAAGAGGGACAGGTTGGCCTGGCAGTATGGAGATGCTGCAGACAGGATGCGGTTGTACCCTGGCCTGACCAACAACCTGTCAGTCTACGGCCATGCTTGGTTGTGCGAACAACTGTTCGGCAGCCTTGGGCCGTTCAGGTTGCCAGCAAATATCATCCCACTGAACATCAACTCCGCCCAGGACCAGATCCTGAAATGGATGCCAGATTGCAATGCCCAGGGAGCCTCGGGTGACTGGCAGTTACCCGATCTTAACGAAGAGCTTGCGTGGTCCTCCAGCCTGGTGGAAAGGGCTACCAGGGTGGAGACCAATATGTTCAAGCGCACCTCTAAGGTGGAAGAGGCGTTCATCAAGAGACGGATCAAGGAGGACAAGGCACTCCGAGCCGCCACAAAGGCGAAGGCTGGGAAGGCAGCTGAGGAAAAGGAGGAGGTTGAGGATGAAGGCTCTTCCACGGCAGAAGTGAGGTGCAAGCCACAGAGGAGGTTGCCGGGGATGATCCTTCCGGGTGCGAGCCCGCCAGGGACGAGCTTGTCGGGGACGAGCCTGCCGGGATTGAGGCTTTATATGCCATGGCAGCAGAGGCCCAGGAGGAAGAGGGGGCCACGGAGGCGGAGCAGCCCGGGGAAGAGTGGCTCGCGGCAGGCCCTCAAGCCCCCGAGCCAATCTTGGAGCAGCGCCCTCGCAGGCGGGTGGCTAGCCGGGGAGCAGTGGTTCCCGATCCTGCACCTGCCACCAAGGAGGTGAAGAAGACCACCTCCTAGGGCAGCAAGCCGAATGTGGTGCCCCGGCAGTCCTCCCGCCTTTCCGGTTCTAGGACCCCTCCCACCAAGCAATTGGCAGCCACGGGAGTGGACTCGAGTTCCCAGTCCGGCTCGAGCTCCTCGCATAGCTCGTCCTCGTCGGAGTCCCCTGCGCCTCAGCAAGGCTCGAAGTTGCCGGGAAACTCCGCTCCTCCGCCCCAGAAGAGAAGCAGGGCGCCCTCACCGCCCATGGAGTTCGAGCTGAGCTCCATGCTCATTGACGAAGAGTAAGAAAGAACACTCTTCTTTTTTTGCTGCAGTTTCCGCATATTCACTTGCTTGCTAACTGATCCTGGCTTGCTGTCTTTGCCAAGGAGGAGGAGGAAGAAGGCGAGACCCTCATCCACCAGGCCAAGCGGCTCAGGCGCGCGGAGCCTCCGAAGATTGTGGAAGGTACAGGCCTGGGAGGAAGTAGCATGAACGACCCGACACCAAGCCCCCAGCTCAGCCCCCAGCCTGAAAGTGCAGGGTTGGCTCCTCTCGTCGGAAGTGATGGAGGAGAGCTGCCCACCTCTGTATCTAGAGGAGGGAAGGAGATTACTTAGGGCGAGTCCTTCCAGGAGGGGCCCACCCCACCCGTCGATCGAGTCGAGGGATCCCCGACAAGGGTTTCCACAAAAGAGTCCGCCCAGGACGACGCCGTGGTTACAGAGGGAGGGTATGGTGACCATGGCCCGGCAACTGACGTTGCCGGGTAAACCGAAGCTCCTCCACGACAGGCATTGATATGTCTCCAACGTATCTATAATTTTTGATTGTTCCATGCTATTATATTATCTGTTTTGGATGTTTTATATGCATTAATATGCTATTTTATATTATTTTTGGGACTAACATATTAACCTAGAGCCCAGAGCCAGTTTCTGTTTTTTCCTTGTTTTTGAATCTCACAGAAAAGGAATACCAAACGGAGTCCAAACAGAATAAAACTTCACGATGATTTTTCTTGGACCAGAATACACCCAAGGGACTTGGAGTCCAAGTCAAAAGAGCCACAAGGCGGCGACAAGGGTGGAGGGCGCGCCCTAGGGGGGCACCCCCTACCTTGTGGGCCCCTCAATGACCTCCTGACCTAGCTCTTCCTCCTATATATTCACATATATTCCAGAACCACTAGAGGCATCCACGAAAACACTTTTCCACCGCCGCAACCTTCTGTTCCTGTGAGATCCCATCTTGGGGCCTTTTCCGGCATGCCGCCGGAGGGGGAATCGATCACGGAGGGCTTCTACCCCAACTCCATTGCCCTTTCGATGATGCGTGAGTAGTTTACTTCAGACCTACAGGTCCATAGCTAGTAGCTAGATGGCTTCTTCTCTCTCTTTGATTCTCAATACAACGTTCTCCTTGATGTTCTTGGAGATCTATCCGATGTAATCTTCTTTTGCGGTGTGTTTGTCGAGATCCAATGAATTGTGGATTTATGATCAGCTTATCTATGAATATTATTTGAAACTTCTCTGAATTCTTTTATGCATGATTTAATATCTTTGTATTTCTCTTCAAATTATCGGTTTGATTTGGCCAACTAGATTGGTTTTTCTTGCAATGGGAGAGGTGCTTAGCTTTGGGTTCAATCTTGCGTGATTTCACCCAGTGACAAAGTAGGGGTAGCGAGACATGTATTGCATTGTTGCCATCGAGGATAAAAAGATGGGGTTTTCATCATATTGCTTGAGTTAATTCCTCTACATCATGTCATCTTACTTAAAGCGTTACTCCGTTCTTTATGAACTTAATACTCTAGATGCTCGCTGGATAGCGGTCAATGTGTGGAGTAATAGTAGTAGATGCAGGCAGGAGTATTATGGCATTTCCATAGCCATTCCGAGATATATTGCCATGCAACTTTCCACCGTTCCGTTTTATTATGACACGCTCCATCATTGTCATATTGCTTTGCATGATCATGTAGTTGACATAGTATTTGTGGCAAAGCCACCATTCATAAGTTTTATACATGTCACTCTTGAGTCCTTGCACATCCCGGTACACCGCCGGAGGCATTCATATAGTCATATTTTGTTCTAAGTATCGAGTTGTAATTCTTGAGTTGTAAGTAAATAAAAGTGTGATGATCTTCATTATTAGAGCATTGTCCCATGTGAGGAAAGGATGATGGAAGCTATGATTCCCTCACAAGTTGGGATAAGTCTCCGGACTTTACAAAAAATAAAAGAGGCCAACGAAGCCCACAAAAATAAAAGAGGCCAAAGAAGCCCACCAAAAAAAATGAGAGAAAAGAGAGAAGGGGCAATGTTACTATCCTTTTTCCACACTTGTGCTTCAAAGTAGCACCATGATCTTCATGATAGAGAGTCTCCTATGTTGTCACTTTCATATACTAGTGGGAATTTTTTATTATAGAACTTGGCTTGTATATTCCAATTATGAGCTTCCTCAAATTGCCCTAGGTCTTCATGAGCAAGCAAGTTGGATGCACACCCACTTAGTTTCTTTTTGAGGTTTCATAAACTTATAGCTCTAGTGCATCTGTTGCATGGTAATCCCTGCTCACGCACATTGATATCTATTGATGGGCATCTCCATAGCCCGTTGATACGCCTAGTTGATGTGAGACTATCTCCTTCTTTTTGTCTTCTCCACAACCACCATATTCTATTCCACCTATAGTGCTATGTCCATGGCTCACGCTCATGTATTGCGTGAAAGTTGAAAGGTTTGAGAACATCAAACATATGAAACAATTGCTTGACTTGTCATCGGGGTTGTGCATGATTTGAATATTTTATGTGATGAAGATGGAGCATAGCCAGACTATATGATTTTGTAGGGATAACTTTCTTTGGCCATGTTATTTTGAAAAGACATGATTGCTTTATTAGTATGCTTGAAGTATTATTGTTTTTCTATCAATATTAAACTTTTGTTTTGAATCTTATGGATTTGAACATTCATGCCACAATAAAGAAAATTACATGGATAAGTACGTTAGGTAGCATTCCACATCAAAAATTCTGTTTTTATCATTTACCTACACGAGGACAAGCAGGAATTCAGCTTGGGGATGCTTGATACGTCTCCAACGTATCTATAATTTTTGATTGTTCCATGCTATTATATTATCTATTTTGGATGTTTTATATGCATTAATATGCTATTTTATATTATTTTTGGGACTAACTTATTAACCTAGAGCCCAGTGCCAGTTTCTGTTTTTTCCTTGTTTTTGAGCCTCGCGGAAAAGGAATACCAAACGGAGTCCAAATGGAATAAAACTTCACGATGATTTTTCTAGGACCAGAAGACACCCAGGGGACTTGGAGTCCAAGTCAGAAGAGCCACGAGGCGGCGACAAGGTTGGTGGGCGCGCCCTAGGGGGGGCGCCCCCTACCTTGTGCGCCCCTCAGTGACCTCCTGACCTAGCTCTCCCTCCTATATATTCACATATATTCCACAACCACCAGAGGCATCCACGAAAACACTTTTCCACCGCCGCAACCTTCTGTTCCCGTGAGATCCCATCTTGGAGCCTTTTTCGGCATCCCGCCGGAGGGGGAATCGATCACGGAGGGCTTCTACATCAAATCCATTGCCCTTCCGATGATGCGTGAGTAGTTTACTTCAGACCTACGGGTCCATAGCTAGTAGCTAGATGGCTTCTTCTCTCTCTTTGATTCTCAATACAACGTTCTCCTTGATGTTCTTGGAGATCTATCCGATGTAATCTTCTTTTGCGGTGCGTTTGTCGAGATCCGATGAATTGTTGATTTATGATTAGCTTATCTATGAATATTATTTGAATCTTCTCTGAATTCTTTTATGCATGATTTAATATCTTTGTATTTCTCTTCGAATTATCGGTTTGGTTTGGCCAACTAGATTGGTTTTTCTTGCAATGGGAGAGGTGCTTAGCTTTGGGTTCAATCTTGCGTGATTTCACCCAGTGACAAAGTAGGGGTAGCGAGACACGTATTGCATTGTTGCCATCGAGGATAAAAAGATGGGGTTTTCGTCATATTGCTTGAGTTAATTCCTCTACATCATGTCATCTTACTTAAAGCGTTACTCCGTTCTTTATGAACTTAATACTCTAGATGCATGCTGGATAGCGGTCGATGTGTGGAGTAATAGTAGTAGATGCAGGCAGGAGTCGGTCTACTTGACACGGACGTGATGCCTATATGCATAATCATTGCCTTGGATATCGTCATACCTTTCCGCTTTTCTATCAATTGCTCGACAGTAATTTGTTCACCCACCGTTTTATTTGCCTTCATGAGAGAAGCCTCTAGTGAAACCTATGGCCCCCGGGTCTATTTTCCATCATATTACTTTCCGATTTACTATTTTGCAATCTTTTATTTTCAGATCTATATACCAAAAAACCCAAAAATATTTTATCTTTTGTTTATCTATCTCTATCAGTTCTCACCTTTGCAATTGACCGTGAAGGGATTGACAACCCCTTAATCGCGTTGGGTGCAAGTGTTTGATTGTTTGTGCAGGTGTTGGTGATTTGTGTATTCTTCTCCTACTGGATTGATACCTTGGTTCTTATATGAGGGAAATACTTACCTCTACTGTGCTGCATCACCCTTTCCTCTTCAAGGGAAAAACCAAGGCAAGCTCAAGAAGTAGCAGGCATCTCCGGGTAATCCATTTACTCTTTTTGATTCTGCTGCTTTCACCATCTTGCTCCATGTCCCTGGCTTTCTAATAATTCTGCACCCTTATCATTGATTGTTGACTCTGCCTGTAGCCCCTCTGATCGAAGAGCCTGAACTGCTGGAACAGGTGGCCAGCATAGGGAGAGATGCTACGGAGGAAGCCGCCAAGATTGCTATCGCGGAGGGGCAGGAACATGCTGCCGGGGGTGTCCAGGAGCTCCCGAAGGAATCAAAGAAAACCCCCGGTAGCACGTCAGGGTCGGGGGTATTGGCTAAAGAGAAAATCCCCCTCCAAACTATGGACCCCCTTCCCTCATTTGGCTCCTCGGGGGGGGGGGGGGGGTCCTGCTACCAGCTTTGAATCAACTGGCGCTAGTGCTTGCGCAGCCTGGGCTTGGAGCCCCCGGTTCGTCAGCGGCGATGAGCACGGAACTTGACGGAGAGATTCAGCGCTTCCTGGCATTGCTGTACCAAGGGGTTGAAGAGGCAGACGACTCCGTCACCGTCGCCATGGACTTGTATTTCTTGGAGTCCATGGCGGCAGGTATTAAGGAGATGCAGAGCCGGCACAACCAGAAATGGTAGGTGCTCAAGGAGCAGCGCAAGTCCGCCAACAAGGTGGACCAGAAGCTGAGGGACAAGGGTAACGAGCTGCACGACTGGCACGGCAAGCAGTTCCAGTTCCTTATGAGGCAGCAGGAGGTGATTTCCATGGCAAGGGAGGATGTCATCGCCTGGGAGGTTCGCTTAGCAAAGCACACGACACTCTTGGATGCCAAGGAGAAGGACATCTCTTCCCGGGAAGAGAAACTCGAAACCACCCTCCGTGCCAAAGATGAAGAACTGGAAGCCCTCGTGCAGCAGCGTACCAAGGAGCAGGAGGACAGGCATAAGGCAGCCCTGGACGCCCTTACTGCTGATTCTGCTGCCCAACTGAAGAAGCTCGCTGATGACCTTGCCGCTGCATCCACTGCGAAGACCGATCTTGACCAACAAGTGGCCAAACTGACTGAAGAGCTTGCCGGGAGCACCAAGGAGGTCACGACCCTCAAGGATGAGGCACAGAAAGCAGAGATTCTTCTGAAGGACGTGCAATCGCAGCTCTTCTCCAAGAGCCAAGGCCTTGAGGCCGCCAACGGCACCATTGAAGATTTGAAGGCCAGGATTGGCACCCTGGAGAGCTCGACCGAGTCTAGTGAGCATCACGAGAAGCAGTTGGCGAAGGACCTAGATGCCACAAGGCTCCTCCGGAAAGATGCAGAGGACAAACTGGCGAACCACACCGAGCAGGTCAACCTCTGGATCAAGAGTTTGATCGACGTCGCCGAGCGTCTCACTGCCCAAACTGCAGCGATGGGCATGGAAGGGCCAGTCTTCTCAGCCAGTATGCATGAGGTCCCCAGCGTCAAGCTAGGGCTCTTCTTCAACGAGCTGATCGAAAAGCTAAAGGCACACGAAGAGGGAAGGGCTGGTCGCTTCGCGAGTGAGTCCTGGAAGCTTGCCCGCAACGCCCTCTTCATGGTTCTGAGCAACATCGCCTACCGCCATCTAGACCTCGACCTTGCCAACGGCTTTAGGAGGCTGCCGGAGGGCGCAGACACTTCTGCTGCCGAGGAGAAAGCCACCCCCTATGCCAACAAGGTCCTTGCCGCCCCCACTATTTTGCGAGGCTGCCAGGCACGGTCTTGAATTATCTTTGCCATCGTGTCATCCTGTAACAAAACATGATGCATGTCTCGTGTTTAGACGTCGTACTTCTTTTATTTGTATGGAACTGATGTCTTTACTTAATCTTAACTGCATGTTTATCCCTTTTGAGTTTACCAGTCGGCGTTCGTATGATTAGTCTTTGTGCGTGTTTTGGTTGCTTGCCGGTATCATATTGCTACGATTGTCGTAAGGGTCGGGCCCTTAGCAGTCATCTTGGCGAGGATACGTCCCGGCAGGTTTTTCCTTGGTAGTTTTTGGACGCGGCCACCCATTCTGCGAGCAGGCTCGGAACAGAACGAGGGCGCAGACAAAGAACTAGAAAGGTGCCATCACGCGAAGGATTTCCTCATACGAACACCTTGGTATCCAAGGGATAAGAAAATGCAAATTCTAGGTCTATGATGAAGCAACGATTGTGCGGACTTAGCTCTTATCCTTGCTTCCTCCCACTCCTTTCAGCTGCAGCCGCTTGTCGCGTACTCATGCTTAGGGAAGGATGGCGCCGCGCGTGTTGCTCTCCGGCTCCCAGCAGGTGCCGGTAATAATCATATGTATCTTGCGGGCAACAAGACGCGATGCAAGGCACGGCCGGTTTCTCTCTCCTCCTCTCCACACTTTTTTAAACAATCTGATGGTAGTTGGCATAAAAGTCACGCTAATGCGGACGGCCTTGCTGGAGCATAATTGCCGGGGCGTCAATCAACAGATTCGCACCGGTGCTCTACTCAGGATTTCCCTAGGAAGGGTAAATGCTAGACCGAGTATCGCGCGGGCTCATTGACACTGATGATGCTAAACCCAGAGTAGCTCGATCGTCGATAAGTGAGAGTGGCGGAGAGAGAAACATTGTACCCTTACACCTTGTTCCTTTTTCCGAATGGGGCCTGCATGGTGACCATGCTGCCTGAATCGTTCGGGGCTGTCTCGCCGCCATCATTCCTTGTTCCCGTTGCTGCTACAGCCACGGTGGAAAAAGGCGACGGAGATTGGACAGGATGGGAGGGGGAGCGATACCGCTCCCCTCCCGTCCTACTATGCCTCGTCTTTTCTTGGGCGTCATGAATGATGAAGCCGTCAATGAAGAGAATGATAATGAAGATGACGCGCTGCGTACGCTCTCGGGTTCGCACAAGCGCTTCCTCCTACCTGGCACGCCAAAGATGTCGTGGGAAAACACGGCCACCTATGGGGCCATCGGCCCCTTGTGGTTTGGCAGGGGGAAGGACGCATTGCACAAAGAGCGGAGGGCGCGGGGCAGCGCGACAGCGATCGCATGGGCAGATTTTACACAGGTTCGGGCCACCGCGAGGCGTAAAACCCTACTCCTGCTTTGGTGGATTGATGAGAGGACCGTGGTGGAGACGCAGTGCTCTAGCCCGGCAAGGTCGCCTCAGGGCGAGAGCAGCTTCGTGCGTATGAGTGTACAGGGGTCCGAATCCTTTCTAAGGTTGCCATGGCCCCCCTTTTATAGATCAAGGGGTCACCACAATGGCAAATCAGTCATTGCGTACTAATTAGATAGCGAACAGTGCTATCATACCTAACTCTGCAGAGAGGACAGAGCGCATTAAATGTGTCACTTAGTGTCACATCGTAGCATAGCCCGGCAAGCCTTGTTGTGCCGTTCGGCCACCTTCTCACCTGCCTACGTGACACGTCCCTGGACGGGTGTAATTTGGAGGTGATTTCCTCCGGAAGTGGCTGCCACGTGCCAAGTAATGGCCACTTAGCCACTTGGGGGCTCGACACCGCACCGATCAATGACTTGCGTTGCTGTGAGGTGGAGCGGTGGAGCCTTGGTGGGGTAATCCGCCCTCAGTGTCCCCAGCAAGCCTGCCGGGGCAATCTTGAGACTTATCTTCGGGGCAACCTCGTCGCCGCCAGGCTCGCCTGCCCGGCAAGGGAGGTTTTTCCTTAGTGGTATCTTACTCCTTTGGTTGGTCTTGGTCTTCTTGATCTGCCCTTTGATTTCTCAAAGAGCTGGTCTCTTCTGCTTGGTCTGGTCTTGAATGCTAAGAGTTGCCAGACCGGAGGGTTGCTGTTCGTGCACAAGTCAGGGGAAAACATACACCACTGTTTGTGTACCCCAACATTCTGCTGCGGATTCTTGCCGCGGGGGCCTCCTCTACTGCCACGGCCTTTCCCACCAGCACCCTCCTGGCCTCTCTCCCTGTCGCGCTTCTCATATTTAGCCTTTTGCTTCTTGACAAGCTGCTCAACTTGATGACATTCTTGGAGGTCATGGCCCTTGGTGCTGTGGATTCTGTAGTACGGCCCGTCGGATTGATCGACTTTTTCCACTGCCGCGGCCTCCCGTCAATCCGCGCATGTAGCAACTCCCTTGCTGGGGCCTCGGTCTTAGTCTTCTTGCTCGCACTAGGATCACCTGAGCTCTCAACAGCCCATACAGTCTTCTCTTTGCGCTACTGGTTCCTCCCCTTCGAGTTGGCGACACCGTCATCGACATCTGAATCAATTTCGACGCCAGCCTCCTCTCCGGGGAGACGCCTCCCTTCTTCAGTCTGAGCACACTTATCCACCAAGGTGTATAGCTTGTTGACGGTTTTGGGTAGCCGGACATTCATCTCGGCCCGCATCCTTCTGTTGCGCATGTTCAAATGGAACGCAGCAATTACGGCTGTGGGGTGTATCTCTGAATGTTACAATGCACTCGACTGAACCTCTAGATATACTTATGCAAATCCTCCCCTTCCTTTTGTGCAAGGACCTGCAGATCACTGGGCTGTCCAGGCTCTTGGTGGCCACCCGTGAAGGCGCCAACAAACTCATTGCATAAGTCTGCCCATGATGAAATGGAGTTTTCCGGCAGGTGCATCAACCATGATCTCACATTTGGCTTAAGTGCCAAAGGGAAATAGTTGGCGAACACCTTCTCATCTCTGCCCCGGCGGCTTGAATGACAATCGTATATATGCTCAGAAACTCTGCCGGGTTTAACTTTCCGTCATATTTTTGTGGTAGCTCAGGCTTGAAGACGCGGGTAGATGGCCAGCGTACCTGCCGCAGCTCACGAGTGAAGGCAGGGCACCCAACCTCGAAAGGCAAGTCCCCGCCAGCACTGGGCGCAGGCTGGTCATCGTCTGGGCCATTACACCTGTCAGACTGACGGCGTACTTCTCGGCGTTGCTCTATGGTGACGCACGCATCTTCCTACCGCCATTCTCCCAGAACTTGCCGCTGGTCGTGACGGGTTTGCGGGTCAGACGAAGCCATCGATGTCTCATCGGGCTTGTCGTCCTGTTGAGCTTGTCGAGGTTGTTGTTGGGCCTGCTGTCATGGAGGGGATTGCGCCGTTGGTGCAGCCTCCTCAACACGACCATCGCCGCGGGGTGCTGGCGCCACTCGCCGGCATCGTGACGGCTCCACATGCTGTGATTTACCGGCCTCAGCAAAGCCAATTAAACTTTGGATGGTGGCCCTTCACTCATCTATCTTGTCAGGTGTTGGCGGAAAGTTCAACAGGAGCTGGGCTCATGTCATTGCTTCCGCGGCCGTGCTCAGCATGGCCAACGAAGCAGACCGTGACGTCGCTCGACTCCTGGTAGAACCAGCAGGAGCGTCGCCGTGTTCTTGCCGTCATGGACCGATCACCAAGGCGGTCTGGTGGTGACTGGGGTATGTCTGGGGTCGACGGCCCCATTCGGCGCCCCGCCCGTAATGGGTGGAACTGGAGAATCATGGCTTGCGGCCAAGCGGGTGTCGCCATTGCGACTGCATCCGCCAGTGCGGTGGGGAGGTGGAGACTGGGTGTCCCCTCCACCCACAGCTTCCAGGCCAAGCTCGTCAGGACGTTGTTGGTGCTGCCCATCCCCGGTGTTCCCCGCTCTAGCTTCGGCCGGGGGGACACAACGGCGGCGCCGCCTGCATCGGTCGTGTCGCCAGCGGCACCCGCCTCACCTAACACTGCCGTGGTGCCGACGACGTTCGCGGCTGCGTGCAAGGGGGCCTTTGAAGTGGAGGGATGCATGGTCGCGCTGGGTTTCTTCTTGGGCGCCACGGACGGAAAAGTTGATGATGAAGAAGACAATGATGAAGATCGACGCACTATTCACAACTTCTGGTTCGCGCAAATGATCCCCCCTGCCTGGCGTGCCAAAAATGTCATGGGTGGACACAATCACCTATGGGGCCATGAGGCCCTTGCGGTTCGGCATGGGGGAGATCACGTTGCACAAAGAGCATAAGCCATGAGGCAGCATGACGACGAGGACTCTGGTCATTTTTAACTAGGTTCGGGCCGTTGGGAAGCGTAAAACCCTACTCCTGCTTTGGTGGATTGGATGAAGGAACACAATGAACAAGCAGTGCTCGAACCCGGCATGGTGGCCTCAGGGAGAGTTGCTGCGCGCGTACAAGTGTGAGGGGGTCCGAATACCTTTCTAGGTTGCCTTGGGCCTCCTTTTATAACTCAAGGGGTAACCACAGTGGAAAAACAGTCATTATCCTGTGATTAGATAGCTAACAGTGCTATCATATCTAACTCTGGAAGTTAGGACAAGGTGCATTAAATGCACTACTAGGTGTCGTGCTGAGGGTGAATCCTGGCAAGCCTGTCATGCCGCTTAATCATCTTCAGCTTATCATCTTGACACACCTCTGGATGGGTGTCAAATGGGTGTGATCTGTCTTCTAACAAGCTACCATGTGCTTAGTGAGAGCCACTTAATAACCTGGGGGCTTGACACTACACCGATAAGTGACTTGCGTCGCTGTGCGGTGGAGCGGTGGTGCCTTGGTGGGATTTTTGGTCTTGGCGACCCCGGCAGGCCTGCCGGGGTTATCCTGGATTTGCTTCCGGGGTGGTCTCGACCTGGCCGAGCTCTCCTGATCAGCAAGGGAGGCCTCCCAAAGGTGATGTCTTGCTATCTTGATACTCTTGATGTGGTCCTTGATCTCACGAAGAGCGGCTTTTCTGGCTTGGTCTTGTGTTTATCCAATGGGTGCTGGATATATGATCGTCAGCACGCCTGTGTATGGGTCTGGTCAACAACTGCAAATGTTTGTTGCACCGACAGCTCCGCATCCCCTGACCCTTTTCCCCTTCCACAAAGCCCTATACGACGAGCGCGACCATCGCCGGAGTTCATGATCGCAGTAGCATCTTCAGTTGCACGCCCTCGATACACAAGGACGCCAGAGTCACCGTAGATGGCCTTCCTGAGGTCACCATGTACCACCGCATTCTCTGTGTTACTGACATCCAGGAGCCACCATATCATCCGACGGGAGCTAAGCCGATGCCCCGCCGCCGCGCATGGTCGCCGGAGAGCATTCCGGTGAGGAATTTCCCCTCTGCCAAAACCCTGACTCCAATAGAAAAATAGTCGTTGATCACAACTTGATCCAATGACCCACAGAGCCTTCAGCTATGAAGGGGTATCTGGCAATCACGTGCTGCCACGTGTCCATGAATTTTGTTTAAATTTCTTTTTCAGCTGAAACTGTTTCTATACTTTTATAGATAGGCCCCAAGAATTCAATTCATCATAAATTTTCAACGGCAGCTCCGTTTTTGATGAATCCAATTATGTTGGTTTCATGCTGAAGCCCTCTTTCCAGTTAATTCACAAGTTTCAACTTTTTAACATTTCAAATTTGACGAATTCAAATTTGAATTTGAATCATCTTTTGCTCCTATTCAATTCATTCTTTTTGCAAATGAACCCTTATGTCATATGCAATCTATTACACCACTTTTATGTTGTTTTCCCATCACTTTGACTCTGATTCGTATTATATAAAATATGACATAAGTTTAACTTCCATGTGCAACCACTAGCTATATGGGCTCTGGCTTAGTTGAGTAAGTTGTGGGAGCCTCGCCTGTGCAAAGCTAGCAGATGTAGATTTTGAGTAGGTATACCGGCTGCCGTTGGGTGGAGGTGACTGCTTCTGAAAGACTCCGTCTCAATCTTCGGGTTGAGTCTAGTGGGTAAAGTGTGCAAACCTCTGCAGAGTGTAAAAATTGATCATGATTAGCCGTGTCCCCGGTTACGGATGAATTTGAGCAGCTAGACCATTACAGTTGTTGGATGATCTTGACAGAGGATACAATTAATAAAACTTGATGGGAAACTTAATAATGGGTAGGTTGGAATTGGAATGCCCAATTCAACCATATGTATTTAACTATAGTAAGAAAAAAATTAAAATTTGACTATTATGTAAAAATTAGCTTTTCTGCAAAACAACCACTACACTATCCTCTTCGATATACCTTGCATGTAGATGTAGGTCTGTTATATCATTCCCTATGTGACTTGCCAGTACATTCAACATACTAACCCTTGTGGCTGCAACTTATCATGTTGCAGATGTTATACGAGAGTGAGTGATACGATGTAGGGTTATGATGTCTATACTCGACATTTGCCTGTGGTGTTAATGGACTTCATGAAGATTTTATTTGCTTTTTCGCTGTGTTTTGTTTGTAAGCTAGCCTTGAGCTACATAGGTATGTAATATTTAAATTCTGGATCTATGATGTAATATTATGACATGTGGTTTACTCTTGAGCATCCCCAAGCTTAGGGTCTTGCCACTTCTTATTCTCCTCATATCGATATCTCACCCAAAACTTGAAAACTTCAATCACACAAAAATTAACCGAAGTTCATGAGATAGGTTAGTATGATAAAGAGCAAATCATTCACTTTGGTACTATCAAGACAAGATTCATAATAGTTATAACATAATTGCTATTGTACCCTATCATTTCTAATTTTTATATTGACCAATATAAGCCATATAAACTATAATACAAGCAAACTATGCATTGAAAACAGAATCTGTCAAAAACAGAACAGTCTGTAATGATCTGAACAAACACCATAATTCTATAAATCCAAAATTTTTGAAAACTTAGGACAGCGTAGGCAATTTATATATAAATCATGTGTAAAAATTTCAGAATTTTATTGCTTCCCAGTGAATTATAGTAATTCCAACACTGGGCGCCAAAGTTTTTGTTTTTGCACAGAATCTATTCAACTATCATCCACACTATCCCAAAGGCTTTACTTGGTACTTTATTGAAAAAAGCTATAAAACATGACTACTACAATATATTAATCATGTGAACACACAAAAATAGTAGGGGGTAAATATTGGGTTGTCTCCCAACAAGCGCTTTTCTTTAATGCCTTTTTTAGCTCGGCATGATGATTTTAATGATGCTCACATAAGAATAGTAATTGAAAAATGCAAGATAGCATCATGAATCACATGACAAGAACATTTAAGCCTAACCAACTTCCTATGCATAGGGATTTTGTGAGAAAACTGTTTATGGGAGCAAGAATCAACTAGCATAGGACGACAAAAACAAACATAACTTCAAAAATTTCAATACAAAGAGAAAACTTGATATTATTTAGATATGTAAAAGCATATGTTCCTCTCTCATAATAATTTTCAGTGGCATCATGAATAAATTCAACAATATAGCTATCACACAAAGCATTCCTTCATGATCCATAAGCATAGAAAATTTATTACTCTCCACATAAGCAAATTTCTTTGCATTCATAGGAGTGGGAGTATCTGATGCGGAGCATTCTACGATCATCCCCATGGACCTGCCTACGTCTCCCCAAGTGCCTAGGGGGACGATGACACGAGCCCATGCAAGAGCTCTTGAAACCGAGGTGACATCTATCCTTTGTGACATTCCATATATATGACACACGTGAGACATGGTTACTACATAAGTTTGAAATGCTATATGTGATCAGGTATCAAGAAGACCCTCTCAGAGAAGCTCATGAATACGGACAAGTCCCCAAGTGCACGGATGAAGAGGACCAACGAAAGGAACTGAAGGAGTCTACAGGACCCAGACATCCGGCCCCTGTAGGGTGCCGCCCCAGCCACAGCCCTGCAGCCAAGGCTACAGGGCCCGAACATCTGACCTGGCCCCGGACATCCGACCCGACTGCCCCGGACATCCGACACCATCCTGGAAATTCGGCATGTCCATCACAGTACGCATCTGAGCTGCTCCAGACCAGCCCCGGACATCCGCGCCCCATAGCCCGGACATCCGCCCCCCCTCGAAGGCCGGACATCTGACCCGATGCCCGGACATCCGCCCCCCTATCTGCGCACAGTAGCGGGCCGAAGCCCATGTACCCGTTCTCCCCCTAGACTATATATACCCCTCCTCCTATGTTTTAGGGTTTGCACTGTGATAGCTCAATTTGGAGATAGAGCCTTGGTCATCCACTTGTACCCCTACTCCTTTGGAGATCAAGGCCTCCTAGGAGAAGATCCCCCAAGTGGATTCAAGACCCCCATGTGGGAAGATCCATCTCGGATTCAAGATCTCAATTCATCACAGATTGGGAAAACTAGTTCCTCTTTGTATCCCCCTTTGTTGGATTTGGATCTTTGTTACTGAATCAAGTTGATTTGAGTGTTTCCTCTCGTTTCCCCTCTTGTGTTTTTCGTGTGTTCATCGAGTTCGTTGGGAACTCCCTCCAAATCATGAAATATTGGCCCCACTCCACATCATCTTGGCATCATGAGACAGGTTGATCACGATTCTAGAGTCTCCCCCTTTGTTTTCTAGCCTAATTTTGTTTTGTTTCGTCCCAATTATGAAAATCCCCACAAAAATAGCCCTCCAATTTTTTTTGTGATTTGTTGGTTGGATGAAGTTTTGTTGAATTTGATCCGTGGATATGATGTGTTACTCATAGATCTAGCTTCCCCTAACATTTTCCCCAATTCCATCCATGAAATTCCATGAATTTTGCCCTGAAATTTGTGTTTCCTCACTTGTTCATAGAGTTTTCATGGATTTGGAGCCCTGGACATCCGGCCCGTGGCCGCCGGACATCCGGCCCGATAGCCTGGACATCCGGCCTCCCACAGCAACACATTCTCCACCACTTCTTTTTTCCGCCTAACTTTTGCCAATTTTGACCGGGTTTCCACCAATACTTCCGCATGCCACCATCACTTTCCGCAACCACCATCGCTTACCCGCTACCGACTCCGACAATTTTGCCACATTTTGTTCTTTGAGAACTTGAGTTGTGGTTTTCGTTTCCTAACGTGTTTCGGCTACTTAGGGATGGTTCGACACCGACATCACCGCCGCTCATCTTCGTCATCGACATCAACCACTTCACCATTTTGACACCATCAATCGTAAGCAAGGGACGGTAACTTCAACAACACCATTGTATATCCCCCCTTGCCATTGCATTGTTAACCGCTAGCCCATTTTGCGTAACTTGCCTATCGAGACTAGCCTTTGAGTATTCCCGGCAATGTTACTTGTGCACATTAGTGATCATCATTCCCATTGCATACATAACTCATCTTGGTATCCTCATATCATCTCTTGTGTCACAAGGTTGTTCCCGCATCCAGAAAGATGAGACGAGTCGAGCTACGGGCGCTCTCAGCGATTTGAGCGATCCAGCCGTCCGTTTCATTTTCTTGATGCGTTTTTGGCTGTCGGATCTTGCCTTCGGTTGACCTCATCCGTCGGATCGAGAGATAGTGATGCGGCAATGAATAGTGATCGAAAACTCATGCCACCGCGTGTAATTCTGTGCCCTGCCATTTCACGGGCAGGTTTATAAAGGGCAGCCGCTCTGTGTTGAACCCTAGCCGCCGCCTCCTCTCTCCTCGCGCGCGCGTCCTCTCCCCTTCTCTCCCACGCGCCTCCTCTCCTCCCACCCACATCACCGCCGCCGCCACCCACCACCTCGAACCGCGCCGTCGACGGCCAGATCCGCCGCAACAGAGCCCCCCTCCCAACGACGACGAGCAACAGCGGAGGGAGGACGAGGAGCACGACAACGGCGGTGGCGGCGGGGAGCAGCAGCAGCAGTCCAAGGCGGCGCAGCAGCAGGCCTTGGGCGACGTCGATGAGCGACGAGCAGCAATGGAGGGAGGACGAGGAGCATGACGGCGCTCGCCCTGGCCCCCATCCTTGACCTCACGCCGCCCATCGTCTCCTCCCCACCCCTTTGTGGGTCGCCTCCCTCCTCCTCTTCCACATCGGGGTCGGGCAGGAGGATGAGCGCCCTCCCTCGCGTCCGCCTCAACGGGAGAAGGGCTGCTGCCGTTGCTGCCGACGAGGACATCTACTTCCCTAGCGCTTGCCACTGCCTGTTGCAAGCCTCTGATTTTTGTCTTTCTTTTCTTGCAGATTCGTCCATTGTCGCTGGTGCCTCCTTCTATCTGGCCTTCACGGATCAGTGGTTCAACCCTTCTCCTCCTCCTTATTTTCACTCTTCTATTCTAGGGTTGGATGTATACATGTACGGCCATGTGCTTTTTGTACTCTTTTCTTTTTTGTCTTGATTCTGGTAAGGGCCAAAAGAATTTGTGCTTGTTTTTAGTGGGGTGTGGACATATGCCTTTTATTCTTGGCTGGACATTGGTAGGAACCCTGGTGGTTTTGTTCCTTTTTGCATGCAGGAAGGCTAGGTTTTTGTAAAGGAGTTGTGGTTTCTTATTCGTTTACTACTCTAGCTAGGTTCCAAGGAAGGGGCTCTTTGGAGCTATCTTATTTTGTTAGTTTGCTGTCCAGGGGAGCATTAGATCTAGAAACATTTCTTTTTCTGAAATATGCCTTTGTTGTCAAGGAGAGGTTTAGTCTTGAGGTCATATGATAATTAGGAGTACCCTAGAGGTGCTTTGGTGAGCCCCTTTTGATTGATGTTGTTGGATGAGTAGTCATATGATAGTTAGGAGTACCGCTAGAGATGCTTTGGTGCTTTGGTGTGCCCCTTTAGATTGTTGTTGTTGGATAAGTAGGTGGATCTGGTGAGAGATAAAGGTGATTTTTTTGGATCTGATGCCTGGATGCGGTCATGTGCAGGTGCTGCTGTGTGAATGAGAGGAGAAGAGGGTAGATGAGAGGATTGCTACCATCTCACCTGCCTCTCCGTCTTCTTCTTCTACTACGTCCTAGGTAAGCCAACCGCCGCTTCCTCTCTGCCCTCTCCTGTACTGTATACATTGAGCCGTGCTATTTTTTTCCATAGTAGGAAGTTTTGTTTGGGATGTGGTGATTGCTACACTTGGGTTACTAGCGAATTTCCCAATATAGCCAATCTTTTCTAATTGGTATTAATTACGGTACTCTCGAATTGGAGTCGCAGTTCATGCATTCTAATAATTGCTTTATCTGCCTCCCGTTTTGTTTTTTCTATTATGTTCGTTGGCACTTTGACATAATGTGATGTTTGCTCTTCAAAAACACAGAACTGAAGTAGTACAAAGCTGTATTCTAAATGTAGACAGTATGCTGATATACCGTTTCCATCCACGGTGCTTCATGTAATATTGATTCTTGTGAACCCTATGCTGGCTTCCCATGTGGCTATTATATCTATAGATAGATGGTAATCTGATCAAGAGTGGTTCCTTTATGCAGGGAACTGGCAAAAGATTTTTGTGGTTTTTAATACTGCTTCGGAATCATTATATGGTGCTTGTGGGTCCATGTACAAACCAGACATGGTATGTTTCCTTGCTCGAGAGATGTGCACACGCTAATTTCTTTTATGTATTTCCTCATGAAAAATGCTATAGTAATTTCCCTTGTCAGGTTTTGTATTGTAAATATAACAATTCTTTTAATCATTTATTTGATAAAGGAACCTGGAGAACTATTTGAGACAATCTCACAATCATTGTTGTCTTCTGTTGATCATGATTGCCTGAGTGGTTGGGGAGGTTATATTCTTATTGTGTAAGTTTCACGCATCTCTCAACTCTTACCCCCTCGTTCCATAATGCAATATACCAAAGTGTGACGATCTCCCTACCGACCGACTGACTGTTGATGCAATTTGTTAGTTATTCAGGCACTTTGTGTGTTCTGTAGTGTAGCAAATGGGTGAGTGCCGGTGGCAGCGCATTGCGAACATGTCAATGGCGGCTGCTGAAGCTTGACTTCAGCTACAAGTACAGGTGGCCGTCGGCACGGACATGTCGTCCCTGAGCTTTAGTTCCAGACGAGATTCAGTTTTGCTCTATTATGCTTGCAGATTTGATTGTGAGAATTACAAGATTAGGCTGGTTTGTGAAGGGACAGAGTTAATTATTTGCCTTCTGTGAATTAAGTTAATTTGACATGATAATATGTATCTGCTAGAAGGTCTATAAATCATAAAACAATAACAGTGATGGAACCAAGCATAGATCTTGACTCTATTAGTAAACATGTCAGGCAAGTTTCATGCCTAAATACGTATCTCCCAAGCCATTATGTTCCAAAAAATCTACATCTTGCATTGACTAAATGTTGTAGTAAATCAAAAGGTCACACGTGGCATAATTTGGCATAGGCAATCATTTCTAGAGAACTTCCTTCTCAATGTTATACTGTTTCTTGTGTATCTTAAGCTAATGCCACGCATAGTTGAAGTATGCGCCAAAAGTATATTTACCTTGTCTCTTCTGTTATGCTTGAACTTAGGCGCATAGAAGAAGCTCTTCTCCATGATGCTAGTGGCCAGCGCACAGGGTCTCTGTTCGACCGTATCCCCGACAAGCAAGGTAGATCATGTACCGGTTGCTGCTCTGTATCTATCTTCGTACCGTGATCATGTAGAATACACAAAACTAGGGTTTCTATTTTATTTATGCTGAATAGAAGGTGGCTTGACACTTTATTTCTAGCTAGAGCACTCTTTTCTACAAGACATATTTGATCTGACTTTAAAACAGGTCTACAATGCCACACTGTTATTAGCCATCATCTAAATGCTCCATCATAGCAGTGGAAAATATATTAGTCTATCTGATATGTAGTGCCTTGTGGGTTGCCTATCGCCACTTCGATTACATCATTGTGTTGTGCCAGTTGTTTTTCGCAGGTCAGGTATGTGTATTCTTTATTTTGAGTGACCACTACACACTCCTGAATTGCCATTTTCAGATTGTAAAACAAAGAGAAATATGTTCCTCAAACTTCTTTGGTTAGAATCAGTAGTTTTGGTGCTTTTCTAATTTCATTGGTTACCGCTGATGGCTGTAGCATGTTAGGCTGTCAGCTCTATAAATTATAGAGTAACGATGCATGGTAGATCGGCAAACTAGGTCCCCCTCTCTCTCGGTTGTGAGATTTCTTCCAAGTTATAGTTGCTCTGCTATAGGTTGCTCTCCTATAGGTTGCTCTCCTATGGCATGCTCTGTTTCAGTTTAATTAGAACACTAGCTCGTGTACTCCAGGAGCCCAACCACACACGTACTCAAGCACACACACATACGGCTTGATTGATTTCTTTATATACTAGCAGCAGTACGTGTACATGCGTGTCTCCTTGTCTTCCTTCTCTCCATGGATTGATTGATCCCCTTACTTGTTTCGTCAAATCAGAGCAGCAGGAATCCTCCATGGATGAGGACGACCACTGGTACCTACACAATGATGTTGATGCCCCACACATGGCTGAGCAGGACGGAACAACGATGCCTTGGTCGCTCGCCGTGGTCGCGGGTGGCCTCCACCGTTGTTCCCCATTCGATCTGGCGCTTGCATGGTATTTCGAAGAACTCTTTTACTGGGGCATTGTATGATGTGCTATGGAAGTAAAGGATTAAGTTTGAGGCCTCCCCTTATATCTAGGAAACAAAAATCATTGTTATGCATTATTCTTAGTGGCAATGGTTCTGCAAATCAGCTTATTCTAGATGCTGGTGTCATGATGGTGGGTCACCCCTTACATGTTGGATAATTATATATTTTCTAGTGCTGGTTACTTTCTTGTGCTGACAATATGATATGCCACATTCATCTATAGGTATATCAGCATCAAATGGAAAAAGAAGGCATCCAGAAAGTTATTCAGAAGGAACAAGTGAACCAAGTACCTAGAGTGATCTTTTGCTTTCTTTTCGATACTTAAAATGGCGAAATACATTGATTTCTCATGTCTCTGTTTCACTTCTACAGGAAGGTTGTCGAAACGTAATTGCAATTTGCTGCTTCCTTCCATTAGGCAGAACAGGATGTGACTAGGTACCACTAGCATCAGTCCCTCCTTGAAATATTTTTTTGTAGAGTTCTATGCAGCCTATTGAAGTAACTGCTATGACGATAATTCCCTAATTGTGAATATGGTAATTAATCTTTATGCAGAGGTAGAAAAGTGATAATATTATAATAGTTTAATGCAAGGAAATTTTGCATACTGTTGTTCTTGAAACAAGATTGCTAATATTAAGCCGGGTATCACTGTGTTTATGTTTCTTCCTATTGATAAATAGCATGTCAGCCACTTTTCATTAACCCTGCTTTCTCACTTGAGTAGTAGCTTATAAGAGCCATCAATTTGCTAAACTCCAATCCTTTATTACATGCATGTTATGCCACTTTGCGGGCCTTTATTAGCGAAACTTGGAAGTAGAAGCTGTGTATTTTCTATTTAAATCACAGTTCTGGCTTTCAGAATATCATGTATAGCTATGATATCTTATACTCCCTCCGTAAACAAATATAAGAGCGTTTAGATCACCAATATTTCTTTACAGAGGGAGTAGTTATTTATGGCAAATCACTGCAGCTCTTAGTAATCCTTGCATCTCAATCACTTTATAGATCGATATAAATTAGATTAGGACTATATTCTGATTTATTTTGTATGTTTGAGTCAGTCAATATTCATCCCCGCAGAAACCATGTCATAGGCTGATAAGATCGCTTTTTCTTAGTTTTTGCAGCCAGGACAAAAGAGCACAAGTTACAATTTATATTGGACGCAATATGAAACATTTGATCAGGTCTATGCTTAACTTGTTGGACAGTGTATTTGATTACACAGAACAGACTAAGTATAAGAAGAGGTTCAGTCGGTTCCAGGTATATTTTTTCTACTATTGTACCTGAGACCTGATATTCAAAAGGAAAATTTCAATATTAATTGCTGATAAAGAAGCAGCTACACAAATAGTCGATACACATGTACCAATCTGGAGTAAATATACATGCTTGGGATATCGTCCTATTGTTAGTTTGGTTTGCTGTTGAGTACATTTAGGCCACTTCCACATTATGGTAAACCTCCTGGTTCCCATTTTGTCTTTATTTGTACAGAGGTGCTAAAATCCTGGATGGTCATTGGATAATGGATTAGCGTCAGTGCTTAACTAAGTCCCTAGAAATTTGGATAAGCAACTTTTCTGTTAAATGTATATGGTTCTAGACTTTCTTTTTTGTGGTAAAGGCGGAGTCCTGGATGATCATTGGATAGCCGATGAGCATCAGTGCTTAGCTAAGTCCCTAGAAATTAGGATAAATAATTTTCTTTGCAACAAACTCGAAGGACTGTTGATACTGTTTCCTAGGCCATTGTTCTTTGTAGCTAAGTCCCTAGAATGATGCTTGATCTCCTATTAGATCATCTTGGGCTTCACAAGGCCATCTGAGACTCGGGCTCAGTGAGAACATGATGAGTGTCATCGTTCTCTCTGACACTGATGTTCAAGACGACAGGACCTGTCCACCGCGTATGCAGATTACTGGTGCTCACTCCTCCAACAACAATATCTACCGTGTATGAACATTGCATCCTTTAATTTACCCTGTATATGAACATTTCATCCTTCAAATGTGTTGTACTATCATTCTGGTGGCTATGGAGACGTATTATTCTATAGTTTTGGTATCCATCGATGATGTCTTGCTCTGATTACGTGTGAATGTTTCTTCTTCTATTTTGTTATCCTGATTGAATGCACACGCTAAGCCTGGCTTTCTACTAACTTCACCATTACTTGCTTGGGCACATCGTTGGAACTGGCACCCTCGCGCCAAGGCGTGCTGCCGATTAGAGCTTAGTCTTAGATATTTTGTTTGTAATTTAAATTTTCTCGGGTGATTACTCCACCATTACAATGTTGTTTATAGTGGCAAAATGATTATATATATGACCGATTGATACAACTGCTGGACATTATGTCGAACCTTTTCTCTTGCTATGTGCTTGCCTGTAGCTTTTTGGTTTAGTTAAACAATTATGTTTTCTGTTTCTGCATTGGGACCCCATAGTAGATGCGAGTATTAATTTCTTGGCAGTTATTTGCCACCCCTGCTAATGTGGATCAGGGAGTGGATTGATGGATATCACAATTTGGGTTCCCTGTTTGGAATGAAGTCTCTTTGGGTGTTTCCTATATTTTTTATTTCCTCTATTATTTTTCTTGCAAAGTTCAAATTCAACTTAAAGAACAAGGGACTGTTTGTGCTTTCTTGTGGGGACATGAGTATTTGGTTTGCTTTGAAATATTAGTTCTTCTTGAATCTTATTACAATTACATCAGACTATGGTTGACTGGTATATTTTTTCGCTTAGACTGATATAAGCTCCCGTAATATCATTAATGGAAGAAGACTGTGAAGGGAACTTAATCCAGTCAACCATAGCATGTGTTCTGGGTGTGCTTTGGCCTTGGGATTATACTATTTTTATTCTAGATGTGGTGGTCCTATTAGTCAGTTCAACATGTCTTTTGTCGGGCCTTATATGGCTAGGATGCATATCCTGTTAGAATGTTAGAACAGAGTCAGTTCATGCATTCTTATGCTATTTTCATGTGATTTTATTCATTTTTATAGAGTCAGTTCATGCATTCTTATGCTTTATTATTTATCAACTGAGGCATGATTGTTGTGTGCACTTCTTACTGAATATGATCCTGGTGTTGTTTGTTTGACAAAAGAAAGAGAGGCTCGATGTGCACTTCTTACTGAGGTTGCCGCTCCTGCAGCCGCTCGGCCCTTTCTCCCTCGGTGTCGAGCGGCTCATGGTGGTGCCGGATCCGGTGTCCGCCGTCGCTGTGCCTTGGACTCAAAAGGTGGAACACCAGCCGCAGACGTGCACCGGTCAGATCTCCGTCAATGTTGCCCAGCATGTTGGCTTCATGTGACAAGGCGAACGAATCCACTCCTATGCCGCCGTCGGGTCATGATTGCCCTTCTGCAGGTCAGCCAGTTAATTCCGCATACCTTTCCGCACTTGATTCAATCTTTGTAGGTTTGTTGTATTTTGAATTCCTTCATGGATCTGCCATTTCTGAGTTTGTATATAAGCCGCAAATTTTTTGAGTATTCATCTTTGATATATGCATTACTTTTCTGTGCACGTTAGAAATGCGGTTGCCATGGACTAATCTGTAGGAGATCTTCCTGACATGATGGAAGACACAAGCATCCCCTAGGAAGGACATCTGGAAAAAAGGGCGCGCTATTAGTTGCCACCTCTTCTAATTCATAACTGCTACTAGGCCTATCAAGGTGATTTCGTCTTACTGTACATATAATGCACTTTCTTCTGGATGCGTCGTGTCATCATTCCTATTGGTCTACATTATGCTTGAGACTTTAGTTGTCTATGCAGAGTTATAGTTCAACCTGTGTTTGATTATGCTCCATATACGTTCCTGTATGTTGTGATGAAGGTGCATATGCATTTTTTTTAATTTTGTGCATTGATAGGACGAGGGTCTAAGATGTAGAATATTAAATCCACGGTCAGCTACCAGCAAGGGTTGTGTATTTTGTTTTCGTCGACAATGTTGAATATGCATTTGAGTGGCAATGATGATATAGTTCAGAGAGATGATTTGATCACTTTTATTGACTGGCCATGTACTATTATTAACTTTCTTTATCTCCTTCTGTTGTGACTAATAATGTTTTGCTTAATTAAACATCACGTAGATCTTCTTGGTTTCACAAACAATCCAGGTTTCTACGCAGTTTCAGTGGTCCTTAGTTGATCTCTTTGATTTCTGATTATAGACTATCTCTGATTATAAGTGATTTTGGTGTTGTTTGTAGTTGGCACTTCTCATTTCAGAAATCAGTAGTGATTCTGGTATTCAACCATGCGAGTTTAGCGAGAACAAACAAAGGAGGAAAAAGCTCAAGACATGTTTAGCAGCTTCTGCTAAGTAAGTCTCCCTAGAACCTTTAGCTCCAAATAAAACAACAATTCAAGAGTATGTTCTTCACATATGAAATAGATAAATGCTGGCATGCTTGCTGCATTTGATCAGATTGCGGATCAAGAAGTTAAAGGACATGCTTATTCCTGGTATGGGGGCTCAAGTCTGAGCTCTTGCTTGGCTTTAGGTGCAAACATGGACCTTCAATTCACCTAGATCAAGAATCAAATCCTTGTGCCAATTGTTGTTGTCATTGGAGGCCCATTGGGTGTGATCAAGAATAATTTGTTGATCCTGTCTGGAAGATAGTGGTTCAATAGTGAATTTAACCACTTATTTATAGATTTTTTTTCTTTTGTTGTGTTATGTATGGAGATGCATATTCTCAGGCTTAAGGTTTTAGTTTTGGTAGTTTGAAGTGCTATTGATTATGTTGTTGTAACTGGTCCTTGATCAGCATGGTGACCGAAGGGATGCCACTTGAAAATTAAGATCCTTATTTCAAGATTGAGGTGATGTAAACTTGAATTCTAAACCAAGTATGTGCTCAAGATTGAGGTGTGTACTTAGTTTGTTTTAGATTTAGTGGGTTGCACCAAGGCTGTCATACTTTATAGGGCAATTCATTATGTCATTGATGTTCTCCATATATGATTGCAACCTGTGCTAAACCTGCCTTATTACTGTCGCAATATGTGTTTGATCTTTATCGGCTTGGCCAAGTCGTTGGACCGGCACCCTCGCGCCAAGACGCATTACCGATCTAGTATACATAATTGCTAGCTCTGTTTGTACATTTCGCATAGTGGCAATACAAAAAAAAAGAAAGAAAAGATAATGTCGGCGTTCTGGGAACCAAGGTACCCAGACTTGCCTGCCTGCGGCCCACGGCGTGGCTCCATCGACGGCCTAGTACAACCCATCTACAAGACCGCCAAGGCAAGACCCTCGCGAGGGGCCAAGCCTTGCGAGGCGGACGACACCAAGACCTCCCGAGGGAGTGGCCTCCCCAGGCGGACTCCCGAGGAGCAGAGATTTCTATGCAGGTACCAAGCCTCATGAGGCTACCATGACCGAAGCCATGACGACCAAGGCAGGCGGGCGCCAGCGGGTGTAGAGAAGGTAGTTTCCTCTTTGGTGCTAAGGAGGCAAGGACAGGCGTGGGTTCCCAAGGAATCTGGCAAAGGTTTCCATTCCGGTGCAACGAGACCAAGACCGCCAGTGCGGCAGGATTGATGTCATCACCGAGCCCACCGATGCATCATGACCAGAAGCTTTGCATGCGAAGACCACCTTTCGTCATGATAAGATGTACTACTTGTCCCCTTTCAAATTGGCCACTGTGGGATCCCTTCCCGCCTACGTTTTGGGGGAAGAGGACCGAGGCCACTATAAGTAGAGGTTAGCCACCACCGTAGAAGGGGTCGACTCATTCTCTCACCCCCGAACCTCATGAGGTTGTTCATCCCTTGTACTAGTTCATCCTCAGACCCTCGTGAGGCCAATCCACCACAAAGTTGGAGTAGGGTCTTACACCGAAAGGTGGCCCGAACCTGGGTAAACTGCCGTGTTCATATTCTTCCTTGTTCGTGTGAATCAAACTATGCTGTGGGGCGACGAGCTGGTAGGCTGGAGAGGTTGAGTTCTTCGCACACACCCCAGAGTTCGAACCTTTCTTGGGTCTGCGGAGCCCTGAATCCGACAGATAAGCAAAGAGCTTTTAACCAAGTGCCATAGCATCATATCGCATTGCATATAAGATTGTCATACTCGATCATCTTGGATCATCTTGAGAGCGTCACCGAAAATCATACATACCTAGCATACTTGGGATAGAAGTTGCTTCATTTTTCATAGGTTTTGTGCACAAGTTTCATATATTGCCTATTGAGCAATCGAGCTAGCGCCTCTCTAGCATTGTGCAACAAGAGCATTTTCCATGGATTCCACATTTTGAGCTCGTTCCTTGGTTGCACGACCACATTTATCTATCCGTGTGCCACATATTGCTATTGGTCTACTTGTTTCACTTGCAAATTTGCGAATCTCTTTCAACATTTTTTACTCTTGATAACAATTGCATAAATTTTGTGACACCATCTTCACCAAGCTACTCCAAAAGCTTTACTTTTTTAGGTGTGAGAATTGACGAGATCCGGTACCAATTGTGCTATTTCCATAATACATTATCGATTGATCATTGATCCATCTTCAACATCGGATAAGGTACATTTGGTCTAATTCTTTACTTTCTTCCACACACATATTTGCTTGTGATTATGGATAGGCCAAATATGTCTTTGAATCCACTCTTCATAGAGAAATAAGAGGACCTGAACAACTACGTCACCAAACAATACCTATTCGGCGCACAAAGTGATTTGCATCAAGAAAATGAAGCATTGAGCGACCGCATCGATCAACTCGCCACTGACATGCGAAAATTCAAAGAACGAACAAGAGACTACCTCAACACCAAGATTTCCAACAACATGGAAGAGCTCGACACCGAAATGGATGACTTCTGAGCCTTGTTGCTCATTCGCTCTTCTACAACTTTGTCATCATCAAAACGGCGCCATTCAAGTCGATACTCTTCGGACACATCTTCGAATGCTATTCCTCCCCGACCTCTTCTGCATCATTGCCAAGACCATGAAGATCATTAAGCTTCACAAAACCCATTTCATGTCAATGGTTTACAAGACCGCCTCTGGGAATGTGAATGACTACGTCGCCAAGCTCATGATCCTACGGTCTAAGAGCAAGCTCCACAACGACAAGATCACCAAGAGAACCAAGATGGCGATGCCCTTTGACAAGAGCAACAACACCATGAGGAACAATCCTTTGAAGCCCGACGTGCTCTACATGAATCAACTCAAGCCGTAAATGAGCGAAACTGCCAAGTACATCTACACGAAGAGGCCCTCCGACGAGGGCGACAAGAAGAAGCCGCACGCCTTGAGGAGCGCCAAGAGATGAGGAACCGTGCAAGAATTCCACGCCCTCTATGTCAAGTTAATAAAGAGGAGCACGAGGATCAAGAGGTTCAAGCACCTCCACCACGGCAAGAGCATCGTTAAAATAACAATCGACCCGCACACATTGAAGAGCAATGCTACGACAAGCTCAAGTTCACCATGCCTAAGTTCTTGGGCGACACCGACCCCGAAGACTACCTTTCATGGGCATTGAAGGTCGACAAGATATTTCATCTACACAATTAGGAAGAGGAAAAGAAGATTGCCATGGCATCACTTGAGTTCCAAGACTATGTCCTCATTTGGTGAGAGCAAGTTATCGAGCGACGGCAAGAGAAGGGCGAACCACCCGTCACCACTTGGAATCAAATGAAGGATGTCATGCGAGCGCGCTTTGTACCCACATACTATAGCCACGACCTCTTCAAGAAATTGCAACTCCTCAAGCAAGGCACCAAGTCCATTGTAGAGTATTACAAGGAAATGGAGATTGCAATGATACGATCCAATTTCACGGAAGACGAGGAGCAAACCATGGCACGTTTCTTGAATGGTCTCAATCATCCTATCAAGAAGATCGACGACTTCCAACCTTACTCCAACCTCCTCGAGCTAGTGCACCAAGCTACCAAGGCGGAGCGACAAGTGCAAGAAAACTACAAGAACGCCAAGTACTCTTCTAAGACCTATGGCTCCTTCAGTTAAGCTTCAATGACTACGATGCCTTCTACCTCGACAAAAGCTTCACCAAGCAACGACAACAAGTCAAGTTACAAGAAAACTTTGTCATCTTTGACACCTTCGAGTCGCCCTGTACTACAAGCAACTTTAAGCCGAGAGCTTCATCATCACCTACTCCAACAGATGAGACTATCAATATGAGTTCCATCAAGTGCTTCACATGTCAAGGCCGAGGCCACAAGACTTTTGAGTGCCCCACTCGGCATACCATGATCGCCAACGATAATGGAACCTATGACTCCATGAGTGAGGAACAGATGGAAGCACTTGAGCACGTGGCAATGCACTGGCAAGTGAATGAAGATGAAGACAACCAAGTCTTTTGTGACACTGATTCGAGCCCCGCTCTCGTTGTCTCCAAGGTCTTGACGCTTCAACACCAACAGGAGGAAGACCAACATTGCCACATCTTCCACACCAAAGTGGGCATCAATGGATGTTCCGTAAAGGGCATCATTGAAGGAGGAAGTTGCGACAATTTGGCAAGTGAAGAACTATGCTCCAAGCTACAGTTGGTCAAGGTGAAGCATCCTCATCCCTACAAGGTCCAATGGCTTAGCGACTCCGGCACCATCCACGTCGAGCATACCATTCAAGTCTTCTTGAAGATTGGACCTGACGAAGACACATTGGAGTGTGATGTGGTTCCCATGTCCGTTTGCCACCTCCTACTTGGACGAACTTGGCAATTAGACCATGGCGTCACCCACAATGGGCGAACCAATCACTATAGTTTCAAGATGAAGGGAAAGGAGTATGTGCTACATCCCATGTTGCCAAGTCAAGTGATCGCTGACAAGCAAGCATACACCCATCATGGAGAGAATAGTGAGAGAGTGACCCACCACAAAGAGAGTAAGCGCCACAAGCCAAAATTGAGTGCCTCCACGACGAGTGACGAGAAAAACCTAGTTCTCCTAGCCACCAAATGAGACATGAGATAAGTGTGTGAGAACCCATCTAGTGTCATCCACTATGTCCTAGTGTGCAAGGATGAAGCGACATGGACTAACAATTCTCACCATCTACCTTTAGAGTTGTCTTGCTTATTACAGGAATTCAAGGACGGATTCCACAATGAGCTACCTCCGGGTCTACCTCCACTACGAGGCCCCTGGAGGTTGCAGCCCCAGCCACAACCCAGCAGCCAAGGCTACAGGGCCCGGACATCCGGCCCGGCCCGACTGTCCTGGACATCTGGCGCCAGCCCAAAAATCCGGCCCGTCCATCACAGTACGTATCGGAGCCGCTCCAGACCAGCCACGGACCTCCGGCCCCCATAGCCCAGACATCGCCCCCCCCCCTCGAAGGCCCGGACATCCAACTCGACACCTGGACATCCGGTCCCCCTATCTACGCACAGTAACGGGTCGAAGCCCATGTACCCCCCTTCACCCCTAGACTATATATACTCCTCCTCCTACGTTATAGGCATAACAAAATCATCTTTAATAGTTCCTTCAGATATTGTGCCATAGGACAAAGAAGCAATATCATCATCAGATGTATCATCTTCCTCAATTATTTTTGATTCATTCTCATGAGGCACAACATCATTTGGGAGAGATACCTTTTTACCTTTGCTTCTTCTTCTTTTCTTCTTCTTCTTCTTCACCACATTATGTGTGGGTTCAATCAATTTTTCCGAGCTTCTTATTAAAGAGATTGGTTGGGTAGGAAGCTTCTTCTCATCACCTATTTCATTATGAGAGACAATAGGAGGGAAAGTGGAAATCTTTACCCTTTCATTAGTATTCCTTTTATATTCTATTGGTTTTCCCGTTTTTCCATAGTTGGCAATATAACCATTCTCATTTTCAGGAAATACATTATTAAGACGAAGAATTTGAGGCAACCTCGTTTCCATTCTTTTGTAGTTTTCTTTTATAAACCAAACTAGTGATAAAACAAGAAAAGATTCAATTGCAAAATCTAAAGATATACCTTAAAGCACTCACCTCCCCGGCAATGGCGCAAGAAAAGAGCTGGATGTCTACTACGCAACTTTTATTCTTGTAGACGTTGTTGGGCCTCCAAGTGCAGAGTTTTGTAGGACAATAGCAAATTTCCCTCAGGTGGATGACCTAAGGTTTATCAATCCATAGGACGCGTAGGATGAAGATGGTCTCTCTCAAACAACCCTACAATCAAATACAAGAAATCTCTTGTGTCCCCAACACACCCAATACAATGATAAATTGTATAGGTGCACTAGTTCGGCAAAGAGATGGTGATACAAATGTAGTATGGATAGTAGATATAGGATTTTGTAATCTGAAAATAGAAAAACAGCAAGGTAGAAAGTGATAAAAGTGAGCACAAACGACATTGCAATGCTTGAAAACAAGCCCTAGGGTTCATACTTTCACTAGTGCAATCTCTCAATAGTGCTAACATACTTGAATCATATAACAATCCCTCAATGTGCGACAAAGAATCACTCCAAAGTTTCAGAGAACATAGGACTAAAACATGTATCAACCCCTATGCATTGATTACCCCAATGTCACCACAGGAATCCACAAGTTGAATATCAAAACACATCAAGTAACTCAATAGAACACCCCATTGTCACCACGGGTATCCACATGCAAGACATACATCAAGTGATCTCAAATCCAATATTCAATAAAACATAAGGAAACCTCAAAGAGCAAGACTCTATTCATCACAACAAGATAGAGAGGGAAAACACCATGTGATATCCGACTATATTAACAAATCCCATGGTTACATCAAGATCGTGCCGGATGAAGAACACGAGAGAGAGAGAGAGAGAGAGAGAGAGAGAGAGAGAGAGAGAAAGAGAACACATAGCTACTAGTGCATACCCACAGCCCTGAGGGTGAACTACTCATTCATCAAGGAGACCGTCGGGATGATGAAGATGGCCTCTGGTGATGATTTGCCCCTCTGGCAGGGTGCCGTAAAAGGGCTCCGAATGAGATAGCTTCCGAGCAGAGGCTTGCGGCAGAGGCGTGGAAGTTCTAGGTTTCTTTTTGGGGGTTTTGGTATTTATAGGAATTTTTGGCATTGGTTTCACGCCAATGGGGCCCACGAGGGAGCGACAAGCTCGGTAGGCGCACCCTGGGGGGACTCGCGCCCCTTGAGCTTGTCGCTTCCTCGTGAGGCTTCTGGTCCTTCCTCGAAGCTTCGGGGGTCTCTTTTGGTCCATAAAAAATCATCGTAAATTTTCAGCCCAATCAGAGATTTTTATTTCTACACAAAAACAACACCATGGTAGTTCTGCTGAAAACAGCTTCAGTCTGGTCTAGTTCCATTCAAATCATACCAAACCATATAAAAATGTTGTAAACATGTCATGAATACTTCATAAATTATAGATACGTTGAAGACGTATCATGCAGCTACGCGTGTAATTGAACAAAGTGTCAACCTTTGTAAAGGTAGCCATGGGCCTCCTTTTATAGATGAAGGGGTCACCACAGTGACAGAACATTCTTTACACAAGGTAAATAGTGGCTATAGTGCCAAATACCTAACTATGAAGGGTTAGGACAAATGCATTAAATGGGACGTGTGGTGTCACGCTGGTGAAGCTTGCCGATAGGGGTTGTCTCTCCTTCGGTGCCATTCACCCAACTACCTCTTATTATCTTGACACGCCTTTTGGATGGGTGTCATCAAAGTTGTATCTTTGACGGTGAGCTGACACGTGCCCAGACAGATCTCACCTAACCACCTGCCCGTTCGACACCTATTTAACAGGCAACTAGCATGTCGCCGAGGTGTAGCAGTGGACAAGTAGTGGAAGCTTGCCGGTACGGAGCTTGTCAGGTCTTCGTTGCCGTCAACTAGCTTGTCGGCAACCAAAGTCTTGATCTTCAGTACTAAGCTAGTACTTCTCAATGACCTACCTTGAGATCTTATTCATGGTCTTGTACACCAAGTCTTGGGTCTTGTTTGTAGTAGTCCTTCGGCAAGCCCTACCGTCGGGAAGGCTACAACTGCTTGTGCACAAGTCAGGGTACTAAGGCACCCATGTCTTGGTACACCGACAGGAGCCCCCAGGCCAGGGCCATACACGTATGCGAGGTGTCATTGGGCTAGGCCCAAACAGTGCACAGGCACGTGTGGTAGAGGATAACTGATGTAATCTTCTATTTTACCACGCGTCCCCCCACAACATGCATTAAATGTGGAACATGGGAGAGGTGGATTGAAACGGTTGTCAGGGGTAGTGCGCCTAAAAAGCGCAGCCACGTAGGACAGTAAAGAGCCAGCCCCCGCGCCTTCCCCATAAAAAGGAAACCGCGAGGGGCGCTGCTCATTTACCCCCTTCTCTTCCAATCTAGTATCCGCCTCCTTCTTCTTCAACCTCACCCAAGAACAGAGCATACTGCTCCTTTTGTCGTTGCACAACGCCCTCACTCGCTTCCAAATTCGCCCTCCCCAAAGCAATCATGGCACCCAAGAGGGGCTAGGATAAGCCAGAGAAAGTAGTCGACCCGGAAGCAGAGGCGAGGAAGGAGGAGATGGTGGCGCTACAGTGGAATAACATCGTCTTCACATCGGTGCTGAAGCACAATGACTTGGTGGAGCAGTCGCGATGACATGAGGGAAGGAGACGATGGCTTATTCCGCACCACAAGTTCTTCCTGGCTCTGTCAAATATGGCAGGGAAAATATCCCTTTTCACCGCATACTTTTATTGTGGTCTTGTCCCCCTTTCTCTGATTTCTTCTCTGAGATCATGTACACATATGGGTTCTGCCTCCTAGACTTCACACCAAATGCCATGATATGTGTCTTTGCACAGATGTGCGAGAACTTTGTTGGAGTAGTGCCCAATGTAGCTTAATTCCGCCACTACTTCATCCCATGCATCAACAAAGATGCTCTTTCCAGCGGTATCACTTGGATTCCCAGGCCCGGCGCCAAGGAAGTCTACCTTGATGGGCAACTTCACTTGAAGTGGAATGAATGGCGCGCAGAATGGTACTGGATTAAGGATGATGATTTCCCAGATTTCTGCAAGCCTAGAACAGTGAAGGTGGAGCACGACAAGGAATAGAGCTAACTTGATGCAAATGACAAGAAGCTCACAATCGCCACGACTCGCATCCTCCGCCTCAAGGCTGCTAGCATCACCATTGAAATGGTGGGGGCTGATTTTCTTCGCCGTCGCATTGCTCCCCTTCAGAATAAAGGAAGGCCCGCCTGGGATTACAAGAACGTGACCAACATCATGCGAGTGCATGCCGGGCTTCTCGCCAACCTGACAGTACTGCAACACACAGTTCTCTGCCACCAGCTCTTCCACACCATCGACAAGTTCAAGCTACCGGCAAACATGGTGCCCTTGTGCAACAACTCTGCCGAGGATGCCATCATTGCAATGATGCCAGCTTGTAATGCCCACGACATCAAAGGAACTTGGCAAGAACCGCCTGAAGACACGGTGAGGGTATGGTTTGATACTCTGGTGGAGAGGACAGTCAGGGAGGAGAAGGACCTCGTTCGCAACACCACCAACGAGGAGCTGGTGCATATTGCCAGCAGGGCGGCGAAAGAGAGAATAGCTGAAGGCGTCGGTAGCTTTGGATCCGCGGCAGCCGATGTTGATGAAGAAGCTGAGGACGAACAAGTAGATAAGCCGCCAGAAGAGCCTATCAGAGAACAAGATGAACCTGCCAGGGAATAGGGTGAAGAAATCACTAAGGAGCAAATGCATAGGGAGCTCCCTGTTCCTCCTATTCTGGCAAGGAAACCACGTGTCCTCCGAAAAGCCATCTCCGGAGAGCTAGATCATCCTTCATCTTTAGGTGATGAGGTAGTCGACAAGGGAGCAGCCGCTAAGGCTACCCGGTAGCAAGGATCTCAATGCCAAGCTTCACAACAGGCGCACCTCTAAGAGGCTGCCTGCTGCACCAACTGCCGGAGCAGCTGGATCTTCTCAACCTACTGGCCCTACGCCAACCAAGTGAGCCAGAACTCCCACTCTACCTCCTTCCTCGAGTGCTGATCTAGAAGGCGCCTGGGACCTCTCCGTACTCAGCAATGAGGAGGAAGAAGAGTACGTGTCTTCATCCACTCTTGTCAATTTTTGATTTTTTATCTGATTGCCTCGTCTTGATTTTTGCAGCGACGAGCAAACATTGGCGCAAAGGTTGTCGAAGAAGTTGAGGACGACGGTGGGGCATGAACCAATGACAAGCTCAAAGCCTAACGTGGATGTGGTGGTCATCAGCCCCCAGCGTGAGGCCACTATCTTCTTTCCTTTGGCAAGCACTTGCGTTGAAGTTGTCAGTGCTGACATCGACAAGGAAGCAGGAGAAGAGCACCACGAGGAAGAAGAACGCCCGGAGGAAGATCCTGTCATGACGCCTCCATCAACCACTGCAGCGGAAACCAACTCTCTGGCAAGGACGTCCACCGACGAGCCCGTTTGCACTGATGATGTGCCAGCAAGTGGGATTGCCACAATCAGGCGATGACAATCGAGGTTTTTGTAGAAGAAATTGTTCCTGCTCAATAGACCCAGTATGGTAAGCCTCTTTCCGTCAAGCAGTCACATTCCTTAGTCGTTTTTGTTTTCTTGAACTTGATCTGAATCTTGGATTCCCTTTTTCTCCATTCTTTCAGATCCACCCCCAACTGATGACATGGATGTCGACACCACAATTGAGGGGATCACAAAGGACACTGCTAACAAGGCCAGCAAAATTGCAGCTGACGAAGCCGCCAGGGTTACTGAAGAGGAGGTAGCCAAGGATACCGCGGAGCAGGGGCAGCAATAAGAGTGCTGAGGCCACTGGTGGCATTTCCACCCCAGGAGCGCCAAGTGTTTGCTCGGTAATGAGGGTGATCGCTACCGGCAAGGCGGCTGCTGATGATCACCCTTCGACATCTAAAGTGCCTCTGTCGGATTCAGGGCTCCGTAGACACAAGAAGGTTCGAACTCTGGGGCGTGTGCGAAGATCTCAACCTCACCGGCCTCTAGCTTGTCGCCTACAGCCTAGCCTCATCGGATACACGCTCGAGCAGGGAAGAAGATGGACACAACAGTTTACCCAGGTTCGGGCCACCTTGCGGTGTAAAACCCTACTCTTGCTTTGTGGTGGATTGGCCTCACGAGGAGGTTTGAGGATGAACTAGTACAGAGGGTGAGCTGCCTCGCGAGGGCTCAGGGGGTGACAATGAGTCGACCCCTTCTACGGTGGTGGCCAACCTATATTTATAGTGGCCTCAGTCCTCTTCCCTCAAAACTTAGGCGGGAACGGATCCCCTAATGGCAAATTCGAAAGGGGACAAGTAGTACATCTTATCATGACGAAAGGTGGTCTTCACCTGCAAAGCTTCTGGTTGTGACGCAGCAGTGGGCTCGGCGATGACATCCGTCCTGTCGAGCTCATGGTCTTGGTCTTGTTGCACTGGAAAGGAAACCTTTGGAGGGCTCCTTGGGAACCCATGTCTGTCCTTGCTTCCTTAGCACCGAAAGGGAAACTGTCTCCTCTACGCCCGCTGGCACCCGCCTGGCCTTGGTCGTCATGGCTCACGCCATCTCAGCCTCGGGAGGCTAGGTACCTGCATAGAAATCTCTGCTCCTCGGAAGGCCGCCTAGGGAGGCCGCTCCCTCTAGAGGTCTTGGTGTCGTCCGCCTCACGAGGCCAGGGGGCCCTCACAAGGGTCTTGTTTTGGAGGCCTTGCTACTGGGCTGTACCAGGCCGTCGAGGGAGCCACGCTATGGGCCGTTGACAAGCAAGTCTAGGTACCCTGGTTCCTAGAACGCCGACAGTAGCCACCAGGCCCAAGGCATGCTCGGACTGGCTTTGAGGCGAAGCCAAAGGGCAAGGGCGAAGTGCCGCGTGCCCCAACAGCCTACGGGCCAGGCTAATGCGTGGCGCCTGATGAGACGCGGGCGACTCTGCTTCCCCATGTTGCCTCGGCAACTGCCTCGATTTGACAACTGTGTGGTGCATGCAGCAGGGCCATCATCGCTCGGAACATGGAGGGGAGCCAGTTGGCCTTCGACTTCCTATAAGAGGGCGAAGGAGGCGGAGCCCCCAGCCCGTCTTCATCCTCTCGCCTGCAGTCCCTTCGTCTCCTTGCCGCAGCCTCCATGGCACCGATTAGGAGGTTCTCCGCCGCCGAGAAAGGGAAGGCTCCAAAAGAGGTGCCGGAGGCGCTCCCGCCAAAGAGGGGCCGCGGCCGCCCTCGTCGGGCCACCGCAGCACCCACGGCTGCCCCTTCCCGATGCGAGCACGCACCGCCGGGAGTTCATGCTGGCTCGATCGTCCGCGCACAGGGCCCTTCGCACGGGGGTGACCACGGGCACTATGGAGGACGAGGCCGTGGGGGGGAGCAGGCGATGGCCGCGCGACCGCCTCACCCATGGGCCCATACCGATGGCACAGCCCGCGAGTTTGTGGTGTGGGTGACAATGTTGCCGCGCACCTGGATCCAACTCCCGCGCGCCTTGGCTGAGGAGCTGCCGGCACGGGGACCCGTCGAGCTATGGCTACAGAAGGACAGCTGCTACGGCCAAGCCTCGTAGGCAGAGGTCAAAGCCACCTTCTCCGGTGATGTCTTCATGACCCGAGGTTGGGGGACGGTTTCCCGCGCCTGTGGCTCAGAAGGGAGGCATGCCCTTCATTTTAGGTACGACGGGGCATCAATGCATTTCTTCAAGGTCTTCGGGGAAGACGGCGGACACCTGGAGTGCTGCTCCAGGGGTGGCAGCTGTGGCGGCGAGGCCTCCCGCGGTGAACTTGCCCTTGGCCTCAGTACCTCCAGCAGCAGCGGCGCCTCTTCCGATTGAGCTCAAGCGATGACCACTACGATGAGCTGCCGCGCTGCCGTGCCCGAGTCTAGGAGGAGGATGACGCCGGCTGGGCGCCGTGATGCCAGAGCCTCCCGAGTTGTGGTCCTCGGGAGATCTTCTCTTTTGCTTTGTTTCCTGCGTAGAAAATCGTGAAGGGCCCCGTGAGGGCGTGTAAGGACCGTGGCCGCGCTTGCTAATCTGCCCATGACTGTTCCGTGAGAAGACGAAGGCACTAAGGACCTGGTGAGGTGACGTGTGCGAGGCCGGCCCGCGAGCCAGAGCTCAGTCTCTTAGATTTGTCAGCGCTGCAGGGACGGACCCGAGCACAGGTGCCGTGCCGTTAGCCCCCTCTCGCGGGACGTCCAAGGTGTGGGCTAGCAGCGCCTGGAGGCCACAAAGGTGACTCCAGAGGCAACAACTCGTCAGGCATGAAATCAACAGTCATAATAACTTAAGCAAGCATAACTGGTCCAAAGTACTCAAATCGAAACGACACGACTGCGGGGACGGGCCCTGGCAGCCTGAGGATATTGCAGCCCGAGGGGCCCCCTCAATCTGAACAAACAAAAAGTCACCTGGTGTCGGTGTGAAAACCGGCAGACCTCGGGGTAGGGGGTCCCGAGCTGTGGATCTAGGATTGATGGGTAGCAAGGGACGATGAACATATTGTTTACCCAGGTTCGGGCCCTCTTGAAGAGGTAATACCATACGTCCTGCTCGGTTGTAATTATTGTATAATGTGGTTTACAGAGTAGATCTACCTTGAGATCAGTATGAGCTAAACCCTAGACTATGGGGGGATGAAGATAGCTCTAACCCTCATGGCTACAACCCTCGGTTTATATAGACACCGATAGGGTTAGTGTTACTGAAGATAGATTACAACAAGAAGGAAAGAGATCTCGTCCACACTTGACTTGGAGGGCACACCACGGCTTCACAGGTCTCCGGTCACCACACGGCTCCACCAGTCCGGCCCATGCACAATGGGCCATTGCCTCAAGGACCCCTTAGTCCATGACTCCCTAAGTAGCCCCCAGACTTCCCTCCAACGCCTAGACTTGTACCCGGTATCCATTTCGACCAGTATTCGGTTTGCGGGGCGAGTTCCTTAGCAAGTCTTCCCCCTGTTCGGCACCAAGTGATGTCTGGAGTCTGAAACGGTTGTATTACTTAACACCGAAGGTAGTAATAAAAATATCGCTCAAGCGCAAATAGTGCCTTTATCTGACAACTTTTTCTCTTTCAATGAACAGTCGCTTTCGGCCATAACGCCAAGCAGTTACTATTTCTCAAAGCACGGCTTGAGGCTGACGCCATGCTTGACACATCCCTTCAAGGTGGAGATCGTGTCCCGCTTTCCGGGGGATATGGTTAATGATTTTGATTTCCCTCCCCGCTCATAACGTTGCGGAGATATCGGGAAGTGGAGAGGCCAACGGCGTGAAAAAGGGGGTCTCTGGCCTGCCCACAGTCTATAAAAGGGTAGGGGACGCTACAGTCTACATCCCACGCCTTCTCCTAACTTCCGCACTCGCAATCCTTCAAAGCTCCAGCGCCCTTTCTCCCTGCTTCCATAGCCAATCCCACTTTCCTTCCTTCGACCATGGCCAGATCTGGTGCCAATGGGAAGTGGGAGGCCTCCTCCGTCACCAACGAGGATATACTGAAGCTGAAGGACGCTGGTTACTTGCCGGCCAACGTCGCCCATCGGGCCCCCGAAGAGGGCCAGGTTATCCCTACGTCTGAGCCGGGTGAAAGGGTAGTTTTTATCCCCCATTTCCTTAGGGGGTTTGGATTTCCCCTGCACCCCTTTGTGCGGGGGCTAATGTTTTACTATGGGCTAGATTTCCACGATCTAGCCCCCAACTCCCTCCTCCACATTTTGACCTTCATCGTCGTCTGTGAAGTGCTCCTCCGGGTCCAGATGCACTTCGGCTTATGGCTGAAGGTGTTCAACGTGAAGCCCAAGGTGGTCGGCGGCGAGCACGTGGACTGCAGAGGGGCCATGATCAGTGTTGGTGCAACAAACCCTGGGTCTGTTGCCCAGACCGTGCACAGGCCCAAGATCAAGACTGCAACATCCAGGACAAGGCCAAGGTAAAGAGATAGGCTCTTTGAGGAATCAAAGGGCAAGTTGAGCAGACCAAGTCAAGCCAAGAAGCAAGACACCGCTAAGGGAAATCCTCGCTTGCCGGGAAGGAGAGCCTGGCGAGGTCAAGGTTGCCTGGAAGCAAAACCTCAAGGCTGCCCCGGCAGGCCTGCCGGGGGCATACAGAGGCAAAACGCCCCGCCAAGGCTTCACCGCCCCACCTCACGACGACGCAAGTCACCGATCGATGCGGTGTCAAGCCCCGAGATGACTAAGTGGCTGCCTTTCGCCACATGGCAGCCATTTCCTATAGGAATCACCTCCAAATGACACCCGTCCTGCGACGTGTCAGGCAGACATGAGAGAAGGTGGCCAAACAGCCCGGCAAGGCGTGCCGGGCAGGCCATGATGTGACACTGAGCGGCGCATTTAATGCGTACTACTCTGTCTATAGAGGAGATATGGTAGCACTGTTCGCTATCTAATCAGTACACAATGACTGATTGCCGCTGTGGTGCCCCCTTAATCTATAAAAGGAGGCCCATGGCAACGATAGAAAAGGATTTGGACCCTTGTACACCCATACACGTGTAGCTGCTCTCGCCCCGAGGAAACCCTGCTGGGCAAGAGCGCTGCGTTTCCACCACCATCCACCATCAATCCACCAAAGCAGGAGTAGGGTTTTACGCCTCGCGGCGGCCCGAACCTGGGTAAAAACTGCCCGTGTGATCTCTGTCGTGCTACACTGCGCTCCTCTACTCTTTGTGCAATGCGCCCAGTCCCCCTACCGAACCAAAAGGGGCCCTTGGCCCCCATAGGTGGCCGTGGTTTCCCGCGACATCTTTGGTGCGCCAGGTAGGGGAATGCGCTTGCGCGAACCCGAGAAGTGTACGAAGTGCGTCATCTTCACCGCCATCTTCTTCATCAGCGGCTCCATCGCCCATGGCGCCCAAGAAGAAGCCCGGCGCCGCAGCTCATCCATCCACCTCGAAGGCCCCGCCATACACGCCCGCCGACGCCGTGGGGGCTACGGGGATGCCTGGAAGTGTGGATGCTGCGGGGGACGTGTTCGGCGCAGGCGCCGTCGTTACCACCTCCCCTGCGGCCAAAGCAGGAGCAGGAGGCACCGGAGAAGGACAGCACCAATTGCATTCCAGCGGCCACGTCCCATGAGGTACGGGTGGAGAGATCATTCCATCTGCACCTCCTCGTCCGGCCGAAGGGCACAACTGTAGCTGGGGTACTCGCTCCGGGGGGAATCGCAACTCCTCGACCGCTCCCGCCACGGGAGCGGCCGTAGAACATGCGCCACCCCTGGAATGAGCCAACCCAGCCTCTATGCCGAACGGAGGTGTTGGCCCTCGAGCGCCCCCACCTCGCCCACACGCCGTCCAGGCGGCTGGCTCACGACGACGAGAGCACGGCGCGACCGCTACCGACACCGTCAGGAGCCGGGCGACATTATGATCTTCATCGACATCCATGCCGAGCACCGCTTCGGAGGCCATGGCGCGAGCCCAGCTACTGTTGAAATTTTCGCCGGCAGCCAATCAGATGGATGAGTGGAGAGCCACAATTCAGAGTCTGATTGGCTTCACCGAGGCGGGAGGATCGCAGCAGGCTGGCCCGCCACAGCCTCCCCAGGTAGCGGCAATGGCCCGCGCTGCTGGCCGTGCGGATGGGGCCACTCCTACGGTGCAGTCCCCTCCGCGGCAGCCACCGTGCGACCAAGAACCTGACGATGTCTCGATGGCTTCGTTCGACCCTCGAGCACGTCAAGGCCCACGGTGAGTCCTAGAGGACAGGGGTAGGGAAGGCGCATGTCGACACCGAGCGACACCTCGATGACCACCGCCTGTCCGACAGGCGTGATGGCCCCAATGTTGACGAGCCCGCACTCGCTGACGGCGGGTACCTGCCTTTCGAGGCTGGGTGCCCTGCCTTCAATCGCGAGCTGTGGCAAGTCCATTGGCCGTCCACTCGCACGTTCAATCTAGAGATACTAGAGAAGTATCACGGAAGACTGAACCCGGCAGAGTTCTTGAGCATCTACACCATCACTGTTCAAGCTGCCGGGGGAAGAGATGAGAAGGTATTCGCCAACTACTTCCCTTTGGCACTCAAGCCAAATGTGAGGGCTTGGCTGATGCACCTACCGGAGAACTCCACTTCGACCTGGGCTGACCTGTGGCACGAGTTCGTTGGCGCCTTCACGGGCGGCCATCAAGAACCAGGGCGGGCCAGTGACTTGCAGCTCCTCCCGCAAAAGGAAGGCGAGAGCCTGTGAAAATACATGCAGAGATTCAGCAGAGTCCACAGGAATATTCCGGACATCCACCCAGCAACTGTGATAGATGCGTTTCAGTCCAACGTGCGCAATCGTCGGATATGTTGCAAGATGAACGTTCGATTGCCCAAGAATATGAAGGAGCTTTACACTCTGGTGGATAAGTGCGCTCTAATTGAGGAAGGGAGGATGCTCCCCGGAGAGGAGGATGGCATCGACATCGATTCAGAAGATGATGACAAGGCCACTAGTCAAAAGAAGAAGAACAAGAAGCACAACAAAATTCGCAAGGATAAGGCAGTAATGACCGTTGAGGGATCGGACCTGCCTATTACTGGCAAGAAAGTCAAGGCTGAGATACCCGGCAAGGAGGTTGCCGTGTGCACTGACTGCCGGGAAGCCACGCCTGCCGAAAAGGCTGGGAAAGGTGATGGGCTGTATTGCAAGATCCATCGGACCAAGGGCCACGATCTCCAAGAGTGTCATTAGGTTGAGCAGCTTGTCAAGAAGCAGAGGGCTGAATATGAAAAGCGAGGTAAAGAGAAAGGTCAGAATGGCGCTGGCGGAAAGGGCCGGGGTGGCGGAGCAAGCCGCCCCGGCAAGGGTCCTCAGAATCAAGGGAAACCCACCAGAGGCCGTGAGAAGGGGGATTGCAACAATGAGAGTGATGGAGAAGATGAGGAGGAGACCAGCGAGCAGGAATTCTAGAAAGCCACTGATGCCCTGTGCATTGACGGGGGTGCATCTTTGCACTCCTCTCACCGCCAACTTAAACGGTGGGCGCGTGAGGTCAATGCTGTGGAGCCAGCGGCAGACTCTCGAAGGCCGCTCAAGTGGTCCCGCACTCCCATCATCTTCGAAGAAGAGGACCACCCTGACCGCACCACCGCGGTAGGGTGCTTGCAGTTGTTGGTATCGCCAACAATCCGCAACCTCAGAGTCACAAAGATGTTGGTTGACAGCGGGGCTGGGTTGAATCTGATTTCTTCAAAGGTCATCAGCAAACTCCAGATAGCAGAAGAAGGGCTCAAAGTTACTCGTACATTTCAAGGGATCAACCCCGGCAGGAGTCGTCCTAAGGGGAAAATCACGTTACCGGTAACATTTGGGGGAGAGCTGAACTACCGGACTGAGAAGATTGTGTTTGATGTGGTTGACCTCCCCCTGCCATACAATGGAATCCTTGGTCGCCCAGCTTTGGCCAAGTTCATGGCGGCATCCCACTATGCCTACAACACCTTGAAGATGCCAGGGCCGGTGGGCGTTATTTCCATTCCATCAGACGAGAAGGACACAATTATTTGCGTGGGCAAGATGTATCAGGATGCAGTCGCAGCAGAGGCCACTGAAGCTGCAATCCCCGCCAAGGAAAGTAATGGAAAGAAGGAGGCTAATAGGAACGCTGGCAAGGAATCCGGGAAGCGTACCTCTTCGGGGTATGCTGCGCCTGTTGATGATTCGCTGGAGGGTTCCAATAGCAAGAGATGCAAGGCCTCTGCACCCGCTGTGAAACAGGTCTCGGCAGGGCTGGCTGGCGCCGGTGGTACTTTCACCATCGGCACCACCCTCGATCACAAATAGGAAAGCGCGCTCATTGCCTTCCTGTGGGTGAATGTCGATGTGTTTGCTTGGCAACCATCTGACATCCCCGGTGTTCCCAGGAAGGTAATCGAGCACCACCTTGCCATCTGCCCACATGCCCGACCCGTCTAGCAGAAGGTCCGGAAGCAAGCTTTGGAGCGGCAGCAGTTTATTGCCGAGGACATCAAGAAACTTGAGGCAGCTGGTCTGGTTAGAGGAGTGTTACATCCAACGTGGTTAGCAAATCCAGTGGTGGTACGCAAGGCCAATGGGAAGTGGAGGCTGTGCATAGATTTTACGGATCTAAAAAAGGCATGCCCGAAGGACCCATTCCCCTTGCCGCGCATCGACCAGATTGTGGATTCCACCTCCGGGTGCGACCTGCTTTCCTTCCTGGATGCCTACTCAGGATATCATCAGATCTTCATGTCCAAGGAAGACGAAGAGAAGACCGCGTTCATCACCCCATGTGGCACATACTCCTTCGTGCGGATGCCTTTCGGGTTGAAGAGCATCGGGTCTACTTTCGCAAGAGCAGTCCAGATTGGTTTTGAGTCACAGGTGCACAGGAACATTGCGGCCTACATGGACGATATTGTGGCCAAGACCAAGGACAGATCAACCGTCATCCAGGATTTGGAAGAGACATTTGCTAATCTACGCAAGATCAACTTGAAGCTAAATCCAGAGAAGTGTGTATTTGGCATTCCTTCCGGCAAGCTACTTGGCTTCTTTGTATCCCACCAAGGGATAGAGGCCAACCTCGACAAGATCAAGGCTATTGAGCAGATTCAAGCACCCAAGACAGTCAAGGACGTGAGGCGTTTGACTGGATGTGTTGCCGCGCTCAGTAGGTTCATTTCCAAGTCTGCCGAGCGTGCCTTGCCATTCTTCAAGGTTTTGAAAAAGGCAGGGCCCATGGAGTGGACCCCCGAAGCAGACGCCGCACTAGAAGATTTGAAGGCCTACCTTTCCTCTATGCCCACTTTGGTTGCTCCAAAACCTCAAGAGCCGTTGCTGCTATATTTGGAGGCAACTAATCAAGTGGTTAGCGCGGCACTGGTGGTGCAGAGGGAAGTGGATGAAGCAGCAGACACAGAAGGTGTCCCTTCCGGGGAGGAAAGCAAACACACCCCGGTAGGGTCAGGAGCAGATCAAGGTAAAGAAGAGCAGAACAGCGGAAGCAGTTCTCTGGTCATGGCAAAGAAGAAAGTGGTGCAGTGCCCAGTATACTTCGTCAGCTCCCTGTTGCAGGGGGCTAGATCCAGGTACTCTGGCGTGCAAAAATTGATCTTTGGCCTTATTATGGCCTCAAGGAAACCGCTCCACTACTTCCAAGCCCATGAGATCATAGTTGTCACCTGTTTCCCTTTGCAACGGATACTCCGAAACCCTGAGGCTACCGGCAGGATAGTGGAGTGGGCTTTGGAGTTATCCAGCTTTGGTTTGAAGTTTGAGAGCACATCAACCATTCAGAGCAGAGCATTGGCAGAGTTTATTGCAGAATGGACGCCAACTCCTGATGAAGAGGTATTGGATTCAGTTACCCCGGCAAGGAAGCACCCCAAGAATGGATCATGTATTTCGATGGTGCCTTCTCCCTACAAGGTGCAGGGGCTGGCGTGCTTCTTGTTGCTCCCACCAGAGAGCACCTGAAGTACGTCGTCCAGATGCATTTTGCCAGGGAGGAAGCTACCAACAATACATAAGAGTATGAAGGGCTCCTTGCCGGGCTCAGGATTGCAACAGAACTGGGGATCATAAAGCTGATCATCCGTGGAGATTCACAACTTGTGGTGAGACAAGTCAACATGGATTACCAATGTCCATTGATGGAGGCATACATTGAGGAAGTGAGAAAGTTGGAGGAGCGCTTTCACGGATTGCAAACAGAGCATGTACCCCGTGCGGAAAACAACATCGCTGATCATTTGTCAAAGTGCGCTGCGCAGAAGCTCCCTGTGGAACCTGTCGGCGTTCTGGGAACTAGGGTACCCAGACATGCCTGCTTGAGGCCCATGGCGTGGCTCCATCAACGGCCTGGTACGGCCCATCTTCAGCATTGACCAAGCAAGACCCTCGCGAGGGGCCAAGGCTCGCGAGGCGGACAACGCCAAGACCTCCAGAGGGAGCGGCCTCCCAAGGCAAGCTCTTGAGGAGCGAAGATTTCTATGCAGGCGCTCACCTCATGAGCTTAAGGTGACGCAAGCCATGACGACCAAGGCCAGGCGGGCGCGAGCGGGCGCAGTATAGCAGGTTTCCTCTTTGGTGTTAAGGGGGCAAGCGCAGGCGCAGAGTCCCAAGGAATCAGCCAAAGGTTTCCATTCCCGTGCTACAAGACCAGGACAGCCAGGACGGCAGGACGAAGGTCATTGCTGAGCCCACCACGGTGTCACGATCAGAAGCTTTGCAGGCGAAGACCACCTTTCGTGAGGATAAGATGTACTATTTTTCTCCCTTCAAACTTGGCCGTTGTGGGATCCCTTCCCGCCTCTATTTTGGGGGAAGATGACCAAGTCCACTATAAATACATCCTAGCCATCACCATAGAGGGGGATCGAGCCATCCGAACCCTCACCAGGTCACACCCACACAAGAACAGACCTCCTGAGGTAGTTCTTCCCCTGTACTAGTTCATCCTCAGCCCATCGCGGGGCTAATCCACCACAAAGCAGGAGTAGGGTATTACACCGCAAGGTGGCCCGAACCTGGGTAAACTGCTGTGTCCCCTTTCCTTCCAGTTCATCGAGCTAGGCCGTGAGATCGACTGGTTGGCAGACTGGGGAGATCGAGTTCTTCGCACGCACCCCAGATTTCAAATCTTTCTTGGGTTTGCGGAGCCCTGAATCTGACATTTGGCGCGCCAGGTAGGGGTGCGTCGGAGCCGCTCTTCTGTCGGTCGATTCGCCACAGTTCCACCGCTCTCATGGCTGACGCTCGTCGAGTTTGAGCTGAGCGCCGGGCTGCCCTCGCCGCCCCGTCGCCCAGACAGCACCTGCAGGCGACGGCGCCCCCCGTCATTCCCCATCGCCTGCGGCAAACGCTGCCACCGGCCCCGTGGCCCACGAGCAGCAGGCTTCGTCCCTGCAGCCCTCCGTGCGGCGTGACGGACGCACCGCCACCCCGTCGCTGACTCCGGCGGCTGCTTCGTCCTCCCATGCCCGTCGTGGGCTGGCGAGCGCGCAGGCTGCGTTGCTCATGGCACGCGAGCTCCTGCGCTATCGCCCGACCGATGACCTCTACGAGGACTGGCTGGACCGCATCGCCGAGCTTGCCAGCGCCGCTGGAGAAACCCTTGCACCGTCTCCCTCGTTGCCTCCCCTGCCGCCTCTTGTAGGTGATGTGGCCCACGGTGCACCTCCTCCACCTCCCAGGCAAGATGCCGCCCTCGAGCCAAGGCATGAGGATCCTCGGCGCGACCCGGTGCGCGATGAAGAAAGCTGTCACGTGGTGTAGCGGCCCCAAGGAGAGGCGCGCACGCTCCCAACGCCGCCGCGTCAAGATCGCGTGCTGCCCGAGGCGGCAGTGCGCGAGCGCCAAGACCAGGCTCCCCCTCTGCGGCGGGCTCCCGTGAGCGCGGCAGGCTGCCGTGCGCTCACCCCGGAGCTACGCCGCGTCGTCTGGCCTGGGAAGTTCAAGACAGACCTGCCTCCACGCTATGACTGCACCCCCGACCCTGCTGAGTTCCTCCAGCTCTATGAGCTGAGCATCGAGGAGGCCAACGGCGATGAGAAGGTCACGGCGAACTGGTTTCCCATGGCCCTCAAGGATGGTGCGCTCTCATGGCTCGTGAACCTCCCTGCGGGATCGATCTCCTCATGGGATGAAATGCGAGAGCGTTTCATTGCCACCTTCCAGGGCACTCGCGACCTCGCCCCGACTGCGGGTGACCTGTGGCGCATCAAGCAACAACCAGGGGAGACCTTGCACAAATACATCCAGCGCTTCACCAACGTTCGCCTCAAGATCCCCAAGGTGTCGGATGAGGCCATCATTTCGGCGTTCACTGATGGCGTCTGGGATGTCAAGATGAAGGAGGAGCTCGCCATACATGAGGACCTGTGCTCGGCTCTGGAGATGTTCAATATGGCAACCAGATGCGCGAGGGCTGAGGAAAGTCGCCTCTCCCTCATTGAGCTCCCAGAGACCGACCTAGAGGACAAGAAGGTCAAGGCCAAGGATGTGAAGCGCAAAGGCCCGGCCGTGCTTGCGGCCGAGCCAGAGATGAAGCGCGGCTGCGACCACCCCGAGTCTTCTAAGGGCAGCCGCCCGTTCTGCGTCTTCCACAAAGCGCATAGCCACAAGACCAACGACTGCCAAGAGCTCAGGGCCATCCGGGACGGGCGCCTTGGGCGCCGTTCTAAGCGCAACGACCGCGGCTATGGCCGTGGAGGAGGCCGAGGTGGGGGAAGCTGGAACAACCGCGACCCCCGCCAGGACTGTCGCGACCAGCCTCGTGAGGATCGCTACAGGGCTAGCCTCGCAAGGGCCCCTGGAGGGATCAGCATCGTGAGGACCGTCCTCAGGGCAATGCAGGCCTTCCTTCGCTGCCACCACTGCCAAGGAGGAACGACGACCACCACCAAGATGATGGGGTCGGGGGCTTCCAAGAGCCTCGTGCCATTGCTTGCATCCTGGGCGGTGCTCAGGCCCCCGCTTCCCATCGCATCTTCAAGCAGTTCACTCACGAGGTGAATGCGGCCCTCCCCAAGCTTGAGGCGTCGCGTCCACTCAGGTGGTCCAAGTACGCTATCACCTTCGACTCTACAGACCAGCTCAAGTGCGTGGCCACTGCCGGCATGCTCCCGATGCTCTGCTCGCCCACCATCAGCAACGTCCTCATCACCAAGACGCTCATCAATGGTGGCGCGGGGCTCAATGTCCTCTCCGCCCAGGCGTTCGACACGCTCCAGGTGCCATATGACCAGCTTTAGCCTACCAAGCCTTTCTCGGGGGTGATCGATGGCTCCACCATCCCCATCAGGCAGATCCGCCTCCCTGTCACCTTTGGCAAGCGCGACAACTACCACACTGAGCTCATCGACTTCGACGTCGCCCACATTCGCCTCCCGTACAATGCCATCCTCGGATATCCAGCCCTGGCCAAGTTCATGGCCGCGACTCACCACGGCTACAATGTCCTCAAGATGACAGCAAGCGGCGGCATCATCACGGTCGCCTGCGACGAGAATGATGCGGTGTGCTCCCTCGAGCGCGCCTACCAGGCTGCAGCGGTCGAGAACCCAGATGGCGAAGGCGCCGCATACCCCCCTGAGGTCACCCCCAAGAAGAAGAAGAAGCAGGTGCTCCGCTGAGGATCTCAGGAGGATGGGGCGTCCGACGATCGTGCCTCAGGCCTCGCGCCCACAGATGGGGCACCTTCCCCTCTCACATAGGAAGGCGCGCCCGGCGTCCCTCTCAGGTTGGGCTCGGGGGCTCTCCTCTAGAGGGCCTCACACCTGGCCAGCGTCACGAGGGAGGCGTTCGGGCACCATCTGGAGGCATGCTTCAATGCGCGCTTCTGCGAGAAGAACGCAGGGCGCGAGGCGCCAGGCGCTCAGGAGTTCATCACCAAGGCGATCGAGGAGCTTTAGGAGGCGAGGGCCATGCGAGGTGAGCGTCGCCCCGCTCCACCCGGCGCAGCTCCCTCCCCTTAGGAGGGCAGCGAGCTGCGCATCTGCGTCAATGTCCCAGGGCTCAATAGAGCCGCGTCTCAGGAGCTCTTCTGGCCGTCCCGCGTCGGTCGGTGTGAGGGCCCTCCTCACAGCTACGTTCACATGCCTTTCGGCTTGCCGAATGCGGCGGTGGTGCACCAGCACCACATGCGGGTCGTCCTGGAGGCTCACGAGGTCAGGCGTAAGGCGGTCCAAATGGAGGAGGCGACGGACCCTCGCGAGCCCCCGGGCCTTCGGAGCCTCACGAGTTTCAGGAGCCGGACGCCTCGTGAGGAGCGACTTCTGCGGCTTGCATCTTTAGCTACTCCAACACTTCTTCAGCGACGGTGCCAGGTGACCTTTTTTGGTTTGTTCGGTTGGGGGCGCCACTCGGGCTGCATTATCCCCAAGCTGTGTTGGTCCGTCCCTGCAACATGTATCGTTTTGCGCATACTTCAGAACTGTCCTTACCTTCTCCTGAGTTGCTTTATGTTTATCATTTGCCTGTCTGGTGCTTCGCCGCCATGAACGTTGTACGCCCTCACAAACCCGCCCGCGACCACCTCATGATTAAGGAATGGCACGACGTCTGTGCTCGGGTCCGTCCCTGCAGCGTCACTAAATCCAAGTGGCTGAGCTCTGTCTCGCGGGCCAGCTCCCGTGCACGTCACCTCCCATGGTCCTTGGTGCCTTGTTCTCTCATGAGCTAATCAATAGAGGATGAATTAGGGTGCACGACCCGGTGCCTTGCCGCCGTGGGAGCCGCACGCCGGTTGTCTTTCTTTAGGATTTTCGCATGAGAAGACTGGGCACGGCGTCTGTGCTCGGGTCCGTCCCTGCAGCGTCGACAAACCCAATAGCTGATCTCTGTCTGGCGGGCCGGCCCCGTTCATGTCACCTCCTGGGGTCATTGGTGTTTGGCCTTCTCATGCGATATCCTCCGGAGATTCACTCGGCGCAGGCTACCTGACCATCTCGCAGGACCCTCACAAACATCCCGAACCAAAATTCAGGCGCAACCCGCCTTGAGGTAGGGCCTCGTGAGTCCCCCGCTGGCTCACGAGTGCCCATACATACCTCCTCTAGTCCTGCCGTGCAAGCCATGTGTCAGGATGGGGCTGTACACACCCCGGAGTCTCCCCTCAGAGGGAGCTCTCACCCACGCACCAGTAAAAGCCCCATGCTCCGCGCTGGCGGATAACACGGTGGAGGAGCGGCTATGCCCATACAAGAGCGGAAGCACCATGCTCCGCGCTGGTGAATAAACAACTGAGGGCACCCTAGAGGTCGCAGTAACCTCAGGAGAGCCGCTAGGCTCGCTGCTCGGCCTCACCGCACCGTATTCCCCTCGGAAGGGTCGCGTGAGGGGGCTGGGCACGAGGGCTACGCTCAGTTCACGCCTGGCGTATGCCACCTCACCAGGTCCCTTGGACCTGGTCTTCTCGTGTCCCTCCCAAGCGAAAGCCCGGCGAGGAAAGGTATGGAGAGCTGTTCGTATTTTAAGGGGGACCCCTGAGCATCGCGACTCAGGGGCCCCACTGGTCACGTAGCCCCTCACCCCTTGGTCTCGTCCTGGTGATCCGGACGCCCCAACGGCGGCTGAGGTATGCGCGGGGCTAGGTCCTGCCGACGCAGAACACTAAAGCAAACTGGAAGGAAATCGCAAAATTCTAGCAAATTATTACAAAACATATTGTCTCTTAAACTCGCAGGACAACAAGCGTGGCTATGTGCTATGTTCTCTTTCTCCGACTAACTCGCAGGGACCTCCGGAGTCGGGACTACGAGCGGCCCCGTTAGCCACTCCCTTTCCACGCAATTCCCTTGCACGTTAAAGGGGGGGCCCTTGAGCATCGCGCCTCAGGGACTCCTACTAGCTCTCGAGCCCTCACCCCCTGGCCTTGACCACGGCACCACGACCTGGCATACCAGTGACGACTGAGCCTCGCTCGAGGGCCGGGACCCGAGACGTAGAGCATCCAGATGAGCGAGGGAGAGGGGATCGGCGTGAGCCCTGCCAGTAGGCACCACCACCCCCAGGACATAGTCAGGCGTCACGCAAAGGAATCGCCGCAGGTTTGCCAAGATAAGTCACCCAGTACATGCCGGTGTAAACCTCACGATTCAGTATTTTGACTCTCGCAATCTCGCTCGGGCAAGGACATTTCCCTTTCGGCCTTCAGGGAGCCGCTTGCACGCTAAAGGGGACCCCCTGAGCATCGCGCCTCAGGGGCTCTTACCGGACCTCGGGCCGCTCACCTCCTGGCCTTGACCATGGCATCGCGACCTGGCATACCAGCGACGGCTGAAGCCTGCCTTGGGACTGGGACCTGTCGGCGTAGAGCACTAAGCTACCACAAGAACGAAAAGGAACACTGCGTCGAGGCGAGATACGCGATCACAACACCGAGCCAGGAATAATAGCATTAAGGCAAAAGCATTACAGCTCTTACATACCCCCGCGGGGCTCGTCACTGCTTTGTGCAGGAAAAGCAAAAGAAAGGGACCCTGAAGGACCCCGGCCTCAGTGGCATGCCTGACGGCGCCGATACGATGCCGCTGCTGTGCTCTGGGTGCGGCGGCTCGGCGGCTCGTAGCTGTCGTTGTTGCTGGATTCCGGAGAATCACCGCTGCTGTCGGAGTCGGAGGAGCTGCTGGCAAGGCTAAGGGCAAGTTCAACACCCATGGCCGCTTCGCCTTGACCGCCTCACCAAAAACCTTGAAGAGGAGCGTCGAAGCTCCATCATATTCGAAGTGGATGGCGAGTGCTCCCTCCGGGCGGCAGGCGCGGGTGATCTCGCCCCATCCTCGAGTCATGAAGACGTCACCGACGCGTACGACCTCGACCTCCGCTTTAGTGGCTTGGCTGCAGCACCCGGCGTGTCGCAGCCATAGCTCGATGGGCCCCCTCGGCGGTATCTCCTCTGCAAAGAACCGCGGGAGCCAGATCCACGTGCACGGCGGCATCGCTGCCCACACCACGAACTCGCGCGCCGAGCCTTCGGCATGAGTTTGTGAGCCGGGTAGCCATGCAGCCACCGCCTGTCCTCCTCCGCGACCTTGACCCTCGCGGCGCTGAGCGCTACCCCTGTGCACGGGGCTCCGCGCGTGGGCGTACATAGGGATTGGGAAGCCCGGCGAAGGCCGCTCGTGCCAAGGTCGTGTCACCTCGGGCCCCCCGGCGACATCGTGGGAGTAGCCGAGCCTCTTCTTCGGCAGGAGTGGCCCAAGTTTAACCCGAGAAGCCTTCCCTTTCTCCGCTGCGGAAAACCTCCTCACCGGCGCCATGGGTGCTTCGATGAGACGGTGAGACAAGAAGGAAGAAGAAGGAGCAAGCAGTGGGAAGACGGAGATGAGCCGGGGGCTCCGCCCCCCATTTATAGCAAGAGGGAGGCCAACCGCCGGCCTCCACGATCCCCGGTAATGATGATCCTTTTTGCATGCAGCAGGCTATTATTCAGTCGAATAGTTGCCGAGGCTGCGTGGGGAAGTGGAGACGCCGACGTCCCATCAAGCGCCACATGTCGACTAGGTCCGCAGGTGATTGGGGCTCACGGCGCTTCGCCCTTGCCCTTTGGCTTCGCATCGAAACCAAGTCTAAGCACGCCTTGGGCCCGGGGGCTACTGTCGGCATTCTGCGAACCAGGGTACCCAGACTTGCCTGTCTACGGCCCATGGCGTGGCTCCATCAACGGCCTGGTATGGCCCATCTTTAGCATTGACCAAGCAAGACCCTCGCGAGGTGCCAAGCCTCGCGAGGCGGACGACGCCAAGACCTCCAGAGGGAGCGGCCTCCCAAGGCAAGCTCCTGAGGAGCGGAGATTTCATGCAGGCGCTCACCTCATGAGCTTGAGGTGACGCAAGCCATGACGACCAAGGCCAGGCGGGCGCCAGCGGGCGCAGTACAGCAGGTTTCCTCTTTGGTGCTAAGGGGGCAAGCACAGGCGCAGAGTCCCGAGGAATCTGCCAAAGGTTTCCATTCCCGTGCGACAAGACCAGGACCGCCAGGATGGCAGACGGAGGTCATCGCCGAGCCCACCATGGCGCCACGACCAGAAGCTTTGCAGGCGAAGACCACCTTTCGTCAGGATAAGACGTACTATTTGTCTTCCTTCAAACTTGGCCATTGTGGGATCCCTTCCTGCCTCTATTTTGGGGGAAGAGGACCAAGGCCACTATAAATACAGCCTAGCCACCACCATAGAGGGGGACCGAGCCATCTGAACCCTCACCAGCTCACACCCACACAAGAACAGACCTCCTGAGGTAGTTCTTCCCCTGTACTAGTTCATTCTCAGCCCATCGTGAGACTAATCCACCACAAAGCAGGAGTAGGGTATTACACCTCAAGGTGGCCCGAACCTGGGTAAACTGTCGTTTCCCCTTTCCTTCTAGTTCATCGAGCTAGGCCGTGAGATTGACGGGTTGGCAGACTGGGGAGATCGAGTTCTTCGCACGCACCCCAGAGTTCGAATCTTTCTTGGGTTTGCGGAGCCCTGAATCCGACAGAACCAGGAACTTTTGTTCTCCATCTGACTCAGCCCTCCGTATCCCCAGTAACAATGGCCAGAAAGAGGAGGAAATTGGACTCCGACAAGCCTCTCCCGGTAGAACCCTTCGAGGATCCCGATAGAAAGCTCATCGGGCACAACTCCCCTTCGGTTGCTGAGCTACATCCTCCTGCCAGGCCACCAGTCCACACGATCGAGGATCACACTCTACCGAATGGGGAGGTGCCGTTAGTCCTCGTTGCCGAGCCACAGGCTCCGCCTTGGGCATGGCACATATTCCATTTCCTCCAAACTGGAGAACTTCCCGAAGAGCAAGAAGAAGATGAAAGAGTAGCCCGGAGGGCCAGTATGTATCAGTTCGTTGATGACACGCTGTACAGAAGGAGGCCCAACGGTGTGAAATTGAAGTGCATTTGCCGGGAAGGAGGAAAGGAATTGCTGGCGGAGATACACAATGGTATGTGCGGCTCCCACATTGGATCAAGGGCGTTGGTTGGGAAAGCTTTCCGGCAAGGATTCTACTAGCCCACCGCCCTCCAAGATGCGATCGAGCTTGTCACCAAGTGTGAAGCCTACCAGTTCCATTCCAAGAACATCCACCTGCCTGCCCAAGCTCTTCAGACAATCCCTTTGTCATGGCCGTTTTCGGTCTAGGGGCTTGATATCATCGGCCCTTTCCCCGTTGCTGCTGGGGGCTTTGAATTCTTGTTCATTGTAATCGACAAGTTTACAAAGTGGCCAGAAGTAGATCCCGTGAGAAAGGTGACTGCTCAGTCAGCTATCAAGTTCTTGAAAGGATTGGTGTGGCGCTTCAGAGTTCCTGCCCGGATCATCACTGACAATGGCACCCAGTTCACGAGTCGCGCCTTCATGCAATACATTCATGACCTGAGAAACAAAATCTTGTTCGCCTCTGTGGCCCATCCAAGGAGCAACGGGCAAGCTGAGAGGGCGAACGCTGAAGTGTTGCGTGGACTCAAGATGAGAACTTTCCATAGGCTGCAGAAAATGTGGCAGGCGGTGGATCGATGAGCTGCCGATGGTTCTTTGGTCCCTCAGAACGACACCAAATCGAGCTACCGGGCAGACTCCCTTCTCCCTAGTCTATGGGGCAGAAGCAGTTATCCCCACGGAACTCATTTACGGGTCACCTCGAGTGCTTGCCTACGATGAAGTAGTGCAAGATCAGCACCGGCGTGACGACGTTGTGCTACTCGAGGAGAACCGTCTTCGGGCTGCTACGCATGCCACACGCTATCAGTAGGCCCTGCATCGCTATCACAGCCGCAGGGTTCGTGCCCGGTGTTTTGAGGAAGGCGACCTTGTCCTTAGGCGCGTTCAGTCCGCCAAGGGTACAAACAAGTTGACGCCGAAGTGGGGAGGCCCTTACCGGGTAGTACGAATCACCAGACCTGGCGCAGTCCATCTGGAGACCGGAGATGGCATTCAGTTGCAAAACTCATAGAACATTGAGCATCTCCGCAAGTTCTACCTGTAAGGTGCGGCTGTCAGGCCCTGCCCGGCAGCCACCCTTTTGTATAGGCCTTGCCTCTGTTGCATGTAACCCCTTGTACAAAGCCAGGCGCAGACCCTGAGCAACAGAGAAATAAATGAAGCGCTAGGGGGGCCCCGACAGATTGCATGCATGCATAAGCATAACATGAGCATTGCATGTTCATGTAGATAAGATCGCATGAGGCATCATTTTCATCTGCATCATACTGCAGGCTCCTACAGTGGATTCGGTCCCGAAAAAGGAGAAGAGAAGACAAGCCTACATCACGATCCCCGGCAAGCCCAAACAGATAAGTTCTCTCTCTTATCCATATGAGTTCTGTAAGTAAGGCTTGTGCATAGGAAAACCTCGCTGCTTTCAAGACTTAGGTGCTCCCGTCCCTTGACTCGAACGTTGCTTCGGTCAGGGAGGTTGTAGTGGCCTTTGGCGAGGAAGTTGGCGGGGGGCTGGACCCTCTTCACGATTTGTGCCCGGCAGGCCCAGCCCCGCGGCAGCAACTAGAGGGTACCGGCAGGATAGCCTACCAAGGAAAAACTTGTTTACTTGAGCGTAAAGAGGCATTCTCCCTCTGCCTGGACATGTTCCATGCACAAGTGCCCGACAAGGTTTATCTTTTTTTCATTAATATGCTGATCAACAAGTACAGACCTTACAGAACACAAACATGGATAAAAGAGATTACATAATTTGAACTAGAGTTTGGCAAGTGCCTACATATTTTAGACTGAAAAAAGATAAGTTCCCCATGTTGCCCTTTCTTGCCCCTCCCCTTCTGGGCATAGCGGCAGGAGGAGAAGAGGGCAAAAGGAGCACCTGGGCGAAAGCCCAGCCCGGCCTCGTCGGGTCTCCTGACGAAGAGCCTGGTGAGAGCGGGAGGGCGCGGGCGAAGGCGATGGTGAAGAGATCGGCGGAGACGACCCGCCAACCGCCACCACCAGGGTCAGCTGGATGCGGCAGGGTGAACGAACCTGCAGCCCACGAGGAAGCCTGCTGGGGTCCAGCTGGAAGGCTACTGGAGGAGCCAGGAGCACCACCCCCACTCCTGCATCCAACTCCCCGGCAAATCACCTTGCCGGGGAGGAGGTGCAGGTGCAAATAATGGTGCCGCCGCCTGACGGTAACGGTGCAGCTGGTGCTCAGCTGGAGTCAGAGTCGTCGCCCTCCCGGCTGACGTCATCGTCATCGCCATCACTGTCCTTGTTGCTATCGCTCGAGGAGGAGCTTTCTTCATCGGTCGAGCTCTCCGCGCAGCACCCTAAACGAGCACCCGAGCTCCCGAAAACCCTGACGGAAAGGAAATCGGCCTCCATTAACTTGAACTAGAGGACGTGCCCTTCCGACAGGCTATCGGCGCGAACTAAGGTCTTCCAGCCACGGCAAAAATACATAACATGAGGGGCGAGGAAATCCACATCCACCCGTATGCTGCCATTCCCGCAACCCCTCATGTGTAGTCTCAACGCACGTGGCTGATCGAGCTCCATCGCCCTTGCGAATGGGGTGCGGTGACGAAGGCGGCCGCGCGGGGGCTTATACAACCTGATGACGAACTATAGAGGCTGGTCTCCAACGTGGCCTTCCATCGGGGGAGGGGCGGCCGGCGGGGGCGCAATCAGAGCGCCACCTCGTCCCCCTCGGCCCCGTGCGCCATGACGGCATCGAACTCGTCCCCTCCCACCTCCCCTCGTCACATGCTCCATCCCCGCGTCTTCGGAGGGAGGAGGGAGACGCTGTCGAGCAGAAGTTCTCGTCGCATCTAGGGAAGGACCAGACCCCCGACCTCTCACCATGACAGACGTGGGTAGCTACAGAAATGAAGAAGGAAGGAGGTGTGGAGGGACTTCTCACACCACACCCCCCCTTCTTATAGGTCCGCGTGGCAGGGGGGTGGATTTTCTTCGTGGAGGTGGCCGCCCCGCTCGGCCAGTCCGGCTCCTCCACGCCATCAACGGCTCGAAGAATCAAGGCCGACCCCCTGCGCCAATCCACAACCCCTAGCTTTCTGCCATGGTACTCATTCCCGCGCCCTTCGCATCCGCCACCAACCCTGCGCAATGCATGCTATACACGTGGCAGAAGCACCTGGAGCGGGGGAGGATAGTGGGGTGGCAGTTACCACCCCGTGAACAAGGAACGTGTGTAACTCCACACGTCATGGCCCATTATCTCCACTACTGCTGTTGGCATTACGCGATGGCCGGAAGAACCAGAAACTGATCCAAGCTCGGATTAATGAAGAAGCAAAGAAGATCTCAAAGGGCGAGCGGCTATTTCCCCCTCCCCTGTGCACAAGTTAGGGCCTGCCCCGACGACGCCCGGCAGCTCATTCGGGCCAGGCCCGGGGGCTCCTGTCGGTGCAACAAACCTTGGGTCTATTGCCTAGACCGTGCACAGGCCCTAGATCAAGACTACAACATCTAGGACAAGGCCAAGGTAAAGAGATAGGCTCTTTGAGGAATCAAAGGGCAAGTTGAGCAGACCAAGTCAAGCCAAGAAGCAAGACACCGCTAAGGGAAATCCTCCCTTGCCGGGCAGGAGAGCCTGGCAAGGTCAAGGTTGCCCCGGAAGCAAAACCTCAAGGCCGCCCCGGCAGGCCTGCCGGGGCATACAAAGGCAAACCGCCCCACCTCACGACAACGCAAGTCACCGATCGGTGCGGTGTCAGGCCCCGAGATGACTAAGTAGCTGCCTTTCACCACATGGCAGCCATTTCCTACAAGAATCACCTCCAAATGACACCCGTACTACGACGTGTCAGGCAGACAAGAGAGAAGGTGGCCAAATAGCCCGGCAAGGCGTGCCAGGCAGGCCATGATGTGACACTGAGCGGCGCAATTAATGCGTACTGCTCTATCTCCAGAGGATATATGATAGCACTGTTCACTATCTAATCAGTACACAATGGCTGATTTGCCACTGTGGTGACCCCTTAATCTAGAAAAGGAGGCCCATGGCAACGATAGAAAAGGATTCGGACCCCTGTACACCCATACGCGCATAGCCACTCTCGCCCCAAGGCAACCCTGCCGGGCAAGAGTGCTGCATTTCCACCACCATCCACCATCAATCCACCAAAGCAGGAGTAGGGTTTTACGCCTTGCGGCGGCCCGAACCTGGGTAAAAACTGCCCATGTGATCTCCGTGGTGCTACGCTGCGCTCCTCCGCTCTTTGTGCAATGCGGTCAGTCCCCCTGCCGAACCAAAAGGGGCCCTTGGCCCCATAGGTGGCCGTGGTTTCCCACGACAATCAGCAAGCTGACACGGGTCCAGTGGCCGGACGGCCACTTCATCGACACTGTCCGGATGTGGCAGAAGGAGTGGTTCTACATCACCGAGCAGAGGGAGGCCGCATGGGGAGCGGCCCCCGCATTCCGGTCCGGACCTCCCACCAGATTGGTCTCCTAGACCACTAAGAGTCCGGACTGGGGATGTGTTGCCGACACCAAAGTGCTGCAGAAGCGCGTCAACAATGGTAATAGAGACCAGCGCGAAGCTGGTCGACATGTTCTAGATAATGCCCCACCGCGGGCTCCTCCCTTGCCAGGTGAGGGCCAAGCCCATGTGGGAGCATGAGCCCGAGGATCCAGCCACTGTGCGGCACCTCTTCGGCATGACTCCTGACAAGATATGGGGCTAACTATTCCAGCCCCAGATGGAGGAGTGGCCGGCCGAGGGGAAGGACATCAGTCTTGACGCAGTGAATCCCTCAAGGGAGGTGAGTGGCATGTCTCTTCAAAGAATATTCGGATATTCACATTACGTGAGATTCGATCTAACCTGGTTATGTGCATTCTGCAGGGCTGGCTCGCCAAGGACAAGAAGATCAGTGGCCCGGCACTGCTGCCGGAGGGGCCCCGATCATCGCAGCTGGAGAAGATGCTGGAAGTGGTGCCCTACAAAACGCCCGCTAAGAAGGGCAAGAAGCAAGAGGCACCGGAGGCCAGGGAGGGCCTCCGCCGCAGGATCCGCCCGAACAACTGGTCCGGAGACGCTGTGGCCTCATCCGTACAGGATGGGGGCGAGGAGGAGGAGGACGAAGAGGAGAGTGCCTCTTCGCACTCTAAAAAGAGGCCGGCATCCAAGGACGCCAAGGAGGTCCAACCTTCCCTGGCCCTAAAGAGACGACACCGGCCTAAGCTGGTTTTAGCTGACAGCTCGGATGACAAGAAGTCCGAGGTGTCCGAGGAGCTCCCGAAGAAGGGATCCAGGGTCAAGCCCCCTGCCAGCAGGTAAGGTGTCTGTTTTTTCAGCTATTATGTTTTGAGTAGTTTATTTTAGTTGAAGGTTAACCCCTCCAAATTGCAGTCCCCCACATGAGCGTCCCACCGAGCAAAACTCGGAAGGGACGTCTCCGCTGTCGGCGTTCTGGGAACCAAGGTACCCAGACTTGCCTGCCTGCGGCCCATGGCGTGGCACCATCGATGGCCTAGTACGGCCCACCTACGAAGAATACCAAGACAAGGCCCTCGCGAGGGGCCAAGCCTCGCGAGGCAGATGACACCAAGACCTCTAGAGGGAGCGGCCTCCCGAGGCTGCCTCCTGAGGAGCGGAGATTCCTATGCAGGTGCCCAACCTCACGAGGTTGCCGTGACGCAAGCCATGACGACCAAGGCCAGGAGGGCACTAGCGGGCGCAGACAAGACAGTTTCCCCGTTGTACTAAGGAGGCAAGCGCATGTGTGGGTTCCCGAGGAATCAGGCAAAGATTTCCATTCCAGTGCAACAAGACCAGGACCGCGAGGACGGCAGGACGGATGTCATCGCCGAGCACACCACGGCATCATGACCAGAAGCTTTGCAGGCGAAGACCACCTTTCATCAGGATAAGATGTACTACTTGTCCCCTTTCAAATTGGCCACTATGGGATCCCTTCCCGCCTATGTTTTGGGGGAAGAGGACCAAGGCCACGATATATAGGCTAGACACCACCATAGATGAGGACGACTCACTCTAACCCGAGAGCAGACCTCGCGAGGTAGTTCATCCCTTGTACTTGTTCATCCTCAGCCCCTCGCGAGGCAAATCCACCACAAAGCAGGAGTAGGGTCTTACACCGCAAGGTGGCCCGAACCTGGGTAAACTGTCGTGTTCATCTTCTTCCTCATTCATCGAGCTAGGCTGCAGGGCGACGAGTTGGTTGGTTGGATAGGTTGAGTTCTTCGCACATGCCCAGAGTTTGAACCTTTCTTGGGTCTGCGAAGCCCTGAATCCGACATTTGGCACGTCAGGTAGGGGCGTGTTGAAGCTCGGCCTCTCTCATCAGCCACGCGCCGCTCGCACTGCACACCTCCCATGGCGGACGCCGCTCCACCCGCCGAGCCGCTGGGCGTGCTCGGAGCCGCCACGGGCCACCGGGCCCTCTCCCCCGCTCTACGGCAGGTGCGGTGGCCACCGAAGTTCAGGTCGACGGTGCCACCACGGTACGACGGCACGGGGAACCCCGCGGAGTTCCTTCGCCAGTACGAGCTAAGCATTAAGGCAGAAAATGGTGATGGGAAGTTCATGGCGAACTGGCTCCCCATGGCTCTCATGGGCGTACCACGCTCCTGGATGCTTAGCCTGCCGGAGTCGTCGGTGGCCGAGCTGCGCAATCAGTTCATCGCGCACTTCGCGGCACCGGCGCCCCATGTCGTTGCGGCCATCCTCGGAGGGTCGTAGGCGCCGGCCTCAAGCCGCCACATCAAGCAGCTCTTCCGACTGATGGAGGCCGCCCAGCCACGACAGGGGGCTCCTTCAGGCCGGGCGGCGCCTGAAACCGACATCACCTTCGACTCTAGGGATCACCCCAAGACTACGGTCAGCGCCGACGTGCTCCCCTTGCTGTGCACGCCCACCATCAGCAGTGTCGCGGTTACCAGGACCCTCATCGACGGTGGCGCAGGCCTCAACGTCCTCTCCGTGGTAGCCTTTGACATGCTCCAGGTGCCTTATGACCAGCTCGCCCCCACCAGACCCTTTTCAGGGGTGCTCGACGGCTCCATCGTTCCCCTGGGGCAGATCCGCCTCCCCGTCACCTTCGACACGCACTGCAACTACCGCACCGAGTCCATCGACTTCGACGTTGCCCGCATCGGCCTCCCGTACAATGCTATCCTTGTGTATCTAGCCCTTGCCAAGTTCATGGTGGCGACGCACCCCGGCTACAACGTCATCAAGATGCCTGGGAGCAGCGGCATCCTCACTGTGGTGCGAGACACCAAGGATGCACTCCTGGCCCTCAAGCTCGCTTTCAAGGCTGCGGCGGCCATGCGGCCAGGCGCGGAGGGCGCTCCGGAGATTTTGGAGGCTACGCCCGCAAAGAGGAAGCAGCTGTTCTCTCAGGACTGGGCTAAGACGAAGCAAGTGCGAGTCGACGACGAGGGCTCAGGCCTCACCTTCACCATAGGCGCCGGCCTCCCCCCAGACCAAGAAGAGGCACTGGTCGGCTCCCTCCGTGCGGACAAGGATGTGTTTGCATGGGAGGCGACGGACCTGGTAGGCATCCCGCGGGACGTGATTGAGCACCATTTGATGGTGTGCCCCGGCGTGCGCCTGGTGAAACAAAAGGCACGGCGACAAGCCCCGGAGAAGGAATCGTTCATCGTCCACGAGGTCCACAACCTACAAGAAGCGTCATCCGGGAAGTGCGGCTCCCGGATTGGTTGGCCAACCCGGTCATCGTCCCCAAGAAGGGGGGAAAGGAGCGCATGTGCGTCGACTTCACGAGCCTCAACAAAGCTTGCCCTCAAGAGCCTTTCCCTCTTCCGCGCATCGACCAGATCGTTGACTCTACCGCCAAGTGCAACCTGCTATGCTTCCTGGATGCCTTCTCGGGCTACCACAAGATCAAGATGGCGGTGCAAGACATCGAGAAAACAACCTTCCTTTCCCCGTGCGGGTTTTACTACTACACCTGCATGCCGTTCGGGTTGCACAACGCCGGCGCGACCTTCCAGTGATTGATGCACATCGCCCTGGGCAGGCAGCTCGGGAGGAATGCCGAGGCGTACGTTAATGACATAGTGGTCAAGTCACGGGATGCAAGAACCCTCATCGAAGATCTGGAGGAAACGTTCACCAACCTATGCAAGGTAAACCTACGGCTCAATCCGGAAAAGTGCGTGTTCGGTGTCCCGTCTGGCAAGCTATTGGGCTTCTTGGTGTCGCATAGAGGAATCGAGGCTAACCCAGAGAAGATCAAGGCAATAGAAAGAATGAGCCCGCCACAGACCCTCAAGGAAATCCAGAAGCTCGCGGGCTGCGTGACTTAGTTGGGACGCTTCATCTCCAATCTCGGCGAGCGCGCCCTCCCGTTTTTCAAGTCGATGAATAAGAAGGGCCCGTTCGAATGGACTTCGGAGGCTGAGGAAGCCTTTCAAGACCTCAAGAGGTATCTCACCAGCCCTTCGGTGATGGTGGCGCCTTGACCTCTTGAGCCCCTGGTACTTTACCTGGCCGCCACACCCCACTCGGCTAGCACGGCACTCATGGCGGTCCGGGAAGAGCGCGCATGCGTAGGCGCGCGGCGCAGCACCCTGCCTACAGCGACGCCATCGCCACCTCAGGATGGCACTCCTGAGGCCTCGATTACCCCATCGGATGGCAAGGCTCCTGAGGTCCCCACGCCTCAGGAAGGACCAGACGCCATCGACACTTCCTCCCTCATCGAGCACCCCGTGTACTTCATCAGCACGGTGCTCCGTGAAGCGCGTGCACACTACCCCATGCCGCAGAAGCTCCTGCTCGTGCTCCTCGTCGCCTCTAGGAAACTGCGACACTACTTCCAAGGCCACCCTATTAAAGTCATCTCCGTGTACCACCTGGAGAAGGTACTCTGCAGCCCCAATGCCGCAGGAAGGGTTGCTGAGTGGAACATCGAGCTGCAGGCGTTCCAGCTGGAGTTCAGCACCACCAGGGTCATGAAGGGCGCGGCCCTCGTTGACTTTGTGGCGGAATGGACTGACGCCCCCGACCGAGGGGTGGGTGAAGACAGCTCCCTCACGCCCGGAGATGAGGTGCCCGATGGCTGGGTCATGTACTTCGACGGCGGGTTCGTACGCCGGGGCGCGGGGGCTGGAGCCGTACTCATCTCGCCTACCCAGGACAAGCTCTACTACGCCGTGCAGCTCTGCTTCCAGCATGGCGAGAAGGTCTCCAACAACATCACGGAATACGAAGGCCTGATCGCAGGCCTCAGGGCCGCGGCGGCCCTGGGGGTCAAGCGTCTCACCATCAAGGGCGATTCTCAGCTCCTAGTCAACTTCTCCAACAAGGAGTACTTGCCCAAGGACGAGCACATGGAGGCATACCTGGAGGAGGTACGCAAAATTGAAAAATGGTTCTTGGGTTTGGAGTTGCAGCACGTCCCGCGTGGAACGAACAAGGAGGTGGACGACATCGCCAAGAGAGCGTCACGGTGCAAGCCCCAGAAGCCTGGCGTCTTCAAGCCATCGGTGGCCCCCTCCATTGCGGGCCCGGCATTGCTCCGGGAGGAACTGCCCCTGGCCCCCTCCTCGGGCGCTCCAGCCTGCGGTCCAACCTCCAGAGCCCACCTGCTCGTGGACCTCGAACCTCAGGAGGGGTGCTGGACCGAGGAGTTCAAGGAGTACCTACTCCAAGGCACCTTGCCAGAGAAGGAGGAAGACGCAGAATGCGTGGCCCGTCAGGCCACCGCTTACTGCTTGCAGGAAGGCGAGCTCTACCAAAGGCGCACAAATGACGCTTCGCTGCGGTGCATCTCCAAGGAGCAGGGATGCGAGCTGTTGGCTGACATCCACGGTGGGGTTGTGGGCATCACTGTTCATCGCGCACCCTCATGGGCAAGGCGTTCCGCAGCGGTTTCTACTGGCCCACGGCGCTCAACGATGCCACTGTGCTGGTGAGATCCTGTGAAGCCTGTCAATTCCATGCCAAGCAGATCCACCAGCCCGCCCAGGGCCTCCAGACCATTCCTCTCTCGTGGCCGTTCGCGGTCTGGGGGCTGGATATCTTGGGCCTATTCCCCCGAGCGGCCGGGGGCTACCGCTACCTCTACGTCACCATCGACAAGTTCACCAAGTGGGCGGAGGTGGAGCCCGTGCGCACCATCCCAACAGGCTCGGCCATCAAGTTCATCAAGGGCCTTGTGAGCCGCTTCAGGGTCCCCAACCGTATCATCACTGACAATGGCTCTCAGTTCACGAGCAACCTCTTCAAAACATATTGTGCTAACCTTGGAACGCAGATATGCTACGCTTCAGTGGCGCACCCGCGGAGCCACGGCCAAGCCGAATGCGCCAAAGTGGAGGTCCTGAGGGGCCTCAAGACGAGGAGCTTCAAGAAGAAACTCGAGGCCTGCGGCAGGGGTTGGCTCGATGAGCTTCAGTCTATGTTGTGGTCCATCTGCACCACCACGACTAAGCCCACCGGTGAGACCCCATTCTTCCTTGTCTACGGGCTGAGGCGGTCCTCCCGCATGACGTCAGACATCGGTCCCCGTGGGTCTTTGCATTTGACAAGGCACGCTAGGATGCCTCGCGGGGGATGGACCTCGTGCTCGGGGAGGAGGGCCGCCGCCTAGCCTCGCTCCATGCTGCGAGGTACCAGCAGGCGCTGCGGCGGTATCACTGCCGTAGCGTCCGCTCCAGGACCCTCGAGGTGGGTGACCTCGTCCTGAGACGGGTGCTCTCCTGGGAGGGGCTTCACAAGCTCTCACCTATGTGGGAGGGCCCGTTCAGGATCGCCCGTGTCTCCAGGCCTGGCGCCGCGCACCTGGAGGCAGAGGATGGGGTCTCCATCCAGAATGCCTGGAACATCCAGCACCTCCGGAAGTTCTATCAGTGATCAGCAAGTGCCATGCGCCTCTCAAGTCTCCGCCCATGACACTCTCACGTAATAATGAGTGGGGCTGTACACACGCCAGAGTCTCCTGAGTGCCGCCCCTAGGCCTCACGGGGGCTCCCACCCACGTCCTAGTGGAGGCCCCATGCTCCGCGCTGGCAGGAAGACCAGAAGACTAGTCTAGGTGCCGGATGCGGCTGTTCTTTTGCTTGCTTTCTGTAGTTGACTTGCCACTTTTTGGAATGAAATTTGAAGTTCTCGCATCTTTATTTCAAAGGGTTGGGAATTTTCTCCTCGCAGCACTCGCACTTTTAGGGCTCGTTTTAGGGAGAGTGACAATTGCCCGTCGCTCTTCCTTGTGCATCTCGCGCATGGGGGCTGGGCACGGTGTGTACGCTTGGGCCCGCCCGCGAACGCACCTCACCAAAACCTTGGTGTCTTGGCCTTTGGCGTCTTAATCCTCGCGTGACGCCCTCAAACGAGCCAACGGGCATGCACGCCCTCATGTGTCCGTGCCTCCGAGCATTGCGACGCGGCGTACAGCGACCCACGCTCGGGGGCTCACGCGGGGCATGGCACCTCCAGAGGTCTCCTAACCCCGCGGCCACCGGCTTCCTCCCGAGGCTTGAGGACCATCGAACCCCCAAAAAGGAAACCCCCGGCAGGACCTCTCGGGAACGAGGGGCGCGCAGGAGGCTCCAGAGAAGAACGCTCCCGCGACGTGGGAATCTACCGCAAGAACACTAAGCTAAGTCATCCCAATCACGATCAGCAAGAACCCGTCAATTAGCAGCAACACGGATGTCAGGACGCAATATAAAAACGATGATATAGCAGCGCAAGCACTATGGTTCATTACATGCCCCAGCAGGGCTTTCTACTTTTTGATGCAGGCAAAAGAAAGAAGCAAAAGAGGCCACACGACCACCGCGGGTCCCGAGACCCGTCTCCAACAATGCCCTCGCTCAATCGGAGTCCTCCTCCTGCTTCACTGGGGCGCAGCGGCGAGGCGGCTCGTTGCCCTCCTCGGTCCGGGCTCGGCGGCGTGGCAGCTCGTCGTAGTCGTCGTTGCTCGTGCTCTCCCCAGAGGAGGAGTCACCGCCGCTGGAGGCGTCGTGACCGTCACCAAGGGCAAGTTCACCACCAGAGGTGCCACCGTCCCTCCGGCCATCGTCGTCGGAGGGGTGGACGTCGTCGTCGTTGTCGCTCTCCGGGCAGCACCCTAGGCGCCTGCCGTCCTCCCCAAAGACCCTGACGTAGAGGGTCGCGGCGCCGTCGTGCCTGAAGTGGAGGGTGCACCTCCCCTACAGGCCGCGTGCGCGAGCGAACGGCTACCACCCGCGGTTCAGGAACACGTTGTCGGCGGGGGTGACCTCGACCTCGACTCGAGAGGCCCTGCTGCAGCAACCATCATCCTGTAGACAGACGCTGCCAGGTCCCCTGACCGGCAGCGCGCCCGTGAAGAAGCGCGGGAGCTGGAACCAGGCACTGGCGGGCCTCTCCGCCCACATCACGAACTCCGAGGACACGTCGGCCGAATGGGATAGTGGGCGCGATGGCCGAATGGCTGCCGCATGCCTCCCTCCTTGGGCGCGGCCACCCCGGCCGCAGGAGCCCCCGCCGCGGGAGTGAGCACCCCCACGACTGTCGGGGGCGGGGGCCTTCGAGGGGGTGCGCCCACGCCCTCGGGGAGCCACCGCTGGCATTGCGGCGTGCTTGCGGGGACGGTCGCGGTCCCTCTTGGGCGGCGGTGAGCCTGGTCCCTCCATGGGGGCCTTTCCTTTTTCGGCGGCTGAGAACCACCTCACTGGCGCCATGGAAGCTCTGGCAAGATGGCAGCAGAATGAACAAGAAGAAGGGCAGGCGCCGAGAAGACGAAGATGAGCTGGGGGCTATGCCCCCTCTCCCATTTATAGGCGGGGGGAGGCTAACCGGCGGCCTCCCATGCTCCGAGCAATGATGGCCTATCTGCATGCATCAGTCAGTTGTCAAGTCGTGCGGTTGCCGAGGTGGTGTGGGGAAGTGGAGACGCCCACGTCCCATCAAGCGCCACACGTCAGCCTGGCCCGCAGGCTGTTGGGGCCCGCGGCGCTTCGCCTTTGCCCCTTGGCTTCGCCTTGAAGCCAAGTCCAAGCACGCCTTGGGCCCGGGGGCTACTCTTGGTGTTCTGGTAACCAGGGTACCCAGACTTGCCTGCCCGCGGCCCACGGCGTGGCACCATCGACGGCTTGGTATGGCCCACCTATGAAGATTATCAAGACATGGCCCTTGCGAGGGGCCAAGCCTCGCGAGGTAGAAGACGCCAAGACCTCCAGAGGGAGCGACCTTCCCAAGCTGCCTCCTGGGGAGCGAAGATTCCTATGCAGGTGCCCAACCTCACAAGGTTGTGGTGACGCAAGCCATGACGACCAAGGCCAGGCGGGCGCCAGCGGGCGCAGAGAAGACATTTTCCCCTTTGGTGCTAAGGAGGCAAGCGCAGGCGTGGGTTCCTGAGGAATCAGGCAAAGGTTTCCATTCAAGTGCAACAAGACCAGGACCGCCAGGACGGCAGGATGGATGTCATCGCCGAGACCACCACGGCGTCATGACCAGAAGCTTTGCAGGTGAACACCACCTTTCGTCAGGATAAGATGTACTACTTGTCCCCTTTCAAATTGGCCACTATGGGATCCCTTCCCGCCTATGTTTTGGGGGAAGAGGACCAAGGCCGCGATATATATATAGGCTAGCCACCACCATAGACAAGGACGACTCACTCTGACCTGAGAGCAGACCTCGCGAGGTAGTTCATCCCTTGTACTTGTTCATCCTCAGCCCCTCACGATGCAAATCCACCACAAAGCAGGAGTAGGGTCTTACACCGCAAGGTGGCCTGAACCTGGGTAAACTGCCATGTTCATCTTCTTCCTCATTCATCGAGCTAGGCTACAGGGCGACGAGTTGGTTGGTTGGATAGGTTGAGTTCTTCACACACGCACCAGAGTTCGAACCTTTCTTGGGTCTGTGGAGCCCTGAATCCGACATCCGCCCTCCGAGCTGGCGGACAGTTGTTCTATGGCGCACTCAATGCCTCCTTTGGTCCCCCAAGAGGCTGAGGAGGTGCGGTCCCAAAGAACTCCTCCTCCTCCAAACACGGAGGGGGAGGTAGACGCCGTAATGGCTGAGGCCAACACCTCGGTCACCAAAGACCAGGAGGGGGCGTCCCTCCTGGCCGATGAGGGAAAAGAGTCCGGGCAATCCGGACCCCCTCTGCCGACCGCTCCCGAGCCTGCGAGGCCTTGGACGGCACCAGTTCCTCCCAGCAAGGAGGGGGCTGGGAGCCAACGCCAGCATCGAACGATTCAGTACGGGCGGTGGTGGGCTGGCTGGACACGCTAGAGGAGTTGGTGAGCAACTCCGTCATCGTCGAAGGGCACCGTACCCTTATGGGTGCGGTTATGCAGAGTGTTCGGTCCGTCCAATCCGGATTGAACAACGCTGTCCATGGCCTTCTAACAGGCTTTGACGTAAGTCAAGTAATGATCTTTCCTCATAATGCGGTTATAGTTCTTAGTTTAAGTGGGCCGCATACATAGCAGCCCCCGAGACTCTGCCAGGATCTACGACGAGACCTGCAGAGGATCAAATTCGGTAGGTCGGTTAACAATGTTTATATTTCAGATGCTAACGTAGGCATCTTCCGTGGTCGCAGCTGCTAATGCCGCAACGTAAGAGGAGATGGATCGGAAGCTCAAGCTTTCCGATCAAGAGCTGGACCTTGTCAACAAACGGCTGGACGAGGCGCAAGGTAAGCTATGTAAAAATATGTATATTTGCCAGGTAGGGACTGGCCGGACCATTGACTGATCCTTTATCTTGATGATCCTGCAGCTGCTGCTGCCGAGGTCGAGGGCTTAAAGGAGGCCCTTAAGAAAGCTAAGGCCGAGGCGGCCGAGAAGAGGACAGCCGCTGAGAGGGCGGTGTCCGAGCTTGAGCAGGCCAAGAGTGCTGCTGAGAAACTTGAGGCCCTTGAGAAGGGGCAGAAGGAGTAGTCCTCTCGTCTGTCCAAGGTGGAGAAAGAGCTCCAGGAGGCGAGGAGTGACGCCCGAGGTGTCCGGGAGGAGCTTCGGCAAGCCGCACAAATTGCCCATGGTAAGAAATATTTACTGCAGAGTGTGTTCGGAGGCACTAGATTCGCCCTACTGACGAGGGTCTGGTGCTCCGCAGGTGTATTCGCTGAACTTCCGAAGAATGCGGCGGCCGTGGCAAGGCACTATGCCACTCGCGAGGAGGATTCCACGCAGTGGCTCTTTCGGTCACAATTTCCGGACTTCGAGCGTCCTCCACTCCTCAACGATCAAATGAAGCAGCTGATGGAGATGCATCGGATGTCCGAGCTGGCCTTGAAGGACCTCTATGTCAGCCTGTGGCCGGCCGAGCCCATTCCAGACACCTACTTCGACCTTGTGCAAAGGCTGCGGGAGGCGCCGCTTCGGATTGACGCCGTGAAGCGGTCGGTGTGCCTTGAGGGGGCGAGGCTCGCGTTTGTGAAGACCATGGTTCATTAGCCAAGGATTAATCCTATGGAGATGGCCACTGGTCCACCGCCCCAAGGGAAGGAGCATCGCCGCCCCGAGCAGTACTTCTCGCAGGTGATGACCGGAGCGCGGGTGATAGAGGGCCAGTGTTCGAAAAATGTAATGCTTGAGTACATGTAGCAAGTTTGTACCAAGTGGGATTTATGCTTTATTATGCACCCGGTGAATTCATTTGATATTGTAGTGATTAAATTTTGACTCCTGTGTGGCCGTATGTTTAGTTCTGAAAGCTACCAGTCGTCGGATTTAGCCCCCAAGTGAATATCACGAAGGGTGTTTTGTTTCCGCACTTTTACCCTTAGCCAACATCTTGGTGCCCGGGGGCGGTAGTGCGGGAACGAAACCAGGCAATCATACTATTCGGTTTTACTGCTTTCACTTAGCCTTAGCCCCCGGTGTATTTGTGATGTACTTGGGGGTCGAAGCCTACCCTTTTCGATCACATGGTTTGTTTTAAGACAAACCCGTTGTGTGACACGGCGAAATCGCCAATGATTTTTAGAGTCCAACCTCGCCATCGGATCGCAGACCCGTTCGCGCTTACTATGACAATCAGTTTTCGGCTTTTTCCTACTGAGGTACTTGACCAGGAGAACCAGTAGTACAATCGCAGGGGTTCTCCCTTTACCCTCTTAGCCGAATGAGCGGAACATAAGGGGCAAACACAGGAGCCGGGCAACCCAACTATTGACCAAAGACATAGTTCGGAACAGATGCATATAGTGCAATATCCGAGATGCTGGACACCTAGCGGGAAGCGGTGCCGGACTTAAAGGTATTGAGCTGATGTATAAATCGAACTCATAACTGATTAATATATTTTCATGCCGGGCTGTTCGAAGAGCGAGGAGAGAATCAGAAAGGGATAGAAAAATTGAAAGATGCGAATATCCGAACACCATAACGGGTATTTTTATTATTTCTCGTAAGCTCAGGACATCTAACCGTACAATTCGAATTGCGAAGGTAGTACTTGCAAGAGGAAAAAGAAAATTTACAGAGTAAAGGTTGACGCAGGGCCTTGATGCGTCAGTTGAAGCCTTCAATGTGCCCTGCTGCACGTCTGCGCCTTTGCTTCTGATAGGTGGGGGTTGGGACCTTGGATGAGACCTTGATGAGCGAGGACCTTGCCGATGAGGCTTTAAACTTGGTGGTATCCGGAATTGGTCCCCGGGTCGTCCGAAGATGAGGTAATTCCGAAGTTCGGTTTAACCGAACATGTGCTTCGGATTAATGTATGCCTCATGGCTGCCCATGGTATTTTAAGTGCGAAGTTGTGCTGACGAGGCATGTGGAGCGTGAAGAATGTGGGCGTGCCGTGGGGTGCGTATCCCTATTTGCGGCAAACGCATGTGGGTTCCCATGATGGGGAACGGGTTCGAACCCGTTTACTGTTGTCGCCGGCCCTTACAGCGGGTCGACATCCGGGCCTATATGGGCCGGTGTGGTCTTGGGCCGCTAGGGCCGCAGTGTGCTCTTCGGTTCGAAGTGAGCGTTCCGTGTTGCCGTTGATAGTTATGACGCCCAAAGGACCAGGCATTTTTAGCTTAAGGTACGCGTAGTGCGGAACGCCATTGAATTTAGCGAACGTTGTTTTGCCGAGGAGGGCGTGATAGCCACTGCGAAAAGGTACTATCTTGAAGATCAAGTCCTCGCTTCGGAAATTATCCAGAGATCCAAACACCACTTCGAGTGTCACGGTGCCCGTGCAGCGGGCCTCCACTCCTGGAATGACCCCTTTGAAGGTGGTGTTACTGGGTTTAACCCTTGATGGATCGATCCCCATTTTCTTCACTGTATCCTCGTATATCAAATTGAGGCTGCTTCCTCGGTCCATTAGGACTCTAGTGAGGTTGAATCCATCGATGATGGGGTCCAGCACTAGGGCTGCGGACCCTCCATGGCGTATACTGGTGGGATGATTCCTGCGATCGAAAGTGATCGGGCAGGCTGACCATGGACTGAACTTCAGCGCTATTGGCTCGATGGAGTATACGTCCTGTAGCGCTTGCTCCCTTTCCTTCTTCGGTATGTGGGTTACATAGATCATGTTTACCGTCTTGACCTCAGAAGGGAAGGGTTTCTGGCCTCAACTATTTGGCCTGCGGGGCTCGTCATCGTCCTCGCTTCTTGGGCTTTTGCCCGAGTCTTCGGCTGTGAGTTTGCCGGCCTGTTTGATCACCCAACAATTTCAGTTGGAGTGGTTGGCGGGCTTCTCTGATGTGCCGTGGATCTAGCAAGACCTGTCCAGAATTGTGTCCAGCCTAGACGGGCCATCACTGTTGCCTTTAGGGGCTTTCTTTTGGGTTCCGGACTTCTGGTTTCGGAATCCGGCATTTACTGCCGTATCCTCACCCTCGCCGTCATTGTGGCGATGTTTATTCTTGCTGCGTCGGGGCTCGAAGGTACCAGGTGTGTCTGGGTTGGTGTTCTTGCGAGCAAGCCAACTGGCTTCACCCGCGCAAAAGCGGGTCATCAGGGAAGTAAGGGCTGCCATAGTTCTTGGTTTGTCCTGGCCGAGCTGCCGTACAAGCCATTCATCCTTGACACTATGCTTAAAGGCAGCCAAGGCTTCGGTATCCGGACAGTCAACAATCTAATTTTTCTTAGTCAGGAATCGGTTCCAAAATTGCCGGGAAGATTCTCCGGGGTGTTGTGTGATGCGATTTAAGTCGTCAGCATCCGGAGGCCGGATATAGGTACCCTGGAAGTTTGCTCGAAAAGCATCCTCAAGCTCTTCCCAGCAACCTATAGAGTCTTCGGGAAGGTTGTTCAGCCAGTGTCGAGCTGGGCCTTTAAGCTTGAGCGGTAAATATGTAATGGCGTGGAGGTCATCTCCTCGCGCCATGTGGATGGGTAGGAGGAAATCCTCTATCCATACGGCTGGATCTATGGTTCCCTCATATGATTCGATGTTCACAGGCTGGAAGCTTTCTAGGAATTGGTACTGCATTACCCTCTCTGTGAAGCACAGGGGGTGTGCGGCACCCCGAACTGGGGCTACGTTGCGACGGAGGTCTTCGGCCATCCTACTCTGCTGCTGCTCCCGGACTTTATTGTTTCGGTTTAACCGATCGTAGTATCCTTCCCGGTATGCGGGCGGATCTTCTCTGGGTCCGTAGATGGACCTGTTACGGCCTCCACGAGTGTCTAGGTCATGGCGGAGGTCATACTCGTAAGTAGACCGCACCTGATCCTTGTCGTGATGGCGAGGTGGGGCGACTGGATGTTCGGCCTCGTCAGCTTCCCTGTCCCGCCCTCTAGGGGGTTGGTTTGGCTGTTCGGCATTTGTATACGTTGGGCGTGTTGGCTCTATAGCCTCATGGTCGAACTGGGCAATAGCCTTCGTTTAGGGTAACTCCTGGTTGGGTGATCTCGGCCGTACCCCTCTTCGGTAGCTAGGACTTTAGTCCATCGGTCGTTGAGGGTTTCCTGTTCAGCCTTGATTTTGCGTTTTTGCTTCTTTAGGCTACGGGCGGTGGCTAAAAGCTTCCGCTTGAACCGTTCTTGCTCCAGAGGGTCTTCGGGGATGATAAAATCATCCTCCCCGAGACTGGCTCCTTTTCAGAGAGTGGGAGGTAGTTGCAATCCTTGGTGTCTTCGTGGCTTTCTGGATTGAGTGGGTCCTCCTGCCCCGTGGGGTCATCCTGATGATGCTTGTTGGCTGCGTCTCCAGCGAGGTCATCCGTATTATTTACGGTGTCGGCTCTGTCGAGTCTACGTTGCTTGCGTGGCTTCGACGTGGTTTTGATCGACGGCACTATTTTTGGCATTTGGGAGGCTCGTCTCTGGGCTTACCTCAGTCCTGCTCGGGAGTGCCATTGCCGTCCTTTGGGTTGTCGACCATGTAAATGTCGTAGGTGGATGTGGCCGACCAGCGGCCCATGACGGGGGGACCAACCTCAGCATTAGCCGCGGTTATGTCCTCCTCGTCCATGTGTTCGGCATTCTCTGAATTATAGTCTAACATATCGGTTAAATCATCAATTGTTGCTACCAAATGGGTGGTGGGTGGGGCGCAAAATTCCCTGTCGAACGCCTCGAAGGGTCGGTGATTGAAGGCGGAGGGTCGGTTCTACTGGATAGTCATTTTCTGAATTCGTTCTAGCGCCTCATTCAACATATCGAGGGTTGCCAGACCTGAGGGCTCTAGGCCAGACTTTGTGGTGTCGAAGCGGAGGTTGGTCTGTGACTCAACCGGCCCTTGCTGCCGGAGGGACCTACCTCCAGGATTCGGGACCAAAACCTCGAGGGGCACCGGATTGTCCTCGGAAACTGAGGGTGTGCTTTGACCCTCCTGCGTGCCTTCCACGCCAATGTTTGAGGTCCGGTCATTTTGGGTTGGGGGCGACCCCTGGACGCTATTCACCGATTCAGGGTGCGGGCTCGAGTCCAGCAAGGTGTCGTAGGGGAGGAGCTTGGCCGAGATCGAATCTTGGCTTCTGACCTCTGTTTCTGCCTCGAGGGCCGGGGATAAATCCTCCGCCGATGTGAGTTTGGTTTACGGTGGGGTAAGGTCTCCTCTCTCAGGGAGTCCTTCCTGGCTCAAAGCCGTTTGGTGGACAGGGGCCGATTCATAGATCGGATCGGAGGTGTACGTCGGAGCAGGTGCGGCAAGGCCTATGGGGGTGGTGAATCCGGTGAAAACCAAATCCCCCCGCGCGTCAGTAACGTACTCCAGATTGCCGAATCGAATCTGGTGTTCGGGAGCGAAGTTGTCGACCTAGTCAAGACGGCCGGTCGAATCAGCATGCAGTACAATGCTGCCAAAAGCGAAGAGTTGTCCAGGGACGAAGAGATCCATGGAACTGATGTCCTCTCCAAGGACTAAGCAAGCCATCGATCCTTCCGGTGATCCAACTGCGGAACTTTCAATGAAAGCACCAATGTCGGTGTGAAAACCGGCAGACCTCGGGGTAGGGGGTCCCGAGCTGTGGATCTAGGATTGATGGGTAGCAAGGGACGACGAACACAGTGTTTACCCAGGTTCGGGCCCTCTCGAAGAGGTAATACCCTACGTCCTGCTTGGTTGTATTGATTGTATAATGTGGTTTATAGAGTAGATCTACCTCGAGATCAGTATGAGCTAAACCCTTGGCTACGGGGGGATGAAGATAGCTCTAACCCTAATGGCTACAACCCTCGGTTTATATAGACACCGATAGGGTTAGGGTTACCGAAGATAGATTACAACAAGAAGGAAAGAGATCTCGTCCACCCTTGACTTGGAGGGCACACCACGGCTTCACAGGTCTCCGGTCACCACACGGCTCCACCAGTCCGGCCCATGCACAATGGGCCATCGCCCCGAGGACCCCTTAGTCCATGGCTCCCTCACCTGGCACCATTGTTGTAGAAGCATCGGGGTAGCTGAAGACGCGTGCTGCGGAAGCTGCTCCTCACAAGCTGGGCGACTTCGGAGGCCGGTTGAGCTCATGAGGCCCACCGGGCTCGCGAGGGTCCGGAACCTCCTCCGACATGACCGCCTGGCGCCTGGCCTCGTGAGCCGTCAGAGCACACTACGTGAAGCGCTGGTACAAGGCGCCCATGTTCAACAGGCCAAATGGCATGCAGATGTAGTTGCAGGGGTAGCCCCCAGGGCCGCCGATGTGGGACGACCATAAGAGGTCCTGCTAAGCGACCCTGTTAAGGCCTGGGATGTTGACGCAGACGCACAACATGTCAGGGGCCACAGCTGCACTGGGAGGCCGTACGGGGTGGCGCTCACTATGCATGGCCCTTGCCTCCTGAAGCTCCTGGATCTCCTTGGTGATGAACTCTCGCGCACATGGCGCCTCGCGCTGTGCGTCTTGCTCGTGGGGATGCAAATCAAAGCACGCCTCCAAGTGGTGCCCGAGCACCTCCCTCATCGCGCTGGTTAGGTCAGAGGCCCTCCAGAGGAGAGCCCCCGAGCCCATCCTAAGGGGGGCGCCGGATGTGCCTTCCTATGCAAGAGGAAAGGGCGCCCCAGCAATGGGCTCGAGGCCCGAGGCACCGCCAGTGGACACCTCGGGCGCCTGACGGCTCTTGTGGAGGAGCTGCTTCTTCTTCTTGGGGGTTGCCTCAAGAGGCGGGGGGGCCACCCTCATCGTGAGTTTTCAGCCGCCGCAGCCTGATAGGCACGCTCAAGGGAGCAGACTTCGTCCTTCTCATCACAGGCAACCGTGATGATGCCGCCGCACCCTGTCATCTTGAGGACGTTGTAACCATGGTGAGTTGCTGCCATGAACTTGGCGAGGGCCGGGTACCCGAGGATGGCGTTTTACGGGAGGCCGATGTGGGCGACATCGAAGTCGATGAGCTCAGTGTGGTAGTTGTCATGCTTGCCAAAGGTGACAGGGAGACGTCCTTGGCAAAGGGTCATGGTGGAGCCATCGGTAACCCCAGAGAAAGGCTTGGTTGGCAGGAGCTGGTCATAAGGCACTTGGAGCGTCATGAATGTCTGGACAGAGGGAACGTTGAGCCCCGCGCCATCATCGATGAGGGTCTTGGTGACGAGGACGTTGTTGATGGTCGGCGTGCAGAGCATGGGAAGCGCACCAAGGGCGGCCAAGCACTTGAGTTGGTCTTTGGAGTCGAAGGTGATGGCGTGCTTCGACCACCTAAGGGGGCGCGTCACCTCAATCTTTGGGAGGGCCGCGTTCACCTCACGAGAGAATTGCTTGAAGTTGCGATGTAAAGCGGGGACCAGAGCACCTCCCAGAATGCAGGCGATCACCCGAGGCTCCTGGAAGCCCCCAGCCCCATCATCCTGCCGGTTGTCATCATTCCTCCTTGGCGGCGGCGACAGTGGAGGGAGGCTGGCATTGCCCTGAGGACGCACCTCACGAGGCTGGTCACGCCAGGGGCCGTCGCGAGGCTCATCACGCCAGCGGTCCTCGTGAGGCTGGTCGCGCCAGTCCTGGCGAGGGCCGTGGTTGTGCCAGCGGCCTCCATTGCGGCCTCCTCCACGGCCATAGCCACAGTCACCTCGCTCGGGGCGGCGACCAAGGTGCCCCTCGCAGAGGGCCCTGAGCCCCTCGCAGTCGTTGGTGTTGTGGTTGTGGACGTTGTGGAAGATGCAGAACAGGCGGTTGGCCCTGGGGGGTTCGTCGTGGTCACGGCCGCGCTTCATCTCAGGTTCGGCCGCAGGCACAGCGGGGTCCTTGCGCTTTGCCTCCTTAGCCTTGGCCTACTTGTCTTCAGGATCGGCCTCCGAAAGCTCAAGGAGGGAGAGGCTGCCTTCCTCGGCCCTTGTGCACTTGTTCTCCATGTTGAACATCTCCAGGGCCAAGCATAGGTCCTCGTGAATGGCAAGCTCCTCCTTCATCTTGACGTCCTGAACGCCATCAGAGAACGCCGAGATGATGGCCTTGTCCAACGCCTTCGGAATCTTGAGGCGAACGTTTGTGAAATGTTGTATGTACTTGTGCAAGGTTTCGCCCGGCTGCTGCTTCACGCGCCACAGGTCACGCACTGCGGGAGCACGGTCCCGGGTGCCCTGGAAGTTGGTGATGAAGCACTCGCGGAGCTCGTCCCAAGAGGAGATCAATCCCTCCAGGAGGTTCAGGAGCCAAGAGTGTGCGTCGTCCTTGAGGGCCATGGGGAACCAGTTCGCCATGACCTTCTCATCACCGTTGGCTGCCTCGATGCTTAGCGCGTAGAGCTGGAGGAACTCCGTGGGGTCGGGGGTGCCGTCGTAACGTGGAGGCAGGTCCAGCTTGAACTTGCCGAGCCAGATGACACGGCGTAGCTCCAGGGTGAAGGCACGACAGCCCGCCGCACTCACAGGTGCGGGCCACATGGGTGGAGCTCGGTCTTGACGCCCGCGCACCGCAGAGTGCGGCGGCACGCAGTCCTGGTGCTTGCGTCGTGGTGCTGGGAGCGCACGCGCATCGGCTTGCGGCCGCTGGACCACCTGGTAGCTTGCTTCATCATGCGCCAGCGCTCCGCACGGCGGGTCGCATTGGGGCGCATCACGCCGGGGCTCGGGGTCGGTGCCGCACAAAGGACGAGGAGGAGGAGTGCCATGAGCAACGTCGCCCGCCTGGGACGGTGGGGGAAGGAGCGAGCGGGATGGTGCAGGGGCTTCACCGGCGGCGTTGATGAGCTCTGTGATGCGGCCAAGCCAGTCGTCGTAGCGGTCGTGGCTGGGCGGTAACGCAGCAGTTCGTGCGCCATGAGCAGCGCATCCTGCGTGTTTGCCGGCCCGCGGCGGATGTGGGAGGATGACGCCGTGGTAGGAGTAGGCGACGGAGTAGCTGTGCGACCATCACGCAGCATGGAGGGTGGGAGGGACGAATCCTTCTTCTCATGAGCAGCAGGGTCAGTGGCAGCGTTGGCCACGGGGAAGGCAGAGCGGCGAGGAGCACCGTTGCCCACGGGTGCCGTCTGGGCGACACGAGTGGCCCTACGCTCGGCACGGACACGGCATGCGTCGGCCATGGGAGTGACAAAACGGAGGTGAAGCGGAGGTGGAAGAAGGACTTCGACACCCCCCTACCTGGCGCGCCAAATGTCGGATTCAGGGCTCCGCAGACCCAAGAAGGTTCGAACTCTGGGGCGTGTGTGAAGATCTCAACCTCACCGGCCTCTAGCTCGTCGCCCTACTGCCTAGCCTCGCCGAATACGTACTCAAGCAGGGACAAAGATGGACACTGCAGTTTACCCAGGTTCGGGCCACCTTGCGGTGTAAAACCCTACTCCTACTTTGTGGTGGATTGGCCTCACGAGGAGGTTTGAGGATCAACTAGTACAGTGGGTGAGCTGCCTCGGGAGGGCTCAGGGGGTGAGAATGAGTCGACCCCTTCTACGGTGGTGGCTAACCTATATTTATAGTGGCCTCGGTCCTCTTCCCTCAAAACTTAGGCGGGAAGGGATCCCACAATGGCCAATTCGAAAGGGGACAGGTAGTACATCTTATCCCGACGAAAGGTGGTCTTCGCCTGCAAAGCTTCTGGTCGTGACGCAGCAGTGGGCTCGGCGATGACATCCGTCCTACCGAGCTCGTGGTCTTGGTCTTGTTGCACTGGAATGGAAACCTTTGGAGGGCTCCTTGGGAACCCATGTCTGTCCTTGCTTCCGTAGCACCGAAAGGGAAACTGTCTCCTCTACGCCCGCTGGCGCCCGCCTGGCCTTGGTCGTCATGGCTCATGTCATCTCAGCCTCGGGAGGCTAGGTACCTGCATAGAAATCTCTGCTCCTCGGGAGGCCGCCTGGGGAGGCCGCTCCCTCTGGAGGTCTTGGTGTCGTCGGCCTCGCGGGGCCAGGGGGCCCTCGCGAGGGTCTTGTCTTGGAGGCCTTGCTGCTGGGCCATACCAGGCCGTCAAGGGAGCCATGCTATGGGCCGCAGGCAGGCAAGTGTGGGTACCCTGGTACCCAGAATGCCGACAGCCTCCATCAAGCATATATCTGAAGGTTGGTGACCATCTATTTGTCAGCATCCCTGGGACGTCAAGCATTGGAATGCCCACTAAAGGAGAAGTTATTGATCACGAGGTCATCACTGTTGTCGGGCTCGAAGTTGTTGATGAACCACGCGCCAGCAGCAGTGGATCCAAAGAACATCAGCTCCTCAAGTGCATGGGCGATAACTTTAAGAAACCCCAAGCACACTACTGTATCCGAACGAAGAGCTTGAACTCTAGGGCGGCTGTTATCGGCAAGGCAGAAGAAGTGTTCCAGAAGCATGTGGAGGAGACGCAGATCTGGTATTCGGAGTGCCTTCAAGATTTCAAGGACCGCCAAAGGCAGCTCGCCATCTAGTACGAGAAATTTGTTTTGAAGAAGGCCAAAGCCTATAATGCACAAGAAGCGGCCGTGCAGAGGATATCAGCAGCCGATGCAAGTTGAACAAGCGCAAGATAAGCCTTGACGATCATGAGGAAGAGCTTCCCGCTCGTGAAGAGGTGCTTGCTGCCGAACTTCACGGCAAGGATGAAGAGATCCAAGCTCTCCTTGCACAACAGTCTTAGGAGCTCGAGCAAAAGCACAAAGAGGCGACTGAGGCTCAAGCTACGGATCATGCCTTCAACACTGCTGAAGTTGCAGAGACCGCCAAGAATGAACTGTAGGGCAAGGTGAAGAAGCTTGAGAAGAGCTTGTCGCCAGCAACAAGGAGATCTTGGCTCTCAAGCCTGACATGGAGAAGACAGCTTACACCTTGGCGGAGCTGCAAACCTCACGGTCTGCCAAGAACCAAGATGTCACTAAAACCAATGATGGCATTGCTGATCACAAGCTTAAACTGACCACTTTGGAAGGAACCCTTGAAGGCACCAAAGAACGGGAAAAAGTTCTATTGAAGGACATCCCGACCAAGGAGGCTCTGCTTGAGAGCACTGCAAACACCTTCAACGAGCTCATAGGCACATACAAGCTTTGGACCGACCATCTCGTGGCGACTGCAGCAAACCTCACTACATTGCTATCTGCCATGGGCTGGTCGGAATACCGCTTCTCCACCACCAGCGCCAGACTCACTTTATTCTTCAAAAGACTTGTCAAGGCGTTGGAGAAGCACCACGAAACTCGAGCTGCACATCTTGCTAGCAAATCCCGCGGGCTTTGCTGGGACGTCCTCTTCAAGGTTCTCGTCAAAGTGGTGTACCAGAACTCTGGCATTGATCTCACCAAAGTCTTCACCAGCCTACCGAAGGGAGCCGACACCAAGGCCGCCGAAGAGCTTGTCGCGCCGGTCGTCGACAGGGTTGGCCAAATCCCTAGGACTGGGGGCTAGCAGAGGCACTAGCCCCCTTGCATCATCTTTGCCGCCAATGTAGTCCATGTGGAAGACAAGTTTATCTCAAGTTAGAACTGCATTTGGCTTCTGATGTAATATAATTTGTGTTGATGAGTAAATGAAATGCTATCTCACTTGTCTTATTCTGTCTTTGCATGATTTTTATACCCTATGCTTGCCGAAAACTTGCCTGTACACACACTCTTGCCACGAGCGCTTGAGGAACGGATCCTTAGCAGCCTGTTGGAAGTGCCGCTGCCGGCAAGGTTACGCTTGACGATCACAGCGTAGCTACTTAAGTTGTTGAGCGGACTCAAAACAAAGTAAGAGCACGGTAGATCATGACAAGGTTCCTTAGCATGAAAGTTTCTCATATAAAGGCCAAAATCGTTCAATGAGAATTTTTTGACTGGGAACTGTGGGACAACACCCCCACAGGAAATCAAAAGTTTATTAATAATAAGGGGAAGTACAAGTACAAGGATTACAAGATGTAACCAAGGAGGCTAACCTAAAAATAAAAAGCAACAAAAGACCTCAAGGAGGTAGAAAAGAAATCCATCTTAAGAGCTCATCCTTAAAAGCAGATTTAATTTTGTGCTGCATAAGGGAAATGTCATGAATGAAGGCACATCTCCATTTGTTAAACTGGGCCCTTTCATTCCTAAACACTTTGCCATTCCTGATGATCCAAATATTCCAGCAAGCAATGAAAACCACTTCAGTGAAGAATGGTTTGTCAAATTCCCTTCTAGCCTGAAGGACCACCTCATTCATTGAACCACCATTTGACCAATCAATCTAAAGATAATTCCACACCCTCGTACTGAAATTGCAGTTAAAGAACAAGTGATCCCTGGTCTCTCTTGTCTGCATAGGGCAAAGCACACAATAGACCCCATCCTCAATATGCCAATGTCTCCTTTCCACCATATCCCTTGTGTTTAATCTGTCCATAATGAGCGTCCAAGCAAACACTTTTATTCTGAAAGTGCAGGTAGACTTCCATATCCAAGTAAGCAGAGGATTAAAAGATTGTGATGAATGCATGTGTGAGTAAAACATCTTTGGTTTGTAATCCTTAGTATATCCCTGCCAGTACCAAGTGTCCTTCAATCTTGCATTTCTACTATGAGACACCATCAGAGACTGCAAGGTGGTTAGATCCTCATAAGCCTGCTCTGATAGGGGAAGGTGAAACCTTTCAATAAGGTCTTGAGTAGCAAAAACCTATTTAACTATTATCCAAGGATCCTTAGCATAAGAAAATAATCTAGAATACCTGGTCTGCAAAGTAGTAACCTCATCACCAATTTTCCAGTGACCAGACCAAAAGAGTGCAGTATCTCCCTCATTGATTTGAACCCATGAAGAGTCTCTGAATTGCTGCATCACTTTGCATATGTCCTTCCACCAGAAAGAGCCACAGTCACTTGTTTCTTGTGGCACCCTGCCATGATAGTAAGAATCCCATATTAAAGATACCCAGGGGAGATCTTTCTTATTCAGAAAATTGTTTGCATGCTTAAGCAAGAGAGCAATCTCTGCACCCCCAGGTTTAGGATTCCAAGCCCCCCTTACTCTTAGGCCTACAAATAAGATCCCAAGCAGCCAATGATGGAGCATGCTCATCCGTATGTTTCCTCCAAAGGCACTGTCTTTGTATCCTTTCCAGCTGCTTCAGAATACCAGCAGGAATAGCCAGGCTACAAAGGAAAAAGATGGGCATGGATGACAAGGCAGAATTCAGGAACTGCAATCTTTCCCCTTGATTAAGAAAAGAAGAACTAGCAGACATTCTTCTCTCTATACAGTCCACCATAGGCATGAAATCAATCATATTTGGTCTGGTAGTTCCTACTGGTAGACCTAAATATGTAAAAGTCATTTTCCCAATTTGACACACAAAAGCTGCAGCAAGTTTAGTCATAGAGGCAGGGTCAACATTTATTGGGATGATGAATGATTTACAATAATTCACATCCAACCCAGTTGATTGAGAAAAGACCTTGAGCATGTCCTTCAGAGCAATGAGCTAAGCTTTGTCTGCAGGAAAGATAATTAAAGTATCATCTGCATACTGAACAATTGGGTAATCCTGATGATGTAAAGGTATACGTAAGTGTAGTTTGCCTCTTCTATGCATGTCATTAACCACTGTCTGCAGTAAATCAGCAGCAAGGACAAAAAGAAGTGGAGAGACAGGGTCACCCTGTCTGAGTCCCTGTTTACAAAGGAACTTTCTCCCAGGCACAGCATTGAGCAAGACTGAAGATGTGCCAGTAGAGAGCAGTTGTTGCATCCAAACATTCCATTTTTCATTAAAGCCTTTATATCTCAAGATTTGAACAATGGCCTCATGTTCCAGAGTGTCAAAAGCTTTCTCAAAATCAAGCTTAAGTATGACAATAGGTATCTTGGACTGATGGCACTGATGTAAGTACTCAAAGGTCCAACCAATGCAATCCTGAATTGTTCTACTCTTAATAAAACCATATTGGTTCTTATGGATGCATTGCATGATCATACCTTGGAATCTGTTAGCTGCCATTTTGGAGAGAAACTTCAAGCCCATCCCATTCAAGGATATAGGTCTGTAGTCTCAACCTTCCTCTGGTGCCATCTTTTTAGGAATTAGAGTGATGTAAGACCCATTAATATTCTCAAGAGCAGCAATACCATCATAGAAAGCCTGAGCTAACTCATAAAAATCTTTAGAAATGATGTGCCAACATTTCTTAAAGAAGAGGCCATTGAAGCCATCAGGCCCAGGAGCTTTATCTATTGGCATGTGTTTCACAGTGTTATCCATTTCTTCCTTCTCAAAAGGTTTGGTTAGCACATCAAGCCCCTCAAATAGGAGTGAGTAAAGCAGATAAATCAAAACCCATCAGAATCCCTCTTGAAACTCCCATTCTGTTCTTAAAATAATTCCAGATAACCTCGTCCATCTGAGAGTGTTCTGTGACCACAGTGCCATCAGGTAACCTCAAGCTAGCAATTGAATTCCTCCTGTGTCTCTCAATGGCCATTGCATGAAAGAACTTTGTGTTTTCTCCACCTACTTTTATGTACCTAATAGTACATCTCTTCTTCCAATATAAAAATTGAAGATGAAGCAATTTTCCACATGAAGTTTAACAATCTTTCTAAAGTTAAACTCAGGTCTAAATAAAGGCCTAAGTTCTTCCAACTCATCCAAAAGCAGTACCACTTGATTGCATTTTGCAATCAGATCTTTGAGCTTGGAAACATTCATCTACCACCTCTTGAGGCTCGTACTCACAGCCTTGAGCTTATCAGCAATTCTAGTAGTCATATGGCCTTTCCTTGAAAATTTCTGCCATGAATTCTCCACACACTCCATAAACCCCTCAAGTTCTAGCCAATAATTTTCGAAACTAAAAAGATTGGATTTTGGAATAGATGTTTGATTGTGACCACACATGGTACATGATCAGATGCAGTTCTTGCTAGAGGAATCACTTCAGTCATAGGGTAGTGAGATGTCCAATCCACAGAAGTAAAGAACCAGTCTAGCTGCTCCAAGAGAGGGTTGTCCTGCATGTTTGACCAAGTAAAGGATCTTCCTTTGAGAGGCAATTCCAAGAGACCCAGGTGTCCAATGATCTCATTAAAGATAAAAATGTCATTTAAATCACCCCCAAGCAAAATTTTGTTTTCAATGGACCTAATAAAATTAAAATCCCCTACCAGGAGCCAGTGCTGCCCCAAGGGGATGTGCAAGTTATAAAGCCAACTCACAAACATATCTCTTGCTTCACCCTGACAAGGTCCATAAATAGAGACCAAAATCTATTGCTCATTATTTTGCCTAGAAACAAATTCAATCACCACAACATGCTGATGAACTTCCAAAAGTGTCCCCACAAAAACTGAGGAATTCCATACAACAAGGATCCCCCTAGAAGCACCCATAGAGGGAGAAAAAGCAAAGCAGTCAAACCTCTTAGGACAGAAGTTTCTAATTGCCCTAATATCAAAAGAGGTGTATTTGGTTTCCTAGAAACAAGCAATAGCACACTGGCTCTCCTCCATTTTCTGTCTCACTGCCCTTTGCCTAGCCTCGGCAATTAAACCTCTGACATTCCAGCACAAAACATTCCAGTTTCTACATGAATTACTCATAAAGATAGTTCATAATAAGAGCAGTAATCCACATGGCACACAATGCCACATGCAAATAAACAACACTGAAGACTGTGACATAATTATTACACAAAAGCTTCTCATAAGGTCGCTATGGAGCCAATTCATGGAAGATGGGTTGAAAACCATCTCTCTAGACTGAGCCCCTTATACACCTTCTGATAGAAGTTTCAATAATTGGAGTTGGCGCCAAGGTCTTGCACGGCCTCCTAGCTTTTTGGGCTTGAGCAGAGAAAGAAGCAGGCTCATGAGATGTTGGTTGCTGCTGTAAATCCTCAGAGAAAAGTGCCCTAGCGACAGGCCTCGCTATTTCCTGCTCTTTCCAAGCAAGCAATGGAAGACCATCCTGCTGAAAGGCCAAATCCCAATTTCTCTTTGGAAGAACAACAGGTGATGCCAGTTGCATAAACAAAGGCTTTGGGACTTCAAAAACTATTGGTGCTTGCAGAAGATTCTCAAAAGATCTCCTCCAAACCATCATCGGAGGCAGAGGAGGCCCAAATGGCACACAAACTAGCTGAACATCCACAACTAGCGGCTGATAAACAACTGGCAGCTGATAAACAACAATGGCCCAATTGTTAAGCTCCACTGCAGCATGAAGATCCACCATATCCACAGCTGGTTCATCCGGCTGCTCATCTGCAACTATTATGACTGGAAATGGCTGAACCTACTGAGCCTCAGAGCTTGGGTGATCAGAGAGATCCAGTACCATTCACTCTTGATCTTGCAGTACTGGCTGCTCTTCAGCATCGTTCCAATTGCCCCAGTTGTCATCACCATCTTCAGCAGGTGTCGGCTGCTCAGGGGGGTGGAGGCACATCATTCCACCCCATGGCCAGATAGGGGGCAGAATAAACAGTGGCATCTCAGGAAAAGGCACACCAGGCAACATATGAGGATTTCCGTTGATGGGCGTCCAGTCTTCATCTTGCGGCATTTGTTCTGCAAAGTTGGCTCCAAGAATATAAGGAGGAACTGTCCAAGACACCCGAGCTCCTCCCCAAGCCGCATAATCCATAAAAGCCACATCACGAGGCACAAGAATATCCTCAGGAAAAGTTGCAAACACCAAAGTTCTGACAAGATAGGGATTCTCACTATTCCAATGATGAAACTTCCCAAAAGTATTGGCTGTCGCTCTGATATTCTCAATTTTACGAAGATCCAGAGGGATTCCAAGAAACATAAGCAAACCCTGACGAAAACCCTGAGCCCCACGAAAACTTTCTCCCTCATCATGCTTCATAAACCGAACAAAGCGATCATTCCGTAATGCTTGAGGCGGAAGTTGAAGTAGAGCAAAATGAACTGCAGCATCTCTAAGCTCAAAATGACCTGCTGCCCTAATCCACGGATGAGCTGATCGCACCAAAACACTAAGAGCATCAAGCCACTCAACCACCTCCTCCCTAGCGGCTCCAATCTGATCGGGTGGACAAATAGGCATTACCTCAACAAGCATGAACTCCTCACGGTGACGCACAATTGGGGTATGTGGCATCACAAAAGTCCTCGGCATACGAGCTTCACCATCATCCACAATATGATGGCCCGCCGGCATGTACTGCAGCGGGTCGAGGTGGAAGTTGGCCATGGGGGAGGGCCGCGAAGGAGGTGAGCACGATGGAGGAGGAGGCGTTTCCGGTGGAGCGGTGGATGGTGTCTTGGGACCGGGGCTGATGGAACAGGACGGGGTGGTTAATGCAGAAGAGCAAGAGAGGTCCAAGCTGGGTAAAGGATCGGTCAGAGAGATAGTCTCGCAGCCAACTGTGACAACCTCGGAAGTCACAACGTTACCGGATGTTGGTTGCCAAACCAAACCCAAGATCTTGGCAAAACGGTTGCAATCTCTCCTGACGTGTCCAACCCGAGAACAACCAATACAGATTAAATTTGATGTGCACGATGAAGCAAAATGCCCTTTCCGTAGACATGTCTGTCATGTAGAGATTTCATCAACCATTGTTGTATTCATTCGGTGAAAATCCTCATTGGCCTGCTGAGAGGAAGGCACAACCACATCCGGAGGCCCAATCGACGACAGATCAGCCCATGTAGATTCCACTGGGCCCGTGGCATGCACAGTTGGTGACCCAACAGGCCTTGTGATGTCCACATTTGAAGCAGCAGAAATCCCGCCCGAGGATGACGGCGCCCGATCTGCTGGTCCAACCAAATCTTGCACCGTGCCAAAAGAAATAGATGGTGTCGTCGTCCACTAGAGATTAACCGGCGGCGTAGGGTGAATGATGACCCTCTCATTATGAGGGATAGAATAGCCAGCTAATTCTGTTGTTTCAATGCAATTTTGAGTAGCCGGATAGTGATAACCACGACAAGCCGGATAGTTTTGAAATGTTGCAAAAGATAATTTCTTGCTTACAGAACGATCAGATCAAACTGAAGACTTTGCCGGCTTAGAATGCATGGCAATCAGACCAAGAGCAGCTCGGCGTTTGGAAGGACTAACAATGATCCACTCCGCACCACATTCCATTTTCCAGATCTTAAACTCACGAACCCAATTTGGACCACCATTACCCCACAGGTGAAAATAGCATTTAAAGTGATCACAAGAGAAGGAACATAGATTGAGAATAATCATCCCTACTTCTTTGCAGCAGACATGAAAACCAAAAACATTATCCTTGATCAAAAACACCAAAAACTCAATTGCCGAACGTCCAATTGCAGCCGCTACTGAATCCTCATTGAGACGAAAATCATGACGGCCAAAGGACACAACCATAGTAAAATAGCCAGAGTCTTCCAAAGGATGCGCCGAAAAACCAGTAGATTGAAAAACCCTATCGGCAAAATCCAAACCCTTGGAGAAATCTAAGCCAAGGGTAGATCCATCATTGGAACCCATATTCTTGTAGATCCAGAGACGCCGGAGAGATTAAGTGGAGAGAAACTAAAATTTGGCGGCTAGTGGAGGAGATCACCGGAGGGTGGTGGAGATCGCCGGGGTGGGTGGGAGAGACATACAGCCAATACTTCGTTGATTAAAGCCCGGTGATAAAGATAAGAATAAACCTGTTGTTGGCTTCAAAGTTTTTCAACTTAGCTTTTTCTTTGTTGTACTTCTGGTCATAAAATGATAACTTGAACGTCATTCGGTGGTGTCCACACCATCACTCCCCCTGGGAAACGTGCATGCGAGGAACCCTTCTATCCTTTGACAAAAAGAAAGAAGAGAAAAGAGGAGGCTGGAGACCTTGACGGCTCATTAATCATTTCATACAAGGCAAAATGTAACACAACATCACATGAACACATGCACAATTTCACTATGCACAGGGTTTGCGCCTGGCTTTGTACAAAGGATTACATGTCTTGCTGTCGTGGGAAATCACAGCCACCTATGGGGCCATCAGCCCCTTTTGGTTCGGCAGAGGGGCTGAGCGCGTTGCACAAAGAGCGGAGGACCGTAGCGCAGTGCGGCAGAGATCACACGGGTAGTTTTACCCAGGTTCGGGCTGCCGCGAGGCTTAAAACCCTACTCCTGCTTTGGTGGATTGTGGTGGAAACGCAGCACTCTTGCCCGGCAGGGTTGCCTCGGGGCGAGAGCAGCTACGTGCGTATGAGTGTACAAGGTTCCGAACCCTTTTTCTGGTTGCCATGGCCCTCCTTTTATAGATCAAGGGGTTACCACAATGGCAAATTAGTCATTGTGTGCTGATTAGATAGCAAACAGTGCTATCATACCTAACTCTGCAGGCAGAGCAGAGCGCATTAAATGCGCCACTTAGTGTCACATCGTAGCCTCCCCAGCAAGCCTTGCTGGGCTGTTAGGCCACCTTTTCGCCTGTCTGCTTGACACGTCTCTGGACGGGTGTCATTTGGAGGTGGCTTCCTCTAGAAGTGGCTGCCATGTGTCGCATAACTGCCACTTAGTCACTTGGGGGCTTGACACCGCACCGATCGATGACTTGCGTCGCTGTGAGGTGGAACGGCGAAGCCTTGGCGGGATAGTTTGCTTCGGTAGTGCCCGGCAAGCCTGCCGGGATGGTCTTTAGGCTTGTCTTCGGGGCCACCTCGTCCTTGCCAGGCACGCCTGCCCAGCAAGGGAGGTTTCTCCTTAGCAGTGTCTTGGTCTTGGATGCTATAACTTAGCCCTTTTAGGCCTGTGCACGGTCCGGGCAACAGACCCATGGTTTGTTGCACCGACAGGAGCCCCCGGGCCTGGCCCGAACGCGCTGCCGGGCGTCGTCGGGGTAGGCCCTTTTCTAGTGCACAGGCAGGAGGGTAGCAGTTGCTTCGTCTTTTGAGATCTTCTTTGCTTCTTCATTAACCTGAGCCCAGGTCAGTTTCTGGTTCTTCCGCCCGTCGCATAACGCCAATTGTGGTGGGGGAGGATAATGGGCCACGATCCGCGGGCTGCCCACATCCCACGTTCACGGGGCGGTAACCGCCATCCCATTATTCTTCCCGCCTCGAGTGCTTCCGCCACGTGTATCGCATGCACTGGGCAGGGTTGGTGGCGGATGCAGAGGGCGCGGGAGTGAGCGCCGTGGCAGAAAGTAGGCGTCGCAGAATGGTGCAGGGGGTCGGCCTTGATTTCTCAAGCCGTTAGTGGCGAGGAGGAGCCGGACTGGCCGAGTGGGGCGGCCACCTTCACGGAGGAATCCAGCCCCCTGCCCCGTTCGCCGATAAAAAGGGGAGCGTGGGGTAAAGTGTTTCCCCACACTCCCTTCCCCTTCGGTTCCTGCAGCAGTTCTCGCCCGCCATGGCGAGAGGTCGGGGACGCGGCACTGCTCCAGCCACGGCGACGAGAACTTCTGCTCGACAGCGCCTCCCTACCCCCTTCGAAAATGCGGGGGCGGAGCCCACCGCGAGAGGAGGTGGGAGGGGGCGAGGTCGAGGTCGTCATGGCGCCCGGGGCCGAGGGGACCGGGGCGGTGCTACGGTTGTACCCCCGTCGGCCGCCCCTCCCCCGGTGGAAGGCCATGTTGGAGATCAACCTCTGGAGTTCATCATCAGACTGTACAAGCCTCCGCGCGGCTGTCTTCGTCTCCCCACTCCATTTGCACGGCTGATGTAGCTTGAGAAACCACGCTCATTGAAGCTGCACATGAGTGGCTGCGGGAATGGAGGCATGTGGGTGGATGTGGATTTCCCCGCCCCTCACGTCATGCTCTTCCGACGCGGCTGGAAGACCTTTGCATGCACCCATAGCTTGTCGGAGGGGCATGTCCTCCATTTCAAACTAATGGAGGTCGACCTGCTCTCCGTCAAGGTCTTTGGGTGCTCGGGTGCTCGCTTAGGGTGCTGCGCGGAGAGCTGAACCGATGACGAAAGCTCCTCCTCGAGCGACAGCGACAAGGAAGACAGTGATGGTGATGACGATGGCGCCAATGGGGAGGACGGTGACTCTAACTCAGGCGGCAGCACCACTATCTGCACCTGCATCCCGTCCCCAGCATGGAGATTCCTCGGGGAGTTGGATGCAGAGGTGGGGGTGGTGCTCCGCACTCCTGCAGTAGCCTTCCAGCTAGGCCCCGGCAGGCTTCCTCGCGGGCTACAGCTCCATTTGCCCTGCCTTGCCCTGCTAGCCCTGGTGGCGGTGGCTGGCAGGTCGTCCGTGCCGCTCTCTTCACCATCACCTTCGTCCGCGCACTCCTGCTCCTGTTGGGCCCCTTGACAAGGGGCCTGACAGGGTCAGGCTGGGCTTTTGCCCAGGCGCTCCTTTTGCCTTCTTCACCTTCTGGCGTAGTGCCTAGGAGAAGGAGGGCAAGAAAGACCATCACGGGGCACTTATCTTTTTTCAATCTAAAACATGTAGGCACTTGCCAAACTTTAGTCTAAATAATGTAATCTTCTTTATCCTTGTTAGTGTTCTGTAAGATCTGTACTTGTTCTTCTGCATATTAATGAAAAAGACAAGATTTGCCGGGCACTTGTGCATGTGTCATACTCATGCAGAGGTGAAATGCCTGTATACGTTCAAGTAAACAAGTTAGTTCTGGCAAGCTATCCTCCCGGTACCACCGAATTGTTGCCGTGAAGCTAAGCCTGCCGGGCACAAATCGCAAAGAGGGACCAGCCCCCCGCCAAGCCTTCTCCATCAAAGGCTGTTGGTGTTCTGGGAACCAGGGTACCCAGACTGGTGTCACACCCTAGCTAGTTCAGGCATTAGAGTGTTGCATCATGTTTAAGTTTTTCCAGAAACTTGAAATGGGGATGATAGAACCCCCAGCACCCCCTGGAAACAACTAGGGTTTACTAAAATCTTTTTCAATGAACCTGAAATGCCCTTCTAAAATGTCCATCATTTTTTTCTTGGGTTAGAACCTCTGCCAAAATTGGTTCACATTTTTCTAGGTCATCATAAGGTCATTGAATTAAATCATATGTAACCTGCATTTGGGCATTTAAATGCTAGTAAATATTTTAAATGTCCAAATAATCCCAAACTGAAATGTTCCATGTTGGTTATACTCTATTCAGTGGGCATGAGCAGTTTGGTGATTTTTGAAAGTGCCTAGGTATTTTTAGAAATGCCACAAACTTGCAGAAATTAGAAAACAGATATAAAAAAAGAAGAGGAAATACACTTACCTGGCAAAGTCACCAGCCGGCCCACCTGGCGGCCCAGCACTGTGCTGGCCCATGCCAGCCAGCTGCTTCATCCCCGCCAGGCAGGCAGGGAGGTGACGCCGGCGAGCGCGAGCCCGCCACGGCGCCAGCTGCTTGCAGCTCGAGCCGCTGGACGCGTGGACGTCCTCCACGTCGTCGCCTCGACCCCCTCGACACCTCATTCTCCCCCCTGCGCCTCTCTCTCGCTCTCTCCCCACCATGGCCGACGCAGCCGCAGCCGCGCCACCGTGAAACCCGCGTCCACCGTCGTCCCCGAGCCGCGCTGGCGTGTCCACGAGCTCCGTCGTCGTCCTCTCCATCGAGCAGACCGAGCCCCGAGCGCTCGTTCGCTTCGGAAGCACCGCAACAGCCCCGCCCGACCTCGCCGTCGCCAGAGATCCCTTTCGTCGTCACCACCGCAGCAGCTCGTCCCCGACCTCGCCGTCTGCTCCGTCGTGACCGCCGTGAGCTCAGCTACCTCCCCATCCTTTCCGTTCTCGCTCTCGAGCCCTGCATCGACTGCACCGAGCTCGGCCGCACCCGCCGCCGCCTCAGCACGTCGCCGTCGTGGCCACAGCCACGTTGGCTCGATTCCGAGCACGCCATCGTCTTCGCCGCACTTGCAGGAGTCCACAGAACCACTCCACGCACCTCGCCGTGCCCCCTAGCGACAAGCCCGAGCTCGCCCGAACTCCGGCAGCCGCACAGCTCGTCGCCGGCGTCGTTTCCGGCCACCCCAGCTCCACCCACTGCCACCACTCGACGCGGCTCACTCCCCGCATCACGTAGATGTGCTCCGCCGTCGCTTTGGTCGCCGGAGCACGAATCCCGCACTGCGCCGCCGTGTCTGGCATCGCCGGCGGCTAAACGCCAGCGGGTTTGACCCCGCTGACCCAGTTTGACCCCCCTGGGTCTATGACAGGTGGGACCTGCCTGCTAATTAACTTAGGATTAGGACTAACTAAAAATTAGTTAGACTTATGACACTGACACGCGAGACCCACTGGCCAGGTTTGACCTGGACCGGCCCCGTTGACTGCTGACGTCACCCTGACGCAATGCTGACGCAATAAGTATTTTCTGGATTTATTTTAATCAGGAAATTTCAAAAAACACCAAAAACTTCAAAAATTCATAGTAATTCAGCCGTAGCTCCAAATCAAACAAATTATATATGAATTTGGATCAGAAAAATCCAATCTTCCCATCTGTACTGGTTTCATGCATGTCAGAACACTTTAACCTTGCTGATTAGATGAAACAAGATAATGCATTAATATGACCTCTTATTTTGGGTTTGCATTTGAATCCTTGATTCAAATGAACTCAAACCAACCTGTTCTAAGATGCATTAGCCAAAACACACTCATTTTGCCATGTCATAGCATGCATCATATTGTTGCATATTGCCATGTGATGATTGTGTTTTGATGTGTTCTTCGTGGTAGGTTCTGTCTCCGAGGATATCCACGAGTATCCAACTGAAGGGCAGTATTCCACTACCACTCTGTCAGGCAAGCAACCCCATTGATCATTTCGATACCAACCCATCTTCTCGCTTCTGCTCTCGTTTACTGCATTAAGACAACGCGTTTCAAACTGCTGTGTGCTGCGGTAGTTGAACCCATATCCTCTGCATGACCTGTCATTGCCACAGTAACTAGATGAAACCCACTAGCATGTGTAGGAGTTGTTTGAGCCATGTCTGTGTTTCCTACCATGCTATGCCTGCTATGCTTAGAGTTGTGTCAGGTCTGGCTCATCAGGGTGATGAACTAGAGTGAATGGTTGTGTCGGTAATGAGAGTGAAGTGTTGAACATGTTTTGGTAAAGGTATTGATGGAAGGCCATGTAGGAGTACATGGTGGGTTGTTTCATTGAGGCCGTCCTTAAGAACTGAGATCTGTATGCGTGATTTAAGATTCAGCTACTACCACACGTTGGGCCCTGAAATATGACCCCGCTCGACTTACTGACCCCTCTCGTCCTCTGTCCAGGAGTTGCAAGTAGTTACTGGTGTTTGTAGTTGCTGGAGGCCGTGCGCAGCGCTGACCTTAGGGGTGGGCTGTGATGCGGTAGGCACGTGGCCGGTGTACCGAGTCACCCGTTTGGTGTCTCGGGAACCCTGCACACATCGTTTGGGGCCGTTGAGGACACCCCGGCCGGATTTCCTTGCGGATGGAACCCGAATAGGCGATAAACCTGGACTAGAGACTTGTGTGGTTAGTCAGGTCGTGGTCTACACCCACGTCGGCTTTCGCTTGAAGTCTGCCGAGCACATGTCGTGTGCAGACGCTAAGTGGTGGAGACATGTGTGATGAAGTACACCCCTGCAGGGTATAAAACTATTCGAATAGCCGCGTCCGCGGTAAAGGACTACTTGGTCGCTTATGCAGTTCATAGACAAGTTAATGGTTACTACTAAAAGACTCAAGATAAGTGTGAGTACCGCGGATGGCCCTCTCGTAGGATTACGAGGGAGGATCCACGGTGGAGTATTGTGATGGTGATTAGTGGACTCGTGTGCGAAAGCTAATTTCTCAAGTGGTGTCTCGTAGGATAGTGTAGCCAAGAGTCAAAGCTGGCTTGCTGCAATAACTCCACCACCCTTCTTGAGAATGTGCATATATATTAGGATCTGTTGTAAGACTTGCTGAGTACCTTTGTACTCATGTTGCTTTAATAATTGTTGCAGACGAGAACACCGCCCCCTCCGATGGGTTCTATGTAGATCTCGACGTTGACGAGTGACTTGCCACCCAGGTGGTGACCTGAGCTTGTGAAGGGCCTATGTAGATAGACAGGCTTCGTCAAGCCTTCTTCTTTCTAGTGTCTGTACTCAGACTAGTTGCTTCCGCATGTGCTTGTATGTTTGTATGACTTGAGTGTCGGGTCGTGTGACCCCTATCTGTATGAACATGTTATGTATGGCTCCCCGGAGCCTTTAAATAAAGTACTTTGAGTTGTAGAGTTTTGTTGTGATGCCATGTTGTATTTATACATATCGAGCATATTGTGTGTATGATTGAAATGCTTGGTATGTGTGGGATCCGACTATCTAGTTGTTTATCCTTGGCAGGCTCTCTTATGGGGAAATGTAGTCTGGTGTCTCCACTGAGCCTTGGTAGTCCGCTACAGCCCGGTTTACCGGAGTCCTGCTAGCCCAGCACTGCTGCTCCGGAACACTTAGACTGGCCGGCATGTGTTTCACTTCGTTCCTGTGTCTGTCCCTTCGGGGAAATGTCACGCGGTGATATCCGGAGTCCTGCCTAGCCTGCTACAGCCCGGTTTCCCGGAGTCCTGCTAGCCCAGTGCTACAGCCCGGATTCACACGCTGCTGACCGACATGCTCGTTGTTGATTCATGTATGCCTGTCCCCGTAAGTTAGCGCCGCTTTGGGTTCACGACTAGCCATGTCGGCCCGGGTTCTCTGTCATATGGATGCTAGCAACACTATCATATACGTGAGCCAAAAGGCGCAAACGGTCCCGGGCCATGGTAAGACGACACCCGTGGGAATACCGTGCGTGAGGCCGCAAAGTGATATGAGGTGTTACAGGCTAGATCGGTGTGACTTAGAATCGGGGTCCTGACAGCGTTGGTATCAGAGCCGGACTGCCTGTATGTTCGTTGAGCCAAACTGGTCGATGTCGAGTCTAGAAATGCTTTAGTTATATGTAGGGGAATTGATTGTGGGTGGGACGTAAGGCTCTTTTTACTCCTTTACCTTATGCCCTCTGATCTGAGTCATCCTTTTCTCTTTCTACGTGGATTAAGGACTAGGCTCTCTTCTCTCTATCAGGTTCACGTGTTACTAATCCTTAGTAACTTATACGATTGTTGGTTACAAGCCTCAGTTCAGTTTCTACTACTTCTAGTATGTTCTCAGTTGAACCAGAACCTTGATATGATGTTGTTGAGTGGCTTGCAAACTGTTGTGAATGTCTCAAATCTCTTTCTGAGCATTTACAGCCGTTATGCTGTCCGATTTCTCCTAGAAAATTCTAATGCTTTTGCCTTATTTCGTGTTTCCAGATGGCCACTCGCACCCAGAATCAAGTGGTTCGTCTGACTCGGTGCCTCGATGTACCTGGTCACACGGCCATGCTGGTCCGAGTGATGATCGAGACAGGCTATCGATGGTATCCAGAGTATACCGTCGAAGAGCAGTTTCGAGACTTTAATCAAAGCCAATACCTTTGTACAGTCAGGATATACCCTTCCTATCCTGGAGCTACTGAACCCCTCCATTGCTCATATGGACTTGGGGTTACCATCGAGATGTCCGTGCAGGACGCTGCTTATTCGATGATGACTGTCATGCGAGCCAGACTTGCCTTGCTTCGGAACACTGATTTCCGCTATATGCCAGCATCACTCCCTGGGGCACAAGGGTACTATCAGGCCCTTTACACTGACTCTGTCCATGAGGATTCACTACTCCGCACCACCACCGAGTTGCTTGAGGACAAGGCCCGTGAGAATCGTGCCTTGCGAATGGAGCTCTTCAACACTCGTTCTGATCACTGGGCCACTCTGACACGGTTTGCACCCGCCGTGCAGGCTGGGTATATGGACATGAGGGATTTGTACCCCGTGCAGTCTGGTCTGCCAGATTGTATGGATTGGCGTGATGTAGGAGGCATCACCCCTCCCCGTGGACCCCGTCTGCCACCGTTTGTTGGACCAAGGCCACATCCGAGTCCTTTTGGACCGCAAGCTCCACAGGACCGACTGTTTCCAGATGATCATGTTCAGCTCCCAGGACATGGTGGTAATCTCTATGAAGATTACTACGGAGACGCCTGAGTTGGTAGCAGCTTCACTAGTATTGTAACAGTTGTATTTTCCACAGTCCTGCGTGACTTGTGGGATACGACTTGGTGTGTATCACGTTCCGGAGGTGTAGAAAAATAATGTATAGGAGCTTGGAGTGCCTTCGATGAGATGTAACGTCTTTCACCGTAGTTGTACTTTAGCCTGGGCTTGTACTAAACTATGTACGGTGTGTATGACCGATGGTATATATATGGCAGTTTCTATATTACCATGTCGTGCAAAGGACCATCTCAGCATTTCATGTCGTCCATTGCATTCTGCACTTCCTTGCCAGCATTTTGCCATCCTTGTCTAAACCGTTGTCTTGTCTCTCCTAGGATGGTTAATACCCGCAACAACCCTGCTGCCCCGGAGCAGGGTGAAGCCAGTGCAGCTAGGGATGGGAATCTGCCTCACCCGCCTTCTCTGGCCGAAGTTATGCTGGAGGCAGAAAGAAACAAGCGTGAGACCAACCGCTTGCTAGCCCGCATTGAGGAGAATACTGCACGTCATCAGAGGAACGAATTGGTGTCAATCAATGACTTTATCAAGTTGTACCCACCGACATTCCATCATTCCGTCGAGCCCCTCGATGCGGATGATTGGCTTCGCAGCATCACCAATAAGCTACGTTCTGCCAACGTAGCCGAAGCTGATAAGGTTATCTACGCTGCCGATCACCTCGAAGGCCCTGCTAGCCTTTGGTGGGAAAACTATGAGGCCATGCGCCCGGCTGGCCAGATTACCACTTGGGCTGACTTCAGTGAGGCTTTCCGTGAGCATCACATCACGGAAGGTCTCATGGATCGTAAGAGGGAGGAGTTCTGCAATTTCACCCAAGGTAGACTGACCGTGGATGCATACAGCCGTGAGTTTGGAAATCTAGCACGATATGCTCCTGAAGAGGTATCCACCGACGCCAAGAAACAGGCAAGGTTCTGCAAGGGACTTAGCCCCGAGCTTCGTCGTGATCTTCGTCTGCACGAGTGCACCTCTTTTCAGAAGTTGGTGAATAAGGCCATCAGTGCTGAGACAGGTCAGACTGACTATGACGCCTCACGCAAGCACTCCCGTGACTTTGGTTCGTCATCCGGTTCTGGACATCAGAAGCGCCGGGTGTGGATTCCAAACACAGCCCTGCCACCCAGGTTCACTCCGAGGCCATCCTTTGAGGCGCCTCGCCCCAATCAGCAGTTTGCACCGTCCAAAGCCTATGGTGGCCCCGCTGGTAATGCTGCTCCACGCCCCAATGTTGTGACATGCTTTAAGTGTGGAGAGACGGGTCATTACATACGTGAGTGTCCCCAGAACAACAACCCCAATCAGCCCGGCAAGTCCGTTGGTCGTGACAAGCCAGCGGGAAAGACATATTACGCTAAGCCAGCCACCACTGCACGTGGCCATGTCAACTATGTCTCAGCTGAAGAAACTCATGAGGATCCCAACGTCGTCCTTGGTACGCTCCTTGTTAACTGCCATCCGGCAACTGTTCTTTTTGATACTGGAGCATCTCATTCTTTTATCTCTGAGAGCTATGCTCGATTGCACAACACCACATTTTGTGACATGCCCACCTCCATGGCAATTCAAACCCCTGGTTCTAGATGGCAAACCTCTAGAATAAGCCATGGAAATGAAATTCTTGTCGATAGATTGGTCTTCCTTGCATCACTGATAGCTCTCAAGTCCTCGGACATAAACATCATCTTGGGTATGGACTGGATGTCAGCCCATTATGCTAAGATTGATTGCTCTTCTAGAACTGTTCAACTCACCCATCCATCGGGCAAGACAGTCAATGTTTTGACCCGAGTGTCTAAGCGTCAACTCTACTCCCTAAATGCCAACCCTCTTCCAGACCTTGAAGATATTCCGGTAGTCCGCGACTTCCCGGATGTCTTTCCAGAAGAACTGCCAGGTGTTCCACCTGACAGGGATGTCGAGTTCGTGATAGACCTTGTTCCAGGAACCGTCCCAATCTCTAGAAGACCCTATAAGATGGCACCCCTAGAACTAGCCGAGCTTAAGAAACAACTCGATGAGTCCTTGAAAAAGGGTTTCATCCGTCCTAGTTCTTCTCCATGGGCTTGCCCCGTCCTCTTCGTCAAGAAGAAGGATGGAACGGATCGGATGGTTGTAGATTACCGACCTGTCAATTTGGTCACAATCAAGAACAAGTATCCGCTCCCCAGGATCAACGATCTGTATGATCAGCTCGCTGGATCCTCAGTCTTTTCCAAAATGGATTTGCAGTTGGGCTACCATCAAATCAAAATCAAGAACGGGGACATTCCTAAAACGGCCTTTGTTACTCGTTATGGCCAATACGAGTACACCGTCATGTCCTTCGGTTTAACCAATGCTCCAGCCACCTTCTCTCGGTTAATGAACTCAATCTTCATGGAGTATTTGGATAAATTCGTCATGGTATACCTCGATGATATACTCATCTACTCCAAGAATGAGGAAGAACATGCCGAGCATCTAAGGCTAGTATTGATGAAACTTCGAGAGCATCGTCTTTATGCCAAATTCTCCAAGTGTGAATTTTGGTTGCCAGAAGTGACCTATCTAGGCCACGTAATCTCTGGTAAGGGTATTGCTGTCAATCCCGAGCGAGTTCAAGCCGTCCTTGATTGGACTCCACCTGAAACAGTCAAGCAAGTTCGGAGTTTTCTTGGCTTAGCGAGCTACTGTCGCCGCTTCGTCGAGAATTTCTCCAGGGTTGCTAAACCTCTAACTGAACTTCTCAAGAAAGATAAAAAGTTCGAGTGGACCCCACAGTGCGAGTTCAGCTTTCAGGAACTGAAAAGACGCCTGACATCTGCTCCCGTACTTGTGCCACCAGATTTTTCTAAGGACTTTGTTATCTATTGCGACGCCTCGCGACAAGGACTAGGTTGCATACTCATGCAAGATCGTCATGTGATTGCCTACGCTTCTCGACAGTTGCGTCCACATGAAGATAATTGTCCCACACATGATCTAGAGCTTGCAGCTGTGGTCCATGCACTCAAAACATGGCGACATTACCTTCTCGGTAATCGTTGCGAAATTTACACCGATCACCAAAGTCTGAAGTACATCTTCACCCAACCGGATTTGAATCTCAGGCAAAGACGTTGGGTCGAGTTGATTACGGATTATGACTTAGGAATAACTTACACCCCGGGCAAAGCCAATGTCATGGCTGATGCGCTAAGTCGTAAATCTTATTGTAACAACTTGATGTTACAACAAAGTCAACCACTTCTCCACGAGGAATTTCGCAAGTTTAACCTTCACATTGCTCCTCGAGGATTCTTATCCACCCTTGTGGCGAAACCTAACCTTACAGATCAAATCATAGCTGCCCAGAAGCGTGATAAGGGCATATCCCGCATCCAGGAGAACATTGCTAGCGGAGCTGCTAAGTGTTTCTCTATGGACGATCGAGGTGTGGTCTTCTTTGAAAACCATCTAGTGGTTCCCAAGAAACAACAGCTACGGCAATTGATCCTTAAGGAAGCTCATGAATCCCCTCTCACCATTCATCCCGGTAGTACTAAAATGTATCAAGACCTACGCTAGAGGTTTTGGTGGACTAGGATGAAGAGAGAAATCGCTCAATACATTGCTAACTGCGACGTTTGTCGTCGTGTTAAAGCAGAGCATCAACAGCCTGCTGGCACCCTTCAACCTTTGGTTATTCCTGAATGGAAATGGGATAAAATCGGTATGGATTTCATTACCGGGTTTCCCAGGACCAAGAGAGGGAATAATGCTATCTTCGTCATTGTCGATCGTCTTTCCAAAGTAGCCCACTTCCTACCTGTTCGTGAGAGTATAACCGCTAGCCAGCTAGCTGATTTGTACATCTCCCGAATAGTGTCTCTTCATGGTGTTCCATTGGAGATTAACTCAGACCGTGGAAGTCTTTTCACCTCTCGATTTTGGGAAAGTTTCCAAAATGCTATGGGAACTCGTCTCTCCTTTAGCACCGCCTTCCACCCTCAATCAAGTGGTCAAGTAGAACGAGTCAATCAAATTCTGGAAGATATGCTCTGAGCTTCTGTCATCTCTTTCGGTATGGATTGGGAGAAATGTCTTCCATTCGCCGAATTCGCTTATAACAATAGTTATCAAGCTAGCTTGGGCAAAGCCCCTTTCGAAGTTCTCTATGGACGAAAATGCCGAACGCCTCTTAACTGGTCAGAAACCGGGGAAAGACAACTCTTTGGCCCGGATATGATTCAGGAAGCAGAAGAGCAGGTTCGCATTATTCGTGAGAAATTGAAAACAGCCCAATCTCGTCAAAAGAGCCAATATGACCGCAAACATAAGCTCATGACTTATGAAGTTGGCGAGAAGGCTTACCTTCGGGTTACTCCTCTGAAGGGAACCCATCGATTCGGTATCAAGGGTAAATTGGCTCCTCGTTACATTGGACCCTTTCGTATTCTTGCCAAACGAGGAGAAGTTGCCTACCATTTGGAACTACCTCCGCATCTCTCCAGAGTTCATGATGTCTTCCACGTTTCTCAACTCAGGCGTTGCTTCTCGGACCCTATCCGTGAAGTGGACCACGAAACGCTTGATCTCCGAGATAATCTCACATATCGAGAATATCCCGTTCGTATCCTTGACCAAGCCGAACATACCACTCGACGCCAGAATATCAAGTTTCTCAAGGTTCAATGGTCACACCATACCGAGAAAGAAGCTACTTGGGAAAGGGAGGATCGTCTTCGACTTGAGTACCCCACCTTCTTCCCGGAGGATCCTAAATCTCGGGACGAGATTCTTTTGAGTGGGGGTGAGTTGTCACACCCTAGCTAGTTCAGGCATTAGAGTGTTGCATCATGTTTAAGTTTTTCCAGAAACTTGAAATGGGGATGATAGAACCCCCAGCACCCCCTGGAAACAAATAGGGTTTACTAAAATCTTTTTCAATGAACCTGAAATGCCCTTCTAAAATGTCCATCATTTTTGTCTTGGGTTAGAACCTCTGCCAAAATTGGTTCACATTTTTCTAGGTCATCATAAGGTCATTGAATTAAATCATATGTAACCTGCATTTGGGCATTTAAATGCTAGTAAATATTTTAAATGTCCAAATAATCCCAAACTGAAATGTTCCATGTTGGTTATACTCTATACAGTGGGCATGAGCAGTTTGGTGATTTTTGAAAGTGCCTAGGTATTTTTAGAAATGCCACAAACTTGCAGAAATTAGAAAACAGATATAAAAAAAGAAGAGGAAATAAACTTACCTGGCAAAGTCACCAGCCGGCCCACCTGGCGGCCCAGCACTGTGCTGGCCCATGCCAGCCAGCTGCTTCGTCCCCGCCAGGCAGGCAGGGAGGTGACGCCGGCGAGCGCGAGCCCGCCACGGCGCCAGCTGCTTGCCGCTCGAGCCGCTGGACGCCTGGACGTCCTCCACGTCGTCGCCTCGACCCCCTCGACACCTCATTCTCCCCCCTGCGCCTCTCTCTCGCTCTCTCCCCACCATGGCCGACGCAGCCGCAGCCGCGCCACCGTGAAACCCGCGTCCACCGTCGTCCCCGAGCCGCGCTGCCGTGTCCACGAGCTCCGTCGTCGTCCTCTCCATCGAGCAGACCGAGCCCCGAGCGCTCGTTCGCTTCGGAAGCACCGCAACAGCCCCGCCCGATCTCGCCGTCGCCAGAGATCCCTTTCGCCGTCACCACCGCAGCAGCTCGTCCCCGACCTCGCCGTCTGCTCCGTCGTGACCGCCGTGAGCTCAGCTACCTCCCCATCCTTTCCGTTCTCGCTCTCGAGCCCTGCATCGACTGCACCGAGCTCGGCCGCACCCGCCGCCGCCTCAGCATGTCGCCGTCGTGGCCACAGCCACGTTGGCTCGATTCCGAGCACGCCATCGTCTTCGCCGCACTCGCAGGAGTCCACAGAACCACTCCACGCACCTCGCCGTGCCCCCTAGCGACAAGCCCGAGCTCGCCCGAACTCCGGCAGCCGCACAGCTCGTCGCCGGCGTCGTTTCCGGCCACCCCAGCTCCACCCACTGCCACCACTCGACGCGGCTCACTCCCCGCATCACGTAGATGTGCTCCGCCGTCGTTTTGGTCGCCGGAGCACGAATCCCGCACTGTGCCGCCGTGTCTGGCCTCGCCGGCGGCTAAACGCCGGCGGGTTTGACCCCGCTGACCCAGTTTGACCCCCCTGGGTCTATGACAGGTGGGACCCGCCTGCTAATTAACTTAGGATTAGGACTAACTAAAAATTAGTTAGACTTATGACACTGACACGCGGGACCCACTGGCCAGGTTTGACCTGGACCGGCCCCGTTGACTGCTGACGTCACCCTGACGCAATGCTGACGCAATAAGTATTTTCTGGATTTATTTTAATCAGGAAATTTCAGAAAACACCAAAAACTTCAAAAATTCATAGTAATTCAACCGTAGCTCCAAATCAAACAAATTATATATGAATTTGGATCAGAAAAATCCAATCTTCCCATCTGTACTGGTTTCATGCATGTCAGAACACTTTAACCTTGCTGATTAGATGAAACAAGATAATGCACTAATATGACCTCTTATTTTGGGTTTGCATTTGAATCCTTGATTCAAATGAACTCAAACCAACCTGTTCTAAGATGCATTAGCCAAAACACACTCATTTTGCCATGTCATAGCATGCATCATATTGTTGCATATTGCCATGTGATGATTGTGTTTTGATGTGTTCTTCGTGGTAGGTTCTGTCTCCGAGGATATCCACGAGTATCCAACTGAAGGGCAATATTCCACTACCACTCTGTCAGGCAAGCAACCCCATTGATCATTTCGATACCAACCCATCTTCTCGCTTCTGCTCTCGTTTACTGCATTAAGACAACGCGTTTCAAACTGCTGTGTGTTGCGGTAGTTGAACCCATATCCTCTGCATGACCTGTCATTGCCACAGTAACTAGATGAAACCCACTAGCATGTGTAGGAGTCGTTTGAGCCATGTCTGTGTTTCCTACCATGCTATGCCTGCTATGCTTAGAGTTGTGTCAGGTCTGGCTCATCAGGGTGATGAACTAGAGTGAATGGTTGTGTCGGTAATGAGAGTGAAGTGTTGAACATGTTTTGGTAAAGGTATTGATGGAAGGCCATGTAGGAGTACATGGTGGGTTGTTTCATTGAGGCCGTCCTTAAGAACTGAGATCTGTATGCGTGATTTAAGATTCAGCTACTACCACACGTTGGGCCCTGAAATATGACCCCGCTCGACTTACTGACCCCTCTCGTCCTCTGTCCAGGAGTTGCAAGTAGTTACTGGTGTTTGTAGTTGCTGGAGGCCGTGCGCAGTGCTGACCTTAGGGGTGGGCTGTGATGCGGTAGGCACGTGGCCGGTGTACCGAGTCGCCCGTTTGGTGTCTCGGGAACCCTGCACACATCGTTTGGGGCCGTTGAGGACACCCCGGCCGGATTTCCTTGCGGATGGAACCCGAATAGGCGATAAACCTGGACTAGAGACTTGTGTGGTTAGTCAGGTCGTGGTCTACACCCACGTCGGCTTTCACTTGAAGTCTGCCGAGCACATGTCGTGTGCAGACGCTAAGTGGTGGAAACATGTGTGACGAAGTACACCCCTGCAGGGTATAAAACTATTCGAATAGCCACGTCTGCGGTAAAGGACTACTTGGTCGCTTATGCAGTTCATAGACAAGTTAATGGTTACTACTAAAAGACTCAAGATAAGTGTGAGTACCGCGGATGGCCCTCTCATAGGATTACGAGGGAGGATCCACGATGGAGTATTGTGATGGTGATTAGTGGACTCGTGTGCGAAAGCTAATTTCTCAAGTGGTGTCTCGTAGGATAGTGTAGCCAAGAGTCAAAGCTGGCTTGCTGCGATAACTCCACCACCCTTCTTGAGAATGTGCATATATATTAGGATCTGTTGTAAGACTTGCTGAGTACCTTTGTACTCATGTTGCTTTAATAACTGTTGCAGACGAGAACACCGCCCCCTCCGATGGGTTCTATGTAGATCTCGACGTTGACAAGTGACTTGCCACCCAGGTGGTGACCTGAGCTTGTGAAGGGCCTATGTAGATAGACAGGCTTCGTCGAGCCTTCTTTCTTTCTAGTGTCTGTACTCAGACTAGTTTCTTCCGCATGTGCTTGTATGTTTGTGTGACTTGAGTGTCGGGTCGTGTGACCCCTATCTGTATGAACATGTTATGTATGGCTCCCTAGAGCCTTTTAAATAAAGTACTTTGAGTTGTAGAGTTTTGTTGTGATGCCATGTTGTATTTACACATGTCGAGCATATTGTGTGTATGATTGAAATGCTTGGTATGTGTGGGATCCGACTATCTAGTTGTTTATCCTTGGCAGCCTCTCTTATGGGGAAATGTAGTCTGGTGTCTCCACTGAGCCTTGGTAGTCCGCTACAGCCCGGTTTACCGGAGTCCTGCTAGCCCAGCACTGCTGCTCCGGAACACTTAGACTGGCCGGCATGTGTTTCACTTCGTTCCTGTGTCTGTCCCTTCGGGGAAATGTCACGCGGTGATATCCGGAGTCCTGCCTAGCCAGCTACAGCCCGGTTTCCCGGAGTCCTGCTAGCCCAGTGCTACAGCCCGGATTCACATGCTGCTGACCGACATGCTCGTTGTTGATTCATGTATGCCTGTCCCCGTAAGTTAGCGCCGCTTTGGGTTCACGACTAGCCATGTCGGCCCGGGTTCTCTGTCATATGGATGCTAGCAACACTATCATATACGTGAGCCAAAAGGCGCAAACGGTCCCGGGCCATGGTAAGACGACACCCGTGGGAATACCGTGCGTGAGGCCGCAAAGTGATATGAGGTGTTACAGGCTAGATCGGTGTGACTTAGAATCGGGGTCCTGACAACTGGCCTGCCTGCGGCCCACAGCATGGCTCCATCTACGGCCTGGTACGGCCCATATTCAGCATCAACAACACAAGACTCTCGCGAGGGGCCAAGCCTCGCGAGGCAGACAACGTCAAGACCTCCAGAGGAAGCGGCCTCCTTAGGCCGGCTCCTAAGGAGCGGAGATTTCTATGCAAGCCCCGCCTCGTGAGGTTCAGATGATGCAAGCTCTGACAACCAAGGCCAGGCGGGCACCAACGGGCGCCAGCTGGCGCAGTATAGCAGGTTTCCCCTTTGGTGCTAAGGAAGCGGGTGCAGGTGCATAGTCCCGAGGAATCAGCCATAGGTTTCCATTCCCGTGCTACAAGACCAGGACGACAGGACGGAGGTCATCACCGAGCCCACCACGATGTCACAACAAGAGGCTTTGCAGGCAAAGACCACCTTTAGTCAGGATAAGATGTACTACTTGTCTCCCTTTAAACTTGGCCGTTGTGGGATCCCTTCCCGCCTTCGTTTTGGGGTAAGAGGACCAAGGCCACTATAAATATAGCTAGGCCACCACCGTAGAAGAGGACGGATCAATCAAATCACCCCCACCAACTCACACCAACACAAGAACACACCTCCTGAGGTTATTCTCCCCCTGTACTAGTTCATCCTCAGCCCACCTCGAGGCCAATCCACCACAAAGCAGGAGTAGGGTTTTACACCGCAAGGTGGCCCAAACCTGGGTAAACTGTCGTGTCCCTTTCCTTTCCAGTTCATCGAGCTAGGCCATGAGATCGAGAAGTTATCAGACTGGGGAGATTGAGTTCTTCGCACGCACCCCAGAGTTCAAACCTTTCTTGGGTCTGCGGAGCCTTGAATCCGACATTTCGCGCGCCAAGTAGGGGTGCGTCTTAGCCTCTCTTCCGCCGGTCGATTCGCCGCCGTACCACCGTCACCATGGCGGGAGATCCTCGAGTTCTCGCTGAGCACTGGGCCGCTCAGCCCGCCCGAGTAGCGCCCCCTGCCCAAGAAGCCCTCCACTCTGCGCTCCTTGCAGCCCGCACGGCGGCCAGCGCCGTCGGCATCAGGCGGCACGGACCACCTCCGCCCGCTTCCGCGCCGCGTCATAATCGCGCCACCGCGTGGTCTTCGGGCGATGCCGCGGCGACAACCCTACACACACGCCAGCAGTAGGCGAACACGCGAGCCGTGCTCATCATGGCATGGGAGCTGCTGCGGTGCAGGTTGGCGGAAGGTGGCCACGACGCCCTACTGGAGCGCGTCGCCGAGCTACTCGATGCCACCTGCGAGGGCGCGGTGCCCTTTTGCACCTTGCCTACATTGCAAGCACTGCCAGGGGCATGCGCCAGCTCTCGTCACACCCGCGCACCTTTCCTTGGGGGGCCCGGAGGATCTCGCGACGCCAGCCAGGCCCGCGATGCCGCTTACCCTACCTAGGATACGTCAAGCCCGGGCGTGACGGCACCGGGCAGCCCCTCCTGGGACCACGACGGGATGCCACCCTACGTTCGTCGTGACCTGGCGCCAGGCATGACATGCAACAGTGCCGGGCGGCCAGGCCCAGACCCGGGGATGGAGGCTTCGGGCACTCCTGTACCTCCACTGACGAGCTTGGTGTATGCGCCAAGAGGAAGTCCCTGCTCATTCCCCTCGCTAGCCTGGGCGCCAGGACCACTTGAGACCGAGGCTCTTCGCGGGCCACCCCGGAGCTTCACCGGCATCTTCGACAACAACAAACATCGGGTACAACTGATATCTCAGGAGCACGATTACGCTAACCATGGACCACAGGTGAACCAAGCCATGGCAATGGCCGTGGACCTCAGGATGATGGCCCCGCTGCAGGCGGACGGAGTGCACTGGGATCTATGTGGGGGGAGCCTGGCGCTAGGGCCTCCCCCGCACCGCGTGGAGCAAGGCGCTGGCACGACGGTGGCGCACGCTACTCGGAGGTAGGTCCTCCGCCGGGGAAGGCGCCGGCGAGCCCTTCCCCCGGTGGGGGGCCTGCGATCGCCGGGGCACCGCGAGCGTCCCCCTCGCCCCTTGGTCTCGTCCTGGTTTCAAGGCGCCCCAACGGTGGTCAGGGGAGGCGCAGGGCGGGGCCCTCGCTAGGCATCAGGGATGCCCGTGAAGATCTCCACTCGTGACACTCTCACGTAATAATGAGTTGGGGCTGTACACGCCCCGGAGTCTCCTGTGCGCCGCCCTCGGGCCTCACGGGGGCTCCCACCCACGTCCAAGTGGAAGCACCATGCTCCGCGCTGGCCATCGACACTGTCCCCCAATGACTATGCCCACGCCTAGTGGAAGCACTTAGCTCCGCGCTGGTGAGAATACTAGTCTAGGTGCTGGACGCGGCTGTTTGTTTCGCCCTCTTTCTGCAACCCGATTTGCCTTCTTTTGAAATGAGATTTGGAGTTTCGTGAGCTTATCAAAAGGCTCATGCCTGCTGCCCCCCCCCCCCCCGTGAGCACCCCGCGAGCGGGGGCTGGGCGTAGCCTGCGTGCTGCATGTGCGCTTGGGCCAGCCCAAGCGGCGCTGAGGCCCCCACGGGGCCAAAAACGCATCTCCCGCAGGACCACTGTGTGCACGCCTTGCCGTGACTCAGCAATCAGCTCCTCGTGCGGCGCTCTCGGGCGGGCATGCAGGTTCCTCAGGAGGCTCAAGCCCTCGTGAGCCCCCGCGGGGCCTGCCTCGGGAAGGGAGCGCCCTCACGACACAAGAATCCATCCAAGACCGCCGGCACCAAAGATAAGTCATAACAAACTACTCTGGTAGGGGGCCTTTTTGCCCTTGGCAGCACATTTTAGAATCAATTTAGAAGGCATATCATCGTTTCATACATAACGAGGGAACCCCCACCAAGAAAATGCTTTTCACGCCCTGCGGGGCCGAGCCCGAAATTTTGGTATACATGTCTGGGTCGGAAAGGAAACGTAAGCCTAGCAAGACGCGCCGCCATCGGCGTCACCATCTTCATCATCACCATCGTCGGCACCAGCCTCTTCAGCTGCGGGCAAGTCCACGCCATCTTCACGGGCGAACTCCGTGACCAGGTCGTCCACGTGGTCATCCACCCAGCTCACTAGGTTGCCCTGCGTGACCCTGGGCACAGGGGCTATCGCAGTGTTGAAGTCGAAGTCAGGATCAAGGCTAAGAAGGTAGCTGAAGACACGCGAGAACGCACGCCCGTGAAGTCCCCTACTTCTTTCCTCGACGAGCTGGCGCGCCCTCATGGCCCGGTCTTCCAGACGGGTCACGACTTGGGTAAAGAAGTGGAGGTAGCCGGCGTCATCGGCCTCGTGCGGGCGGGAGACGCTCTCTTCACAGATGGTATCCAAGGCCCGGTTGGCCCGGACCCTGAGGTCCTCACGCATCAAGGAGCGCTCACGCTGCATCGTCCGGTGGTGGTCCGCTTCGTTCATGGCTTTCTCCACAAGAGACGTGACGCCCATGACCTGCTGCTGAAGTGAGGACAAGTCGGCTTGGACGGATGCCCGAGCCTCCTTGGCGGTCATCTCGCGCTGCTCTACCGCGGCAAGCTTCGCCCTGACGACGTCAGCCCTGCCCTGCAACTCAACCTGCCGCTGTTGGAAGCGGGTCTCCTGGAGCCTCAACTTCTGGCGGAATTCGCCAACAAGAGCCCCGTGAATCTCCGCCACCCTTCGGTCAATCTCCTGTTGGATCTTGGCCTCCCGGGCGGCAACGGTGTCTTCAGCCGCTGCTACTTGGCGCTCCCTCAGCTCCAGCCGCTCGAGCTCCAGGTTATGTTCCGAGATCTCAAGCGCCAGCGCATCCTCACGCGCCTGGCCTCCTTTCTCATCCAAGGGGGCCTCGCTCGGTGGTGCCGCCAGGGTGGCCCTGCGCGCCTGGACCTGCCACTCAAGGGTGGCATTCTAACCTCAAAGCTCCTTCTCCCGCTCCTCGGCCGCCTCACGACGGCGGTCAGCAGCCCTGGCCTTTTCCGGAGCACGGGCGCAGGCCTCACGAGAAGCTGCGAGGGACGCCGCGGCGTCTGTACGAGCGCGCTCATGCTGCAGATGCCCGAGGTTGATGGCGACCCTGAGCTGGTGCCACTCGCGCGCCAGGCGAAGGCCTTCCGCCTCGAGGCGTGCGTCGACATCAACAAGTTCTCCCCCAAGTCGACCCAGCGCACCCATTGCCTCCTGGAAAAGGTCATAGCGGACGACGCTGCGCCCGCGAGCAAGCTCCAGTGCGCGGCCGAGCCCTTCTTCCGCGCCAGGGGCTGCCAGAGAGGCGCCAAACGGCTCGCCCGTCTCTGGCAGGGGGCTGGTAGCCGGCGCTCCTTCATCTGTTCCCCGGGCATCGATGGAAGCGCTGTGCGACTGAGCCCCGCTTCTCGAAGACGAAGCTGACGATGGGCTCGCCCAGCTACCAGCAAGCACCAGTGGAGCAGCCCTCGGCACGACCCCTGCACCCAAGAGATGGTCGTGGAGGAAGAAAGCTGGGAGCACGGGCTCGCGGCCTTCCGGCGGCGCCTTCGCCTCGTGGGCCGGCTCCGTGCCCTGCGCGGGCGCCCGGCGCGAGGGGCCTGGAATCACGAGCGGGCCAAGGGCATCTGGGGGTCACACCCCAGGCGGCTTCACCGCAGCAACCAAGGGAATCCTGAGGAGCCAGAGTCAGAAAAGGGTGTGACATGCAAAGATCCACGAAGATAAGGTACTTACTCGTCCACGGCTATCCACTTCCTTTGCTTCAGGGCCCGGGGAGTGCCACCACTGCAGCTCCAAAGCCCTTTCCTCTTGCGGAGTGCCCCGAGGTCCAGACGTGGTACGCCGGGGGCCGATGCACTGCCCTTCGTGGTTGGTCTACGGGCCACCACCTCAGGAGCACCTGACGGCACCCGCTCTCCAGCGGACTCCTCTGGAGCACCTGACGGCACCCGCTTTCTAGCAGCCGCCTCAGGAGCACCTGACGGCACCCGCTCTCCAGCAGTCACCTCCGGAGCACCTAATGGCACCCCCTCTTGAGCGGTCGCCTCAGGAGCACTCGACGGTGCTCGCCCCCTGCAACCACCTCATGGGCGCATGCCACGGGATCGTCGAGCACGGGAGCCACCAAGACGGGGTTCTCGCGAGGCCCCTTGAGACCTTCTGGGCGTAGCCCCCACTCGTCGAAAAGGGGCATATGCTTCACAAAGTCCTCCGTGTTCGAGCAGTGATACAAGAGGCATCCCTCCGCCAAGAGCGCGGCAGGCGCTGGGTCGCCAATCAGGAGCTCGAGCACCGCGCGCAACATCTTGGAAGGGAGCGAGGGCACCTGGAGCCTCATGGGGTCGTTGGGGCTAGTGAAGGCCCACATTGGGCGAGAATGGCGCTGGAGCGGGGCGATGCGCCGCCGGATGAACTCCCTCACCACCATCGACGCTGTCACCCCTGCCCCCTTCAACCTGGCCAACCTGGACCAGACGCAGGCGAGCCAACGATCGACGAGCTTCACGTGCCCCTAGCCGGAGCTGGGTTCCGCCGGCGCTCGTGGGAGCAGGAGCAGGGGGCTGTGTGTGGCGGCGTCCACATACACCCATTGCTTCTGGAATCCCTTCATGTTCCGGCGGAGCGTGAAGTCGATGCCGGAGCCAGCTGTCACCGCCACAGCCTGGAATGCCATGCATCCCGAGCGCTCTCGGCCGTCGACCAGGTGAAGCGAGAAGAAATGGCGGAACAAGGCGACAGACGGAGCAACACCCACCATAGCCTCACACAGGAAGGTGAAGGCGGCGAGGAGGATGATGGACCTGGGGTCCAGATGCAGCACTTGGATCTGGTAATGCGAGATTGTGGCATTGAATAAATCAGAAAAAGGAGGTACCAATCCTGCCAGGAGAGCGTGAAGGTGGATGGGGATCTCGGTGGCCTCCATGTCGACCAAGGCCTGGGAGGCGGGCTAGACCGTCCTCGCCTTCCACTCGTTGGAATCAGCGGCGAGAGCCGACCGGACCTTGTCCAACCCCTCCTGGTTGATCATCGTCGACCGATCAAGCACGGGCTCCAAACCCGACTGGGATTCGGCGGGCGCGCAGGCCTTCCCCTTCTTCTTCGACCTCGGGGCCA